>OZ024813.1:32695871-33435813 GCA_964017055.1 Chloromyia formosa
GTTTGTGCTTCACCCAGTAAATTTATTTCTGTTTCAAAACAGTGCTCTAAAAATGGAAGGGGTGTCGTCATTGGGTGCATCCATTAATGAAGAAAGGCCCAGTGTTGCTTGAATTTCATCATCTCTTCCGCGACCTCAGACGAGAGGTTTCACAAGCGGATTGAGCAGCGGCGCACCGCTGTGTATAACGCAAAAATCGGCAGCCGCGGCGGCTTTAGGACGATGAATGTATAAACCGCTCAGACTCGCCGTTGAGGCCACGCCGCAGTTTGTGGAGCGGCGAGATTGCATTTGAATTCAGTGTAAGAGCTGGTACACATGGACGTCCCAAATGACGCCGGACGCCTCGTCACTTAAGCTCCTCCCTCTTTTGAATACCTATCTGCAACCTGAATTTACAATTTATGTTATTTTAGTTTTAAATAAACTGTTTTTTGGCCATAACTTCTAAAATATAAGGAATATCGCATTTTTAACACCATTTTCACCCCCCTTACGAACCCCGTCCGAGCTGAGAGCTCCCTCCCCACCATTTTTTTTTTCTCAAAATTAAATGTTAATTGTAGTAGTCACGATCAACAATTAACAATTAATTAATTAGCACTTAAAAGTGATCCTCAAGCGAATGGTTTAAGAAACATCATACAAATCAAACATTGTGACCGTGTCCGTGTTCCGGGTACGAATTTATGTGGCCGGCTTATTAAAAATTGATATGCGGACGCCGCTTCTGCTCTATGCCTTTATACGCAGCGGTGTCCGCTGCTCAAACCGCTTGTGAAACCACGCGACCTTATTACGGTGGTAATAACCTTTCATTTGAGCCATTGCTGAATCAAAACCGGAGTCCAAAGCGTATATACCCTAGACTTGTACAGACCTAGTTGTGATACCAAAACTTCCAACTGACAACGGCCATTGCATTAAAAGTGAATTTCCTATATGGTCAGTTTGAGCTGTGGGCGTGGATCCAATGAAACAGTTTCATCGTCATCCATTCGAATTTTGGATATTTACATTTGAACTAACGTTTATAGGGAAGGTTGCCGTTCATTCAATAGGATCTTGCCATTCTCAAAATCAACTAACAACCTACACTATAAATATTTGTCGCATTTTGCAAGTCGCTAGCATTATTGTATCGAAAGTTAATCGCTCATTTGAAGTTTCGTTTGTAGGGGACGTAGAGGTTGCTTGGGACGGAGCTTGCCATTTCCAATACCAACCAACTAAATCTAAATCCAAATATTTGAACCAAATTTCAAGTCGCTAGCTTCATTCTATCGAAGTTATCGCTCATTTGAAATTTCAACTGTAGGGGTTCCTTCGGTCGGATCTTGCCATTTTCAATACCAACCAACCAATACCAACTAGATCATGCTACAAACATTTGACCAAAATTTCAAGTTTCTAACTTCATTCTATCGAAAGTTATCGTGCAAACGAACAGACAGACAGACAGATATGGCTAAATCGAATCAGGAGATGACCCTCATAATTTCCATGTATACACTGCCACACCGCCGCGCCTAAAAGTCTAGGGTATAAAAGCAGACATACATGCATTTTTTTCAGTGTGATCTTACATCAAATATTACTTTACAGCTCGTACTTGCACCATACTGGCTCCAAAAAGCTTCACATCGCAAAGCATCGCAAAGCCCATAAACTCCATCGCAAAGCCCATTAAATTCCATCGCAAAAAATCAGCAGCCGGTACTCGCACGAAAAAGCAAAGAAGTTTGTGAAAACATCGGGCCATCGCTCGGCTCATCATTGCATCGCGCGCAGTGTGTACACTCAAAGCGTGATTCCATTTAAAATTGCAGACTTTCCATTTTCTTGCTTTAAAAGCTTGTAATCGCATTGCATCGCTCGACCCGGCTCGGCTCGGCATCGCACGCAGTGTGAACATCCACTAAGACTTTAGTAAAACTCTCCAACACTCTCGTAACGTAACTCTTGGGACAAAACTTAAATTCATTCTCGTAGCACCATTCTGATTAGAGTTTAACTCCACTAGAACTAGGGAAACTTTCACTCCTCCAATAGGAACATCGCGGCAATCTTATTAAGCCTTTTTTAAAAGACTTAATCTCTAGAAAAGTTATACTCTCATATATGGCACCTTATAAGAGCTCGAGTGTTAAATTACTTCACATGATACTCTTATAAGATTCTAATACTAGATCACTCATGCAGAGAGTATTATGAGCCCAATGATTATTATTAACTCGCATAAGTAGCCCGTTGTAGGAACTCGAGGAGCTTGAGTGTAAAATTGCTTGTCGTAATACCCTTATGAGACCCAAAATACTAGATCACTCATGCGAAGAATATTATTATTGAGTAAACGTCATTGTAGTTGACATTTCGACAGCTACTGCATGTAAACAAGTGACATTGCTCTCCGCGAAAAGTCGACGAACACGATGAATAGTATGCATAAGTTATTCTGGATTTGTACGCCGATGATCTCCGAATATCTATTTCCCCATGAGCAACATTGAGTTTATCATCAGTTTCGTCAGCCATGCAGGCAGAAACAATAGATTGCCGTTGAATGAAATTGAAAACAAATGAGTTCAATTGAAATCATGCACATCTGCCCCTGACCCCGTGGTAATACCCAAAAGATAGATACGTCCGTCCGATCACATCTCCATGTATTTCGGCGTTTACATTCTAATGGGTGTTGAGAACGTATTTGGTAAAAAACGCATTCATATGTGCGTCCTTTGTCTTTTCTCAAAAAATGAGAAATTTTTCTTTTTTTGTAAAATGTCTGCTTCTTTGAATATGAAATATTGTCTTATTGCGTTACGTTATGACAACGAGAAAAAGGTACAAGGTTCAAGTCCCATTACGTATGAGATTGTTGAGAATAAACACCTCGTCATAAAACCCTTTTTAAAACTCACTTGCAGTGAGTGAATCATAACCTATTTTCTGAATTGTCATTCGTTATCGCATCGCACGAAAATCGCTCAGTGTGTGTGCAGTGGAGATCGGTAGATATTTTGTGGCGATCCATCGGCCGATCGATCGGACGACGGATCGGATAATGTATGGCGGCTATTATATGTGATGAAATCACATACGAAATGGTGTGTGCATTATACTGCATGCACTATTTCGTAGACCAGTTTCTATACAGTGAACTGTAACCGGGAAGAAGTCGCCATCTTGAGGGCGAAGTGAAATGTGTTCTCGTGTGTTCTCGAAGCGACAGGCGGTACATGCGTGGCCGCGACTACACGGCTTTTCTTATGTTTCCCACGAACATTACGGGAATTTATACCAGGTAAGATGCAAGTGGATTATTGGTGACTGCAGGCTGGTTTTCCGCTGAATTTTAACCTGGCTTATTGTTACTTTTAGAGAATTTAAACGAAATCTTGTCGAGCTAAGTCATACGCGGCAGTTTTTTATCGCGCCGAGATTTGAACTCCGAGCTCTAGATTAGTATCGTAGAGCGGTGACCGAACGACTACGGCCACCGAGCGCGACAAACTAACTCTCACGGTGCTCCGAGCTTGTCAGTATAAAGGTAATACTATGCTAATGCGTTAAGTTAGCCGTCCAAAGAGTTCTCTTTTTTTCGAACCTTAAAAGCATAAACCACATGCCCAAAAAGAAGGGTTGCGACCAAGTTTAAAGTAACCCACTTTCCTGGTTATAAAGTCCTAGGGGAGAACGGCTCTGTGTTACCCGCTATCGGAGGAGTACACGAAGCTTCTCCATCCGACTGGAAAGCGGCGAGAACCATCTTCACGGAAGATAAGGTTAAGTGGGCTATTGGATCATTTGATCCCTTTAAGCCAGCAAGTACTGATGGAATATTTCCTGCCCTTCTTCAGAAAGGACAAGAGGCACTGACCCCATACATTTTGAGTATATTTAGAGGCAGCTTCGCACTGGGGATTATTCCTCACATATGGAGATCCGCGAAGCTAGTCTTCATTCCGAAAATGGGAAATCGCCCAAAAGATGACCTTAAATCATACACACCCATCAGTCTCACGTCCTTCATGTTAAAAACAATGGAGAAAATCTTGAATGAACATATTCGACAAACTCTATTGAAGAGAAAACCCCTACACGAAAGATAGTTTGCCTATCAAGCTGGAAAATCGATAGAGTCCGCTCTCCACTGCCTGGTGTGGGAAATTGAGGCGCCAATGAACTCTAAAGAAACTGCTCTTTTAGCTTTCTTTGATATAGAAGGGGTTTTCGACAACACATCATTCATAGCCATCGACAAAGCACTGAAGGAAAAGAATGCCAACACCACTAAAACAAAGTGGGAAGGACAAATGCTTTCCTCCAGAAGGATCATCACCAATATTGAAGGCGTCACCCACCTTGCTAAGGTCACCCATATCTGCCCACAGGGAGGAGTCTTGTTTTCTCTTCTATCGTGCATAGTGGTTAATGGCCTGCTGACGAAACTCACGACACAGGGTTAATCAGTCCAGGGCTACGCCGATGACTTGGTGATATTGACTAAAGGAAAGTTCGAGGAGATTCTACCAGACATCTTTGACGTAACTCTTTACATTGTGCAACAATGGTGTACTGGCAACGGACTTCGAGTTAACCCAACCAAGTTGTCATTCCATTCTCTAGAAGAAGAAATCTCTGGCACATCAGACGCCCCTAAATGTACAACTCTCTCCTACCCATGGGATATTACACCAAATACCTGGCCTCACCTTCGACAATTTCTCTGGCAGGAACACGTCAGCGCGGTGGCAGACAGGGCCACTAAGGCCTAGGCAATATGTAGGTAAAACGTGGGGTAACAGGCCTTCTATAGCCCTCTGGATTTATTTGGTCTACAACTTAATAATGAGACTTTTTTTAGAGATGGCAACACCGATAAACCAATGGTAGTCCATCTTTGACATACATACCATTTGAAGTTTGTATTTATAAGCTGTCAATGTCAGTATAAACATTTCGTGTTGATTGTTGACAACGTATTTTACCGGACCATGGAAAGTTTCGAAAATTCACGAAAAAAACAACATTTGCGGGAAGTTTTACTTGGACATTATTTTGCTAAGAAGACTGCAGCTCAGAGTCATAAATTGCTCGTGGAAGTTTACGGTGACGATGCTTTTTCGCGTGCACAGTGTTTTCGGTGGTTTCATCGGTTCAAAAATGATAATTTCGACATTACCGACGAAGAGCGACCTGGCCAGCCAAAAAAGTTTGAAGACGAAGAATTGACGAAATTACTCGAAGAAGATTCGTGCCAAACTCAAAAAGAGTTGGCAATTTCGTTGGAAGTGACTCAGCAAGCCATATCGAAGCGGTTAAAATCACTGGGAATGATCCAAAAGCAAGGCCACTGGGTCCGTACGAGTTGAAGCCAAGAGATGTTGAGAGGCGCTTTTGCATGTGCGAACAACTGCTTCAAAGGCAAAGACGGAAGGGTTTTTTGCATCGTATTGTGACCGGCGATGAAAAGTGGATTCATTATGATAACCCAAAGCGAAAGAAATCATGGGGACCGCCCGGGCACCAATCAACATCGACCGCGAAGCCAAATATTCATGGTTCCAAGCTTATGCTCTGCATTTGGTGGGACCAGATCGGTGTTCTTTATTATGAGCTGCTAAAACCGAATGAAACCATTGACGGGCAGCGCTATCGACTGCAATTGATGCGTTTGAGTCGAGCATTGCGTGAAAAACGGCAACAATTTGCTGAAAGGCACGACAAAATAATTCTTCAGCATGACAATGCTCGCCCTCATGTTGCGCAAGTCGTGAAAACGTACCTGGAAACAACCAAATGGGAAGTGCTACCCCACCCGCCGTATAGCCCTGACATTGCTCCATCCGATTACTATTTGTTCGCTTCGATGACTCATGCGTTGGCTGATCAGCACTTCACTTCATATGAGGATACTAAGAACTGGCTCGATTCATGGATAGCCTCGAAACCCCAAGATTTTTTTCGCGACGGAATTCGTAGACTTCCCGAAAGATGGGAGAAAGTTATCGCTGCTGATGGCCAATATTTTGAATAATTTAGTTATATGAATAAATCTATGAACAAATGCCCAAAATTCCAAAAAAAGTCTCATTATTAAGTTGTAGACCAAATACAAGGACCAATATTAGTGTACGGTGCAGTATTCTGGTGGAAAACAGCATTTACTGCTGCTGGTAATACCATTTTAGGCAAAGTTCAGAGACTTGCATGCCTAATGGTGACAGGGGCTATTCGCTCTCGTCCATCTAGCGCTCTTGATGTACTGCTCCACCTACAGCCGATACACATTCATATAAAGGCAGAAGCTAAAATGGCAATCGCGAAACTGGTTACATACAATGCTAATGTAGAGCTAAATCCAGTACAACTCAGTTGGCTCAATGCCAGTATAGTCACAAGAATGCCATCAGACCATGTGAAAGAAATATCATGCAACCAACGTTTCATGGCCGTAATATGGAACAAAGAGCATTGGCAGGAAAAATTTGCCAACCTTGCGCCTCACTCCATCAAGTGGTTCACGGATGGCCTCGATAGCCAAAGAAAGGACCCGGGGGAGGCGTTGTGGGTCCCAATCATCAGGCTTTCATACCCATGGGCAAGTGTCCATCAGGCGGAAGTACATGCCATCGAGGCATGTGCTGAGTTATGCCTGAAGGCAATATTCACGGACAGCAGGCCATCGAAGCTCTGTTAAAAAGGACGACATCATCTAAGATCGTACGTACTTGCCAAAAGGCAAGATTAAGCATTTTTAATAGAGTAACACTACTCTGGGTCCCTGGCCATGCTGGTATCAATGGCAACGAACAGGCCGATGAACTGGCCAGAACAGCTTCAGCTACCCCCTTTTTCGGACCAGAGCCCTTTTGCTGAATTTCAACCTGCATAATAAAGAACCTCATCAAAAACTGGGAATGCAGCGAAGCTGCTGCCCATTGGGACAAACTGGGTGCTCTACTCACTTTAGCGGAAATATGAAAACGGCTCCGGTGCACGATAAAACGGCCAGGGCCCACAGAATATTGGAAAACTTGACGGCCGAGTAAATTATGGAGTTTGTCGTATCCAAGTTTGCCAACAGTCTGACATCACCGAACATCTGTCCGATAACAGCGATGACTGGTGTCGAACAGCGGAATTTATTTCGCCGAAGCGAAATGGATTTCGATGGTACATTTTTAGTTACATTTTGATCTGCGCAACATATTACCAGGTATAACGCTGTAGAGGCAGTTGTGACCACTCAATACCCTGCCCAGACAACCGATAACAGAGCTACCTATCCAGCGTGAGTCACCTTCGGTCACAACTGAGGAGGTTTTGACACTTAGGTGTCCGTCACGGTCTGGACGACCAAGCCTCGGCCTCCATCCTTATTGCGAGCCCAACTCACGCAAATCAAATTTGCTACAATTTATTGGCCTTTTTACTGCCCATTGACCTACAGTTTAACTGAAGATCTAGGACTCATGGAAAAAATTGCAATCTAAAATCTCACTTACACATCAGGCCTGCAGACACTGGACTGTTATTGTTATTACCACTGTTAATGTTATTACCACTATTGTCGATGGATCCTGCAAATTATAATGAACCAAAAAAAAAATCACTATGATTATGGTCCCACTAACTCTCCAAAATTTCCGGACGTACACATCGCACAACAGTAAATATTATTTGTTATACGAGTATGTTTGAAGGTTATTGAAATTGAAGACTTTCTGTAACACGCTCTACATATAAATCATACGTTTCCAACGTTCAAAGGGATATGTTTGTGCAAACGTTATTTATGTATCATATCTGTAATTTAAACCATATCCTCTATTGTATCCTTTTTAGGACTGTCGGTGAATATTCATAAATTGGAATGTTTCAAGTTCAAAGTAATGACGAATCCCATGCCAATTGGGGAGATGTAACATATACTTGGGTAAATCTGATCGACTTGGTTAGGGTCAGATTTTTACGTAGATGCGGAAGTTTTATTACGAAGCTCGATGTGCAGTCTAGTGTAGGTGAGCTATTTCACAACAGGATATAATTTATTCGATTCAGTGAGTAGCTAATCATGTAATGCCTCTTGTCGACGAGATGTTATATTGTTAATTGCCTCGACCCCTCCAGGGGCATGAGCACGTCAACATCTCTAGCATTTCTATGCCTTTTGACAACGTTTCGACAGAATATCTATTTTTGCGCAGGGTAATTGCTAGCATGCACCTCCTATCCATGCCGTCTTTATACTGACAAGCTCGGAGCACTGTGAGAGTTCTATATAGTATTAGTACCCACAGGTAGTTTTTGGTCGCGCCGAGATTTGAATTCCAAGTTCTAGATTAGTATCGTAGAGCGGTGACCGAACCATAACGGCCACCGAACGCGACGGGATGCTCAAGCCACTTTGTCAGTTAGGGTATGTCGAAAAGGACTTTTGGAATTCCCTTTCCCTAATCCTCTAATAATGCCAATCACGTATTATAGCTACCTGAAACACGGGTATGGCTGCAAAATCATATTGATTACGAATACCATGGTATAACTGAAAATGTCATATAAACTCTCACTATGACTATACCTATACAATAGTCGAGGAATACAACTCAAATTTAAATTTCGTTAAGTTTAATATTGTCCATCGTTTCCAATGGCAAAGTTCACCTGTACGTATAAACAGTCACAGTGGCGTCTTTAGTGGTATTTTCGTATACCACATATTTGATATTTCAATTGCAGTGCCATTTAAATCATTAGAATCCTTGAAATTTCATCATTTAATAATTTGGTAATTTGACATTCACTTGCGATAATTACATACACTACCCAATCGATCGTCACCGATCGATCGCACGAAAATCGCACTAAAATATCGGCAGATCAAAATTGATCGCCCGATCGGTGCGATTTCCACATACACACGCCGATCCGTCGGCCGATATTGATTTCGGGCGACGGATCGGCCGATCGATCGGTGTGTGTATGGCACGTTTAAGGCGTACCAGTATCTGATTTTTCAGAGAAGATTTTCACTTTGGGCAGTACCAATTTTTTATCGTAGAAAAAGTTTTGGCGAACTATTGCCCCTCGTTTTATTGACCAGTACGGTATTCCCGAAACAAAATCAAAAACAATTTGACGAATCGTCTTAGACATGAGTTAGAAATCCTGTCTATGATACATGTATATTCGTACTGCCTAAAGGGATACTGCGCTTTGGGATTTCCCAAAGTGAGAGAGAGAAAGCGAGATAAGTACTGCCTAAAGCGGAAATCCTTTTTTGGAATTGACCAAAGGCAAAGTAGAATACTGTGGGATCGAAACATCTCAGACAGAGTTTCCGGTTTAAGAAGTATACAGGTCACCGGTTAGTCATGCCTACGTGCTGAACCTCCCATTCGCTACCTACAAAAGAACCAATCTCTTGTCTGACAGAGCATTTGACAATAATGTAGTGTTTCTCATGGACCAAACACAGATACGAACAAAACGACAACCGCATCAGACAAAATTATTTGAATTGTTACATTCTATTGATTCGACAAATATTTACCTTTCCATACGATCGGGCTCAACATTTGTGCCGTGGTGCACGTCCGACCGAAATAATTCGATCTTATGACCCAATTTATTCTTATAATCATTTGATTTCGACTTTATACTTTTCCACCACCATCACATCAGGTGCATACGAGTACCTTCCAATTAGAGAGATACAGTGTCTAGATTGTGTGTGATAGAATGTAGAACAATTGCGTTAAGATTGTTTGTCCAAATGGACTAGTAGTGAATGCAATCTGTATTAGGAAATGATTTGCCTACTATAAAAGGTAGCTCAATCAAAAATCGAAGAATAGTATTTTTAAAGTTTTAACATTCGTGACTTCATTTAGTGCGTGGTGTGGAAAAATGCACAAATATAAAACGATCCTGTTGTTCTTCTGCCTGGTCGGCAAACTGACTTTAGCCCTTCCGCCTGCCGATTTAGAATTGCCGCTGAATGAAGCCGATGCCGAGACCCGAGGATTTCTTACAGCGATCTTTGCCGCTCTGGTCAACACATCCGGAGCACTGATGCAGACGGTGACGAATAAGACAATGGCTACCTTTCTGGCCATCAAGAATGCCACCTCGACCAACGTACAATCGGCTCAAAATAAATTCAACACAATCTTGAATGCCACGACTCAGGCTCTGACAGCGTTGAACCGCGAAAAAGGAAACGCCATACAGAGTTTGATGAATGCCTCGACCGACGTTATGACCGGTGCGGGAAATATTGCCATGTCCTTCGTAAATAAGACAATTGGCGTGCTCAACATGACGGCAAATACAAAGGTTCAAATTCAGAACCAAGTTACGAATGCAACCAACAATTTGTTTGACATGTCGAAGAATAAGTTCGCTCAAATTTTGAATGCAACCAGGGACATTGTGATCAGCATGAAGCAGTCTCAAGCTCAGTTCATTGCAATGAAGCTGAATGCAAGTTTGGCGTTTGCCAATTCGTCGAAACAAGCGCTCATGTCCTTGCTGAACACGTCATCGGTGATCCTGCAGGATGCCATTGAGTCGAAGGCCAATAAGACATATAATCTGATCACGTCGGCCGGAAGCATTGTAAATGTGACGAAGAACTCGCTGATTCAGATACTGAACAGTACCACGTTACTATTGAGCGATATTGTTGCAAATAAGATAAATACGACTAATGTAAAATTTAACACGACAGCAGGACTTTTCTCATCGGCAACGAATAAGCTGCAAATATTGTTGAACTACACGACGACTATTATGGAAGCCGTCGAAACGTATAAAGCGAATAAGACGAATGCCACTTCGGCGGCACTTAACGGCCGAAGTGCTCTGTTAGATCTGAGGGAACTTTTGGAACAAATTGAAGAGGAGACTGGCGAAGATCCCTACGCTTATGAGCCTGACTACGAGTTTAGTTTCGATTAGATTGAAACAATTGCTGAAAACACGATCCAGTCGGTGATTTAATTGAAAATTGTTTAGTGTAGTGTGTATTTAAGCAAAAATTAGGAATATTGTGATTGAAATAAAGCGTACTCTTTATTTAACTTCGCTGTCTTTTTTTCACCAAATTATTACCCAATAAAAATCCAAAATAAAATTCAATTTCAGTTTATTGGCCCTTAATGGCTACTGATACAGCCCAGAAGTCCCAAACAAGGACTATTTCGCATTTTGCCCAAATGGCAAGCTCCACACCATAACAAATTCATTAGGCGCCTCGAGCACTTTGTCCTTATCTCGTTTCCTTAAAATCAGGACGCAAAAAGTGCCATTCTTCGTCTTCGGCATTCTCTCTAGTGGAAAATATAATTTAGCGAATGGCTTTCAACGTGCTTATTCCAAAGCTCTCCAATTCGTTGCGTCCACATTCACTGTGCCTAATGCGACAAGTGCGCTTCGTCACTTTATTTTCACTTCAAATGAATATCGATTACGTGATTCCATTATCCTTTCATACTTTCCATTTTTTGCGTTGCGAAAGAATATTTTTCCTCGACAAATAAGGAATTATATTTTCGTTGGGAATTTTCCCCCGTAAAGATACGGAGCAAAAAATCTCTAAGGAGTTCATTATCGTTTTAATGTAATTATTGGATGAATCTTCTATGCGTCCCAGGAGCCGCGGACGGACTGTTATGAAAAGTTTCTAGTGAAAATTTCGATGGGAAACGATTTAAAAGGACAAAAGCTATCTGAAGCCAGAAGGATAATTTGTCCAAAGGGTAGGGGTGTACTCAACTGTTATTAAAATGTTGTTAAGGGAAGATATATTGAGGGCCGGCACATGGCTTTATAAATATGTAAGTGGGAGTCAATATCAAGGTTACGGTACCACATTTATTGCAGAATATTTAGAAAAAAAATGTCGATGAATTTCAGTTTAAGTTCAATAATTTTAATTTATGTGGAAGAATTAGAGAAGCCGTTATCAGAGAGCGATAGAAATTAAATAAAGAATACCTTTCAACGGAAGACAGAATGCGAACAGGAAAATCTCTTTAAATCAGCAAGCCTAGGATAGACTCTTTATAGCGTTTGACTGGACGTTACGCAGCGCCTCTCCGAGCCGATTGTCATCACATATCCGGGGAACATCGGAAGTATCCAAGGGCACTGCCCAATAATGTAAAAGCCGACAGACTTCGAATAAAACGTTGATTTCTGAGAGGAGAACACATTAATTTCAGGTGCAAATATATCAACTAGTAGTCCATAAATCCTTGCATTCGAATACATTAATTAGAAAAGGATACTCATAGTGGGCTGAGAGAGGAATGGGGAACTAATACTAACTCAAAACTAACGCTGTAGCTGTCATATTGCTACATTTGTCACTGTATAAGTGAGAAATTGTTAATTTTTTGTATGTATTAGCTACCTAACTACAGGGAGTCATGTTGTTATTGGTTACCGAGAGCGGAGAAATATTTTGTTTTGTTGGCATCCTTTTCTCACTAATGTCCTTGTGGATTTGTATCGATTTTGTCTTATTCGCACAGTTTTGCTGTCAATTCATACTTATACTACATTCGTTCTAAATGCGTACGTTATATATGAATTGCAAGTCTTACGCATACATATATACTTCGAAATTCAAAATTTTGTACTAAGTTTGTCGGCTTTATATTAATGGGCAGTGTCCAAGGGGATATTAGTAATTTGATAGGTACATATTTTGATAACGAGGCATGTACAGGATCCGCCAATGAAGTTGGAAATTTTTAGAATCCAATAGTTCATGTGCTGCTCACGAGGGCGCATGGAGATTTTGAATTATTGACGTAGTGGTCCAGTGCACAGTCTGCTTTCGCTTTATAAGAATAATGACTGTATAGATTAGGGGTAGGTTAAAGGGATCCCATACCTATGATAAGAGGGGGCGGTGAGCCGGAGGGCCCAAAAGCACTGGGACCAAGAAAGGTTTATTGTTCTATAGCCCACATGGTCTAGTGCAGCTTTAAAGTTGGCGACCAGTTTCATCCGGTCAACAAGGCTGCTTAATTGTCTAAGCTCATGTGAAGCGAGTTCATTCACCTCAGAGAAGGAATTAACGAGGCATTCTAGGCGACGACGAAAAAGGGCCTCATGCTCGCAAAGGATATGCTGGGATGTCACATCGTCAGCCTCGCAAGAGCGACAGCTGGCATCAGAGACAATACCCATTTTGTACATGTGGTGCCTCAGGGTAGAGTGATATGTGAGAAGACCGCAGATGATTCTTACCCTGTGTCTGCTTAGATTCAGCAGCTCTAGGGTACGGTTGCGTGTGTGGCCTAGAATGAACAGATTTGACTGTCTCAGCCCAGTACACGCCGGTATCTATATACTCCTGTCCCTAATATGGCTTTTAACCCTGCATAGGGTGGTACCACAAAAGGGCTCAGGCCCAATAAACGGCGGGTTGAAGATGCTTTCCAACTCGTCGGCAATCTCATTGCCTGACACTAGTGGTGTGTAACATCGTAGTGAGTCGTGCTTTTTTAACGACTCAACAGAATGAGCGAAAGAGCACTACGACATAGCCTCCGAGTCGTTCAATTTAACACACATACTTTAAAATAAATACCCAAACTAGACCCCGCATAGATGCTACGCAAGGCATAGAAAATCCACGCTCATTCAAAACTTCTGATTACATATATGTATTGCATTCATTTTCAATCCCATCCCATCATAAGTGTCACCATACACTGTCGAACTCGATCTCGAACCTGTTACAAATGTCCTCTGAATAGCTCATGACACAAACACACTTCACTTAAACGTGAAGAAAACCGGTCCACTTGTACCATGTTCGAGACCGAGTTCAACAGTGTGTGGTGACACTAATATCTATCTGAAACTAAGACCACCATTTTCTATCTACCAAACCAATCCCATCTAAATCCATTCATAATCATGCAGTATGCAATGTACGCATTGTCTCTCTCTCTGGATCCTGTCAACCCCTTGTGGGGCATTAACAACACCAATTTTCCACCTCGTCTTGTTCGCCGCCATCGCCTTCAATTGACTCCACGATTTGCCTAATGACTTACCCTCGACCTCAACTGATCTTCTCCAGGTGTTTCTAGGTCGTCCAACGTTCACACATTGTGTATACTCTATACTAAATATACACACAACAACCCATACTGATGCTGACTGCAAGCAAATCAAAAATCATTTGCATACGTCGAACCGCATATCCAAGTTTCCCCAAATACATAAAACAAGACCAACATTCTAAATCAAAAGTAATCGTCTTTTATCATCATCTCAAGCTCAACTTTAGATGGAAACGATACCAAAGCAACAACCAGACAATCTCCTCTATATGTATACTGTGGCACGAAATGATTAATTCGCAAAGTGAGTTGTGAGTTTTTAACACAAACAGCACACTTCTATATTTCATTCACTTTTTGCTGTGTAGCATACTGGACTGTAGTGATTAGTAACATAAACATTGATTATTTGTGTAATTCAGTATCGACTCAGATCTTCCGCCAATAGACCTCTTTATTAAACAGCTGGCGGCGGGCAGTGCAGTCAGGCTCAGAGACTCGGGAGCCTGGACTGCCAAGCCGTACGGCCATAGCAACATCCTCAACCAGTTGCCACGAGATGTGGTCAACATAAAAACAGACTTCACTCTGCCCAAACTGAGGTTTGACAGAAGCTTCTCTGCCAAATTCCCCAACAGGGCTGAATGGAGGGGGGACGAGGCGGTGAAGGACTTTGACATCACGGTTTTCACCGACGGGTCGAAAATGGACTGCGGCGTCGGTGCAGGAATCTTTTCTGAAGTCCTGAATATCTCGGAGAGTTATCGCCTCCCGGACTATGCCAGCATTTTCCAGGCGGAAACTCTCGCAATTATGAAGGCGTGTCTCACTCTCAGTGATATACCAGATAACCAGAACATCGCCATTTGCTCAGACAGCCAGGCCGCTATCATGGCACTGAACTCGGTGAGTACTTCCTCCAAACTGGTCGAGCGGTGTGGGGAAGAGTTAACTCGCCTTGGCAGACGGCTCAATATCACCCTGCTCTGGGTGCGTGGTCATAGAGACATTGAGGGAAACGAAAAAGCCGACGAGCTGGCCAGGAGGGGGGCCGTTCTAGAAAGTTCTCATGCGGAATCTGTTTGTATTCCGCTGAAGACTGTTAAGAGCAAGATCTCCTCTTACTACCTCAATGTTGCGAATTCCAAATGGCGGAATCTTCCCACCTGCGCCGTATCAAGGAAAATTTGGCCCTCCTATGACAGTAGGAAAACATCTAAGCTATTAACCAAGTCCCGTAGGGATGTCGCCAGGCTCACGGCGGTCATTACAGGACATTGGCCTATCGGAGGACATGCAACTAGACTTGGCATCCCTTATAATCCGCACTGCCGAAGCTGTGGAAATGAGGATGAAAAGGAAACCCTCACTCACTTCCTCTGCGAATGCCCGGCCCTTGCTAGGGCCAGACATCGAGCATTGGGCGAGGCCTTTCTCGTTAACCTGGGGGATGTATCGGGGGTGAAGATCGGGGAGCTGCTACACTTCCTGAACTCCTCCGGTTGGATCTAGGCATCCTTCCATCCCCTGTTAGCCCAACCATCTTACAATCGATTCTGCCGAGGTTTGTGGTTACAAAACGGCGCATTCGCGCTAATTGGGCTCTGGCAAGTTGTGCTTCAGCCACCACTTAAACCATTGTTCCATCGACTCAGATTCGGATGTTTCACTCACTAAACGCATACTCCAATTACTCACATTCTCTGCCAAATGAGGAATTCATGGCATGGAGTTTTAGAACAAGGTAGAAAGATTGCAGTCTTTTTCAGTGCTTTGCTTCGTATCTTACATATCCACAGGATAAATGAAAATAAAAACCATTTGAACCCCCGAGTTTTTGGGTTTGTTCGACTCTTTTTGAACGACTCTTTTTTGAATGGCTCAGTGGAAAGAGTTACAGTGTGCTGGCACAGTAGAAAGAGTTAATATACCCATTACTACCTGAGACACCAGCATGGCCAGGGAGGGACCCAGTCTATGGTTAATTTATAAAGGAAACTAAGAGCTCCCCCATGAATAACCACAGCACATACAGACCGCATCTGGGTGCGTTGTGATACCCAGCGAGATGTGTGGGCCCGACCCACTTTAAGCCTAGAACCGGCCTAAGCCAACAACAAAACATTAGAAATGGCAAACATCAGACCACTATTAAGCCAGGCAGGATTAATCAAACTAGAAAAGGAAACAGGGAAGATTAAATGGGACATCATTGGATTGAGCGAAACTAGGCACAAGGACGAAAACTTGGTAATATTTGATTCGGCAACATCCTATACCATCTGTTCGAGAATCAAATTACACAAAAACGGACTTTAACACAACATCGCAGAAGACAGATTTCACGGAAACACAACACTTTGATGTACCTTTTGTCGACAGCCCAGAAATCCAGACTCGCTCGGCATGCAACCACCCATCGCTGCGAACCTGAGATTAAATCAACACAAAGTATCATGTTTAAAAAATATAGACAAAATTATACTCATCTAAAGAGTGTCTCCAATCATTTGTTTACTTCTACAAATGTCAATAAATTCCATTTCCATAACGATCCTAATGTAAGTCAAAGTTCCAATTTATCTACCTGCATTTGAAAACATTATTAAGAAATGAAATGTAAATTTTAGAACATGTCAAATAAAATGTAAATTTTAGAACATGTCAAATGACATAGAACAACTGAAATAAAACACTTTGAAGTCGAAAGTCGAACGTGTAAGACGTCTCATTCTACAAACAGGAATTCATATAGCGATTTACAAATCGCACATGGTCCGTCGAGCCGGATTAGAGGTTAGTGGTATTACATGCAATGTAAATTCATTTGTTTGGGATAACAATTACATAAATTAATTGTTAATTGTCGAATTGAGAGCACGAACCGTGTCGAGTTGAATTTCAAACTCATTCCGAAGGAAATTCAGGATTAATAATTGTGGAGTTAAGTGCTTCATATTCGAATTTAGAGCTCGAACAGAGGTGTCGAGTTGAATTTCAGACTCATCCCGAAGGAAATTCAGAATAATTGTGAAGTTAAGTGCTTCGTTTTCGAATTTAAGGGATTAGGCAGAGATGTTGAGTTGAATTTCACACTCATCCCGAGGGAAATTCAGACTCAATAATTGTTAAATTGAGTGCTTTTTTCGAATTTGAGGGCTAAAGCAGAGGTGTCGAGTCGAATTTCGCACTCATCCCTTAAATTGAGAATTAAAATGAGCAAAAGTGATGATTCGTCATCGTCCCGAGCGGGAGCCACGCTACTCCAAGTGCAAAACAGAAAAAATTCGGACATAAAAAGGATGTTAGTCAATTATGGGAAAGATGGGGCAAAGGCGAAACGACACGAGCAATACTTCAATTCTCGTATCGCCACATTACAAAAGGAACTGAATAACCTTGAGGCAAACCATAAAGCGTTTCAAGAACTATCATCCAAGGAGATCGATGAGTACTTCGATAGCGGGATATACGTTGACATCATGGAAGAAACACAAAACTTCATGAACGAGCTAGAATGGGGGAAACGGGAGTTTATCGACCCTCTAAAACGCGCTAACACTAACTCCGACAAAGGCGATGCAGTTAGCGAATCCAGCCTTGAGTCCAATCTTCCTAGAATAAATTTGAAGAAATTCTCCGGAAGTTACATTGAATGGCCCTCTTTCAAAGGGCTTTTTCTTTCAATTGTTGATGCGAATAAGTCCGTTTCAACAATACAGAAGATGAATTTTCTAAAATGCCACCTGGAAGGTGAAGCAGAAGAGCTGCTTCGTCATTTCGCAATAAGTGCGGAAAATTATAGGCCAGCGTTAGAGGCATTGACCAAACGGTACGAGAATAAAAGAGTCCTTGTGCATCAAGAACTATCTAAGATTTTCGAAGTAAAGAGCATTTCCGATGAAAGTTCTGCAAACTTGCGAAAATTGATCGATACTTTCAACGGAGTGTTGAAAGCCCTTGACAATTTAGAAGTGGACACATCGAAATGGGACGTGATCGTAAACCACTTACTTTTGTCGAAACTTCCGACATCTATTAAACACGCATGGAATCAGGAGACAGGAGGTCTTACTGAGCTTCCAGCATTCAAACAACTAATAGAATTTCTGGAAAAACGATTTCGCGCTTGGGAAATGTCTAACACGGATACGAGGGCTCGAAAGCATCAAGTGTTCACCACAACAACGCAGCAATGTATCGTGTGCAGAAGCCCACATAAATTGTACCAATGCGAAAGTTTCAAATCATTAGACGTAAAAGGCAGAAACAAAATAAATCAAACAAACAAACTATGCTACAACTGTCTGAATTCAGGCCATAATTCTAATAATTGTAAAAGCAAATTTAAATGCCGAACCTGTGGAAAGAGGCACAACTCATTACTACATTCACCAACCAACAAAGATACTTCACCACAAACACTTAACGTCAACGCAACAGAATACAGAGGATGTGCCGATTCCGATGTAAACGTAATGACTTCCATCACAAAAAGACAAGTTTTGTTAGCAACTGCTATCATAGACGTATTCAACGAAAACGGACAAATCCAAAGGTTGAGAGCTTTAATTGACAGCGGTTCACAAGCAACCTTTATTTCGGAACGAGCAGCTCAACTTCTGCGATTAAAAAGGATATCAAACAAAGCAAATGTCATAGGCATAGGAGGATGTGACGCCGGTAAAACCAAGGGATCCGTTTCTTTGAAAATTAAACTGAACAAAGGAGAAAATCTCACCACCGAAGCGCTAATAATACCGAATCTGTCAAACGTCTTGCCACCACATAAGATAACAACGAAAAATTGGAAACATCTTGAGAATCTATTACTAGCTGATCCTCAATTTTATTCTCCCCAGCAAATTGATATATTGTTAGGAGCTGACGTATACGCCTCTATTATCAAAGGTGAAACCATATCCGGTCCACCTGGAACCCCAATAGCGCAGTCTACAAAACTTGGTTGGATTATATTCGGACAAATCCAACAAAAGGAGGTCGGGGAAAATTTTAACTGTTTCACTAAAACGCTGGATGACATTAATGACACGCTGCAGTCATTCTGGAAGTTAGAAGACATCCCCTTTCCACCTGCAGAAACCGAAGAAAATGTTGTTTGTCAAGCACATTTCGACCAAACACATTCCAGAAGATCTGATGGACGTTACATAGTACGACTTCCGTTCAAGGATCAAATGCGAGACAAACTAGGATACTCTAAACATTGTGCGATATCAACACTGCTTCATTTAGAAAATCGATTCGAAAAACAACCAAAATTGAAAACAGCATATGTCAACGTAATGAACGAATATCAAGATTTAAATCACATGAAAGCATCAAATTCAATCAATTCACTCAATGTATTCTTACCACACCATGGAATTTTAAAGAACGACAGAGAAACTACCAAACTGCGTGTCGTATTCGATGCTTCTCGAAAAACCGCCAGCGGAGTCTCCTTGAATGACACACTTATGACAGGACCGACTTTACAACCAGACATGGTTACCACTTTATGTAGATGGCGACTTTATCAATATGCTTCAACCGCAGATATAAAGCAAATGTACAGGCAAGTTGACGTACACGAAGAAGACAATAAATTTCAGAGCATAGTATGGAGGTCAAAGAAGAACGAGCCTATACAAGACTTTCAACTTACGACAGTCACATTCGGATTGACGTGCGCACCCTTCTTAGCTATTCGAGCAATGCAACAATTGGCCGCCGACGAAGGCGCGGAATTTCCACTGGGAGCGAAAATGGTTTTAACTGAATTTTATGTTGACGATTTGATGACCAGTTCTCCGACACTTTCTGAAGCAAAGGAAAAACAATATCAAATAAAGCAAATACTGAAAAGAGGTGGTTTCCATTTACACAAATGGATTTCTAACGAAACAAGTTTAATGGAGACTGAGTATGATTTCAATACTAAACTTCAAGAAATTCCCATAATGTCTGAAGAAGATTCAGTAAAGTCATTAGGATTGTCTTGGCTCCCAAAACAAGATACAATGGTCATACGGCAAAGCGAAAGAATTCCAGTTCGAACGAAAAGAGAACTGCTCTCACAAATCGCTCGAATTTTCGACCCATTAGGATGGATAGCTCCTCTTGTAGCAGAAGCCAAGGTTCTCCTCAAAAAGGTATGGCTTTCACAACTCGAATGGGATGACACATTGCCATCAAAGTTTATTCGAAGTTGGAACAAAATAAGTTCCCATCTCAACGACCTACCTAATATAAAAATCCCTAGATGGATCCAATTTAACCCCGAAACTACGATGGAATTACATTGTTTCAGCGATGCATCTAAGGAAGCTTATGGGGCAGCAATTTACAGCAGAATCATTCAAAATGGAAGGGTATTAAACGTCAGTCTAATCATGGCCAAATCTAAAGTAGCACCAAAAAAGGAAATGAGTACACCAAGGATGGAATTGTGCGGAGCGGTCATTGCCACGAAACTTATGATTAAATGTCAAGACATTTTTAAAGGTCAAATGAATAATGCATACCTATGGTCCGATTCAACCGTAGTGCTAGCATGGCTTGAAGGAGATCCAATTCGTTGGAAACAATTTGTCGCAAATCGAGTCAATTATATTCGCGAGATGGTACCAAGGATAACATGGCTTCACGTTCCAGGATCTGAAAACCCAGCTGATCTTCTTACTCGTTTCAAGTCTCGATCAAACTTGGCCAACAATGATCTGTGGTGGTCAGGTCCGACATGGTTGACGCATTCACAAGAACGTTGGCCTTCACAACCTAAAATAAAGGAGACTGAATTAGAATTGAAAAGGCAAGTGTTTACTGCAACATTAAAGGAACCAAACGACATTCTTCTCCGATTTTCTACATTCACACGACTCATACGTATCACGGCATACTGTTTAAGATTTATTCAAAGTTGTAGAAAACAAACTAAACAAAGAGGATTTTTAAAAACAGACGAACTAAATTCTGCCCAAACACTTTGGATCAAGCTCATTCAGAGTCACTACTACGCAAAGGAAATCCGAACTATTATTAAGAAAAAACCGTTAAAGAAAACTAACATTATAAAATTGAACCCAATGGTCGATGAGGAAGGAATCTTGAGAGTGAATGGCAGACTTTCAAATGCGAACTTGTCGTACAACCAAACCAACCCCATAATCCTTCCAAATTCCGATCATTTTTCGAATCTAATATTACGTGAAATCCACCGTAAAACTCTACACGGTGGACCCCAAATAATGACCGCAACGGCGCGAAAAACATTTTGGATCGTGAATTGTCGTAATGCTACCAAAAGAATAACACGGGAATGTGTCACATGTACAAGATTCAAGGCAACTCCAAGAGTTCAACTGATGGGTCAATTACCCGCACCAAGAGTAAATATCACGCGACCATTTACTCACACGGGAGTGGACTACTGCGGACCGATAATGATTAAAACATCGAAAATAAGAAACGCTGGCTTTACAAAGGGATATATCGCCTTATTCATATGTCTTGCCGTAAAGGCAATCCACCTCGAATTAGTCAGCGACATGCGAATGGAAACATTTTTAGCTGCGTTCCGAAGATTCACTTCTAGAAGAGGAATGTGTTCAAACCTTTATTCGGATTGCGGATCAAATTTCTTAGCTGCTGACAAGGAATTCCGAAAAATCAAACAACACGAAAGCAAATTAGCTGGAATCATTGCAACTGAGAACGTCAAGTGGCATTTCAACCCACCGTCGGCACCACACTTTGGAGGACTCTGGGAAGCCGGAGTTAAATCGGCGAAATATCATTTAAAGCGAATAATTGGAAATCAACACTTAACGTTCGAAGAGCTCAACACAACACTCACACAGATCGAGAGTATCCTGAATTCACGGCCTTTAGTACCATTAATTGAAGATGTTTCCGAACCAAATGCACTAACTCCAGGACACTTCCTTATTGGAGACGCGCTAAATTCTCCACCAGAACACAACCTTTTGGATGCGAACGATTCATACTTAAACCGATGGCAGAAAGTGCAGAAAATGGTTCAGCATTTTTGGAAGCGATGGTCATCCGAATATTTAACACGTCTCCAACATCGTCCCAAATGGCATACAACTGAAAACAACATCACACCAGGAAAGATCGTAATCATCAAAGAAGACAATCTGCCGCCTAACAAATGGCTACTGGCAAAAATCACAGAAGTTCATCCAGGCACTGATGGACTAGTTCGAGTCGTCACCCTGAAAACAGCACAAACCAAGTTGAAAAGACCCATCACGAAAATAGTCGTCTTACCCACCGACAATACAGAATGAAACAGATGATAAGCCCGAAATTATTAAGAATTACTTGCATGTAGTACTCTAATCTCTATGAAAACTATTAACCGTAATATAATCTAAGTACATTTCACATTTCAAACAATCATATCGATTCAGAGGTTCATGATATAGGCGAACTCTCAACATAGTTGGGAGAACTTCTCCATATCAGAACATCTGATCACAATCAAACATAGTTTAATTTTTACAAAGGGACACCACATCAATTGCAATTTATTCAGAGAAGATAAACTCCTCAGCGCGGGGGAGTATGTTCGAGAATCAAATTACACAAAAACGGACTTTAACACAACATCGCAGAAGACAGATTTCACGGAAACACAACACTTTGATGTACCTTTTGTCGACAGCCCAGAAATCCAGACTCGCTCGGCATGCAACCACCCATCGCTGCGAACCTGAGATTAAATCAACACAAAGTATCATGTTTAAAAAATATAGACAAAATTATACTCATCTAAAGAGTGTCTCCAATCATTTGTTTACTTCTACAAATGTCAATAAATTCCATTTCCATAACGATCCTAATGTAAGTCAAAGTTCCAATTTATCTACCTGCATTTGAAAATATTATTAAGAAATGAAATGTAAATTTTAGAACATGTCAAATAAAATGTAAATTTTAGAACATGTCAAATGACATAGAACAACTGAAATAAAACACTTTGAAGTCGAAAGTCGAACGTGTAAGACGTCTCATTCTACAAACAGGAATTCATATAGCGATTTACAAATCGCACACCATCGAGGAACCCAATCCGGTAGAACTAGCGGTGAAGGATTCCTAGTTAGCAAAAAATGGAGAGAGAATACAATTAGAATCACAAGTACATCAGATCGAGTGGCCAGTCTGGACCTCAGGATGACACAGAGGTACACGGTACAAATTATACAAGTCTATGTACCAACATGACGTGACGTGCTCGGTAGCTGTGTGGTCTCGGTCACCGCTCTACGATGCAACATGTAAAAAGATGGAGGTCCAATCCTCGGCGCATTAACAACGAAAAAAATTAGCGATGACATTCATCGGCACTTTAGGCCCGTCCCTTGCAAGTACATTTAATTCTAATCCATTTGCTTTCAAGTTGCCTATGATTTGCTTTGAAATATATTGTCCTCATCGCACCAACGCAGGAAATACCCTTATTTTCTGACCCAAGGATTTAGAATACTATCAACAGTAGTCTAGTGCATTCGCATCAACACCCCCAATCATATCATTCTCATCTTGCCTAGATACCACTTCATTGCCAAGAATGTCATTTTTTCCACACAAAAGGACTCAAAATGATATGAGTCCTGACCAAAGGACTTAAAATGCCTTCAACAGTACTCGAGTGCATTGGTCCCATCACCCGAATTAGGAGATACCCATTTCTGCAATGGAGGGGTTCCGTTTAATTTCATGATTAAGAGAGTCCTTTTTTCTGATACACAAATGCAAGGGGACCAAAATATCATAGCATGATACTTATAATAACCCAAGGAAGGTACGTACAAAATTTGCTTGAAATCTAGCAACGGGAAATGGCTGGAGGAAAAATCTTTAAAAAGACTTAGGCGAACCACTCTATTTTAAACAAAACAGAGTCTACCGTAAGTCCAGTCGATGATCAAAATTGCGGTAACCGATTTGTGGTCAGTGTGAAATAAGCAAAACACGTACCAAATTTGGTTAAGATCAAAGTACGGGAATTGCCCGGAAAAACGCACAACCCAACAGTACAGCATGCATCGTACTATATGCCCGTCCATTATATTTTTATATGGGACTGGCCAAAAACCGTTGATTGTTTTTGGAAAATCGTTAACTTTATCTGAAATATCGTTAATTTTATAATATTTGGAAAATCGTTAAATTATTTTGAAAAATAGTTAATTTGATATGAACAAGCATTAAATTTCTTTTAAAAAAGCGCTAATTTGATTTAGAAATGTTATATATGGTTGAATAAGCTGTCAAGATGATTTCGAAGTGTAACGTAATTAACGTGACCGCATGACGTATGCTTTCTCAAGCAAAGCCAAACCAAACTAATTTCGAAGCGGAGCGAAACCAGTCTTCATCTCACATTCAGCATTGTAATGAACCACCTGTAATGAACCATATACTGGTAGTACTGCTTCCACCGGCAGATCGAAGACAGCACCTGATGAGTAATGATCTGTCGGTGGTACGAAACCAAAGACCGAGGGTCCCATTACACCTCGACCCTGGTGCGAGCGCAACGGCAACTGAGCCGTCCGCCAACCATTCCACCTTATCGCCCTATTTTTTATTATTCCCCATTTTTGCCTCCCCTGTTTGTTTTGTCTTCCCCAAGCCTATGCATGTTTATTGATACGTAAAGGACAGGGGCAACGGGCGGCGAAAGCCCCGCCCACATCTCCCGAACTGAGCTACAGCAAACATCTTCGGATGCCCAAAAAATCGTCCGTGTCACATTCGCACACAGAACGTGCCCGAAAACTGGGGACGATTACACTTGGCGCCCAATGTGGGGGAAGATTAAGATAAATCCACGTATTCTGTTGATAATCATTTCTCATTTTGATTGTAGCAATCCTGCAACAAAGTCTACTCTCAACAATCTATCAGTCGTCAGCTGACATATAAATTCGAAGACTTCCTCTATCTGTAGAGAGCTTAATCGAGAAGTTATTTACCAACTGATATCAACCACTTAACGCAAATTGATCATAACAAAACCTGGCAGGATACGATAAACACAACTATCCACATAGAGGATCAAGGCCTGAGCTCTTCAATTAGAGAACCGAAAGTGAGTAACTCGAGTGATTATCGGAATTCCACTCACCGCTTCCAACAATACAAATAAATTCTAAGAGAACGAGAAATTAAGGACAAACAATCGCCCACACACAAAAAAAAATCTGTCTGAATGGGCATTATAAACACGCGAGGGCAGCGATTTTGTATATTGGGAAAGATACTCATGTAGGTATGGTCGGAGGCGGTATTGGTATTTATTCAAGATTTATATGTATTTTCTGACACCCACAATCTAACGATTCGCTCGTGTTAACTGAAGCAAGAATCCATCATAAATGTTATAGGCTTCCTGAAGGCATCGTTATAATTCCATTACCAGACTATATGACAATATAGAGGTGCGATAACTTCCTCAAAACTAAATATAACATAAATTACAAATTTTTCTTGCTTTTTATATCAATGGTTCTCTTTGTATATTGTGGGTGACTATACAAGCTATGGGATAGGAGGAATGTTTGTTTTTCTGTCATGGACTTTCATGAAGGTCAATCGCCCAGGACTTCAGACAGAAGTTGTTTCCCCAGAAATATTTATGCCTGTTGTGATTATTGTTTGATATTGGTGACTAAAAAATTTTCAATATTCTTTTTCGTTGTTGTTTATCTGCACCACGCACGCTGAATGATTAAATAGGTTAGTGCATAGTCTCAAACGAGGAGGTTGATAATATGGCATTTTCGCTTCGAAGCTCGAAACGCTTTGTGGTAGTTCTATTGTCAGTACTTTAAGTTGTCGTTTTGAAATGCAGGCGGTGCACGTGTCGAAGTTTTCGGCCAGTTACAGATTGGGAAGCACATGAAATTCATTTCCTGTCAATCAAATGTTCGTTTCTTGTGATTATGTAGAATAGTTAACATGCAAAATAATTTCGCCGCCTAAGGGAAATTTGTCCGATTGTATCTGTACTAAGGATTTAAGTTTTCTCTTGAAATTTGAGTTGACATTTGAATTCTAACTAAACGAAGACAGCAAAGACATGCGCCGTTTTCGTGTTCACTATTCCAATCTGCTCTCGATCCTTTTTTGCCGCTTATCCTGCTCTACTCTGCTCTCTTTGTTTTTGCCGCTTATCCTGCGATGCGCGGGCTACCCTGCCTACAACGCAATGTGCGGCCGGCCTAAAGCAATTAAGCCCGACACACACTTGCGTCCAAAATCCAAATTTTCCACGGGCGAATCTAAAATTTCCCCGTCAAATCCATACATCCATTGGACGCGAGAAAAATTAGGTTTTGTACGCATGTGTGTGTGTCCACCTTTAGATTCACCATGGTTGAGTCGTTGTTTCTATCTCATGACCAAGTTTTTGTTCCTTGCTTTAATAAGTAATATTCGAAAATTTTAAAATTTAAGTCCTTGAAATTTATATGCCTTTCGAAAACTAACACATTGTGAACTCAACAGAAAAGTTTAAACATTTAATTCACAACACTTTAAAGGTGGACACAGACATGCGTCGAAAACCCACATTTTTCCGCGTCGAGTTCAAAATTTCCCCGGCCGATGTATGGATTTGGCAGGGAAATTTTGTATTCGCCCGGGGAAAATTTCGATTATGGACGCAAGTGTGTGTCGGGCTTAAAAGTCGAATAAATAAATTGCCAAATGCCAAATCTGAAAAAGAATAAAAATGAAATGTATCGTTGGTTACGTCGTAAACATATATATAATTTAAGTAGCACTAAAACTTCACTAATTTGTAGAATTTCAGTACTTTACCTATTTAAATTTAACAAAATTGAATTTAAAAAGTGGCACATAACAAATTTAACACAATTGAATTTAAAAAGTGTTGCGCATACAAACAATTTGTATTTGCTAAATTCATCATCATCGTGGCGCGACAGCCCGACGTCGGGCCTTGGCCGCCTGGATCATTGTCCTCCAATTATCTCGGTCACGTAACCGCGTCCTCCAATTTTGGGAGCCCAGCAGCTGCGCGGCGTCCACACCTACTGAGCTCTCCCAACGAGATCTCGGTCGCCTTGCAGTCTCGCTCCGTCGACTCGTTCTACATTCATTACTCTCTTAGGCATGCGATCATCGTCCATTCTTTGTACATGCCCTGCCCATTGAAGTCGTTGTAGTTTGACGATTTTCGAGACTTGCAGCTCATCGTACATTTCATACAACTCATGGTTGTACCGGATACGCCATCCATCTCGATCGCAAACAGCCCTGAAAATTCGCCGTAGAACCTTACGTTCAAAAGTGTCTAGCATGTTTTCGGTGGCTTGAGTTAGGGTCCTTGCTTCACAGCCATAGCATAGCACTGGTCGTATAATGGTTTTGTACACGCGGAGCTTCGTGTTTCTGTGCACATGCTTCGATTTCATTATGGGGAGAACCGAGAAAAAAGTCTTATTAGCTAACTGTATCCGTCGCTTGATTTCGTCAGTTTCATTGGCGTCCCTTGACAAGTTGTAACCCAGGTAAATGAAGTTGTTCACGAACTCGATGTTGAGGTCCCCCACATTGATGCTTGGTTGTGCAGGTGTCCTTGTCACCGATTGCATCATTATTTTAGTTTTACCCTCGTTGATACGTAATCCAACTTCCTTTGCAGCGGTATCGAGTGTATGCAGAAGTTCTTCTGCGTCAGCCAATCTTCGGGACATGATGTTGATGTCGTCGGCGTACGCTGCTAATTGTGTCGACTTGATGAGTAGCGTCTTGCTGTTGTCCATATTCATGGCCCGAATAACGTATTCCAGTGCCAGGTTGAAGAGCGTCGGTGCCAGTCCATCGCCCTGTTTCAAACCAGTGCGTGTTTCAAATAGATCAGTAAGTCTATTCTGGATCCTGACTTGTGAGACGGAGTTGGTCATCGTCATCTTTGTCAGTCGCACTAATTTTGCTGGTATACCAAATTGCAGCATGATGTTGTACAGTACTCCACGATCGATACTGTCGTATGCCTGCTTGAAGTCGACAAAGATTTGGTATACGTTTACGTTGTATTCCCAGCACCTCTGGAGTATCAGTTTGACTGAGAAGAGCTGATCGGTTGTGGAGCGACCAGGTCTGAAACCGCTTTGATATTCGCCAATGACTCGTTCTGCGTACGGTTTTATTCTATTTTCCAGAATTTTCGTCAAAATTGTATAGGACGTACAAACTAGTGAGATGCCCCTGTAATTCTCACACCGCAGTTTATCTCCCTTTTTATGAATTGGACAGATGATGCTTCTGCGCCAATCGTCTGGGATCTCCTCGTTCTCCCATACTCGCAGGAGTAATTGATGTATGGCATCAACTAGACTCGTTCCACCGAATCTTAGCAGTTCAGCTGGAATCTCGTCAGCGCCCGGCGCTTTATTTCGTTTTAGTGACCGCAACGCGAGATCAACTTCCTCTACTGTCGGGGGTTGAATGGGTGGGCCTAGATCAACAATATCGTCGAGAGCTTCCTGTGTAGGGATGTTAGATGGTCGGTTTAGAAGCTCTTCAAAATAAGAGGCCCATCGCTTGTTAATACCATCGGTGTCGCTGATGATGTTTCCATCCTTGTCCTTACAAAGGCTAGTCCTGGGTTGGTAGCCGTTCTTAATTGTATTTACTAGTTTGTACGCTTGTCTGGTGTTCCTATTAGCTTATTAGTTTTCGTTTATGTTCAGCAACTGCTCGTCAAGGTATTTACGTTTCTTACGTCTAATTATTCTATTCGATATTCGCCGTAGCTCGTCATATTTTTCTCTTCTGGCTCTGGTTCCTCGTCGAATCCATTGTCTGTAGGCCTCGTTTTTCGCGTCAAGTGAGTTTTTGCATTCTTCGTCGAACCAGTCATTTCGCGCTCGCCGGGCTTTATATCCCACGACCTTCTCTGCGACATCCTTGATGGTACCCTTGAGTTCTTCCCAGAACCCATGGACGCCTGTGTTGCTGATGTTGTGTAGCATAGGTGATAGTTTTTCCTCAAGGGCGGTAGTATACGCCACCGCTGTAGCATCACTCAAGAGCTTATCAACCGCAAAGATTTTGGGAGGGCTGATTCTTGACTGGTGCACTGAGGAAATTCTACATCTGTAGGTCGTCTTCACCAAGTGATGATCTGAGTCGCAGTTTGCTCCTCGATAGGAGCGGACATCCATGACACTAGACACCCATCTCCTGCAAATAAGGACGTGGTCAATTTGGTTGACGGTATGTGCGTCTGGAGACTTCCAGGTCTGCTTGTGAATGCGTCGATGCGGGAAGCACGTAGAGCTTACGACTAGATTCCTGCTGCAGGCAAAGTCGATAAGTCGCTGGCCGTTATCGTTACATTCTTCATGGAGGCTGTGGCCTCCAGTGGTCCCCCGGTGCCAACTTTCATTTCCGACTTTCGCGTTAAAGTCTCCCAGCAGCAATTTGACTTCGTTTGTTGGAAGTGAGTCGAAGAGAGTTTCAAGGCGGGCGTAAAACTCGTCTTTTACTGCGTCTTCTTTAACTTCAGTCGGGGCGTGCACATTGATAAGCCAGAGATTGATGAATCGAGTCTTGATGCGAATCGCACACAGCCGTTCATTTATGGGTTTGAAGTCAGTAATATGCGGTTTGAGGCGATTGTTCACTATAAATGCTACTCCAAACTCCTTGCGGCCCGATGGTTTGCCACTTGTAAAAAATGTGTGCGATTTCTTGTCATTAATCTCGCTGCCAAGCCAATTTGTTTCCTGGACTGCAGTAATGCTCAGTTTGTACTTTTCGACCTGTTGAAGGAGGGCCTTCTCGGCCCCCGGTTTGTTCAGGGAGCGTACATTCCAGGATCCGAAAGAATAATCCTTTAGTCGTTTGCGTGGTCGTCGTTGTTGATCCGTCCAATCCGAGGCTTTTGTTCCAGGTTTCTTGACATGGAGTGGTTTTTACAAGGACGAGTTGTCAGCACGTCGCTTAACCCCATTCAGGGGATGGCCTCGGAGATAGCTGCTTCAGATGGTTTAATAAACGTGCTGGAGCCCACACAACTATGTAGCAGGTCCAACTACGCAAGTCATTCCATCCTACTAAACCTGAGACGCTTAGGTGTTCGTCAGCCATTCAGGCTACAGCTATCTGCCTTTTCCAAACTGTCTTATCGCTAAGACATTGGCCGTCAGCGAATTGATACACTGCCGTTACCAGGGGGCGCCCACGCGGAGGACTATGGAAAAAGTCTTTGCTAAATTGAAATAATAAATACTGAAATATAAAATCTGTATCCACTGAACGAAATAAGACCTAAAATACACATTTTCGAGATTATCTCGACTCCAGCGCTACGTTCAAATTTTGTCAACAACTTTATTCTTATTTAAATAATATCAAGTCGGATTGGGCTCTATATAAGAAGGAACTTAGCGCGTTTAAGAAAGAATTGCGAAAGGCTAAGCGTAGCTCTTGGAGACTTTTTTGTGAACAGATCGATAAGGTAGGAGAAGCCTTCAGACTGCGTAAGATCCTCGCTTCTAATCCTGCTGCTCCTAGCTATTTATTGAAGCATGACGGTTCATGGACCACCACTAGTTCGGAGACTATTCGTCTTTTATTGGATACTCACTTCCCAGATAGCTCAGCTAATTTTCCATTCACTGGCACTACTTCAGAAGTGACTGCTCCTTGTGATTGTGCCTCTATTATTTCCAGTGAAAAAATTTTATGGGCTATTCGAAGCTTTGATGCATTCAAGTCGCCTGGACGTGATGGCATTATTCCGGCCGATTTGCAACACACATCTGATATTATATCCCCGTGGATCGAAGCCATTCTCAGGGCATGTTTGGAGCTGGTCTATATCCCACGTATATGGACTGAAGTGAACGTGACTTTTATCCCGAAACCGGGTAAAAGCTCGCACGCACGCCCCAATGACTTTAGACCTATCAGCCTGTCATCTAATCTGCTGAAGATGTTTGAGAGGCTGATTGATTTTTATTTACGGAGTAGTATTCCATCGAGGCTCTTATCTACATCCCAACATGCCTTCTGCAATGGTAGATCGGTGGATTCAGCTTTGCACTCTTTAGTAGGCTACATCGAGAAATCTCTTAACTACAAGGAATATACCATGGTCGTGTTCCTGGACATTGAGGGCGCATTTAACTACGTCAAACCCGAAGCTATCATCAACGCGCTTTCTGGGTTGCATGTGAGCAAGTCACTCTGCGAACTTGTCAACCTTTTATTGACATCGAGGGTTGTTCACACTAGCCTGGGCTCATCGTCGGAACATAGACGAGTAATTCGGGGCACTCCGCAAGGTGGCGTCTTATCCCCACTTCTTTGGAACTTAGTGGTTAACTCGCTGCTTCTTGACTTAGAAAGACTGGGTTGCAGGGTGATAGCCTATGCGGATGATGTTGCCACTGCTATTTCGGGTAAGTTCCCAAGCATTCTCAATGAGGAATGCTCTCTCTCTACTTACAAATTGGGCCAATTCCTGTGGCTTAAAGGTTAATCCGAGTAAGACTGAACTTGTTCTTTTTACTAGGAGGTACAAGGTACCTTCTATCGTGCCCTCACAGTTGGGAGGGACTAGATTAGTTTTTTCGGAAACGGCAAAATTTCTCGCGCTCATTCTCGACAAAAGGTTGGGTTGGAAACCAAATATTCAGGAACGAGTGAAAAAGGCTACTATTGCTATGTACTCCTGCAGGAGAGCCATAGGTAGAAGGGGTCTGCAACCAAATGTTGTACACTGGCTTACGTTTCTGTTGTACGCCCCATACTTATTTATGGTATTGTGGTTTGGTGGAAAGATCTTCATATTTCAGCCAATTTCAGCCTGCTTAGCAAGGTCCAAAGACTAACCTGCGTCCTCATTAGCGGAGCACTGAGGTCAACTCCGTCTGCAGCCTTGGACGTGCTGCTCAACCTGCTTCCTCTGGATATCATGGGCGAACAAACTGCTGCAATCACTCTCATACGCCTTCGTGAAACGGGACTATGGATCTCGTCTGCCTTCGGTTTGGATATACCTACAGCAACTGACTATTCCGCTCCTAAACATCTGTTCAGCAAGAACTTCACATCCGTCATCCCAAGTCGGGATCAGTGGAAGGAAAGCGAGTTTCCAATTGTTGACTCTATCGGCATATATACGGACGGATCCAAAACAGACGGAGGGGTAGGAGCGGGTGTCTATTGCGACAGGTTAAATCTAAGCCTGACTTTCCGTCTACCATCTCACTGTAGTGTTTTGCACACGGAGATCACGGCGATTTCGGAAGCTCTTATCTTTTTAGGACGACATGTTATAGCTGGTGGAGACATTGTCATCTATACGGACAGCCAGGCTGCAATCAGATCGCTGGATTCAGTCTTGTGTACATCTAAGACTGTGGATTATTGTCGATCATCCCTCTCTGAATTGGGGAGCTATTTTAACATTGTCCTGTGCTGGGTCCCTGGCCACAGTGGCCTGGAAGGTAACTGTCAGGCTGATGAACTTGCCAGACTGGGCTGTTTGAATGGGGAACCAAAACTATATGGTGATATCTATCCTCCCATTGCTTCTTGCAAACTGATTGTCAAATCTGAGACGATTAACAAAGCCAATGCAAGATGGATTGATGGCAATACCTGCGGCACAACTCGATCGCTGTGGCCCATACTGGACGCTACCCGATCTGAAAATTTACTGTCGCTAAACAGAAGGCATATTAGCTCGGTGGTGGGTGTTATCACTGGGCATTGTCTCATTGGGGAACATGCCAGGAGACTTTGGTTTCCCTACAATGACTTTTGTAGGAGCTGTGGGGACGTGAACGAGAAGGAAAGTAGTTTCCACCTTCTCTGCTCCTGTCCAGCTTTTGCAGTTAGAAGGAGGTCGTTACTTGGATCCTACTTCTTCACTGACTTGGAAGAGCTAGAAAGCGCGGATGTTGGAAAACTCCAGAGTTTTATTGTTCGCTCTGGATGGTTCTAACTATCAGAAATATTGAGAGAGGATGTGTGTTATTGGTATCACAACGGACCTATTTGAGGTCTAAGTGAGCTGTGTTTTGTCACAGCAGCCCATCTACCTACCAAGCTACCTAAATAATATATGTTGTGAATTTGAGCGAAATTGGACCAAAAATAATAATTTTGTAAATAACTCCACTCCAGTGCCACCTAGCTGGTAGAAAAAAAAGTTATGTACATCGGAGGACCAAACGAAAATATGTTGTGAATATGAATGAAGTGGATAGCTTTGGTGGTTCAAGAGTTATACAAACAGCAACATATGCACCAACGTTTTTAGGGTTTTGTAGTAAAAACAAAACCCTTATGAAATCGGTCATGCGTCCGTCTGTCTGTCTACCTGTCCGTCGGTCCGTCAGAAATATCTCACGAACCGCCGAGGCCACATGCATGAAACTTGGTGGAAGTATGTAAAAGTACTATAATTCTCTGGAGAAAGCGATGCGTTGTAATAGGTCAACTTTAAGGGGGGGTTCCCATAGAGGGGAAATGAAGGTCGAAACTTTTTTTTTCGTTTGGTATAGGCAAGTGGGACCGTAAGAAAGGTACCGTCGAGTACATTCCATTCCTGGAATTTTCTTCAAATCTGAAGAAAGAGGAAAAGAGGGAGAGGGGAAAATATGTGATCTGATTTTGCCACCCGCCCCCTCGTACATTTCGAGACCGTTATATTTAGAAATATGAAAATTTACAGAAAAGCGGAATTTCACTAACATAGAAAACTAAGAATAATAAAATTTTTAAATTTCTTCAAAAAAGGTTAATAATAGTACATTTCTATAGTTGCAGTTAGCACACCCCTGCACCACTTAAGCACACGCGAGGTCAAAAATATTGATGACCAATGATAACCAACATCATAGGCAATAATATCTCTAAGTTTCATTACAATCACATAATATCTAATGATAGTACATTCATTCAAAGTTAGGCATTTTGATACTATCCATACAAAAAATACACCTACCGGCCTCGTGCATAGGTTCGAGTACTACTTGCATGTTGTTTTTCGTAGTGCGAATTGCAGTTATTTAATGGACCTATTTTGGAAGGGTAAAGATTGGTTGGGGCGGTGATTCTAACAATAATTATTCATACAATTTCTTTTATAGGGTTTTGTGTCTTAAATCTAACAAAATCGGTCAAATGTCTGTCTGTCCGTCTGTCCATAGAACATCGAACGAACGGCTGAAGCTACACACATCAAATTCGTTGAGAATGTGCAGAAATGCTATAATTCGCTGGAGAAAGCGATATGTTGTAATTGGCCAACTTTAAGGGGGGTCCACATAAAAGCGAAATTAAGGTCAAATTCTTTTTAGCCACTGGTATAGGCAAGTGCGGTGTCTTGAAAAAAGGTGATGTTGAGTACATTTCATTTTTAGCATTTTCTTGAAATTTATAGAAAGGGGAACAGTGGGGGAGGAGAAAATATTACAACGTAATTTGTCCCACCCCCCCCCCCCCCCTTTTATTTCAAGACCGTTACACTTAGAAATATGAAAACTTACCGGAAGGTGGATTCCAAATAGCATAGAAAATGGAAAATAATGGGACTTGTATATCTTCTCAAAATGACTAATAATAGTGTATTTCTATAGTTACAGTTAGCATACCCCTGCATCCCTTAAAACACGTCCGAAGCCAAGAGTACTGATGGCCAACAATAACCAACACCGTAGGCAATAATATGTCTTAGTTTCGTTACGATCACGTAATATTTAATAATAATACATTCATTTGGGCATTATGAAACTAGCCATACAAAAAATGCACCTGTCGGCCTCGTGTATAGGTGTGAGTGTACTACATACTTGCATATTGTTTTTCATTGAGTGAATTGTAGTTTAACCATTTCTGTAAGGCTAAAGATTGGTGGGAGAAAAGGGGGTGGAGTTAGGCTGGTCGCTGACTCTATTTTTTTTATTTTTTTTTATGCAAGTTTGCAATTTGCAATATCGTCTTAATATGAATGGTTAAACATCTCGAAGAGTAGGGCAGTTTATCCCGTTTACATACATATATATCTACAGTACAGCTTCTCGTATTAAAACTATTACTTTGAGAGGTGACAGATGGAGTCTTTTTTTATAAATTGGCAAGTAAGATACTATATCATGGGTACAACATTTTAATTGTGGCGTTTTTATCCATCTGAGTGGTACCAAGAAGAGCAGTTAGCCAATATTTACCTACCAAAATTGCACTTGCTACAAAACCCTCGGATTGCGGGCGTAGACCTCTATTTTCCGGTTTCATTATATACATATATTAAGATATTGATTTCCTCACAAGGAAAAACGGCACGATAACTCCCGACTGAAAACACTTATAGACATGAAAATTTGGTCAAATATTCAGATTAAGATTTACTTGGTTGGTACCGTTGGTACGATCTGATCAAAGATACGCTCACCTCCCCTAAAAATATTATATAGTTTCATTATTCTACAATATGCCAATAACACCCCACCGAATTAAAGTAGGCCGGAAAGATTCGGATGGAGGACCGCTTAGAACCTGACTATACTTCTCTGTAAAAATTAGTTCAATCGGATAAAAACCCATCTTACTTTAAGGCGGACCTTGTATGGTACAATAATATTCAAGAAAAACTTCAAAACTGATTTCGGCCCTTTTTCCCTAGACTTCCGGACCCCCTACCAACGGGGACTTTGCAGCAGATATTCAGGGGACTGCCCTTATCAATTCTGCAAAATTTCAGAACTACACAATTTTTTTCCTATTTTTACAGTGATGTCTACACTAAAATGAAACCGGAAAATAGAGGGCTTCGCCCGCAATCCGAGGGTTTTGTAGTGTCCCACACCAATAGGAGATGATCTGTTCTATTATTGGGGATGCTTAACCATTCATGTTAAGACGATATAACAAATTGCATAAAAAAATATTATAAATAAAATTAATTGTTTGAATTATTATATTATACAATAGAAAGTAGAGTCAGCAGCCAGCAACCCTTTCAGAAATGGTTAACTCCAATTTGCAATACAATAAGCAATATTCAAGTACTCAGTACTCGTAGTACTCGTATGTAGCAGAGGTCGGTTATGTGCATTTTTTGTATGTATGGTATCAAAATGTCCAACTTTAAATGAATGTACTATTAAATCTTACGTGATTGTTACGAAACTTAGATATATTATTGCCCATGGTGTTGAGTATCCCATCATTATTTTCGACCTGGGATGTGTTTGAGGGATGAAGAGGTGTGCTAACTGTAACTATGGAAGTATACTATTCTTAGCCTATTTGGACAAGACATCAATTTTCCACTATTTTTAGTTTTCTATACTAGTTGGAAGCCACCTTTCTGTAAGTTTTCATATTTCTAAGTGTAACGGTCTCGAAATGTAAGGGGGTGGGACAAGTTAAGATCTCATATTTCCTCCTCTACCTCTTTTTCCCTTTTTCAAATTTGATGAAAAAGCCAAAAATGGAATGTACTCGGTGTCGGTGTTACCTTTCTCCTGATATCCCACTTGCTTATACCAGATGGAAAATTTGTTTTAACTTTCATTTCCCCTCTATGGGGACCTCCCCTTAAACCCAGCCTATTACGATGCATCGCTTTCTCCGGTGAATTATAATAATTATACATATTCCCACAAATTTTCATATATATAGCTTCAGCCGTTCGTGAGATATTCTGTGGACATACGGACAGACAGACATTTGACCGATTTCATAAGGGTTTTGTTTTTACTACAAAACCCTAAAAACGAAATATTCAAGGAAAATTGGAAAAAAATTCACTTTTCACCCCCTTTATCCTACACTTCCGCATCATTTGATAGTCAAGGGTATCATACTCGTATATCGTTTTGTAAAAAAAATGTATATACTCTGATTCGATCTTGGGATATTTTTTTGTAGAATCCTTAATTTTGAAAGCAATCAAGGAAAACTGAGACTCCACAATCACATTACCTGCCCACTCCTCTCGTGACGGGATCAAGCTTTTAAAGTTCTTTTCAAATAAGTATTTTAAAGTGACTTCAGGAACATCAAAGCTGTTCAGTACAGTCGAATGTCCTGTGGTGGTAGTAGTCCACCGTTTCACGAAGGCCACATCAGCAGCCACCGGCTCGGCAAAAAATGTTCAAGGGTATCAAATTTAGCATAGTTTCAAGGGCAGCGGTGGGAGTAGTTCTAAGAGCTCCCGTGATGGTAGCACGTGCTAGTCTTTTCTAGATTTTCCCTAGAAAACTATGCAAATTTTCTTTTCCTTCTTTAGCTAACACTGACGACGAGTTTAATCCCAAAAAACACACCAAAATTTGACGCGTCGGCGGTGGTATCTACTCGAGTGCTTTGACATTTTTCTCTAAATCTATTATGGACTTAGCATATTTATAAAACCCACAAGAGTCTATTTGTGTGCGTTCACAGCATGCTCACGTTTTGCTGGTACCCTGATATTAGCTTCAAATATATACTTAGGTAATTCAATATTGTCTAGCGGATCGCACAAAACTTATGGAGGACCACATGCGGCCCGCGGGCTATGGGTTGTTGTTGTAACAACGCCTGATTGCGTTGGAAGGGTTTGGCAGCCCTTGACCACTGCTGATGAACGGGTCACTCCATTGCGTATAACCGGCTAACGAGGGGCATGAGCCATTGGTTGCTGACCCCTGCTATAAACAATAAATTGTAAAATATTGTATAATCATTCATGGGAGTCTGCTTTTTCTTCTTCTTTTTCAGTTGTCCTAATCGAAATTAACTTATGTCTTGACCGTACTCAAACTTGATCCTGACAGTCTACAGTCAAGTTCGTGTCTACTTGACGGAATCAAAGATTGAGAAATGTTATCTTCCACACAATTGGCTTTGAATGGGTCGCCACCACGTATCCACTCATAAACGGCCGGGTCGGGGGTTGAGGGCGCAAACAGAACACGCTCGCTATCACTTAAATTGCTTTAATTGAAATAATGTACTCTTGTCCTAACCGCGTCGCTCTCAGAGAATTAATTAAGAATGTCCGTACACTTGAGACCCCCGATTTCCGGATGGTCACATTTAACATTTTCCGGACTTTTATTTTTTTCAAAACATCGAATATAATATTTTACAATTAGGCATATAAATGGATTCATTTGGAGCGTGAAAAAAAATGCACGTGTTAGGCTATTTTGCGTATCCTGTGTTGCCTCCAAATAAGCTTTTAATTGAAGGGAAATGAAACGTTGGCCGCGCTTTCATTATGCTAATGTGTTCCATTAGAATTCCTGTGGGTAAATTCAAGGGTGTTACTTACTATTCCATTCAGGTCTGATACAATTCTTTCTTAGAACGAATTGATGGCAGGAGGAGCAGCTTTTAACAGCGTCTTGGATGCTGGTGAAACTGAAAATTAATTATGTAATGTAACTTTTGCTCGTTTCATTCGACCCGGCCAGGCAGTTGCTGGGCAGGCAGTGGGAGCAGGTGCCAGCCTTTTCTATGGAAGGATATTATTCAAAAGGATCGGCAACGAACCAAGTAACCAAGACGATGTGAGAGATACGGATATAACGTCGCGTTCAATGTGTAATTAGTTGAAAGGGAAAGTTTTGTTTCATCAATAAGGATATGAGATGAACTGATAGTATCATTTTCACATGGAAGATGTCCTTGGTGTGTAATGAATGATGCGAGAGTTTAACTGATATTGGGGATATGGATCATGGAGCACAATTTTCGAAATTCAAGTTACTTATGTTAGTTATGCTCAGTGATATGCTTTGAACGTATAAGGACTAAATCAAAGAAGACGCAGCTTTCCCAAACTACAAATTTTATTTATATGTATATATATATTTCGGGAGCGACTTACCCCCTTCTTCAGTACAAAAGCTACTAAATATAATGGCAAGATACAGGTCATAATATACGTTACTAATTACTTACTTTTAAGGACAGGTAGATCAGACCAAAAACTCATTTTATTGCATCACCTATCGGTTTATGGTGCTTCTCTACCTGCTCTTTTACGATTCTTCGCAATTAATCTAACTAATTTTGAAGGGCAGTTTCCTTGATCCGTATTCAATATTCGCGTCGTGTCTTCTCGAATGATCTCCAAGCTCTCCCAGGGATCTAACGTATTCGTCCGGTTCGTATATCGCAATAGTTCTAGGTTCTCGCGCTGAACAGTGTGTCTTTCTTCGATGATATGGGCCGCTACTGATGATCGTACTGATGAATTCGCTTTCCGGATGCTGTTAACGGCTTCTCTGATGTGTTCGTTGAATCGCGTCGTTACTAACCGCTTCGTCTGTCCTATATAAACTTTGTCGCAATCGCTACACGTTATCCGATATATGCCGCTTTTCTCCTCGAGTTTTAGTGGGTCCTTCACGCTGCCTAGTATATTCCTCAGGGTGGTGTTTCTGCTCGATCCGACTACCTGTAAATTAAAATGCTTTAATAAGTTTTTAATTTTAGGAAACAAGTGGGAGTTAGGGATACTTATACGCCTTGGAATGTTTTCCATGGGCTGCGTAAACAGCGTTGTATACTTTAACCTGTCATGTTGTCGGGTTTTCCTCCTGATCAGTTTCTCGATGTCATAAGAATCGTATCCATTTTTGATAGCGGTGTCAACAATGAATTCGCGTTCCTTGTTGAATCCGTCTATCGTCAAAGGGTACGTGATCAATCGGTGTACCATACAATTATAGGCCGCCATTTTCTGTGCAAACGTGTGATTCGAGGTGGATGGTATCGTCCGTTGCGTTGTGGTTGGCTTACGGTAGATCTCGAACTCCAATTCGCCGTTGTTATTCATGATGATAAGGTCCAAGAATGGGATGGCCCCATCTTTTTCCATCTCGATGGTAAACTCGATTCTGTGATGAATCTTATTTATCATGGAGAGGACTCGGTCGATATCATCCCTTCTAACAACCGCGAATATGTCGTCCACATACCTAAACCAAACTTTAGGCATTACTCCCTTAGCCTCAATCTAATCCTCAATCGACGCCGCTATCAAAAATGGATACGATTCTTATGACATCGAGAAACTGATCAGCAGGAAAACCCGACAACATGACAGGTTAAAGTATACAACGCTGTTTACGCAGCCCATGGAAAACATTCCAAGGCGTATAAGTATCCCTAACTCCCACTTGTTTCCTAAAATTAAAAACTTATTAAAGCATTTTAATTTACAGGTAGTCGGATCGAGCAGAAACACCACCCTGAGGAATATACTAGGCAGCGTGAAGGACCCACTAAAACTCGAGGAGAAAAGCGGCATATATCGGATAACGTGTAGCGATTGCGACAAAGTTTATATAGGACAGACGAAGCGGTTAGTAACGACGCGATTCAACGAACACATCAGAGAAGCCGTTAACAGCATCCGGAAAGCGAATTCATCAGTACGATCATCAGTAGCGGCCCATATCATCGAAGAAGGACACACTGTTCAGCGCGAGAACCTAGAACTATTGCGATATACGAACCGGACGAATACGTTAGATCCCTGGGAGAGCTTGGAGATCATTCGAGAAGACACGACGCGAATATTGAATACGGATCAAGGAAACTGCCCTTCAAAATTAGTTAGATTAATTGCGAAGAATCGTAAAAGAGCAGGTAGAGAAGCGCCATAAACCGATAGGTGATGCAATAAAATGAGTTTCTGGTCTGATCTACCTGTCCTTAAAAGTAAGTAATTAGTAACGTATATTATGACCTGTATCTTGCCATTATATTTAGTAGCTTTTGTACTGAAGAAGGGGGTAAGTCGCTCCCGAAATATATATACATATAAATAAAATTTGTAGTTTGGGAAAGCTGCGTCTTCTTTGATTTAGTTGACAACTACAAACGTCGGACGACACCTAACGTATAAGGACTTTTTCTGCAAACTATGTAGTCCGGATGGCGCAACGGTTAGCACGTTCGTCTTCAACGCACTGGGCCCCGGTTCGATTCCGGGGATTTGCGTGTCGGACTATGAGCCCACTCAGCTGTTAAATGAGTACCCATTATGGGGTAAATAACTCGGTTGAGCGTGTTGCTGATCACATACCTCTGCACAAAAACCGTCACGATCTAGAAAATGAGATGATGCTAACTCATCTCGAGGCCGTGGTTCGAATTGGGCTGTTGCCCCAGTTATTTATTTTTATTTATGGGGGAATTACACTAGCGTTTAGTGGGAAGCAATTACATAGTTCATGTGACTGCCATCACCTCATAAAAAGGGTAGGTGTCTTACCACAGAAATCGTAACTAACTACTACTAACTACTACTTAAGGGGGGAAACCACATTAGGAGTCTCATTTTCACAGATTTTTTAGGATTTTTTTTTTTTGGTGAGAAGAATTAATTAGTCAATCAAATTTTGACATCATTTTATTCATATTTCGAACAACTTTTGTGAATTTTTTTGAATAATTTAAGCCAAAGTAACAATGTTTCGCACTGATGTCCGCCGAAAGCCGTAACTAGAGTTCTCCAATTTTGGGACGTCTACCGATCCAATTTTTATCCGAAATCAATCAGGTCAAAATAATGGAAATTAAAAATTTGGCAGGTGTTGGAAAATAAATGTCCATTCTCACCATTTTTTTCACTAATTATGCAAAAAAAAACACCCTTAAAAATATGATATCATCCCAAATGTTAGTTCATATGCTTCGTAATTTTATAAAGAATCATACTTTCAATTTTCATAATGATCGGTTCATTACTTTTTGAGCTAGAAGTCCCGCAAACGTGTCTCTAGCTTCACTCTATCGAAAGTTATCGCTTATTTGCAGAGAATGGAAATAATAATTTTTCAACTAAATAATAAATATTTATTACGAAAATTTTGGCGAATATTTATAATTATTATCATCTCATCAAACATCAAATAATAACAATAATAATAATTACAAATGAATAATGCAGATAGCGGATTCTTCAATAATTATTATTTCTTCTGAAATCATAATTATTTCTACCTAGACACAGACGTAACGTGTGTTGCCCAGATTACGTTCAGCGGAACGAACGAAAGGAATTTAATTTCATCGACACTGCGGGTGGGCGTGTGTTTTGGCTAGCCACTGTACTCGCTTCCTTACTCAAATACACATCGCAGACGCAGCCGCATGCTCCTAAAAGTGGATTTTGTTCATTAGCCGGTCCATGATATTGTGCAGAGCAGTGGGAATTTCAGGCTTCTTTAATAATTCTTCTTTCTTCACTGTGTGTAGTCGCTCTCCTTGTACACCCCTTTCATGTTTTTCCGTAGTTGAACTGATTTAAAAAAAATACACTACCGACTTACTTTTTCCAATTTTTTGGGCAGTATCCCAATAAGTTAGTCCGAACTCTTTACAGACAACTAGTATATTTAGCCTTTTTCTTCCGATGTCAAAACCTTTCCTCGACTCGTTGTTTGCAAGATCCTTTAAATGCACCACTAGTGGCAAAAATCAGTGCAGAGATTGCACTTTTTTATGAAAATCGTATATACATATAACAATCATATAATCGCAGGAGCCTTGACTTCGCGAAAAAAAAGCTTTGAACATATAGCCATGGAATGAGCTTGTCCTGTATGTCTCCATAGAAACAGTGGCTCCAAAATCTGGGTACTAAGTCGACAGTCAGCTAACTCAGTAGACTTACGAAATTCAAATATTGACAATAATTGACGTTTGTTTATGCACAATTCGACATTGGGTGCGTTCCTAAAAGTATCGGAAATGCGCTACTTTTCCATTATCCCTTCACCGATACGTGATTTTTCCGGTGAACGACACGACTCCCTTGCCACCATGAATATATTTCACACAAACATATGCCACTTAATAAGGGATATTTCCACTTTCAAACACAATTTTCAAGTAAAATTACGAGCGAGGACAGACTTTCCGGTCACTATACGCACTTTGAGGCCAACAAACAGTTATTTACAAATGGAGTGACAGAACTTGTCAAAAGCGAACTGTCGAAGCCCTTAGTAATCATGAAAGGGAAAATTTGATCGGAAAAAAATCGCGATACATTTCCCCTCCTCAAAAATTATAGTATCGGTGTCTGAAATCGTACCGTTCTCGCAAAGAATCTATGAAACTGTGTCGACGCGCTTCCAACACGGTCCAAAATAGGAACGCAGGCAATGTGGTCAACATTATGTCAATATCGAAACGCCAACTGAGTAGGCTGATTGTCGATAATTTGACAAAAATTGTCATTTGTTTATGCACAATTCTACAGAACAGTCAACATTTGTCAGTATTAAACACCAAATGAGTAGGCCGACTGTCGACTTACTCACCAGATATTGGAGCCGGTGGTAAAAGGGATATGCTCATTCCATGTACTGTATGCTCTAGGAAAAAAAGTAATAAAAAATAGTAAATATTTATTACAAATTTGAACAAATCATTGTGATTGTAATAATTATTTTTCCTCTGGGAAATGATTATGTCAAACAATAATTATTATTTTGCAAATTGAAAAACTAAAAATAATAATGTGATAATTATTGATTTGAATCATTTTGTCTAACCTCTGCTTATTTGAAGTTTCATTTGTAGGGGAAGGTGGGGTATTCGTTGGTCGGATTTTACATATTTTCAATTTCAGCCAACTGTATCCTACTACAAACATTTGACCAAAATTTCAAGTCTCTAGCTTTATTTTGTCGTAAGTTATGGCTTATTTTAAGTTTCATCTCTAGGGGAGGTAGGGGTTCCTTAGGTCAGATCTAACCCATCTTTAATACCAACTAACTCAATCTCGCTTCAAACATTTGACCAAAATTTCAAGCCGCTGGCTTCATTCTATCAAAAGTTATCGCTTGTTTGAAGTTTCATTTGTAGGGGAGGTAGGGGTTCCTTGGGTCGAATCTTACCCATTTTCAATGCCAACCAAGTAGATCTTACTGGAAACATTCTACCAAATTTTTAACTTGCTAGTGTCATTCTATCGAAAGTTATCGTAATTAAAGTAATATTAATTTTTTTGAAATTTGTAGGGGAGGTAGGCGTTTCTTTGATCTGATTATGCCCAAGTTACTAAAACTCAAGCAGCTTCTCACCTCAGGGTTACATGTCAAAAATCAGGTGTCTACGTCAATTGGTTCAAGAGTTATAGACAAAAAACCTGAAAAGTAGGGTAATACGGGGCTCTTTGTAAGAAAATTACCGTTCGTTTTCAACTGATCGATTTTATTTTCAATGGAGAGTATAAGATTATCCTCACGAGCAATCTACCAAAGCTAAAGCTTTTCATGTTTATTCAATCGGGAGTTATGGATACATTTAAGTATTTTACATATGTAGGGGAGGTAGGCGTTCTCTTAATCTGATCATGCCCATTTTCAACACCAGCCTTGACCAAAATTTCAAGGCTCTTCATTCTATCGAAAGTCATCGTGCGAACGGACAGACAGACAGACATGGCTAAATCGAATTAGGAGGTGACCCTGATTATATATATATACTTCCGGGGGCTCTTTTAAGGTGTTATACCTAGTCTAGCCATAAATACTGTTACAAACTTTTTGAAGCACTGTTCAATAAAAGAGGTGTTATATGTTAAGAAATCATTGTTTATTTATTAAATGCATTGTCAACAACGGAAATTGCAACAAGTTATTCGAAGTGATTGCCTTTTGCCTTTACACAAGCCTTTAATCGAGCTAGCCACTTATCTATGGAAGCACGCACGACTTCAATCGGAAAGTTGGCGACTGCATGTGTAAGAGACTTCTTTAAGGATTCGATATTAGAATGTCTTTTAGAGCACGTCATTTGCTCTAAGACAGACCATAATTCGTAATCCAGCGGATTCAGGTCTGGGCTAGAGTAAGGCCAATCTTCAGCTTTAATAAAATCTGGAACATTTTCTTTAAGCCATTTTTGGGCTGATTTTTGAATAATGACGTGTTGAGAGGTTTCACTACACTTTCAAGGACACTTTCTTGATAAATTTTGGCAGACGTTTTGACGCCCTTCTTACAAAAATGCAACTTTGTCACCCCGTTGTAGCTAACACCCCACCAAACCATTACTGAGGCTGGATGATGATCTCTTTGAACCTTTTGGGCAACTTGAGAAGCTTCTCTGACACTGCGAGCATAAACCCTATCGTTTTTGTTTATTAAATGTTTCTTCGACAGTAAAAATTTTTTCGTCCGTAAACAAAATTTTACGGTGTTCTTGGTTTGCGTACCGGCAAAGTAATCGTTTTGATTTTTCCACTCTATTTTTTTTTAACGAATCTGTTAGTAAATGCCCGGTAGATCTACGATAATCACCCAACCCCAAGTCACTTTTGATGATACGTGAAATTGTTCTTTGGGGTATTTTCATCTCATGCGATAAAATTTTTTGTTTCCGAAGAGGATTACGGCGAATTCTCTCGCGCACAGCTTTAACCGCTTGAGGTGTTCGAGCAGTTCGCGGACGGCCACTTCTTTCACGGTCACTTACTCCAGACGTATCATTAAATCTTTCAATAGCCCGATATACAAACATTCGGCTTATACCAAGGGTATGCAGAGTCTTAAAAATATCACTTGGTTGCATTCCTACTTTATGAAGTGCAATCACAGCCATTCTATTTTCTTTGTCACCCCAATCCATGTTCACTACACTAAAAATTAAACTCAAATGATGACAAATGCATCAAGCACAAGCGTACTATAGCGATTAGCTCAATTTTTAAGAAATGCAATATAACGGTTCCTTTCTGCAGGGTTGCCAAACCTTGTAACAATATTTATGGCTAGACTAGGTATTTTCGTCGTGACAAAAACAGTATACCCTATACTATAAGTCTAGGGTATAAAAAACATTTCTATGTCTTGTTGACGTTTCGATAGCATATCTACTTTTCGGAAAGTGCAGTTGCTAGCATGCATCCCTTATCCGCGCCGCGTCGTCTTTATACTGACAACTGACTAGTACCCACAGGCAGTTTTAGATCGTGCCGAAATTTGAAAGCTCTAGATTAGTATCGTAGAGTGGTGACCGAGCGACCACGGTCACCGAGTGCGACAAAAGCATGGTAATAATTTAATTAACAATGCAGTGGTTCACCATACATAGCAACAATAATCAGTACGGAAATTACCATATCAATCTGTTAGTCAACTAGGCTCTTACCTTCATGACCAAAAAAAATGCAATCGTCTCGGAAAAACAAAAAAAAAAGCAAGTACTGCCAGAAATATGTTCCGAGCAATAAAATTTGGAGTCGTAAAACCACCACCCCTAATTGTGCTTCAATGGTTTCTTGTACCTATTCTCACTATTACAATGAAATTTCGACAACATTCAAAAACCAAGAAATAAATGAAGCCGCACGTGTTCAACCTTTATTCATTTTATTGGATTGATTTCCAGTAAAACATTCCGGCTCTAATACGTAGCGATGGCGATTCTAATGGTACCTTGCTTATAGATGTCAAGACGAAGCTAATGAAAAAGAACTGCTGTTTGAAAGAGCATTACATTTGTAGGTGACTCCTTCCAGTGTTTACTGGCTATTTGGAAGAGAAAGGCTACTTTCTCCTCCAAATATGTAGCCAGAAAAAAATGTAAGTAAGGACCCAGCTTCTTTCTCCTACTCTGTTATATCCATGGCATACAAAGGCTCTATCATGAGCTTCCTATAAAGGTGTTCATAAAATTCAGTCTCTATTGCAAAATTGTTCTTCCTACCATATTATATGTCTCCCGAATGCCATCACCATCATATTTGCCACTTATTAAATCGATTCGGTAGCACACTTAGCGCCTAACGAACTGTATAAACGCCTTCAAGTTCAGTACATCGTCAACATAAAAGAAACACTTTCACACCGTACCATAAAAACAGGGAATTCGGGACGAAAATAATTCCCTCATATTAGACCCGTTGCTGACTAGAAAAAGAACGAGCCTCCAACAGCACGAGTCCTTAAAGAAGCCAAAAACCACTCAAAGGAAGGCTATCGCCGATCTTTTGTTATTTTTGTGACCTTCTTCTGAGCGCGGCACACAAAGTTTTAATTCGTCATTTTGCCGTTTCCGTTTTTAGTGTTTTCCTACGGCAAGCTTGGTCCGTTTTATGATACGGCTTGGAGCCGTAAAGAATCGCGAACTGCAAATATTCCCATGTAATTTACGATGTGAACGAAGGATAAAATTGTATCCTCGAGCGCTCACCAGCAATTATCGTCTATTGTTGTTGGCTTTAAAGCTTTTGCGTGAAAATGATGGATTTATGATGGTCATTATTGTTGGTGGGGTGGACAATAACTCAGCGAATTGTTGCGCTTTTATTATTTGATTATTGGATGTAGCGGTGCGTATTGAAGTGGTGAAAGTAGCGTTACTACTATGGTGTGGGGCGTAAGAATAATACCACAGCCTTTCCCTTTGTCGGCCTGTCGTAGAAACCGACAAGCAAAGGACAGGATGTGTATGCCAGCAACTTGCATTATCCGAAATCTTCTATATGCTAACGAAACGTCAACTATGCCTCGGATAAGGACTGACTCAACGGTTACGACTTTTGGCTATCGTACAATGACAAAGATTGGATTCTGGAATGTGCGTACTCTCCTGAACAATGGATCAGAAGGTCTCCAGAACGCACGATTTCTTCAATAAGCGAGTGAATTTCTGAGGTACAAATTAAACATCTTAGGAGTTAGTGAGATAAGATGGTAGAACAGCCGAGAATTTATCTCTCCAACGGGCAGCACTGTAATGTTGTACTCCGGTAAAGCTACCGGTAGTCATCGTGAGTCAGGTGTGGGGCTCCTTTTAACCAGAGCCGCACGAAACTGTCTCTTATCCTGGGAGCCTGTCTCTGACAGAATCTTGACCGCCAGGTTCCAGACCAAAATGAGGAACGTCTTAAACAATGTTATGCCCCTACTGAACCCGACAGTTTGCCGTCTTGGCAGAAGACTCCTTCTACGAAGAACTAAACGCCGTTCAGAGCAGGTGACGGAGACACGGTCTTGATTATCATAATGACAACGGTGAAAGATTTGTAGAGTTCTGCAGCTTCCACAGTGTCTTCATCGGTCGTACTATGTTTGAGCATAAGGACCACCACAAAATCAGTTGGTTCTCTGTTGATCGGCGCAGAACACAAAATCAGATTTGCCATTAAAAGATTCAAGAGTTGCCTCCTGGACGTGCGAAACAAGAAGGGTGCCGATATTGGGATGGTAAGAGACCATTATCTTATGATCGCTAATGTTCGATTGCGTATTGCAGCCGTGCGCCGCCCTAGCGACGAAAGAACTAGGGGCCGCAAATACAACATCACTCGATTAAAAAATCCACCTGTCTTACAACAATATAATGACCATCTTGGCCAAAAAAACAGCTGAGATAACTAGTCACCCAGATAGTGACATAAATAAAAACTAGGATGCCAAAAAAATGCGTACTGATAGCGCAGATACCATCCTTGGAACAAACACGGATTCCCGGAATAAGCCCTGGATGGCCGACGCTTAATGGCAGCGGATTGTTGAAAGAAAGGAGCTGAAGTTTCGTTTGGCTGCAGCATCAGACGACAATCGAAGCAGCATCGAACTCCTTTACCGTCAGAAAGCTCGAGAAGTTCAGAGTAGTGTGCGACATGATGAAAGAGTTTATGCGAATTCTCTTTTAGTCTCAGCGGAAGAAGCCGCAAGAAGTAACAACTTAAACGCCGTTTACGCTTTCATCAAGGAGTTTACAGGTGGTCGTAACTCCTGCCAACATCATCCGGTGAAGGATAGTGATGGAAAGCTACTTATCTTGGAAGAAGATCAAATGAGGCAGTGGAAAGAACACTTCGCCGCGGTCTTGAACCGTGTAACCTCTATAACCCATAAACCCAATCCGGCTCAGCCACCAGATTTCTCCTGGCGAACGCAGATTATACAGAGCGACAAGGACAAGTTTCGCGCACAACTTCGTTTAGGCTGGTGTTCGCGCCTCAAGTCGTACTGGTCCCGAATCGACTAAAGCTTGCCACACATGACAGCAGAACCACGACCGAACTTCCATCGAACCATCAAATATCATCGAATGGTGGAAAAGAGATTTTTTTCTATTGAGTGCCGTGTGCTTGCCGTGTATGGCGACCTTAAGGTAATCCAGAACACCTGCCCGGCATGCAACAGTACTCCTCACAACATTGAGCACATCTTCAATTGCCCAACAGCACCGATGCACCTTACACCTGACATACACACACTTGAATTTTACTAGCTACTACAACGATAGTGTCGGTTTTCCCGAGGTTTCAAAATCGGGATCACTCTCCGTCTCGTCTAGAGTTCAGGAATGAGCAGCGAGGAGCTGGATAGACTGAACGAAACGTCAACTAAGCCACGTAGGAGTAATTAAGGCGCTTATGCCCCCTAGAGATTAGTGCAACTAGTAGTCCAAAACAGCTCTCTTTTCATCTCCTAGAAAACGATTTATTTTTACATCTTAAACAAAACAAATTAATAATTCCTTAACCTAAAACACATGACAACTTTTGTACACACTACGCTCGCCCCTTGCCCGTCTTTTTCTGCGCCTTGGGTTTCATGCGGCCCACTTGCTTCTGCTTGGCCATCTCCTTAACGGAATCCTGAATCTTCTCGCGAAGTGCCCGACTCTTAGCCTGTGGCTTCTTTGCCTTGGTCTTCTTTTGAATGCCTCCTTCATGCGGTTTCCGCTGAATCATCTTCTCCAACTTGGTCTGTTCCTTGTTTTGGCTCAGCAGCTTGTTGAGGGGTTTTTTCACTGATTTCTGGGGCGAATTGTCGTCATCATTTGCCGATGCACTGTCATCATCATCACCAGATTCAGGATCAAAGTCATCGTCGTCGGAGTCATCTTCGATGGTGTCCTCTAGTAGACGCTTCAAGGGAATGGTTTTCCCTTTTTGTGCTTTGTTGGCACCGACGTCCTCGTCATCCTCCGCGGACTCTGTTTCTTCTTCGCTCGGGTCGAACTTATCGTCGGGAATGAAGTCCTCATCGGAGGAGCTATCCTCTTCGATAGTCGCATCCATGAGTCTTTCTACGGTCACTGTTTCCGCTTTTCGCTTCCTGCCCTTCTGCTGCGAGGCGGACACCTCTGACGTCGTCGAGGGACTCTTTTCAGATGTGACTTTGACCTTATCCTTGCTGCTATTTTGGCTCGAATTGCTCTTCTCCGACGCAGGCGACTTGGCGTCTCCATTCTCGGGCTTCAAAACGCAACTGTCCACGTCAAAATCAATGTCCGCGAATCTCTGTTTCATGGAATCGATCCTGTGCTCCGTCTTCTTCATTCGCTTGTCGTAGTTCTCCTCCGACCAGCTATTCACTTCGTTCATCTTGCGATTAATCGCTCGCGTCTTATACGACACGTACACCGGTTTGCCCACCTTGTTCTGAATTCGGCGCACCGACGTTCGGAAGTAGTTGAACTTTTGCTCGTTGGGCGGAATATATGCGGCCTTCACCAGCTTGCGGAACATCAGATAATTGTTCATTGTTTCTGCCGCGATTTCGGCAACCTCCGGTACGGAGAACTCGACGAAGGCAAATCCTTTGCTGCCACCGCTACGGGCCGAGCGAGCCAAACGCACTCGCGTCACTTTGCCGAACTGCTGGAAGTATTTCTGCAACTGATCCTCGAAGAAGCCATGCGGTAGGTTTTTTACAAACACGACGCCGCGTTGTGTCCTGTACTTTCCTTGGCGCGCCTTTCGTTTGTTCGCCAGGGACTTTTCCAACTGTAAAAAGAAAGTGCCGTGATGGGAACGGTTTTCCGGGGGCAAGAGGATTGAGTTTCGGAGCTTACCTGACCGGATACGACTGTTTTCTCGGGGCTTTTTATTGCGCTTTTGTCAGAGGCATCGGCGGCTTCTTTGATTTTATACTTCTTGGCGGTGGGCGGCATTGTGCTGGGAGAATTTGTAAACTTATAGACACACGACAAAACTGAACGCTCGTATCAGCACGTGTGGATTTGACGTTTCGATACACATTCGATGGTAATGCAATTCCCGGCCGATTGGATCAGCTGATTGGATGGTCTGTACCAATTGGATTAGCGCGAAATATTTTGGAACATACAGGTTGGCTCTGGGAAACTTAGAAATCGGTGAAGAAAACCCCGGTTTCGGGCAAAATTTGAGCGAAACAAGAATAGGCGATGTGGTTATGAAAAACTGAACCCATAACACCAAAATGTGTGGTTTGGCTGACTTTTTTCTCACTCGATTGCAGTTATGAAATAACACCACAACTCAGATTCGCATTTTTTATATGGATTTGTCTGCCTTAATCCCGAGTTAAGCCGTGCAATGTAAACGTATTGAGTGAGTATTTCTTTGTAGTGACTGTCACCAATCTAATCGCCATATAAGTGGGATAACCGGATGTTCTGTTCATATTGCAAATGGTCAGTTCAATAGTTCGCCATAGACGATCGAACCGAACGTGAATTTCATAGAACGGTTATCTTGAAGAACAATGCGTTCTTCACAAACAAGAATTTAACCGTTTTACCGCCTAAATCCTCGGCAACCTGGACGAAGGAACCCCGAGATGAGTCAAGATGCGACTTGGGATCTCAACTGGCAGTCAATCTATTCCTACCGTGAACCATCCCAAAATCCTTGGAGACACTCTGGACAGCATAGCCACGTCATCTCCCATGCCTCAACTGTGTGCGACAGGATGCGCGGTAGGAATAAAATCCTCATGGCCGGCACTACCTGGGGCAAAGACAAAGAAAGTACTAGTCACATATAAAGCAGTCGGAAGATTAGTGGCCAACGATTCGGCTCCTGTGTGGTCACAGAATCTCTGTGACATACTATCGAAAAATATTCAGGCTTGCCAAAATGCCGCTTTCCGTACTGTCACTGGCTGTCTGCTGATGTCATCCCGACTATCTGCATCACGAAACAGATGATGCCTCTAAAGGTCGACATACACGACAAGCATTTTGGTCGCGAGCATGCATCGAACCACGTCAAACTCTATAGAAAAAAATCTGCTCATTTCCACCGTTCTATGATATTTGATGGTTCGATGGAAGTTCGGTCGTGGTTGTGCTCATTCATGTGTGGCGACCTTAAGGAACCACAACAAGTTTCTTGCCAAACAACATCTGGTGGGTTATTACCGGAGGGAGAGAGAACCCAAACTTTAAGCTCATGGACAAGACGCCACCGCCAAAATATGTGTAATGAACCATATTCTGGTCATGCTGCTTCCACCGACAGATCGAAAGCAGCACCTGATGAGTAGGATCTGTCGGTGGTACGAAACTAGATGCCAAGGGTCCCATCACACCCGCCCACGTCTCCCGAACTGAGCTACAGCAAGCATAGGCCGCTGCTTAGTTCGTTGAGGAGCCTTTTTCTTCGCCAGATGACACGGCCCGACCTTCACGGTCATTATGCTACCTTACCGCCTGCATGGACCTGTCTTCAACTGACCAGCTGCACCCACGCACCTGACTCCAGGTCGCTGTGGAAAAGAAGAAGCAGCCATTTTTCTATCCCTTCACACCGAAGAAGATGACGAACCGTAGCCTGTTCCTGCGGCAGCCGGTTCTACGCACCAGAGCGACCCGTTGCATTAGCAACCGCCAAGAGCTGCTTGGGGCGACCGGTAGCGCAGTGTGTTGAGGCATCAGTCTCATGTTTGACTACCGGCGTTTCGGGTTCGAATCTCGTCCACGACGACGTTCGTGGCCATGGATGTGCAGGAGGTGCAAGCTGGCAACTGCATTCTCCGAAACAAGTTTATACCGTCGAAACAACTGAGCCACATGAAATAGTTGACGCGCTATGCCCCACAAGGGGTTAGTGTTGGATTTTACTTTTCCAGCTCAAGAAACTTCCGAAATGAAAAGAATGAGATTAACGAATTCAAACACGTGTATACTGCAACGCGATTTATTTCAACTCTACACAGTAAAGGAAACATGACAGAAAAGAATACTAATGAGTTCGTTCAATGTATGCTTGCAATTCAATACTCCTCCTCAAGTATCATCTGAACGAACAAGAACAAAATTTATTAATCAATTGATGCCGCACATCTTTCGCAGCTTCTCGAATTTCTCCCTCGTCAAACCCTTTGTAAGGATGTCGGCGACCATCTTGTCCGTTGGACAATAAACACATCTTATAACTCCATCCCTGATGCAATTCTCGATGAATTTCTTCCGTGTGTCGATGTGCTTGGTACGTGCCGACAGTTTCTCTCGCTTCAAACTGCTCAGCACGTTCTGGTTGTCCTCGAATATTTGAGTCGCACCGTTGATCTTCCAATTCATGTCATCCAGCAGGCGTCGGACCCAAACAACTTCAATCGCTGCTTCCGTCAGAGAAACATACTCCGACTCCGTGGACGATAGAGCCACGCACGTTTGTTTACGACATCCCCATGATATCGCGCCGCCAAGCATCAAAATGAACCCAGAATTTGACTTTCTTGATTCACGACACTCAGCGAAATCTGCATCCGCATAGCCGATGAGATCATCATTCTCGCTGCAGCCGATGGTTAAACGGAATTCTTTGGTTTGCTTGAGATATTTAATTATGCGTTTCACCTCGGCCCAATCACGTTCGGTTGGTGTCTCCACCTTTTGTGACAGGATTGTCACAGCTGCTGCGATGTCCGGTCTAGTATTGACCGCAACGTACAGCAAACATCCGATTGCTGCTCTGTACTGATCGTTGGTAATCAGCACGCTTCCGGGTGGATCAGTTCGATATGTAACACTCAAAGGCGTGTCGCTCCCCTTCGCATCCGCAAGCTCGAACTTCTCCATCACATTCTGGATGTAGTTTTGCTGGTCTAATTTGAAACGTTCCCCATGTCGTTCGATACGCATACCGAGATAACTGTGCACGGGCCCCAAATCCTCGACCGCAAAATGTTCGTTGATTCTCTTTAGCACCAAACCGATCAACTCCAGTTTATTGCTAGCTACCAGGATGTCATCCACATAGATGAGCAAGTAGATGATGTCGCTCGAATCATTGAACGTGTACAGACAGGCATCTGCTTCACTTTGCTTCAGCTTCATCTCCACGAGCACTTCATGAAGGGTTTGATTCCATACACGTGCCGATTGCTTTAAACCGTAAAGGCTCCGTTTCAATCGACATACTTTCCGTCGGTTGTTTTCGTCGACATAACCCGGTGGTTGACGCATATAAATTTCCTCGCGCAGCTCGCCATTGAGGAATGCTGTTTTCGCGTCAAAATGATGAACGCTCATCGACCGCCCGGCCGCGACTGTGAGGAATGTGCGGAATGTTGTATGACAAGCAAGCGGTGCGAAAACCTCCTCATAGTCAGTTCCAAACTTCTGACTGAAACCTTGTGCTACTAACCTGGCCTTGTAGCGAATCGCCTCACCGCTGCTGCTGGTCTTCAACTTGAAAACCCACTTGCAACCGACGATGTTCTTTCCCTTTGGCAAGTCAACCAATTCGAATGTTCCGTTATTCCGCAATGCGTCCATCTCCTCGTTCATTGCACTGATCCAGTTGGCCTTGTCCGGTGATGTGATTGCTTCATTGTACGTCGTTGGCTCACTATTCATCGCCACATTGATATCGCGATAACGTTGGGGTTGCATACCCTTAGTCGTTCGACTTGAGCGGCGCAATTGATCCGGAAAACCAAATAAATCGGATTCAATCGATGTATCGTCAGGAACAATCGATGGCTCACGCACCGAACCACTCAAAACATCTGGCTCGGTCACGGTTGATCCCTCGTTGGCGTCTTCAAATTCGTCATCAGAATACTCCTCCTCAGGTTGATTGGACTTTATTCCTTCGATGTTAAGCTTGAGATGATTTTCTGGGCCTACAACGGGTATCGGATCATTAATAAATTTCACATCCCTCGATACGACAACAATCTTCCTGGACGGGATATAACATCGATATGCCTTTGACTCCATGTCGTGACCCAACACGATTCCATCCATCGCCTTCATGTCGAGTTTTCTTCGTGATTCGTCCGGCACTTTGACGTAACACGGCGCCCCGAATCGCTTGAGATTTGCATAAATTGGTTTCCGTCCGAACCATAACTCGTGGGGAGTTCCCTTGATGCTCCGACTCGGCAAACGATTCTGCATGAAATTCGCCGTTGTTACTGCTTCTCCCCAGAAGCTCTTCGACAATTGTGCATCGGCTAACATGCACCTCGCCATCTCGACGAGTGATCGGTTCTTCCTCTCGGCGACTCCATTCTGTTGTGGTGAGTACGGGGCCGTACGTTGAACCATAATTCCATTCGAATTCAGATAGTCGTTAAATTCGTTGCTGAGATATTCGCCACCACGATCACTTCGAATGGCTTTAATCTTCCGACCGAGCTGGTTTTGCGTCAGCTGGTGGAAATCCTTGAAGCGATCGAACACTTCAGACTTTTCCCGTAACAGGTAGATCGTTGTATATCGGGAGAAATCATCGATGAAGGTCAAAATATACCGCTTACCCTGGTGCGTTGAAGTTTGCATCGGTCCACAAACGTCACTGTGGATGAGACCCAGAATTTGCGCCGATCTCGTTTCTGATGCCTTTGGGAATTTGATTCGTGACATTTTCCCAGTAATGCACGATATACAGTCGTTCACGCATTTCTCGTCACATGGCCCAATGTTCATTCCATCGACAATGTTTACACATTTCTTCACCGAGTCTAAATGGCGGTGTCCCAGTACGCGATGCCATTCGTGAATGCACCTTACGTCGGCGTTTGCGACTGCATTCGCTCGTTCATTGATTGTTTGCATCTTATACAGTCCCTTGCCGTGTGTTTCACCAACCGCAATTTGTAATTTTCCGTCGCCCGATCTTATTTCACACTTATTTCCGCGGAAATTCACGATTAAACCGCGCTGGCCGAGTTTCTTAACCGAAATTAAGTTCACAATGATTGACGGCACCAACAGTACATCGCAAATGGTCAAATTGTTTATTTCGTTTGCGTCGTTTACAAATTCTAATTTCACTTTTCCACGACCCAGTGCCGTCACTTGCGCACCGTTTGCCACGGTGATTGCTTCCGCATAATGTTCGTCAAGTTCGACGAACAAGTCTTTGTCACTACACAAGTGGCACGTGGCACCCGAATCGAGAATCCAACCGGAACTACTTGAAGCGACGGCAAACAGAACCTCACTTTGCAATGATTGCACGATGTTCGCACCATTACTTGCTTCCTTGTCCTTCCACACTTTGAACTTTCGGCATTCGGATTTGTAATGTCGGGGCTTGTTGCAGAAATAACATTTCGCACTGGATCGATCCTTCTTGGGGTTACTCGAATCCCGATCACTGCTCACACGCAAAGCTGCATTGTTTAATTCTCTGTCACGTGCCGTTCGACGGCGATATTCCTCACTAATAATGCTCTTCACGATGTTTATGTTAATGTCTTTCACATCGCGGGTCTCCAACATGAGCACAATTCCGTCGTAACTTTTTGGAAGCGAGTTCAATAATATTGCACTTATTAAGAAATCGGCATTCAATTCTCCGAGCGCCGTCAACCGTTGGAACTTCTCGACCATTTCGTCGAGGTGTGCTTGAATGTTGTCATCCTCCTGGGCGACTCTTCCAACGATTTCGCGCAACAAACGAATTTTATTTCCGGGGGTATCGCGCTCGTGTACTTCTTTTAGCGCGTCCCACGCGGCTTTCGCCGCTCCGATTCCTCGAATGTGTTTTATCTGGTCGTCCACGATGGACAAACGAATATATGTGAGCGCTTCCTCATCGGCTCTGTCCCATTTCGCTCTTCCGTCACCCTCATCGGTGGGTCTCGTCTTCGAAATTGCCATCCAAAGCCCCTTGTGCTTCAGGATCGTTTCCATCCGGAAACTCCAGTTGAAATAATTGCCATCGTCGAGTGGCTTGATAGTGAGTTTCGTCGTTCCGCCGAGTTCGACTGCCATGATGTAACCTCAATCTCGACGAACGGATTTTCGATTCAGGGAATAATTCGGTAAATTCTTTTTCGGGATTAAACTTTATATTCTTCGCGGAGCTGGGCCCATAACCTGTTGGATTTTACTTTTCCAGCTCAAGAAACTTCCGAAATGAAAAGAATGAGATTAACGAATTCAAACACGTGTATACTGCAACGCGATTTATTTCAACTCTACACAGTAAAGGAAACATGACAGAAAAGAATACTAATGAGTTCGTTCAATGTATGCTTGCAATTCAATAGTTAGGGCAATTGAGAGAGAGAGAGAGAGAAGAGCTGCCAAACCCTCAACGCCAGACTCGTTACTATTACAACAACAACGAACCGTAGCATGTAATGCCCGTACAAGATTGAACGCTGAAAGCAGCAGCAGCGGCAGCAACAACAACAACAGGCACATCTGCTTTCGCCGCAGTCGATGCCGCTGTGTCCAATCTAGGTCGCTTAAGGAAAATTAATGCTTTCTAACTTGACATTTCGCTGCCGCTGTTGCTGCATTCAATCTGGTTCGGACATAACACACTCACCCACCGAACTACCGACTATTGCTATCACAACAACAACCACCGATTCACGTCAATTTCATAGGCCGGTGGACATTGTTTTCGGCATGTTTCGCTTTACAAAGAGTGGTCGCGTTGGAATTTGAAATTTCAGTTTAATATACCACTCAAATCACTTAAGAGCCGACCGGTAGCTCAGTGCGTAGAGGCGTCAGCCTCATATCTGACTACGGTCGTTACGAGTTCAAGTCCCGTCCACGGCATTCGTGGCCATGGATGTTTGTGTTGTCTCCCCCCTGTGGTGCGGGGCGTAATTATAAACCCCAACATCTCCCGTCTTGTCGCAGGTATGTGGCTAAATTGGAGCAGGAGGTACATGCTGGCAACGTGCATCGTCTGAAACTGGTTTATGCCAACGAAACGTCAGCTAAGCCACATGGAATAGTTGACGCGCTATGCCCCACTAGGGGTTACGGCAAATGAGTAGTATTCATGCCCAGGCGAATCGGCTTCTCTAAAGTAGAGAGGGACACCTAGAGGCTCAGTTGTTATGGAAGCTGGGCTTTCGAAATTGGAAGGATGATGCGGTCATTGGACCGAGACAATTGGAGGAAAACGGTCCATCTACTCCGGGTTGTAGAGCTACAACGATGATGAGAAATCCATTTCCAGGTTTAAAAGAAAAACAGCAAAACCTAATTTCCACTCAATTTCTTTCTGCCTCTTAATAAAAATTTAAATAAAACTTAAATAACGACAACTCTACGCTTTACGCGGCAACGGCATAAACTCCCGATCACTTTCCCGTAAAATTCCGGCCGGTAGAAAGCCCAGCAGTTCGGTAGCATGTTCCTGTAGCATTCGAATACGCTCCTCCTCGACCAGTCGTTGCCTGCAATGGAAAAACCGGAAATCATAAACACAAACCCAAACGACGTTTACTTAACAATAATTTACATTTTACGCTTCGCCTCAACTTCGTGATCGTGCTCCTTGAGTACGGCCGCCATCTCGTCGACACGACGTCTTCGACGTTCTTCGAGGCACGCCTCTATTTCGCGACGATGCTCAAGAATTTTACGACGACGTTTCTCGTCCGATAGAAGTTCGAGCCGATCACGTTCGGCGAAATCGCGCATTTGTTGTTCGCGATACAAACGTTCCCGTTCTTGTTCGCATTCTTTGCGGGATTCGATCTCGGCACGCTGTCTCTCGAGCTCGATGCGTGCTTGTAGGCGTTTGCGCAATTGTGCCTCCAATTTTCGACGATAGTCTTCGTCTTGTAGTTGAGTGCGTTCGATGACGAGCAGGTCTTCCATTAGTTCGCGTCGTTTCAGATTGGCTTCCTGTGAAGGTTTTTAGAATTGGGTAATTTAGCTCCGCTACTTAACCAGCTCGAACTTGATCAAGTATTAAACAAGTTGCTCCAGTTTTTGATATGATATGTCCCAGAAAAGGAAATGCATCTTCTTAGGGACTGAACAGAGTTCGGCGTGGTATGTATGGATGTACGTTCCCAACTGTAGGGCTACATTGAGCCATATACTTTCGGCTTTACCTTGAGGTATACCTGCACAGGTACAACTGTACACGTTTAGACGCCTGTGCAGGCATGGACGCCTGTACAGCGAGACACCACGCACTACGGTAGACCTGTGCAGGCAAACCTGAACGAATATGACCGGCCTTACTGAATCTGACCTTTCCATTCTCTTCAGCCCCTCATTTGTGAGCTACTTGATCAAATAGCCCCTATTGACCAAGTCCAAGTTGCTTGATCAACTTGGACTTGATCAAGTGGCTACTCGATCAAGTAGCTCCTAAACCTAAACTAATTGCTCAAGAAAAGCAAAAATTCCAACTTACATAGGCTGCTGCAACTTCTTGCCCGATCCTCTCACTGATTTCCTCTCTCCTAAGTCGCTCCTCCTGCTTTTCTCGTTCCGCAGCCGCTATTTCGGCTTCACGCTTCTTCGCAAACTCTGCCAATTGCACATCCTCTTCGTCCGTTTTCAGCTTATGCTCTTGGCGCCAGACCTTTTGCAAACGCATAAACTCCTCAATGTCCCGTTTGAATTGAATCTCACGCTCCTCCTTCAACCTGAGTGCCATGATCTCCTCATCCATCAGCTTGCGACTGATTTCATCGACCAATTTCTTCTCACGAAGGAATTCCTCGTATTTTTTGGATCGTTCGACAGCTCGCGCGGCCATCTGCTGGATGATATCCTCGCGTAGTTGCATTTTGCGTTTATAGTCCTGTTCATATTGCAGGCGTTTGTATTCGACGTCTTTTAGACGGGCTGCTTCGAGCCGATTGTTCTCCTGTTCGGTGAGCAGTCGCTCTTGCTCGCGAAGAGCATCGCGTTCGGATATTTGCGAAGCTAGGGCTTTGCCAACGTACGCGGCTCGTAATTTCATTTCGAGTTCGCGAAGTTCTTCGTTGTTTTCACGAAGTTGTTGACGGATTTTTTGCTGATGGAATTGTTGCCGTTTGCGTAGCGCAAGTTCGGCCGGGAGGAGGTTTGCATCGTCCGCGTTTGGGTTCATGATTAATACAGAATTTTTCTGCGTGCGATTTAATTATAACTGGAAAGGTAAAGACTTTAGTTGTTGAGGTATTCAATGAGAGAGAGCCACGTGGTCTACCTCTGCAGAACACGTGCTGATTGAGGCAACGTTTAAAAAAATGCGTCAATCATAATTTGAAAAAAGCTTTCTCCTCTTGCAAAACGACGCTCTGTCGTAAACGAATACAGCAAAGAGCAAGGACAGGCAACAGATTAAAACCTGAGAAAAAAAAGTCTCTTATAAGCTCTTTGGACGCGGGGTTTCGAATAATTCCATTCTTGTAGTAAGCAGCAACTAAACTGATAGGATAAGTGTCACCATATAGTGTCGAACTCGAACACGAACCTAGTACAAGTGGACCGGTTTTCTTCACACCTATGTTAAGTGTATGTGTGTGTCAAAGGACATTTGTACCAGGTTCGTGCTCCAGTTCGACAGTGTATGGTGACACTAACATGCGTTGGTTGGTATAAGTGGTGGCTGAGCCAAGACTTACCAGAGCCCAATTAGCACAGCAAACGTCGTTTTGAAGCCACAACCCTCGTGAAAATTTGTTATTGGATGATATGATAGTCGGAAATACAGGGGATGCTGCCCAGATCCAACCGGAGGAGTTATGGAAGTACAGCAACTCTTCAATCCTCACGCACGACACATTCCCTAGGTTGTCAAGAAAGGCCTTGCCTAATGTACGATGTCTGGTCCTACCAAGGCCTGAGCATTCGCAAAGGAAGTGAGTGAGGGTTTCTTCCTCATCTTCATTACCGCAACTTCGGTAATGCGGAATGTAGAGATACCCAGCCTGACTGCGTGATCCCCTACAGGCCAATGTCCCGTGATTACCGTCGTGAGCCTCGCGACACGTCTACGTGATTTGGTCATAAGCTCCGATGTTCTCCTTCTGTCATAGGAGGGCGCAGGTGTACAGATTCCGCCATTTGGAATCCGCAACCTTGAGGTTGTAATTAGATATATGTACTTCAATTCACAGCCAACAGCGGTATCCAGACAGGTTCCGCTTGAGATCTGTCTAGGGCCTTTCATTACCCTTTATGTTCCTGTGACCAGGAAACCTGAGCAGGGTAATATTGACCCGTCTGCCAAGGCAAGCTAACTCCATCCCACATCGCTCGAGCTTGGAGGATGTACTTACCAAGTTCAGTGCCTTGATAGTGACCTGAATGTCATGATGATGCTTTGTTTATCTGGTATGTCTCTGAGAGTGTGACAAGCTTTCATGACTGCGAGCGTTTCCGCCTGGAAAATGCTGATCTGGGAAGCGATAACACTCCGAGATAATCAGTGTGTCAGAAAATTCCTCCACCGACGCCGCAGTCCATTTTGGACCCGTCGGTGAAAATCGTTATGTCAAAATCTTTCACCATCTCGTCATTCAGCTCTGGTGGAGATTTTGACAGAGAAGTTTCTCTCAAACCTTAGTTTAGGCACGGTGAAGTTGGTTTGAGCCTGACTGTACTGCCCGCCGCTAGTTGTTTGATACAAAGGTCGATAGGTGGAAGATGCAGGCCCCACCTTTTTCCGAAGGCTTTCTTACAGGCGTAGAAAGCTATGCAGGGCAGGCCTTCTTTACACGTTCTTCAATGTTCAACTTCTAGCTGAGCTTCGTGTCTAGAATGACAACTTTTGCGCTAGGCGATAATTGGAGTGGCTGTCCGTTTAGTTTAGAAAGAGTAAAATGTGGTACTTTGCTTTTTGTGGTAAATAACATCAATTCAGTTTTACCTGGGTTGACGCCCAGGCTCTCATTATACCCAGGGCCCTTTCAACGATCTGATTAATCACAGAGAGGCATATCCCTGACAGTACGTGTAGGATTTTAGTTTTCCAACTCAAGAAACTTCCGAAATAAAAGAATTATTTAGGTTAACGAATTCAGATGCGTGTATACAGCATTGCAATTTTATTTCAACTAACTCAGTAAAAGAAACATGACAGTATAAAACTAATGAGTTCGTTCAATGTATGCTTGCAATTCAATAGTACGATCCCCACATCATCCGCGTACACTACCACTTTAACCCCTTCTCTGTCAAGCCCAGCTAGGATTTTATTGATGACAACTAGCCAGAGTAGTGGAGAGATGACGCCTCCCTGAGGTGCCCCTCTATATACAAATTTGGTTAGGTAGATGTTTCCTAAATCCGCATGAATTATTCTAGATCTTAGCAGAGTTACTATCTGGCTGCCGATCCCTGCTTCGATTCCCAGGTCTGATAAGTCGTCATGAATATATTCCATGCGGACATTGTTGAATGCACCCTCTATGTAGGGGAAAGCAGGCTCTGATGGTGCGCACCACCGCGTGGAGAGCGATTTATGTGGATCTACCCTTGAGGTAGGCGTGCTGCGCCTTCGAAAGCGGTGAGCCCCTCAGTGTTTGTCGTCTATGGAAGTCTATGATACGTTCTATCGTCTTTAGTACGAAGGAGGATAAGCTGATAAGCTGAACGCGGCTCGAACCCTTCGCCACGACTGGAGGACGTGGTTGAGTAGGAGACCGCTTCTGACAAACACCAGCAACCTGGGAACTACTAAATCTTGCAATTCAATTCGTAAAGCATAATGGGCAGTATGCCGTCTGGTCCGGGTGATTTGTAGGGAGAGAAGCGGTCGATTGCTGCCCAGGATCTGATTATAGAAAGCACAAATTCACTATGTGCGCATTCATCGTTTCGCGGTTCCGGGCCTTCCATGCAGGTTTGTTTGCATCCAGGGAAGAAAGAAGCTCCAGGTATTTAGCAGTGGATACTGTCCAAATGCCATCCGTTCTCTTCACTAGGGACGGATTGGAATGCTCTTTGGACAGGATCTTGCTAATCCTTGCTATGTCATTGATATTATCCAAAGATTTACAGCAGTCCTCCCACGCTTGGACTTTCACCGCCCTAATATTACTACTAATTTCCCCGGCCGATGTATAGATTTGAGGGGGAAATTTTGGCCTCGACCAGGAAAAGTTTGGCTTTGGATCGTCCGTAAATGTCCAGCATAAAGCTGGACATTCATGGATTCACCGTGTGTGGGGGTCAACTGATGGCTCTGCCATCCAAGTGACGTTTGCGGAAGCCAAGTTGGATGAACTCGCCGAATATCCCGAAGCCAAAGCCACCGAAACGCTCGAATATCCCGCTGACTGTTCGACGACACTCAAACTAAACTGTGTCATAATTTAGTTATGTTTATATTTCGTTACGTTACTACTTACGCAAATTAAAAGAAAAAACTGTCCGGACAGAAAAGCAATTATGCTGCAAACGTATAACCAAAAGATCGACTAATACCCCACATACACGGTCCGATCCGTCGCCCGATCGATCGACCGATGGATCGCTACAAAATATCAGCTGATCAAAAAAATCGTCAACGCTAAGCGCATATACAGACCGATCCATCGGCCGATATCGATATCGGCCGATCGATCGCTGCGTGTATGGCACGTTTTACAAATGTAATTTTGTCAATTGTAAAAGCACAAGATGACGGCATTTAACTGACAGGTTGTTGATTGGTTTCATGGATTCGGGTCTTTCGTAAATGACCTACAATTTGGCACTCGAAACCAATGGACGAGGCTCAAATGGCCGCAGGCCAAATGATCTTCCCATGAATGTCCAGCTTAAGGCTGCCAAAACCTATGTTTGTTTCAGATATTGAAGATCTCCCTAGTCAGTTTTCATAGCATACAGTGATCCTCATTCCCCCATGGAGGAAGAGTTTTCTCACTTCTTTTCGCCGGACACGAAGCTTTGAAAGCTACTTCCATGGCTTCCTCGAAATATTCAATCTCCTTGTCCAGTTCCTTCACGGTTAGGTATATCCGAGAGTTTTAATCTGAAGATCTGTCTGAACTGAACTTCTTCCAGTCGACCATTTTGGGGTTTCTGTAAGGCTTCGGAGTCACCCTGGAAACATTGGGTGCGTTCCCAAAAGTATCGTGATTCCTATACTTATCCATTGCCCCTTCTCCGATTCGTGATTTGTTCGGCGAACGACACGATTCCCGTGCCGCCATGAATATATTTCACACAAACATACGCCACTTAATAAGGGATATTTCCACTTTTAAACACAATTTCCAAACAAAATGACGAGCGACGATAGACTTTCCCAATCACTATACGCACTTTCGCGATAACAAAGAGTTGTTTACGAATGGAGTGACAGTACTTTTCAAGAGCGAACTGTCAAAACTGTCTCTCTCTCGTTGAAGGGGTAATCGGATCGGACAAAATTCGTGATACATTTCGCCTTCTCAATGGGCTCATTCACAAAACATTGAGCAGCTACGTAGCGACATCTCCCCTCCATGTCACACGGAGCGACTGCTCCCTGTCACAACCGTCACACACCTGTTTTGTGAATACACCGGCTACATATCGAATTTGAGACAATCAGCTGACATGGCAAATGTCTAACAAACGGCTAACGGCTGTCTGTTTAAATTGTTTGGTTTGGCCGGGTTATACAAATATACAATTAATGTGTGCGTTCAGAAGGAACTGAGCAACTTCCGCTCAGCGACCATGTTCAGAACGAGCGGGTTCAGAAGTGACCGAGCAACTTCTGCTCGGGTGAGCATGATCAAATTTCACCGAGCAAGAAATATTTCTGCTCACTGATCAGTGCTCAGGTTCTTCTTCTTCTTTTTCAACCTCACGCTCATGTTGCGAGTTTCGAGTTTTGACAGTTATCAAATTGGTTGTTGTGTTTTCGCCGTTTTCGGCTTCTAGTTCTTTGGTTTTCGGGTGCTTTTGAATTTGTTTCTTCGTTGTTCGTGATTTTTGTAATGGACAGCGTGGGATTCATGTATTTTCCACTTTTCGGCACTTGACGTCTAAAATTGTCATCGTCAGCTTTCAGCTGGTCGATTTGTCAGCTGGTGAAGTAGCGTTCAGCAGGTGCAGACTCCAAACCGAGCCGCTCCGGAGCTGCTCGCGAGCAGTTGCAGAGCTGCTCGAGAGCGGTTTCTACTCTTTTGCCACCTTCTGAACGCACTCAATGAAAACACCACTCACCTTTTAATTGTAATTTTGCTGCAAAAATTCCCGTAAAATAACACGCAGGACGTTGTGTTGTCAAACACTCAAACACTCAACACTCAATCAAATGACATATGACGCGCGCACCATCTGTGATGCGAATTGTGAAAACGCTCCAAGCCAAGGGAGCGTGGAAAATTTTCGCTCAAAAGGAGAGGTAGCGGCTCAGCAACGGCTCCATGGAGCGATTGCATTCACCAGACATTGGGACAGTAGCACTCCACAGCGCTCAAGAGGGGAAGGACCGCTCAGGGAGCGATGATGATTCCTGAATGCAGGCAAAGATTCTGTAAGTATTGTTGTTGCTTGCAATTAAAACGAACTTTTTAAGAGTAATATTCGTATATTATTTATTATGCGATTAATAGCTTCACAGTATTTCGCAATTATTATTAGTTTATATTATATTATGATTATTATTACTTTAAAAGCAGTTCCTTGTCGTCGTCGTCGTTGCTCAACCAAGACTGTCCAAACTTCATACATACTTAGTCGATAGAGCCCGCCGCTCGGTCGCATGTGTGTGTGTGCTCCTAGACATCGGCAACATTCTCCCCCTCGTAAGAGAGCGATGAACAAGCGAGCTTACCCTTCGAATCATTACCGACGTCTAGTACCGCTATTTTGGCTGTGGGTCTCAGCATTACGGCATGTTCGGTCTTGACTGTAACACGTCTGACCTGCCCGTCCTTCGCTACCGTTGTGTCGATTATCCTTCCTTTAGGCCAACAGTTCCTGGGGAGATTGTCGTCAATGACAACTACAATGTCGCCTACTTTTACCGGGGGACGCTTCGTGAACCACTTACTTCGCCTGGCCAAGATTGGTGTGTACTCATTAATCCATCGGCGCCAGAATTTGTCGGCGAACGCCTTGGTTTGCTGCCATCGAAGTCGCAAGTCTCCACCATCAATGCATAGAGGCTTATACCCACTTGATGATCCAAGCAATAAATGGTTTGGTGTTAGAGCCTCGTCATCGCAGGATTCGATAGACACAAATGTTAGTGGGCGAGAGTTGATTATGAATTCAACTTCGCACAGTGCACTCCGTAGACTTTCGTCGTTGAAACCATCACAGCCCATGCTGTTAAGCACTGTTTTTATGGACCGTACGAGCCTTTCCCAGATTCCGCCCATGTGGGGAGCTGCGGGGGGATTAAACTTCCATTTTATCTCGTCGTATTTGAAGTACAGTTCTGAGTAATTTATATTTTTAACTTCTTCTTTCAGAATCTTTTCGGTTGCTTTGAAATTCGTCCCATTATCTGTGTATATTTCCCTAGGAATTCCCCGTCGGGATATAAAATTTCCGAGACACATGATGCAAGAGCTTGTGTCCAAACTGTGGGCCACTTCGATGTGTATGGCACGCACGGTGAGACACGTAAATATTACGCCCCATCTTTTTTCTCGCCTCCTTCCTACTGTTACGAATAGTGGTCCAAAATAGTCAATGCCGACATACGAAAAGGGACGCTCAAAACAGGCCAATCTTGCTGCTGGTAATGGTGCCATTTGAGGTACGTCTGGTGCAGCATGATTATTTTTGCAGCGTTGACACATCCTTCGTACCGATCGGTATAGTACGCGTAGTCGTGGTATGTAGTACTTGCTCCTGATATTGTTGATTACAGTCTCATGCGAGATATGGTGAAAACTCTCATGGAAGTGTCGTACAATCAGGAATGTTAAATGATGTCCATTTGGCAGAACAATAGCACCTTCGTAACTGTTGATATGATCCACCCTGCTCCGGATTCGAAGGATATCGTCGTGGTCTAAAACAATGTTCAAAGCGATTAGTTTACTGCTCTTCTCGATAGTCTTACCATGCTTCAGGGTGTAAATTTCCTGAAGATATTCGCTAAGTTGTGCCTGCTGGATCAGGATACGTTTAGCCTTTTGAATCACGTCGAAAGACAACTCTGTAATGGGGTTAGTCGATTTGCTGATTGTCGCTCTTAGTCTCTCAACGTAGAGAAAGAATGTTGCAACGGCACGATAAAGCCTCCTCCAGTCGGAAAAATATTCCACGTTCAATGGAATGATTTGTGGATTGCCTTTGCTGATATGAAACACATGCCGTCTCATCTCGCTGGTGTCCGCAGGTCCGAGGTCGTCACATTCTGGCCATCCACTTTCGTCTGCTAATAAGAACTCCGGTCCGGAGAACCACCTTCGAATTTGTATATTCGAAAGAACCGCTATTTTGGTCGCGTAGTCAGCTGGGTTAATCTTCGATGGAATATATTTCCATTGCGTTACGTTGGTTGACTCTAATATCTCGCCTACTCGATGCATAACATATGGTTGGAAACGTTTAGGGTCCATCCGAAGCCACTTCAAAACTGTTTTTGAGTCCGACCAGAAGAATATAGAGTCGATTGAAATACGACGCTTCTCGAGTACTTTAATAACTTTGTTTGCCATCCTAATTCCGATTATGGCTCCTTGTAGCTCGAGTCTCGGGATTGAGACAGGTCGGAGTGGTGCCACTTTCGATTTAGCCATGACTAAAGTGATATCCAGGCGATCGTCACACCGCGTACGAAGATAGCAGGCAGCAGCATAGGCATTTTCTCCGGCATCTACGAAAACATGCAGCTGAATATCGGAACTGTCCTTCAACAAAGGTGAATAGCAGCGTGGGATCTCGACAGATGATATGGTGGACATAGACGCTTTCCATTGACGCCACTTTAGAGCCAGATCCGTTGGAAGTTCTTCGTCCCATCCAATACCGGAACGCCAAATTTCTTGCAATAAGATTTTCAGTTCGGTCGTAAAACACGATAGCAAGCCCAATGGGTCGAATATTGACATAAGTACTTGCAGTGTCTCTCGCTTCGTTACCATTATATCTGGAGCAAATACGTCACGATGTAATCTCGCAAATCTGAATATATACTTGAAGGCGTCCTTGTTTGGGTCCCAATACATCCCAAGCACTTTTTCTGTCGTTGATAGTTCCACAAACGGCTGGGTTGTCGTTGTCGGCAGCTCCGCGAACTCGTTACCGAGCTGTGACAATACAGATTGGCGGTTCGATGTCCAGTTGCGTATGTTGAACCCCGCAGTCGCGTGTATTTGCTTCACCTGTTTCGCCAATTCGATTGCTTCATGTTCGCTGTAAACGCAGTCTATGAGGTCATCGACGTAGTGATAATGTTGGATTGACTCTACAGCACGCGGATACTTTGCTTTAAATTGTTCAGCATTTTTGTCACGTACGTAGTGTGCGATACAAGGGGCGCAGGATACTCCAAATGTTAGAGCGCGCATCACGTATACACTCGGATGATGTAGATCGTCGTTGTTATTGACCCAGAGAAATCGTTGCGCGTGCATGTCGTCAGGTTGTACGTTTATCTGGTGAAACATCTCTGCTATGTCTCCGCAGATCGCCACTTCGCCAGCTCGAAATGCAAGAAGAATGTCTACGAGTGAATTTAAGAGGTCTGGTCCACTTAACAAGAAATCGTTCAGTGACCAGCCGTTAGATTTTGCTGCAGCATCCCAAACCAAACGTACTTTGCCTGGTTTATTCGGATTGAGGGTGGTGAATATTGGTAGATACCAAGTCCGATCTGAGTTGATAGATACTTCTTCAGGCAATAGTTTTCTTGCGTATCCTTTAGTGACGAGGTTATCGATTTGTTCCTGGAAGCTTTTCTTTAATCCTGGGTCTCGGTTGAATTTTCTTTGGAGGCACATCAAACGTTTATGCGCAGCCGTGTAGCTTGCCGGCAATTTAATATCGTCTTTGCGCCAAAGAAGCCCAACTTCGAAGTGGCCGTCTTTTATTTGGGATGTCTCTCGTAAAATATTAATGGCTCTCGCGTCTTCATTTGATTGTAGCTTAACTGGCATCGACGAATCCAAATTAAACTGTTGCTTGACTGTCTCATGGAGTTCAGTAAGGCGGCGTTCACATTCGCATGTGTGGATATTAAGATGAGCTGCTCGGGGACCACATCCTCCTTGAATAGCCCAACCTAGGCGGCATTTCACGGCTATCGGCTGGCTAGAGGCTCCTTCGCGTATGATAAGAGGCACAGCGAGATTCCAATTGTCGGCGCCGATTAGAATGCCGGGCTTAGCGTTTTGATACGATTCAAGAGGAATTCCTCGCAGATGTTCATATTTGCGTTTGAGGTCATCCATATCCACTGTCTGATTTGGAAGTCCAAGCTTTCGAACGGTGTGAACGTTATTTAACTGGTAATGAGCGTGGTTTCCTTTTGCGGAGATATTAACCGACACTCTATTCGAAGTTCCTTCGATGCGCGTCGTATCACTAGTCCAACGTAGGCAAAGCGATTCTCTCTGCCCCTTCATTTCCAGCGCGTTGTAAATGTCTTCATCCATCAGTGTCACTGACGATCCCTCGTCGAGGAATGCAAATGTATCCATACTGCCTTTGTTGGTGTGAATTTTTATTGGCATAATTCGAAAGTACACCTTCTCGTCGTTGTTTATACCGGTATGCGCACTCACGACATTTTGATTATTTCCACTGTTATTATGTAGCAGTTGGTGGTGTTTACATTTACAGCCGTCAATTCCGCACTCCTTTGTAATGAAACATTTGCGGCGGTGTGTGTTGAGGCATAGGCGGCACAACTTTTTTGTTTTGACAGTTTCCCACCTTTGGCTTGTGGTCAAGCATATGAATTTTTCACAATGTGGGACCTTGTGATTGTCACCACAAACGGCGCACTGCACTTTTCGTTGTTCCGTGTCGCCGTCAGATGTATGTGTATTAAGCGAAGCTCCTTTCTTGTTGGATGTTGCTACTGCCGGTACGACGGTGCTTGCTGCCTCAGCGAGTTGATAGATCCAGGCACTGAAAGCTTTAATGACAGGAGTTCGCTCGTCTTTCTGATGCATAGCCCAAATAAGTTTGTAGTGGTTAGGCAATTTATCTGTTAACTCACGCACGAGCATTGGGTTATGTAGATGTGTCTCCATCTGGCATGCTTCCATCGTCGAGCAAATGTCACACACACACAAGGCAAACTCGATTAACGATTCCAGCCGATCCTTTAATGGCGGCAATTTTCTCACTTTTTCCAGTACACGATCAAGAATATGCTCTGGTCTTCCGAAACACATCTTCAATGTCCGAATAATTTCGGGAACCATACTCGGCAGAAGTAATTTGTGTTTCACTATTTCTCGGGCTTTTCCTTTTAGGCACTTCTGGAGTCGAATTAAATTTTCGATATGCGAGTAGCCTGCAATGACCGTGCTGTTGTCGAAACTGCTGATGAAAATTGGCCATTCTTCTGGGTCACCGGAGAACTGCGGCAAGTCTTTTGGAATCGCCTGCCTGGCGGCAAGTTGTGCTGGTGTTGGATTCGGAATGGTAACGGATTGCGATGGCATTGTATGCGGCATGGTAATAAATTTCGCTGGTATTGGATTCGACACATGCACTTCGTGTGGATGTGGAGCTGCTGGTAAAGATGCACAAAACGATGTGGCAACGGGTTGTGATACATATGGCATTTGATATCCCAAAGATGTGCTGTCTCCGTATGAAGGTAGTTGGTAACGGGGATCGAAGAACCGTTGAGCGTTCATGTTCACGTTTGATGATTGGGGACGAAACGAAGATATCGGTTGGGTGAATATGGGAAACGGTTGTGCACACGCGCTTGCCGCGATAGAGAAAGTTGAAGCGGCAGCCTCTGCGGATTCCCATTCATGTCGTGGCGGTGGCGTAAAAGTACCCGGCGCCTTGGTAAATGTTGCCGTGCCGGCATATGCTGTGGTTGCAGGTGTGGTATTTTCGGGTACCGTCCGGCTGTAAGATTGCGCGGGAAATGCGTGGGTCGGCGATGATGATGCTTGCGGCAAACGAGATATTTGCTGAAGCGCGTGAAAGTCGATGGTCGTTGTCGGAAGAGCTGCGGCGCTCATTGTAACACTTGCCGGATTAGATTCACAGGATTCACAGTTCCAGCTTAAATTGGCAATATTACTGTCCACTCCAACACACTCGAAATGATACCATCGATCACAGTTATCACATTGGACCATGCGGTCACTTGATCTGTCCGTGTTGCTACCCGCGCACTTACGGCACTTTTCCTCTTGGTCCGACATTGAGCTTAGCAACTGAATGCTTTTAAAGATTTGTTGCTTGCAATTAAAACGAACTTTTTAAGAGTAATATTCGTATATTATTTATTATGCGATTAATAGCTTCACAGTATTTCGCAATTATTATTAGTTTATATTATATTATGATTATTATTACTTTAAAAGCAGTTCCTTGTCGTCGTCGTCGTTGCTCAACCAAGACTGTCCAAACTTCATACATACTTAGTCGATAGAGCCCGCCGCTCGGTCGCATGTGTGTGTGTGCTCCTAGACATCGGCAACAATTGTATCTATGAAACCGTGTCGACACGGTGTCGATTCGGTCCAAAATAGAAACGCAGCCATTAAAACTGAAAAGTACCCAGTTGTGATCCGAAAAAGATTTCAGATCTAGTACACTCTAATGCTCGACCTTCAATGACCACGTTTAGACCATTGTTGTCTATCACTAGTGTGACGTCTAGGACTTCTTCCCACTCTACATTGTTTTTCGAGCTTGGAAAAACAAAGGTTGGGGTGTTTCCCTTATTACACACCACGAGGTTAGGATTCAGAATAAAGTCGACTCACCTTTATCAGTGATTTCGGTGCTCCCTCACAATGTGTGTCGTGTGGTGGTAGATTAGATTTAGATAGGGAGGGAGGGCCGTGGATCATGTTGAAACCACAAGCACTGCGACCATGGGTCTATAGTGCTGAAGCCCATTCTATCGAGAAGACTAGATCATATGATTTAGCCGACTTTTCTCGATAAATTGACTGATCTGGCCAGGTTTGATAGAGGGGATGTCCTCGGCCAAAGGAAATGTTATGCCGAAGCAGTCCGTGCGTCGTTCCGCAAGTCCTTGTGTTGGTATCGCACGCCATCAAAAGGTTGGCCTTACTGGATAAGATGTGTATTCTAGCAACTTGCATTATCATCAGTTGTTTATATGCTAACGAAACGTCAACGAGGATTCCTGTGGGTGTAGTTGATGCGCCATATGTCCCAAAAGGGACAACATAAGGCGCGTTCTTTTGAGTATCTATCGAGTGTAGGGTAGGGAAACAAACACGCATCACCTTGGCCACACACTGTCGAAGACGAACATGGACCAGTTTTCTTTTTTCAGATTTGTATGAAGTATGTGTGTATCTTGAGCTATTCAGGGGACACTTGTACCATGTTAGTGGTCGACAGTGTGTGGCCACCCACGCGTGTTCGTGACCCTACTCTGCACTCGATAGATACTCAAAAGATCGCGCCTGTACTTGAACAAATTCTTCTGAGCAGACTATCCATTGGCGACTAAAAAAAGGATTAAACCATGACCAAGTGGAAAGACTAGACCGGATGGCTTAACGATTAGCATGTTCGCCTTCTATGCACTGGGCCCCGGTTCGATTCCTACTGAATGTGGTAGTCTTCAATAAAAAAAAGGGTATTTACGTGTCGGACTATGAGCCCACTCAGCTGTTACCTATTTCGGGTAAATAACTCGGTTGAGCGTGTTGCTGATCACACACCTCTACACAAAATACGAGTACACCGTCACGATCTAATAAATAATCCACGTTTCTGTGGCAGCCAGTTCTTCGTACCGGAACGGCCTCTTTTTCAACGGCCAAGAGCTGCCAAATCCCTTCGATGCAAGAAGAACTGCAGCATTCAAAGCATCGCTACCACAACAACAACAACAATAAATGGTCCAAAATTGGACTGTTGCGCCAGTTATTTATTTAAGTGGAAAGTACCTTCGTCTCAGACGCCAATCCTACGAACTCGACTCTTGGCAGTTATTTTCAAATAAAATTGTTCTCCTTATTTCACGAAACCGAGCACCTCTCGCCACCAAAAACAGCGTCAACTGAAAATATTCCAACACACCAAACAACCCTCCTCCATAGTAACCGCACGAACATTTCAACGAACTCGTCTGTTTGTATCCCTGAAAACAGGTTTTCCAAAAACTTTTCCCGCCCAACACAACAAACGAAAAATCAATATATCCTCACCACCTGCACCCCCGAATGCCGGGGCACGTCAAACTCACGCCAACTCTGCAATCCATCACTTTAGTGCCATATATCGAATCACAATCCCAGGCTAAGTCTATTCGCAATCCCCGCCTCGAAAAAAAGAAGTGTACAGTATTAGGTCACTCGCCGCGGCAATATAATTCAATTAAGTTTTAAAGTTTCGCAACAAAAAATCATCCCGGAATCCGAAAAACTCAAATTCTGTGCTCGCGGGAAAAATGTCGCGCGATTTACTTAAAATATTGATGAATTGTTCGGAGAAGGCGGCGAACATTGCACGAAAATGTCGTGCCGATGCAAATTTGCTTGCCCTGCTCGTGGAGGAGAAATCGGCGGATGAGGCTAATCCGCGCTTTATCAAGGACTTTAAAACGCTCGCCGATGTGCTTATACAGGAGACGTTGCGACATGAAGTGGGAAAATTGGTAAGCGGCGGGCGGGTGTCCTCCTGATTGATGATTCAACTTTTTTATAAATTTTGTGTAAATTTTTTTTAGTTTCCGGAAATGATGGAGAACATCAACGGCGAGGAGTCGTCGACGTTTACAAACACTTTGGGCGAAACCGTAACCATAGCGATTGGTGAGAATGCACATGAAACAGCTGCCTGTTTGGAGAAGGTAATTTCAAGAAAAGAATGTCAGAGTTTTGTTGGGGTGAATCGGGACAACTTGTTGATTAGCCTAAGATTGAAAATTGGATAGAAAATCCTGACTCAGCAAAGACGGACCCAGTGGAAGGCACACGCCATTCTCGGCATGACCCTTTCCATTGATTGAAGCTATTTTTGGAATCAGTTTTTTTTATGGGTGGCGCTATTTATTCAAATCATTATACGCGGTCGCCAAGGACATCTCCTTCTTTGCTCCTTTGATTATGATGGGTGTCGCTGGTCTGTGCAACGTAATCCTTTGTTGACGGGCAAATTGTAAAAGATGGCGCTGAAGCGATGGAGCGAGGAATCAGGATAGAAATTGCGCCATGAATAGAAAGTGGTGAAAAAATCGCACTAACCGTAGTGCGAATGGATGATGATCCAAGAGTGCACGACAGGATGAAAATGCTTTCTTGTCTGAGCACTACGGTCGACATTGTACATCGCTCGAAGTGGCGTAACTGGGCCGAACATCATTGACAATTGACAACATCAACGTCACCCTGTTCCTGCGGTTCTACACACCGGAGCGACCCATTGCATCAATAATGACCAAGAGGTGCCAAACCCCTTTATCGCCAGTAGGCGTTGCTACTAGTTACAACAACGTCACCCATAGTTTCCCTAGCGGGGTACTACCAGATCGGTGAAGAAGTAGGAACCAAGGAGTTCTTTCCTAAAACTCGCCAGAGACGTACTTTCCTCCTCTTCCTCGTCCCCACAGCTCCTGCAAAAATCATTATATGGAAGACGAAGTCTCCTGGTATGCTCCTCAATTAGGCAATGTCTAGTAAGCACTCCAACGGCAGTTCTTAGATTATTTCTGTTTAGCATTAGCAACCCAGAAGAACGTTTGAGATCCAGTATGGACCACATCTGTCTAGCCACATGACATGTACTGTCATTTCTGCATCTGATGCAGGCCCCATCATACGCCGCGTCTTTAATAGCCAGTTTACAAGCATCTAATGGCACCTGGTGCTACGTAACGGTCCGCTAATCTCATTGATCGTACCTGCTCGAGCCTGTTCGTCGGCCTTGCAGTTACCAAGATAGCCACTATGCCCTGGCACCCAGCACAGGGAAATGTTAAAGAGCCTTCCCATCTCTATTAGGCAGTTGCGACAATCCAGTACTGTCTTCGAATTGACCAAGACAGAGCTAAGCAATTTAATCGCCGGTTCACGTGTAGACTATAATGTCCCTACCAGATACATCGTTTTGCGACAACCAGGCTAGAGCTTCAGATATTGCTGTAACTTCCGCTTGAAAAACACTACTAAAATTCGGGAGTCGGAACGACAAGCTAATATCCAACTCTTCCGAGTATACGACAACCCCCACTCCTTCGTCAATCTTAGAACCATCAGTGAAAATGGTAATAGCATCTGATTCCTGAAAAGCGTTTACGGGCCAATCATTCCTAGAGGGAATCAGGCCTGTAAAAGCCATTTCGAACAAGTATTTCGGGGGGAGGTCTCCTCGGGAATATCAAGGTTCATCACGGAGGCGAACAGCTGTAATCGCTGCCATCTGCTCTGCGAAAATGTCCAAGGGAAGCAGATTGAACAAAGCGCCCAAGGGCAGGGTTCTGTAGGATATAATCCTAAGTGCCGTCCACCAGACGACAAACCTATGTAGCAGAATGGGGCGCAATACCGATAAATAAAGCCAGTATACCACCCTCGGTTGTAAGCCCCATTTCTTACCTATGGCCTTCTTGTACGAGTATAGTGCAACATTTTAGCATTTTTAACACGTTCCTGAATATTCAACTTCCAGCAAAGTTTCCTATTCAGTATGAGACCAAGCAACTTGGCTTTATCAGTGGTCATGTGGTTCGAATGAAGGTAGGCTGTATCTCCTAGTAAAGAAAACAAGTTCCGTTTTAAGCGGATTTACTTTAACCCCAACCTTACTAGCCCAGTTCGTCAGGATAGAGAGGGCGTTCTGCATTACACCACAGCCAGCTTGCATAGGGCACAGGGAAACTTTCCCCAGATGGCAAAAGCAAGGTAGCTAGGTAGGTTGAGGGGTTGCCGTAGATTAACCACAGCACACATAGACCACTCATGGTCCGTTGTGATATCACCAAGATTCTGTTACCTAAAAAAACTTAAACCGAAGTGTCCGGTCAGCCGACGCTGGCAACAAACCGATTAATTTGAAACGCATTAACTGTTACGAGACCCTCTAGGTCCTGGAAAAAGGAGAGTCCCAAAAACCTTCTCCTCCTGTAAGCCAAGGCTGGACAGTGACAAAGAAGGTGAGTACACTCTCCTCCTCATCCACATCATGACAACTTCTGCAGTAGTCGTGATGAGGAAGTCGAAGCCTCCTCGCATGCTCGCCGATAGGACAGTGCCCCGTGATGACCCCCACCACCCTGCCAATATGTTTCCTGTTTAAAGAGAGGAGTGAGGCAGAGCGATTTGGATCTATCCTAGGCCATATCATCCTCGTTGTTTGGCAAGTACTACCGTCGAGCCATCTAGCATTGGCCCTGCCGATCGCAGCAGACTCGATCGCCATTTTACACACTGCTATGGGTGCGCTAACGTGGTTAAGATACGTATCAGTGGATCCGATTGCCCCTTGACGGTCCAGCTCATCAGCCTTGCAATTGCCTGTGAAACCACTGTGGCTCGGAATCCAACAGACAGTAATATCGAAGAAGCTACTCATTTCCATGAGTGTCGAGCGACAATTTACAACCGTTTTTGATGTAGAACTAACCGATTCAAGCGACCGTATCGCCGCTTGACTGTCTGTAGATAGTAATGTCGTTAAAATTAACGGCATGCCTCCCCAGCCAGGACAGAGCTTCCGCGATTGCTGAAATCTCCGCCTGGAAGACGCTGCAGTAGTCGGGATGATGGACCGATACGTTAATTTTTAGTCCCTCCGAATAAATGCCCGCACCCACTCCTTCATCGGTCTTGGAGCCATCTATGTAGATGGCCAAGGAGTTGTAATAGGGGTGCTGCCCGCGCATTGATCTCTAGAGGGAATCAGGCTGATGTGGTTGCTGCCAAAGGTAACTTTAGGAACGGTATAGTCGGTTACTGTTGGAAGGTCCAGACTACCCAGAATAGCAGAGTGTCCGCTCCTCAGCGCGCACCACTGTCCAGTATCTCGAAGACGCAGGGCTGTTTTGGCTGCCAATTGTTCGCCAAAAATATCCACCGGAAGCAAGTTGAGCAGCATGTCCAAGCCAGCCGACGAAGTAGTCCTCAAGGCTCCAGTAGCGGCAATCGCAGCAAGTCTTTGCACTTTCCCCAGTAGGTTACAATAGGACGCAACTCTGAGTGCCGTTCACCATACGCATATGCCGTATAATAAGATGGGCCGTACCACTGCAGTATATAACCAGTACATCACTTTCGGCTGGAGGTTTCTACCTATGGCCCTTCTATACGAGTAAAGCGCAACAGTTGCCTTTTTCACCCGTTCTAGAATATACAGTTTCCATGTTAACTTCTTATCGACGAACATAAACTCTAAACTGGTACTAGAGTGCATCCGGAAGCTCAACACGTGTGCCTCAGGAAATGAGGTTACGCTGATGTGGGTAAAAGGACACATAGGTACAACAGGAAATGAGGCGGCGGATGCCCTAGCAAAACAGGGATCTGCGGCAACTTTCATTGGCCCAGAACCCAGAGTTGCTCTGGGGAACGGCATGATTGGAGCGAAGGTTGGGGAGTGGATGGACTCCATGCATCAACAAAGATGGCAGGAGCTAGTCACTTGCAGACAAGCTCGGAATGCAATGACCAGCCCTTTAGGCAGGGAAGCGAGAAAGGTACTCAGTTATAAACGGAGTACCCTAAGCTGGATAACTGCCTTGGTCACAGGACATGGTAATTTTAAGGCTCATCTAGTCAAGATGAAAATCGGGGAAGATGACGTTTGCAGGCTATGCCTGGAGAAGGCCGAGACGGCAGCACACATTGTGTGCGAATGTCCAGCACTGGCTAGCACGAGGTTGAGTATCACAGGCAAGCACACGATAAGTGTGGAAGCCATGAGTGAACTCAGCCTTAAACAAATGCTAGCAATAACACGGGACTCAGTGATGAAGAAAGAGGTCGACAACTATCAGTCGACATCTGGAAGCCACTGATGACCAGGAGGGGGCGAAAAGGGACCCAAACGTTAGTGGTCTGCTTCGGCTATCCCCCAGAATATAATAATAATAAGAACTTCTTATCGAAGATAAGTCCAAGGAACTTTTGCTTTTTCAGCAAAGATCAATCTCTTGCCATCCAAACGGGGAGGTTCAACAGGGGGAATTATGCGCTATCTGATAAAGAGCACAACTTCGGTTTTGTTGGCGTTTACCCCGACGCCGCAGGTGCCTGCCCATTCGGTTAGAATACATAAGGCATTCTGGAGTACCTCACTTAGAACTCCCGGAAACTTATCGGAACTAGCAATGACAACATCGTCTGCGTAGGCAGTCACATGATACCCAATTTCTTCCAGTTTCAGAAGCAGCCCATTGACCGCTAAGTTCCAAAGAAGAGGAGACAGTATTCCGCCTTGAGGGGTGCCATTACAGACGCCTGTACTGACACACGACGTTCCCAAACAAGTGTGAATAATCCTAGATGTGAGCAGCACGCCAAGTAATTTACAGAGCGATTCATCGACTTGCTGGTTCCTTAGTGCTCCTATTATCGCACTAGGCTTAATACTGTTGAAGGCGCCCTCGATATCCAAGAACACAGCCAACGTACCTATATATTCCCTGCATGCCAAGGACTTTTCAATACAGCGAACTAGAGACTGCAGAGCCGTATCAACTGACCTTCCCTTCCAATAGGCATGTTGCGAGATAGATAGAAGGCGTGGCGAGATGGTGTTATGAAGATGGAGGTCAATCAGTCTCTCCAGGAGTTTAAGCAAGGTTGAAGAAAGGCTGATTGGTCTGAGGTCGTTTGCACGGGCATGCGAGCTTCTGCCCGCCTTAGGAATAAAGATGACTAGCACCTCCGTCCAGCTTCTCGGAACGTGACCTAGTGCTAGGCATGCAGTTAGAATGGCTTCTATCCACGGATACACAATATCAACAGAATTCTGTCAGCAGGGATAATAATGATTTGTAGGTGACCAGGAAGGTGCTCCCTTACGAGGGTAAGGCCTGACACAGAAATACCGTTACAATCAGTAAAAATTTATGTTTCCTGCCAGGGTGTACGTGTCATTAGTTCGTATGACAACTTGTTCTCTCAAGTAGTTCGTTTACACGAATTTTTGCAGTAGACGTCTTACGTGTTTTTCGTTAAAATTGTGAAACTTGAATATCGTGCGGCGTGCGGTCATAAAATTCTTCGTTTTGGATGGATTAACCCGTAAGGAAATTCATCCGAAGTTAACAAAAGTTTACGGCGACTCTGCTCCTTCGATTTCTACCGTTAAAAAATACGCAGCTACAATAAAATTAAACATGGTCGCACGTCGCTCGAAGACGACCTACGTGAAGGACGGCCAAAAACCACAACTACACCGGAAACCATCGAAAAAGTGCATGATATCGTGTTGGACGATAGGCGAATGAAAGTGAGTGATATTGCTGAGGCTGAGGCGGAAGAAAGGGTGTGAAACATCTTGCACAAAGAATTAGAGATGCGAAAGCTCTGCGCAAGATGCTGAATACCGATCAAAAGCAAATGCGCAAACAATTTTCGCAGCAATCTTTGCACCGATTCAATCGGGATCCGACCGATTTTGTGCGGCGATTTGTCACCATGGAGGAAATTTGGGTCCACCACTACACGCCAGAAACGAAACAGCAGTCGAAGCAGTGGATGGAAGCTGGTGGTTCAGCGCCAAAGAAAGCGAAGTCGATGGCATCTGCCGGAAAGGTCACGGCCAGCGTGTTTTGGGATGCGAAAGGGATCCTGTTAATTGATTAACTTGAAAAGGCAGAACAATAACAGACGAATATTACTCCAAACTTTTTGACCAGGTGGATGCCAAATTTCGCGAGAAGAGGCCTGGCTTGAAGAAAAAAAAATCATCTTTCACCAGGACAAAGCACCTGTACACAAGTGTGCGTTGGCGATGGGAAAGCTGCGGGATTTGGGGTACGCTTTGCTCGACCACCCCAACTATTCTCCTGATTTGGCACCCTCAGACTTCCATCTGTTTCCAAACTTGAAGAAATTGGTTTCTAGGAAGCGCTTCCCATCCAATGAAGAAGTTGAGAGTGCCGCAGATGAATATTTTCACAGCCTTCCAGACTCTCACTTCCGGGAAGGAGTACTGATGTTGCAGAAACGCCGGACCAACTGTGTTGAAGTCAAGGGAGATTATGTAGAAAAATAAAATCATCCTTTAACTGAAAAACGTAGTCTTTCATTGTCAGGCCGAGAACTTTTCACCTTACCCTCGTATAATAGTTTTTTTTCACAATCGTAACCGCAAGTCGTTCAGTCGCGGCCTAGGAACTAATACCTTTAGGTGGTCCATTTCTGCTTGAGGTGGTTATAACCAAGAACACACACAGGGGGATTTGTAGTTCCTAAAGCGGGAGTTCCTTGAGTGTGGTAGTAAATTATTCGCGAAATAGGGATGTCCCGCTAAGTTATTCGATGAATGAAAATACTCATCGATCTAAAGACATGCCCATATGTACTATACTATGTCCCTTTGTCACAGCAACACAAAATGAATTCCGAAAATTTAGTTCGATTAACTACTAATCAACACAATTTCCCTCTATTTATCACACAGGTTCTGAACGGAAATAAGAGAGCAGCCGAACTCCTGGCGGAAGAGGTTCACAAAGAAGTTGAATACGTTGGAGATGGCCCGCAAATGCCCATGGCTCCGAGTGACTTAAATTACAACAAGATCGGAGTTTGGATTGATCCCATCGGTAAACACTCCAATATTCCAAGGTGCGCCCCAATTCTAATCCCGTCTTTTCTCTTACAGACGGCACGGCCGAATATATTGCGGGCGAAACAGTTTTCACAAACTTCCCGGGCATAACATCAAGCGGATTGGACTGCGTTACAATCCTGTTGGGCGTGTACAGTACTCAGAACGGATATCCAGTAGCCGGTATAATAAGTCAACCGTTTGGCGAGAAAATCACCGATAATGTGTACAAGAGCAAAGTCTATTGGGGCGTATCGTTGGGCACATTCAACGCCAACAATATTCCCAAACCGGCTGCCCTACCGGAACGGATCGCCCTTATATCCAGTGCGGAAAATCCGGAAGTTATTGAACGTATCAAAAATACAAATTATGCGATAGCCCAGTCGGCGGGAGCGGGTCACAAAGCGTTGAAAGTGATTACGGGCGAAGCGAATTTATTCGCTCTCTCCAAATCGACCACGTTCAAATGGGACACTTGCGCTCCGCAAGCGATCCTTCAATCTCTGGGTGGTGGTATTTTTGATTTCAAGAAGAGCATACGGGCGGGAAAACTATTGCCCATAATGTACGATCAGAAGACGGTTCGATGCAATCTGGGCGGTCTGATAGCCGTGCGAGATATAAAATTGGGTCAGGAAATTCTCAAAGTCCTCGCGGCCGATTGAGGTAATTGTGCGCGGCTGATGATGACGGAAAATGCACCTCCGAATCCCGAGTGAAAAAACATATCATACGCTTCCCTTGATAATATATAGAGAAACATAACAGTTCGTAATATTCTTGAGTAGTAATTATATAGACTTGACGTATAGAGTATCACATGAAAAACGTCTCTCTAAAAGTTATTTGTTGAAGTAGAGATTAGAGATTTATTGTTCGGTTACTTAACTTACATAAATAGTGTTCTAAATGCTTTTTGGGAGATCTGAAGAAGACACGCATATGTTTATTTAGATTGGAACATCTGCCTCGTACGTAGTAGAACAGAGACACAGGCCCACCCAGTAGATAAAAAAAAATTCAAATTAAATGGTTGTGTACATGTACTTCATGAAATTATTCTCTTGGGGTAAAGCTAAGTACTAAGGTTGGCGGTGGAATCGTATGCAAAGAAAAATGTCTAAGAATCGGTTCGAAAATAATGAACCGTACACATTTCCGGCAGAAACATAGCAGCGGCGTCAAATTTGCTTGGGTAATGTGCTTTCGTACACCTACCGCACATGAGCAAAGTTTTATAAAAAAATTTGAACAAAACTTTGGCTCATGTGCGGTAGGTGCAAGAAAGCATATTACCCAAGACACATTTGACGCCGCTGCTGTGATTCTGCCGGCTATGAAATTCCCGCATTAAATGTTAGTTCAATTCAATCGAGACACAAATCTGTTTTGGTGAAAATTAGTATCTGACATATAAAAACATAAAACTGGCTACACTCGATCGTGTGACTTAAATGCAAAATTTTGCTAAGCCAACCTTAGTGCCGTTTTTAGGTTTTCCTTTTCCTAGCTAGTTGTTGGCGATTGAGCGGTTGAAAAAAACACACAGGATTAAATGGATTTATTTCCATGAACGGTTGCAAACCACCCTTAGAAAACTCTAAAGGTCGCCACCCATGAATGAGCACAACCGCGACCGAACTTCGATCGAACCATCAATTTCATAGAACGTGCGGAAAAAATGCACCTCATTTCCACCAATTGATGGTTCGATGGAAGTTCGGTCGTGGTTGTGCTCGTTCATGTCTGGCGCTGGCACAAACCAACAGCTAACTAGAATAAAATGGCCCACGGAAAACAGGCTTGCAATATTCATAAATCCCACCATGCATCACTTCGTAGTTACCACGTGCTGAGATTCCCGAAAATAAAAAAATAAAAAGGGCAACAGCACTCTGTTTAGGCGCCTCTTAGAGTAGTTAGTAATGCAGCTCGTAGTGACAAAAAAAATGTGAAATTAATTCAAATTTAACGTGTAGATTTGCAAAAAAAAAATCGTAGTGGTTATTCTTAACGTTCAACAATAATATCTTCCAAAATTACAGAGACGCGTTATACACATAGATGCAATATCTTTGACTCTTAGACTATTTTGGACACTTTATAGAGTTAGTAGCTAGGACGAAGTTTGTTAGCATGAGATTTTTCCAATGATTGCATTTATGTACAACGGCCTACAGGGAAGAGTCAGCGCTCGCTCTCTCTTCCTATTGTCACTTGGTGACTTTAAGCTAGATTCGTGCTATTTTACAGAATTTCGGTTGATGCAAAGTTTGATAGGGAAAAGTTGCTTTTAGACGAAATGCCGACCAGCCAGAAGACCTGTTGCGGAATCATCAGGTGACCAGCTGCGAGACCGGCTACAAAACCTGTTTCGATACCAGCCACGAGACCTGTGGCGAGATCAGCAGGTGACCTGCTGGGAGATCTGCTACGAGACTAGCCATATCATCTGTTGGGAGACCAGTCACGCGAACTGCTGCGAGGCCAGCGACGAGACATGTTGTGAGGCCTACCGTCAGACCTTCAATCAGACAAGCTATTCATTTTCCTGACAGCAGGCTTTACAACATGTCTCTTGGCTGGTCTGGCAAAAGTCCCGTGGCTTCTCTTGCAATAGAGTTAATGGCTAGTCTCGTAGCAGGCCTTGTGGGTGATCCTGCTGTAGCTCTCGTGGCTGTTCTCATAGCAGGTCTCGTGGCCAGGGGCCGGCCAAAATCCAACTTATGGCACAGGCAAGGACGTTTTTTTTTTCAGAAAAGTTTTTCATACAAACTAGAATGATGCATCGCTTGAAATATTGTTTGCAAGTATTTTTCATGAATTTGAAATCATTGTTGAATATATTTTCTAAACGCCACTTTTATCCAAGGTGTTACGCTTCACAAAAATTGGTGCGTTCTTTTTGTACAGAGTAGAGTAGAGCGGAACAAGCGGCAAACGCTACAGGGCAGATCAGAGTAGCGAAGACGAAAATGGGGCAAATCTTTGCTGGGAGTGTGTCTTGGCTTAGTTTGGCATTCAAACGTCAACTCAAATTTCAAGAGGAAACTTAAATCCTTAGTACAGATACAATCGGATAAATTTCCTTTAGGCAACAGAATTATTTTGTATGTTTACTATTATATACAATTACACAAAACGAACATTTTATTGACAGAAAATGAATTTCACGTGCTTCCCAAACTGTAAACTGCCCGAAAACCCGAAAACTTTACCTGCGCTGCCTGCATTTCAAAACGTGGAAATACTAGGTTAGGTTAGGTTAGGTAAGGTGGTGGCCTTACAGCCCCGCATGGACCGCTTGGGTCCAGCGATGCCACGAATTGACAACGGAGCAAAGGAACTACGTATTGGGATTACTTAATATCGTTGGGTCATTGTTGAGTTTGAAGGTTTTCGTCGCGTTTGCGAATTCCAAAAGACTCTTTATACTGAGGTCCGCGATCGCCTTCAAGTTGCGGAAGAACCACCAAGACATTTTTGTCTTGTTCTTGCGAGTGCTGGGCATTCACACAAGAGGTGTTCCAGAGTTTCTTTAATGTTAGGCAGCCGACAGTTTCTGCAGCCACTGGAAGTGATCAATCCTAGCCTATAGGCATGCTCCCCTATCAGGCAATGGCCAGTAACTAATCCGACTAGCATCGCAGACTTACCTCTGTATAGTCCTAGGAGTATGTTGGTTTTCCTTGGATTGTAAGAATTCCAGACTTCCCTCGTTATCCTGGAAATGATGGCTTTGTTCCAATCATTACTGGCCAGTTGCATCATCATACAGTTCATTGCTGATCTTATTGCCTGCATCGGTATAGGAATTGCTATAGCCATTGCGCTGTCAAGAGCAGCACCCTGTTTTGCAAGCCCGTCCGCGATGTCTTTGCCAAGTATGCCGCTGTGGCCTGGTACCTATCGGAGCTCTACTCTCCTTAAAGTACCTAGCATCTGAAGAGCTGAAAGACATTTGAGCACTGTCTTCGATCTTATGGTGTCGGATTGTAGCGCTTTTAAAGCAACTTGACTGTCCGAGTGAATAAAAATGTTTCCCTTCCTGCGGGTTGTTGAGGCTGGCTCTGCTGCCTTTTGAATTGCTAGCACTTCCGCCTGGAAGATACTGCATTCGTTCGGCAGGCGGATGGATAAATTGTACTGGAGTTCTGAAGAGTGAACTGCCGCTCCAACACCCCCTTCCATCTTTGAGCTGTCAGTGTAGAGATTTATTAGAAGTACTAACTGAGCAGCCTTCTTGCACTAACCTTCTATGCAGAGCAGCTCAGATCAAATTGTTAGTGTAATTGTGTGGTGTTAATCTGCTCTGCTCTGCATGACTGTTAAAAAAACGCGCCTATTGTCTGTTGCGGGCACGATCTTAAGTGGCGCCTTCACGGCGCGGCTTTTGTTGACCGACAAAAGTCGAGGAACAAAACACTACTTTCAACAGTGTTGAAAAACTTTTCAATCGAACAACAAAGTATTCACCCCTTCAAACTTTAGCCGTATGACTGTGAACAACTGCTTTAATAAAGTAATCTCGTTCGTTCAGTCTGTGTTTGTTTTCCACATGGTGGCTGGTGGTGCAATTTGAAATTGTCATTTTCTTTCAGTGGCGCGTGTGCTGTTCGAAAGTGATTGTGCCGACATTTAGAAGTAGTTTTATTATTAGTATTATTTGTAAATGCTCCGAATCGGCACCATTATGATCTTTTTCATTTGCATTTGGCAGGCGGTGCAACCGCCATTTCCTGCAGTGTGTGAACTAACGACTTTTGTTCAAACGTGTTGTTGAACGACTTTTGTTAAAACGTGAGAACGAAATCTGTTTTTGTCGCATCGGACTTTTTTCGTCAAACTTTTATGGTTCAACAAAAGTCGCACCGTAAGAACGCTGCTTTAATTTAACGAAAAAGTAAACAACTCCACTTGACATAAACCGAAGAGCCGTCATTTTGCCAATTTACCACCAATATCATTCATGTTCAGGTTGTGAAAAAAACGTAAAAAAATACTTTCAAGCATTTTATTTTCTGACAACTATATTTGCAATCGCAGCTTAGGAGAATAGAAAAAAAAACTGATATCTAATTAACGTACTGAATCTCTTCCTCCCCTCGTTCCGAAAACAATCCGTAGAAATCAATCAAACTACAGAGAACTTAGGTCTGTGGGAAATAAAAACGTATCTACAGCATCAATATCAATCATTCCTCTCCTTAGACAAAGATACTCATAGCGTAGTTATTAGTGTGGCTAAGTAAATGTTAAATGTGATCAAGAAAAAAATATACATATAAAAATGCGTTTATTGAATGTTATAGATGTAGTGAAGACGTAAAAAAAAGATTAAAAATAGAAAAATAAAACAAAAACAACTTATTTAGAGAGAGAGACTCAATCCGCAATATTGTAAACATTTCCATGTATGACTTAGTCAAAGGATGAAATCTGTTCGAAATATTTACAGATTCTTTCTTTTTTTGCATTTTTTTTTTCATTCTGTTTGAACGCCATCGAATACGACACAGGGAAAAGCCAAACAAACCAATATCAATAAATCAAAACTGTCAATTCAATTTCCAGGACAACACACACATAAAAGAAAAAAGAAAACAAACAGAACAAATAAAAAACTGTTAAGTGTTCAAAATTTTACTGTCAAGTTTAAAGATAAAAAAAAAGAAAAGTTATATTTGATGAAATAAATTGAAAATGCAAAATGAACTGGGACGAGTTTTAATTGGGGGTTTCGGCTAAACAAGGACATTCGGTGAGAGGCTATAGGGCTTGATCTTGACCCAAGCCCTGTGCTAAACGCCCCGTATTCACTAAAATCAGAATTGAAATGCAAATGGTAATACAATGGAGTGTAAATTTGTGTCCGGTTAAAACTCACCACATCCTGTGGTGTGGGGCGTAAGAATAATACCAAGGCCTTTCGCGGTATGTCGTAGAAGGCGACTAAGAAGGACAAGATGTGTATGCCAGCAACTTGCATCATCCGAAATCTGTTATATGCTAACGAAACGTCAACTATGCGTTCCCACGGCAGCCGGTTCTACGCATCGGAGCGTCCGTTTCACAACGGCCAAGAGCTGCCAAAACCCTTCAATGCAAGAAGGAAAGTGTGTCTGTATGTTAGGTTAGGTTAAAGGGCTGCTGTGCTTAACACAGCACACATGGACCGCAGTAGGGTCCGTTGTGTTACCACCGGGGACTCAACACCCGACCATCCTAATCATTAAACCAGCCAGAACTGTAAATGAAACGATGGAGCTTGCTAATATCAACATTAGCCAAGTCGTCCAATTCAGCGAAAAAGTAGGCTCCCAGAAAAGTCCTTCTCCTCATTGACAAAGCAGGATAGGTGCAGAGAAAATGAAAAACGCACTCCTCCTCGTCACCGCAGCTCCTACAGAAGTCATTGTAGGGAAGGCGAAGCCTCCTGGCATCCTCACCAATCACACAATGCCCAGTGATGACTCCCAGCGCCGCTCTGATATGCTGCCTTCCGAGTGACAGCAATTTAGCTGATCGGCTAAAATCCAATCTGGGCCACAGCGACTTTGTTGAAAGACATGTGCTTCTATTTAACCATATAGAGTTGAATACACAAGAGATTTTCGTCGATGTTTTCCACGCCTATAGCAATACTAAATGAAAAACGTTGATTTCCTCCTAAGACGGGATTCTTTTTTATTTATTTGTAAATGCGCATTTCGGACACCAGTTGTGTCAGTACAATTCAACTACTTTCCCCAACACCATACCTACACCTATATACCCTCTATTTTGACAGCGTTAATTACTTTATATTACGTTACGTTACTCTAATTACCATTTAATGACATACAACATGTTTTGAAAGCAAATAAAAAATAGAAAAACCCAATCGAGAAAAGAAGAAAGTTGAGCCACAGGTAGAATAATGATGAAAAACACCCGTTTCACTTCCTGGGTGATTCCATCGCCAGTAGATTCAGCAGCCCTGATTGTAGATTCCCGATATCATGGTTCAGCCTCTGGTTTTCCGGTTCCCTTAGAATGGCCAGACTTTCTAGTGCATCCAGTTTCCTGCTGTCTGTACTCGCTTTGATAATCGCCACGTTGTCCCATGTTATGTTGTGCCCCTCTCCTGCTATGTGTCTCGCTACCATCGATTTTAGCGACGCGGGGTCCTTGTTGTTTTTAACGCTAGACCCAGCCTCTCTCACGTGCTCACCCCATCGTGTGGAAACTAGCCGCTTCGTTTGCCCGACGTATGTTTTGTCACATTCTGGACATGATACCTTGTATACGCCGCTTACTTCATGTTTCAGTTTCTTGTCCTTCGTGGACCCTAGCTTGTTCTTGAGCTGTTGCCTCCGGCTTGATGAGACCATTTCGATGTCCATATCCTTCATCACCCGCTTCATTTTCCCGGATGCGTACGAATGTGTGACGCCTATCCTTCTCCTAGGTTCATCCTTGTTATGTTGGAGGGTAGTCAATCGTTGTTCTTCTAGCTTTCTCTGTTTCTTGCGGATGAGACATGATATCGCCCTTGGTTCGTATCCATTCTTCAAGCCCGTGTCGAGGATGTACCTCCTTTCCCTTTCGAATCGCTCCGTACTCAATGGAACCGTGAAAAGTCGGTGGGGAAAGGAGGTACATCCTCGACACGGGCTTGAAGAATGATAATAATCTCTGCCTGAAAAACACTACAGTAATTGGGGAGATTGAAAGAGAGGCATAGGTTCAGCCCATCACAAAAAATTCCAGCGCCTACTCCCTCGTCCGTTTTAGATCCATCTGTGTATATTTCTAATGACTTATGTAGTGGAAGCACGTTCCATTCCCATTGACTGCGTGATGGTATCAGACTGACAAAGTCCTTATCAAGGGCATATTTTGGAGCCGTATAGTCAGTCGTTGCCGGAATAATTGGGTTATTGAGAACAGCAGCGTGTCCAGAGTTTGAAGCAAGCCAATGACCACTATCACGTAGTCGAATGGCCGTACATGCGGCCATCTGTTCTCCAAACGTGTCAAGAGGGAGTAGGTTGAGCAGCATGTTCAGGGCCGCAAAAGGAGTAGTCCTAAGAGCCCCAGTAATAGCGATGCTGGCCAATCTTTGCACCTTTCCCAGCAAACTACGATAGCCTCTATACTCAAAGCAGTCCACCAAACCACAACCCCAAACGTAAGTATGGGGCGCAAAACAGCTGCATAGAGTCAGTGCAATATTTTAGGTTGAAGGCCCCAGCTTTTACCTATAGCCCTCTTACAAGAGTAGAGTACAATAGTAGCCTTGTCCACCCTCTCCTGTATATTCGGCCTCCATGATAATTTTTTGTCCAGAATGAGTCCTAGAAATTTTGCTCTATCCGCAACAACCAGGCTCGTCCCCTTCAACACAGGAGGCTCAAACCGAGGTATATTATGCTTCCTTGTAAAGAGGACAAGCTCAGTTTTGTTCGAATTAATATTTAAACCACAGTTGTCAGCCCAAGTGGTTAGAAGTGAGAGGGCATTCTGCAGTACCTCACTAAGAACACAAGGAAATTTTCCCGATATTGCGATGGCAATGTCATCCGCATAAGCACACACTATGCAACCCAGCCCTTCTAGGTCTAAAAGCAGTCTATTGACAGCTAAGTTCCAGAGAAGGGGAGAGAGCACTCCACCTTGCGGAGTACCTCTTCGCACTAGTCTACGTTCGGACGACGCTCCTAAGGGTTTGTATGTTACAAGCCTCGTATCCTCTTTTTTTATGTTCACTAGGAGCAATACATCTCGGCGCAACTGCTCTCAGTGCTACTTCTCCGCGCCGGCATTGAGAGAAACCCAGGACCGTGGATCTGCTGCGTATGCGACAGAGTGCAGCACTTAAATGCGGCTACGGTGAGATGCAATTGCTGCAATCAGTGGTGCCACCTAAGATAATGCTCTAGACTTAACCATCCCAGGCACTGGAATTCCTCCTTTACTGCCAGTCAGTGTAGGAACAGAGGACAACAAGCAACAACCTCGTCTAACACGTCTCAACATCCAACACCATCGAGTGCTCAGGCCGGATTACAGCTATCTCCGATGACTCCTGCTAACAGTTCCTATAGGATTTCTCAATATAATCTTAAGCCAGCACCACCGACTGCCATCTTCAATACGCTCTTACTCGTCCAACTCAATTGCAATGGGTTGCCGAATAAAATCGCCGAACTCGCATCATTTATGGACAGACATCGCACCCAAGTTGGAGCCATACAGAAGACGAAACTGCAGTCGAACTCGTCCCTCAACACACATGGCAACTACGCTATTGTCAGGAAAGACAGAGGAGGGCTTGCCTTCATTATTCACCATTCCGTGCAATACCGGGAAATCGATTTTATTAGTAACGATAACACCATGGAAGTGCAGGCCATCGCCATAAAATCAGGTAATGTTGATATTGAAGTTTATAACATTTACATCCCACCGATATCCAGTTGTCCCTCAGGATACCATGTAAATATCAACCATCTTCTTACCGGTCAACATCGCCTCCTGCTCGGTGACTTTAATGCTCAGCATGAACTCTGGCACTCCAACCTTAAGAACGATGCCAGAGGAATCTCAATAGCTGAACAGCTTGATGCCTCCGATTTCTGTACGACGACATCCCCACTCGCGAGATCCATAGACATGTAGCTGAACACAGGAGGTCAAAATGGAGCACCCATCTGAATAACTGCAATCTAACCACAGGGTTGAGCAAATTATGGTCGACTGTCCGTGCCCTTTCTAATCCACCAAAACAGAAAGGGAACGTCGCCATTCAGTTCGGTCAAAATTCAATAAGTGACTCTACCCACTGCGCAAGTCGTTTCAATAAACAATTTATTGAACACTCCGCACCAGACAGACTTAAGTGCAAAATTCGTTGGAAGATTCACAACCGAACCATAGACAGCATACCTGTTTTCACCACGGACGAAGTAATTGAAGCTACAAGGAAGGCGAACAACTCGAAAGCATTGGGACCAGATGGCATTTCAATGACTATGCTCAAACACATCGATCGGCCAGCCATCAACTATCTCATGGCTAGTTTCAATCTATCCATCTCCTCGCTGATCGTTCCAGAAATCTGGAAAAAAGGGAGAGTCATCCCAATATTGAAACCTGGGAAGAAAGCGACACTTGGCGAATCCTATCGTCCAATTCTATTCTATTCTATTGTCACCAGTTGACAAAACGCTTGAAGCACTAATCCACTCTGTTCTTGCGGCCCACATCCAGCTAGCAGATCACCAGCACGGCTTCCGAAGCATACACAGTACGACCACGGCCTTGGATGCCATTACATCCCGCATCCATAATGGTCTCAACCAGGCTCGTCCATGTCAAAGAACAATACTGGTGGCGCTTCACCTGTCGAAGGCCTTCGACACTGTCAGCCATTCAGCGCTTCTGTCTGACATCAACTGTTCATCGCTTTCGACGCAAGTAGTGAAATGGATTGCCAATTGTCTCGCTGGCAGGCAATCCTATACAGAATTCGGGAACAGCATCAAAGCGTAGGAAGATTAAACAAGGTGTACCTCAAGGAGGAGTTCTATCTCCTACCTTGTTTAATCTATACTTATCAGGACTCCCAACACCACCTGAAGGGATCGACATAATCTCCTACGCTGACGACTGCTCCATTCTGGCAACAGGGAACAACTTAGCGGATATGTGCGAACACATCAACGGTTATCTTGAAGAACTTAACTCGTTCTTAATAAGCAAGAACTACCGTCTCAGCGTCTAAATCCTCGGCAACCCTATTTACCACCTGGACGAAGGAGGTCAAGATGCAGCTTGAAATCTCGATTGGGAATCATCCAATTCCTACTATAAACCATCCTAAAATCCCAGGAGTCACGCTGGACAGCATGGCCACACCATCACCCCATTCCTCAACCGTGTGCGGCAGGATGCGTAGTAGGAATAAGATGCTCAAAGCCTTGGCCGGTAGTACCTGGGGCAAGGATAAGGAAACTCTACTGGTCACGTATATAGCAGTCAGAAGATCAGTGGCTATGCGGCTCCTGTGTGGTCGCAGAATCTCTGTGACACACAGTGGAAAAAGATTCAGGCGTGGCAAAATGCCGCTCTCCGTACTGTTATGGGTTGTCTCCGGATGTCACCCCAGGACCATCTATATCAGGAAACCAGGATGATGCCTTTAAGGGACCACAACCAGCTTCTTCCCAAGCAATACCTAAGTGGGTTGCTCCCGAAGTGATCACCCGAACTTCAACCTCATGGACAAGACGCCGCCGCCCAGACATGTCAGGCGCGACTTGAGAGACCTAGAAGAGAGACCTGGACAAAAGGGTACCCTTTGATGGTGGCGCACACAGGTCGGCCATCGCAGCGATACATCAGGAGGAGGTTCATCAGTCAATCGCAGGTTTAGGTCCGAATCCAGTTCTCTCGTCCATACCACCAATGATATCTCCGGAAGAGGAAAGACTTCCGAGAGCAACGAGAACGACACTCGCCCAACTTCGGTCAGGCTGGTGTTCACGACTGAACTCCTCCTACCTATCCCGCATCGACCAGGACGTCTCAAACATATGTGCTGCCTGTAATGGAGCCCCTCACGATGTAGACCACATCTTTCACTGCCCGGCTGCACCCACGCAACTGACTCCCATATCGCTGTGGGAGAACTCAATAGAGGCAGCTAATTTTCTATCCCTCGACACCGGGGATGAAGACGAACCGTAGGCGTTCTTGCGGCAGCCGGTTCTTCGTACCGGAACGACCCGTTTTTCGACGGCCAAGAGCTGCCAAACCCCTTCGATGTAAGAAGAACTGAAGTATTCGAAGCATCGCTACCACAACATCAACAACGAACCGTAGGCAAGGCATGTAACCAACCAACACACCGAATTCCGACCATTGCTACATTACAACTTTTGTATATCGTTCAATGGCAAAAATTGATTTATGGAATGTGCCCTCCTGGACAATGGATCAGAATATTCTCTGAACGCACGATTTTTTCAGTTAGAGAGCGAATATTAGTCCAGTTACTAAAATATATATGTATATTTAAATAAGGAAGTGAACTTCCAAACGAAAATCTTTTTGGGGGATGTTTGAGGCGTTTTTTTTTCTGTTATTTGCGATAAATCTGGACTTGTAAGGTCGACTCGGAGCTAATTTTAGAGTTTTTTTTGCGCTCTACAAGTTGGTGGCACAACTTCCAAACCATTCGAAAAAAAAACTTACATCCTAGTTTAAAATCAAAAAATCATAAGGCCGCAATTACACACTGAAACCATGTAAATTGGTCTCTTCTTGTTTATGTTCGTCTTAACCGGCATTGTTTTTGTCTCTTCGTGAATTTGTATGAGTAAGTTGATCAATAAAAGACAAACTAAATTGGAGTACATATCTTCGTGTTCAATATTATTTAACCGTCCGTTCAGAAGAGGTAAAATTTGTTTCTTGGTGCCGAAATTTAGGCTGTCCGCGTCCGTTAAGGGGCGTCCGTAGTAGAGAGGGTCTATATGCATTGATTTCCTATACCTTCCGTCCGGGACTTTTCAAAATTGTCCGTAATGAGAGGTGTCTGTTAGCAGAGGTTTCACTGTATTATAATATATATTATACATATAGTGTAATTGCGGCCTAACTAAAATCAGAAAAGAATCAAATGGTACCTTGAAATCTGTCTGGACCCACAGACCTACATACTTTCAAAAAAAAACACACATCCGCTGAAAATAGCTTGAAATTAAAGTAGTACATTCGCATCACTACACTTTTCTGTCATTTCCATTCCACGGATATTCATCGAAACCCAAACGTGCCCACACAATCGAAAACAAACTAAACTTCAAAACAAATGGCGCCGTCTATCGCCCTGCACAACCCGTCCAGCATACTCCGCCTGGCAACATTTCAAACTCATTCAGCCCCGAACCGTCACTCCACCCAGCAACATTTTACATGCAACCAACTTCACGACGGTACCCCGTGTTGCTTAGTCGCTTACATGTCCCGGAGCCATGACTGATGGCTGTTTGTCGTTCTTTTCTCGACGCTGTTGTCCAATGTAATTTGTTGAAACAAAACGGTTGCCGAATGCCTGTATTATGAACAGGTATTCCTGCAATACAGGTGAGTGAAGTGGAAAAACGGCGGCAGCGAGATCGCCACCCGTCGTCCAGTGATTCGTCAGTGGCTCGAGTCTCCGCCCAGTCTCCTGCTGCGTGAGTTGGTGCTGACAAAAAGTGACAAATGACACTTCCTGCCCATCGCCTGCCAGCAGCAGCCGTGGACCGTGGTCCACGGAACTGCATTTTTGTCGCTAACTGGGCGTGATTTTGTGTGTTTTCCCATTTGTGCGTTCGCAGATTCTTCCTATCAGGAGCACCAGAGTGTCATGGCAAGTGAAAACATCATGGACGAATTAGCATCTTTGATTCGCACGGAAATTCCGGAGGGACGTCAGAGCCTGCGGGACAGCTTCACGAATTTGGAGCGGGTCGCCGACTACTGCGAGGACACGTACTACAGGTGAGTGATTGTGGGGAGTTGACGTCCTGTGAATTTCACATGTTTTCATGTCTGTCGTCTCTTGCAGAGCGGACAACAAGAAAGCGGCGCTTGAAGCGACCAAAAACTACACGACCCAGTCGCTTGCCAGCGTAGCGTATCAGATCAACACGCTCGCGTACAGCTACATGCAACTGCTCGATCTGCAAGCGCAACAACTTAGCGAAATGGAATCGCAAATGAACCACATCGCACAAACGGTCATGATCCACAAGGAGAAGGTCGCCCGAAGGTAAGTTCCATCCCCCCGTGAGCGTGAACCCTGCACTCGTGTCTCTTCCTCATGCTCTTTGTCTTTTGCAGAGAAATTGGCGTGCTGACGGCCAACAAGGTGAGCTGTCGACAGTACAAAATCGTCGCCCCCATCAATCCCGAGAAACCGATCAAGTACGTACGCAAGCCGATCGATTACTCGCTCCTGGACGACGTGGGCCACGGCGTGAACGCGGCGAGCACCAATCGGGCCAAACATCGCGGCTCCAGTCAGGTGGGTAACGGCTACTCTCCCGATTTCCAGCTTAGTCGTGACACACATTTCTCTTGCAGGGCTCAATTCAGTCGCTCAGCACAAATCCGTCGGTGGGACCGCCGCCTACAACGAAACCGCCCACGCCGCCAAACATGGCTCGCGGCGGCGGCGTCGCTGGCGGAGCCGGCAACACGGGCACCCTGGGCAAGTCCATCGGCAACACGGGCACGCTCGGGAAAAGTTCGCGTGAGTATCGTACACCGCCCGTGGTCAATCCGCCGCAGGTGCCCTCACACTACGCACCCAATTACCCGGTGGGACACCCGAAACGGGGGTCGAGTGTCGGCACGGCGAGTGTGACGGGCAGTGATCGCGGTCCGGGCTACAGTGCACTGCCCATGCCGCCCAGCCAACAGGTCGCCACGCACGTCAATCTGCCGTCGATGGGAATGATGCAAACGCTGCCACCGCCACCGCCCACAACGTACGACGACCGACACAACATGCCTCGTAAGTAGTCGAATCGTCCGAGTTCGTGGACCGGTTAGCTGATTTTTTGTCTTTGCAGCACCCCCCTCGCCGCTCACCGTCAGCCACGAAATGTCCGATCAGGGCCACATCGGAATGCACACGCTGGGACGAAACATAAATAGGTAATTTGAGTGTTTCTTCTTTTGTCGTTCAACCCGTTCGATTGATTGCAGGCGGACGGAGGGTGGCTCTTGACGAGCGAAATGTGTCAATTACGTGCGCTTAGTTGAGCACGAGTGTAGGATAAAAGTTGAGTGGCCGCGAGGGTCGAAATTTGCATCACACAGAATGAATTAATCGGAGAACGTTAGGCAAATGGAATTGGATTAGGGTCGAGTTACGAGGGGGCTGTCTATTCAGTTTTTCGATTAGACCACTTTTAGATGTATGGTGAGAACTCGAGAAGTATTTCGTTTTGCATTTGAGACATTCAATGTCGGGGAGAGAAGGAGATGTTGGTCTCGATATGAGGCTGATTCGTCGAAAGTGGAAGACTTGCCGATTATTTCAGACGTCTCCTAGCCTTTTCCCTCATTCTTTACTTGCTCTTTCGTCCTCTTTCCATCCCGTTTCCTCGCCCTCTTTTCATTCCGTTTTCTCACCCTCTTTTCAGACCTTTTTTATTTCTCCCTTTTTTCCTCTTTCTCCATGTTTCTCTCTTTCTCCCTTCTTTCTCTCTTTGTCCTTCTCTTTCCCTTTTTTTCTCTTTCCTCTTCTTTTTTCTTCTTTTTTTCTTTCCCCTTTTTTTCTTCTTCCCCCTTGCCCCTTTTTCCTCTTTTTTTTTCTTTCTTTCTTCGTTTTTTTGTCTCTTCCTCCATATTTTCTGTCTTTCTCCCTTTTTTCTTCTTTCTCTCTTTTTTCTATATTTTTTCGCTCTTTCTCTCCTTTTCTCCCTATCGCGCTTTTTTCGTCCTTTCTGTCTTTCCCTATCTTTCTCTCTCATTCTCTCATTTTTTCCTCTCTTTTCTATCTTCCTCTATTTCTCTATCATTTTCATGTTCTCTTTCTTCTCTCTTTCTTCTCTCTTTCTTCTCTCTTTCTTCTCTCTTTCTTCTCTCTTTCTTCTCTCTTTCTTCTCTCTTTCTTCTCTCTTTCTTCTCTCTTTCTTCTCTCTTTCTTCTCTCTTTCTTCTCTCTTTCTTCTCTCTTTCTTCTCTCTTTCTTCTCTCTTTCTTCTCTCTTTCTTCTCTCTTTCTTCTCTCTTTCTTCTCTCTTTCTTCTCTCTTTCTTCTCTCTTTCTTCTCTCTTTCTTCTCTCTTTCTTCTCTCTTCTCTCTTTCTTCTCTCTTTCTTCTCTCTTTCTTCTCTCTTTCTTCTCTCTTTCTTCTCTCTTTCTTCTCTCTTTCTTCTCTCTTTCTTCTCTCTTTCTTCTCTCTTTCTTCTCTCTTTCTTCTCTCTTTCTTCTCTCTTTCTTCTCTCTTTCTTCTCTCTTTCTTCTCTCTTTCTTCTCTCTTTCTTCTCTCTTTCTTCTCTCTTTCTTCTCTCTTTCTTCTCTCTTTCTTCTCTCTTTCTTCTCTCTTTCTTCTCTCTTTCTTCTCTCTTTCTTCTCTCTTTCTTCTCTCTTTCTTCTCTCTTTCTTCTCTCTTTCTTCTCTCTTTCTTCTCTCTTTCTTCTCTCTTTCTTCTCTCTTTCTTCTCTCTTTCTTCTCTCTTTCTTCTCTCTTTCTTCTCTCTTTCTTCTCTCTTTCTTCTCTCTTCTCTCTTTCTTCTCTCTTTCTTCTCTCTTTCTTCTCTCTTTCTTCTCTCTTTCTTCTCTCTTTCTTCTCTCTTTCTTCTCTCTTTCTTCTCTCTTTCTTCTCTCTTTCTTCTCTCTTTCTTCTCTCTTTCTTCTCTCTTTCTTCTCTCTTTCTTCTCTCTTTCTTCTCTCTTTCTTCTCTCTTTCTTCTCTCTTTCTTCTCTCTTTCTTCTCTCTTTCTTCTCTCTTTCTTCTCTCTTTCTTCTCTCTTTCTTCTCTCTTTCTTCTCTCTTTCTTCTCTCTTTCTTCTATCTTTCTACTCTCTTTCCCTTATTACTTTTTTTCTCTCTCTTTTTCTCTTTTTCCCTTTTTTTTTTGTTCTGTCTGTCTCTCGCTCTCCATTTCCTTCCTTTTTTCTCTCTCTCCTTTTCCTTCCTTTTTTCTCTCTCTCTCCTTTTCCTTCTCTCTCCTTTTCCTTCTCTCTCCTTTTCCTTCTCTCTCTCCTTTTCCTTCTCTCTCCTTTTCCTTCTCTCTCTCTCCTTTTCCTTCTCTCTCTCTCCTTTTCCTTCTCTCTCTCTCCTTTTCCTTCTCTCTCTCCTTTTCCTTCTCTCTCTCTCCTTTTCCTTCTCTCTCTCTCCTTTTCCTTCTCTCTCTCTCCTTTTCCTTCCCTCTCTCTCCTTTTCCTTCTCTCTCTCTCCTTTTCCTTCTCTCTCTCTCCTTTTCCTTCTCTCTCTCTCCTTTTCCTTCTCTCTCTCTCCTTTTCCTTCTCCCTCTCTCCTTTTCCTTCTCTCTCTCTCCTTTTCCTTCTCTCTCTCTCCTTTTCCTTCTCTCTCCTTTTCCTTCTCTCTCTCTCCTTTTCCTTTTCTCTCTCTCCTTTTCCTTCTCTCTCTCCTCCTCTCTCTCTTCCTTTTTCCTTCTCTCTCTCTCCTTTTCCTTCTCTCTCTCTCCTTTTCCTTCTCTCTCTCTCCTTTTCCTTCTCTCTCTCTCCTTTTCCTTCTCCCTCTCTCCTTTTCCTTCTCTCTCTCTCCTTTTCCTTCTCTCTCTCTCCTTTTCCTTCTCTCTCCTTTTCCTTCTCTCTCTCTCCTTTTCCTTCTCTCTCTCTCCTTTTCCTTCTCTCTCTCTCCTTTTCCTTCTCTCTCTCTCCTTTTCCTTCTCCCTCTCTCCTTTTCCTTCTCTCTCTCTCCTTTTCCTTCTCTCTCTCTCCTTTTCCTTCTCTCTCTCTCCTTTTCCTTTTCTCTCTCTCCTTTTCCTTCTCTCTCCTTTTCCTTCTCTCTCTCTCCTTTTCCTTTTCTCTCTCTCCTTTTCCTTCTCTCTCTCCTCCTCTCTCTCTTCCTTTTTCCTTCTCTTTCTCTCCTTCTCCTTCTCTCTCTCTCCCTTTTTCCTTCTCTTTCTCTCCTTCTCCTTCTCTCTCTCTCCCTTTTTCCTTCTCTCTCTCCCTTTTTCCTTCTCTCTCTCTCCTTCTCCTTCTCCCTCTCTCCCTTTTTCCTTCTCTCTCTCTCTCCTTTCCCTTCTCTCTCTCCTTTTCTCTATCTCTCTTTTTTTCTCTTCTTGTCTTTTTTCTCTCTCTTTCTGTCTTTTTTCTCTCTCTTTCTGTCTTTTTTCTCTCTCTTTCTGTCTTTTTTCTCTCTTTATGTCTTTTTCTCTCTTTCTCCCTTTTATCTCCCTTTCTCTCTTTTATCTCTCTTTTTCCCTTTTTCCTCTCTATCTCCCTTTTTTCTCTCTTTCTCCCTTTTTTCTCTCTTCCACCCATTTTTCTCTCTGTCTTCCTTTTTTCTCTCTTATCTCCATCTCTTTCTACCTTCCTCTCTTTCTCTATCATTTTCACGTTCTTTCACAATCTCTTCTCTAAAACTCTCTCTTATTTTTCTCTTTTTTTTTTGCTTTTTTCTCTCTCTTTCCTGCGCTCTTCTCTCTCTCTCTTTCGCTGCGTTTTTCTTTTTTACAAATCTCTCATGGCTCGGCTCTCAATTCGTAAGGTAAGATGTCGCACTAGATCGTGGACGGTTGTCCAAGTCCCGCATCATCGATTCTGGGATGTTTTCGTCCCATTACTTGCTACAGTTCCTGAAGATTGGGAACGATCGCGAGGGAATTATTTTTTATGCAACTCCGCATCCGGGTGGATGCGCAGATATCCTCCTTTTTTTTTGTAACACAAGCAAAGCAGAAAATTGATTCCTTTTCACCCAGCCCTTAGCCGATAGCCGCGCTGCCTATTTAGCGTGCCTCAAAAACGTATTCAGTACGTCGCTAAGCAGGGGAGGAAATCGATTCGTGTTCTAGTCGTCAATTGCCCCCAGAAATCGTATCGATTTCTTCAATTGGAGAGGATGAAACAGAGGTTTTTTCGAGTGAATTTGTTATCTAAAATGGCTTGAATACGACCACCAGGTGGGAAATTGGCTCCTAAAACCGGTATCGCCGGCTCGGGGACTTAGTAGATACGGTTTTCAAAATACGCGTTCCGGACGGTCTACCCGACCATTCCTTCCCGCCTCCCACCTCACTAAGGCACGGATTCGTGCTCGCTCCACAGGGCCTGTGGTCAGGGCCTCCCTCTCCACCCGAAGCGCATTAACTGAATTTCAAGTTTCTTGCATTTACTGCTCATTTTTTCTTTTCGGCAAAATAACATCAAATCTCAGTATTCGACTCTGATACGTGCTTTTCTTACATCATTGCGTCGAAACTACTTTTTAACTGTACTTTGACACCTGTCATCATAAAAATACCTTCTCATCTGCAGCCTTAATTTCGCACGGCCTGGATCACAATCGCCACCACTGCCGCCCCCACCACCGCCCGAAGACGAACATCAAGATTTCGGCCGCCCTCGTACATCGACACAAGGCCAGTTGGCGCCAATTGTGCCCGACGACCAAAACTTGCCCGGCTGGGTGCCAAAGAACTACATCGAAAAAGGTGAGAACTGGCATTCAATCGCCTCCTTTCGTCCCTATCGAAACTGAACTAAACACACTCTTCTCGTTGCAATTGTTTCAGTTGTTGCAATTTACGATTATTACGCCGACAAGGATGACGAGCTCAGCTTCCAGGAGAGTTCGGTTCTCTATGTGCTGAAGAAGAACGACGACGGTTGGTGGGAGGGCGTAATGGACGGCGTCACGGGCCTATTTCCCGGCAACTATGTCGAACCATGCGTTTAATGCATACTCTTCGTTTTATTTTCAGTCTAGTTTGCATACATTTAACTTGATCGTTCGCTAAATTAAAGGACAAACAAACAAAAATAAAATAAAAGTGAAAGCCGTGCACACGGGCGAATAATTTATAATAAATAATATATAAAACTAGTGAATACAAAAAGACATTTTATAAACAAAACAGAAACAAACCGAAGAAAGTAGAGTTGCGCTTCTTGTCACAGAAAACGAATGGAATCGAAGGGAAAACACATACGAGTACGACTACATATTAGAAATTAAACGTGCAAAAAATGAGAAAATTATACAATCGAAACAAACCCAGATTTAGCAATATTTGTTAAAATTTCCACAGCTCGCTTTGATTTTATTTAGTTGCGATTTTAGTATTGATTGCATTTATTGTAAGGTGTCGCGGGGGGATGACTGATGATGTATTTTAGCTGGCAAAACAAAACATTCGTCTGGCTTCGTCGTCGTCACCGTTGTCGTCGCTTTTTATATTTTTAAAATATATATTTGTCATTGCCGTAAGAAAAACATAAATTTATAAACAAAAATAGTTTCATTTTGTGTCTTATTATAATTACAAATGATGGAGAAAGAGGAGAACGCATTTACAAATTCCGTTCTGCAATTATTATATTATTATTATATATACAATATTTAGATAATTGAATTATAAATATATACGTTGAAATATGTGGACACGAAAAAGTCGTTGTTTTCTTGTGAATCGGTGAGGGTTATAGCAAGAGTGTGCCACCACTGTCTCGACGTATCGCTCCCACGGCAGCCGGTTCTACGCACCGGAGCGACCCGTTTATCAGCAATGGTCAACGCCAGCAGCTGTTGCTACAGCAACACATCGAACCAAGAATGGCTGTAATATAATTGACAACAAAAATATTTTAAACCATCTGAAATGTAACCCCGACATGATATCGGTTTCGTTGAACACGCCAATGCCCCATCAATCAGGGCTCGCACTCTTCCTATATTTCCTTTATTTTAATTACTTGTCCTATATTTTCCCTCATCATCATCGTAGCGCGACAGCCCGACGTCGGGCCTTGGCCGCCTGGATCGTTGTCCTCCAATTATCTCGGTCACGTGACCGTGTCCTCCAATATTGGAAGCCCAACGAGTTCTCGGTCGTCTTCGCAGTCTCGCTCCGTTGACTCGTTCTGTGTTCATTACTCTTTTTGGCATGCGATCATCGTCCATTCGTTGTACATGCCCTGCCCATTGAAGTCGTTGTAGTTTGACGATTTTCGAAACGTCCAGCTCATCGTACAGTTCATACAACTCATGGTTGTACCGAATGCGCCATCCATCTCGATCGCAAACGGACCCGAAAATTCGCCGCAGAACCTTTAAAAGGGACCTACCAGAAGCCAAACACTCACGAAAATCATAACTATTTATTGTACAGTAAATAATAATTGTCTAACTGTAGGAAATTTTTTTACTTTTCATGAAAATATATATTTTGATGTCACAAAGAAATCTGTTGTGTCAATTTTTTTTTCTTTAGTATATTATTGCTTGCTTTCACATTTTGGAGCGCTTCGGTTATTCAGCAATTGAAATGCATGTAAACTGAAAAAATCACTGATTTTTCCGTTTACATGCATTTCAATTGCTGAATAACCGAACCGCTCCAAAATGTGAACGCAGGCATTGTTATGTGACCATTATTTTATTATTATTAAATAAAGGCAGGCTAAGGTACCCAGCTGGTAGGCACTGCGACCATAAGATCTATGATGCCATAGCCTTAACTAATCCAAAAGACCCTCACCTCAACCAACCTGATAAAGGCCAATAGGTCCTTTGTAGCAGTACTCTTAATGACACTGGAGCTCACGATGGAATCTCCAAGAAACATGAACCTGGCGCGAGCAACGGCGGGGCATTCACAGAGAAGGTGTTTGGTGGACTCAATATCCTCCAGGCAAAGTCGGCATTCCGTCTTAGTGGACAGGGCCATTTTGTTTAAGTGATATCTCACCCAGTGGTGTCCCGTGAGGAAACCAACGACCAGTCTCAGGTCAGCTCTGCCCAATCGGCTAGCTTCTGTGAGACCGTAGGGGTTGATAAGATCTTTGGACTGTCGTAATCCCGGGAGATTATTCCAGTGCCGCAGCCTTTCGCCCGCAGACCAATCCCTCACCAGCGCCCTGGCTGTGGCCCAGCTTAGACCGCAGTAGGGATCAGGTCCGAAAAATTTGTCCGATGAACCCTGCCTAGCAAGTTCATCCCCAGCTTCGTTGCCATGAATGCCGCGATTCCCACGTACCCAACAAAGAGTGACCCGGTTAGAGTTTGCCAGACATTGAAGGGTATCAAAACACTCTTTCACTAGTTTCGATGAGAACTTATGTGAAGAAAGAGCCTTAATAGCTGCCTGACTGTCAGAGCAGATAATGATGTTAGCGGCAGTGAGTTTCTTGAACACAATTTCCTTGGCGCAAACCTCAATTGCATGGATCTCAGCTTGGAAAACGCTGGGTCAAGTGCCCATAACGATTGAGATCCTGGTGTTCGGACCAAAGACCCCAGCACCAACTCCTTGTCCCGTTTTCGACCCATCAGTATGTGACCATAGTGGATTCAAGATTTGATATCAGTTTTCCTGTGCCAACAAAAAGTTTGAATTTTGTTGACCAGTGTAATTGATGGTTCGACGGAAGTTCCATGTGTGTGCTTAAAGGTGGCCACACATGAACGAGCACAACCACGACTAAACTTTCATCAATTTCATAGAACGGTGGCAATGAGCAGCATTTTTTCCGTACGGTCTATGAAATTTATGATTCGATGGAAGCTTGGTCGTGGCTGTGCGCGTTCACTTGTGGCGACCTTAAGACAAACAACTGTTTATTATTTGGACTAAGTTTCAATTAAAATCGGTTCACCCGTGTAATGATAATGAACCACATGTAATGAACCATATTATGGTCTGGTAGTGCTGCTCCCACCGGCAGACGGAAGCAGCAACTGATGAGTATTGATCTGTTGGTGGTACGAAACCAGAAGCCGAGGGTCCCATTACACCCCGACCCAGATGCAATCGCGTGGGCGTCTGATCCGTCCGCCAACCATTCCATCCTTATCGACTATTTTTTTCATTCCACTTTTTTACTCCCCTGTTTGTGTTGTTTTCCCCAGGCCTATGAATTTTTGTTAATACGTAAAGGACAGGGGCAACGAGCGGCGAAAACCCCGCCCACATCTCGCGAACTGAGCTACAGCAAGCATAGGCCGCTGCTTAGCTCGTTGAGGGGCCTTTTTCTTCGCTAGATGGCACGGCCCGACCTTCACGGTCATTATGCTACCTTAGGCTCCGTCCCCACGGGCATCTTCGGATGCCCACCAAACCGTCCGTTACACCGCCGCTTTTAAGATATGAAATTAAATCCACTCTTACTTCTAAGATTAGGCACACTATTGACTTATATCTCCCAAATACTTCATCGAATCAAATTAAAATTTACACGTAACTAAAATAAATCGTGCCATACACGCAGCGATCGATCGGCCGATCCGTCGCCCGATATCGATATCGGCAGATGGATCGGCCTGTGTATGCGCTTGTCGTTGACGATTTCTTTGACAGTTCCATATAATTTTGATTGCTCCGTGTATGTGGGGTATAAGATGACCAACTACTTAAAATGTGTATCAAATTTTATTAAAATCGGTTCTCCATTGATTTTTGTCCACTTTTTCATATACATACATATGTATTTCGCGACACTGTGGCGGTTCGACTTTTGAATTCGCTCGTGACAAATCCATGGCGTTCGAAAAACATTTGACCGATTTCATACGGGTTTTGTTTTTTTTTTACAAAAACTAAAAACAAACACAGTACTATTAGTTAAAATTTTTATTATCCACTAATCTAAATTTTTTAAAGCAAATCATAGGTAAAGGTGTGATTTCTTATTCTATATACAATCGCTCGAAAATGAATTACTGAGAATTAATTATTACTGCACTTTATTCGTTTGTTTTTTTTACATTTTTTCACATTTTCTCTCCGCTCTTATTCGCTTCCATTTCATTCGTCGATTTTGGAACCAAACTTTTACCTGAAAATAGAAACAAAAGATGTGAACATCTTATTTAAGTTGGCTATTTAGAGATAGTTTTCCATATGGGGGTGTAGCTCAGATGGTAGAGCGCTCGCTTAGCATGTGAGAGGTACGGGGATCGATGCCCCGCACCTCCAATTACTTTTCTTTATTTTTTTTGTTAATTTTCGTATTTGGGTATTTGGTATCTTTTTTGCTTAAAAAATTATTATTCTACTAGAATAAATCTAATAAATAGTAAAAATTATAAAGGAATCTGAGAAGTGCGGAGGACATGTTGAGGAAAAAGTTGCATCTTTCGTTTAATAAGCAATGCTTTGGCAATGGCCATACTTACCTATATGGGACAAACGAAGAAGGGAGGCAGCGAATGGCAAACAAACGATACATGCATGCCATATTTTTATTTTTTTTATTTTTGTGACGCAACATCACGGCTTGAAAAATAAAATTCCTCTCATCTGATTTCGTGATTGTCTTGCACACAGATAGTAGCAATAAACCGCAAGTGTGGAGAAATTAGAAAAAGTGGGAATTTGAAAATTTGTCCGGTTGGGAGGCGCGAGCCTCAGACGAAAGTTTCTAGTGGCAAAAAAAAAAATTCACAGCCGAAATTCTTCAAAAAAGCATAAAATAGAATGGGAAGGCTCCAGTTATGGTCGTCTTCAAAGTGAAAGTTTTACAGGCGCCTAAAGGTTGCCAGGGCCGTTGAGAGCCGCAGCAGGTCCCGGGACAAGGGTTCCTCATGGGTTCTTCTTGATTTTTACGTATGTGAATTTCAGGAAGGTGCTCGATATTAAAAGCTTAAAGAATGCAGTCGTAAAGAGATGATCATATGGATCGAATGATATGTGTATAATATCATTGGACGAATATCCTACGAATGAAATCCTGGGGGTTCGATTGTTACAACATTTAGAGTATGTTTATTAAATATTATCAACACAAAGTCTAAACCTTAGCCACAAGTGCTGTAATTTAAGCAGTATGTAACACTAGCTTCGTTATATTACTTCTTTAATAAATAAACCAGGCCGAAGCTTCGCTTCTGCCCGGAGTCCGAAGCGTATATACCCTAGACTTGTACAGACCTAGTGGTGATACCAAAAGTCCCAATCGGCAACGACCATTTGTATTAGAAGTGGGTCTCGTATATGGCCAGTTCATAGGGGAGGTTGGCACTCATTCAGTGGGATCTTGACCATTCTCAAAATCAATTAGCTAACCCATTCTACAAATATTTGTCGTAGTTTTCAAGTCGCTCGCTTCATTCTATCGAAAGTTAACGCTTATTTGAAGTTTCACTTGTAGGGGAGGTAGGGGTTCCTTGGGTCGGATCTTGCCCATCATTGCCACCAACCAATTAGATCCCCCTACAAACATTTAAAAAAAATTTCAAGGCTCAAGCTTCACTCTATCGAAAGTTATCGCTTAATTGAAGTTTCATTTGTAGGAGAAGTAGGGGTTTCGTTGATCGGATTTTACGTATTTTCAATATTAGCCAACTGGATCATACTAAAAACATTTGACCAAAATTTCAAGTCGATAGCTTTATTTTGTCGTTAAGTTATCGCTTATTTTAAGTTTCATTTCTAGGGGAGGTAGGGGTTCCTTAAGTCGGATCTTACCCATCTTTAATGCCAACTAACTCAATCTCACTTTAAACATTTGACCAAAATTTCAAGTTGCTGGCTTCATTCTATCAAAAGTTATCGCTTATTTGAAGTTTCATTTGTAGGGGAGGTGGGGGTTCCTTGGGTCAGATCTTGCCCATTTTCAATACCAACAAAGTAGGTCTTACTAGCAGCATTTTGTCAAATTTTCAACTTGCTAGTATAATTTTTTCGAAAGTTATCGTAATTAAGGGAATATTTAATTTTTTGAAATTTGTAGGGGAGGTAGGCGTTCCTTTGATCTGATTATGCCCAACTTACAAAACCTTAAGCAGTTTCTCACTTCAAGGTTACATGCCAAATTGGTTACATGTCAATTGGTTCAGGAGTTATACACAAAAAATCTGAAAATTAGGGTAGTACGGGGTTCTTTGTAAGAAAATTACCGTTAGTTTCCAACTGATCGATTTTATTTTCCCAGGAGAGTATAAGATTACCCTCATGAGTAATCTACCAAAGCTAGAGCTTTTCACGTTTATTTAATCGGGAGTTATAGATACATTTATGTATTTTACATATGTAGGGGAGGTAGGCGTTCTCTTGGCCTGATCATGCCCATTTTCAATACCATCCAACTAGATTGCACTACCAATATTTAACCAAAATTTCAAGGCTCTAGCTTCATTCTATCGAAAGTTATCGTGCGAACGGACAGACAGACGGACAGACAGACAGACAGACAGACGGACAGACAGACAGACAGACAGACAGACATGGCTAAATCGAATCAGGAGGTGACTCTGATCATTTATATATATACATTGCTATACCTCCGGAGCCTCCTTTAAGGTGTTACATATTTCCGTCGTGACAAAAACAATATACCCTATACTAAAAGTCTAGGGTATAATAAATTGTCAACATTACATTTGATACATTTTGATTGAACTTTGGTTGAATGTTCACTTTGGTAGACATATTTGGTGCAGCCAACTAACGCTTAGTTGGACTGCTGGAATAAAATTATTCGAAAAGAATCTTACGAGCTTTTTGTTCAGCGAAATTGATGACTGATGACACAAATTAGAACGTAGGAAATTCTGTATGCGAGACAAAAGACTGAACGAACTTTCACCTTCAGCTACACTGACAGGAATAGTGCAGAAGGTTCGGAGTGTTATGGAGATGTTTGGGAAAATCACCAGGAATATCCTTTTTCCTAATCAAAGGACTCAAAATGCAATGACCAGTACGCCAGAGCATTCGCCTTTTCACTCCGATTCATATGACACCAATCTTGCCCATACTCCCCTTCATTACCAGGAATATCTTTTTTTTTTTCTACCAAAGGACTCAAAATTTCATGAACAGTACCCCAGAGCATTCGCTTTATCACTCCAATTCATAAGACATTCATCGTGTCCATATTCTAGTTCATTATTCATCCCCCCGATTCATATGACACATTCATATTGCCAATGTTTTTCTTCATTGCCAAGAAAAAGTTCTTTTCCTCATCAGTCCAGTATTTTTTTTACCTTTTCGTAATTTCGTCGTTTGGTCCGTGGGTCCATGGATTTTTGAATATTTGAACCTTTGGTCCTTTGAGTCTCTAAGCCTTTGACTTTAAAAAACTTAAATCTTTTCAGTTTTTTTTTTTTTGTAGTTTTTCTTTATTATTGTCTTTTAGTCTTTTGTACCTTTTAACTGATTTTTGAAGAAAGAATCATATTCGACCCTCCCTTGTAACGAGTTTCAACCCCGGAGCACACAATTAATTTATAACTGAAAAAGCTAGCTGAGTGAAACTTGTCCAATAGATGAAAGTTAGTAAAGAATAGCTTCCGGTGGAGTTTCAGGAAAATCCACAGTACAGCCGAAAGATTACAGTAATATAATAGCAAAAAATACAGTAGAGTTCGCTTATAACGAACCCGGTTATAACGAACTTCCGGTTATAACGATCCAATTTCAAATGATCGAACGAAAAATATATAAATTCAGTACATTTCCTACCGGATATAACGAACCCGCTTTTAACGAACTACCCGGATATAGCGAACCAAACCCTACAAAAAAAGGTCCAACGTTCCGCTTATAACGAACTTTTATACGTGTAATTGGGGTATTCCCCGGGGTGCGTTTTGTATATGTTTTTCTTCAGTCATTTACTGTGATTGTTATTGGCAAGATGTCATCTGCTGGTGGTGTAAAACAAACGCGCAAAGGCATATCATTAAAAGAGAAGTTTGATATTGTGAAGCAAATTGAAAATGGTATTAAACAAAGTTATTTATGCAAGAAAATGCAATTGAGTAAGTCAACAATAGCTACAATATGGAAAAATCGTGAAACCATCATACGTAGTTTCGAGAACAGAAATTCGGATACGAAGAAATTAAAGAAGTCCAAACATGATCAGCTGGATCAAGGACTTATAAAATGGTTTTCGCAACGGCGAAATTCGAATGTCCCTATAACAGGCGCTGCCTTACAATCGAAAGCGAACGAGTTCGGAGAAAAACTTGAAGATAATGACGAATTTTCTTGTAGCAAGAGCTGGATCGAACGATTTAAAAAGCGCCATGGTATCGTTTCCGGAAAATTAATCGGAGAATCTGCAGCGGTAGATAAGGATGTGGTTGATGACTGGCTACAAAACAAATGGCCCGCGTTTAAAGAAAATTATAGAAGCTGTGACATTTTCAACGCAGATGAAACCGGCTTATTTTATAAGCTCACGCCAAACCAGACACTAAAATTTAAAGGAGAATCCTGCTCCGGTTGAAAGCTTTCAAAAGATCGAATAATGGTTCTTGTTGCAGCAAATCTATTGGGAACTGACAAAAGAAAATTGCTTGTCATTGGCAAATCTAAAAATCCCAGATGCTTCAAAAATAGCAATCTACCCGTCGACTATGAAGCCAATTCTAGAGCCTGGATGACGGCTGATATTTTTGCGAATCATTTGCGGCAGTGGGATAAAGAGTTATCCAGAATAAATCCGAAAATTCTATTATTACTGGATAATTGCCCTGCTCACCCCGATCTGAAAGATTTAAGGTGCATTAAATTGGTTTTCATGCCACCCAACACTAGTGCGAAGTTACAACCAATGGATCAGGGGGTGATTCATAGCTTGAAAAGCAATTACAGGCGCATTTTTCTAGCGAAGTGGATTCATGCTATTGACGACGGCAAAGACAAGTTTGCTGTTACCCTTTTAGATGCAATAAATTTTCTTCACATGGCATGGGAAAAAGTTTCAACACGAACAATTGCGAACTGTTACGCTCATGCCGGATTTTTGGAGCAATACAATTCTGACGGATTTGATGCAGAAGACAACATTCCACTTGCTGAGTTGCTGAGACAAAGTAGCGAAACGATCATGCCTGGCATAGACGTAGAGTTCAGTGAGTACATCCGAGTTGACGAGGATCTTATTAGCACCGAATATCTAACCGATGAGCAAATTTTGTCAAGTGTTTCATCGGCATAAAGTGACGACGACGATGAAGATCCCGTAGAATATCACAACACGATACATTCAGCTCCGCCGATTATCGATGTAATTCACAAGATGGGTCAGATTCGCGATTTTTTGCAACTTCGAAATGCACCAATCGACATACTTAATAGTTTTGCGCGAGTTGAGTCACACATAAATGAATCATATTTAACTTCAAGAAATAAGCAATCGACAATTTTGAACTTTTTTTCTTAAAATACTTCCATTATGTACATGCGTATGAATATTGATATGACTATGTTTAAAATAAAAATAATTTCGTAATAGTTCTTCTACTTTTGTATCTTTTGATGAAATACAACATTTAAATATCAAATACGAATGCTACATATATTTCCCTTATATGTTCCGTTTATAGCGAACTCAGGATATAACGAACCAAATCAGCCGGTCCCTTGAGGTTCGTTATATGCGGACTCTACTGTAATAAGCAAAAAGTTACCTACACGGAAGGCATTTAGTTGATGAAGCTTAAAATGCAACCGGGAAATCAATCGAACAGTTAAAAAGTTTTCTCATGCCAAAATATCGTCCGCATACCGAAATACATAATTTTGCAGCTGCACCTGATACTAACAACTGCAATTAAGTATCCCACCCATATCTTTTCTTTGAATATTATACATAAACTCATAAATGATCGCGAACTAGACTATATCAAAAATCAGTTCCTCGGCTTCACTGCGCAAGGTGTCTTTATTTTATTTTTGTTGCTAGTTTTTAGAGTTTTTTAGCTCTTTGAATTTTTTTTTTGTTCTTCAAGATTTAGTGTTTATTAGTCCTTTGAGTTTCTTTTTTAAATGTTAGTTCCTTTTTTTTTTAATTTTTAATTTATTTTCAGTATTTGCTTTTTAAGTGTTTTTTTTTAGTTTTTATTTTTCTATTTCTTAGTTTCTAGTGAGTTTTTGTTCTATTTTTTCCCTTAAATTTTTTAAGGTTTCTTTTGTATTTTTTAGTTTTTAAAATTTGTTTTTGGGTCTATCAGTCCACGAGTCTATGAATTGAAGCTGAAACTTTAGCTCGCGAATCCATACTCAATTCGCCCGCCATTTTGAATTGCTATGGCAGACTTAGAAGCATTATTCAATTTTAAAATTAGCCCTCATCGCTCTTACCAAATTTCATGTCCGTGGCTAAGCTCGTTCAAAAGATAAATTAGATTAAAGTGATCACCACACCGACGCGAAAGAGTTCACCTGCGTCGGAAACTCGCGGTGCATGCATGCAAATGTTTTTTTCGCGTCGGTGTAATGATAGGCCAGTCAAATTAAATATTATTAATAATAATTACGGAAAGATCTGGAAATAATTTTAATCCCTTCTATAGATACTGAATACATAAAAACTGAGTTTGCACGGTCGTAGAAGGTGAGCTTAACTTTTGGAAGGCGAAAATTTGAGAAATTTGAGCCCTTTTTTTAATATTATCGTTATAAATCCTAAACGGTGCCTCGGATCGAAAAACCTTGCAGGAGTAAATTAAAGACCGTTGAATTCTGCGTTCAATGCACTGCTCAAAGTTGAAATTCGGTTCAGTAGCGTAGTCAAAATCGATAGTCAAAAACTGGCAATTTTCTAGGCTCGCGAGAAAAATCACACTTTTTCACTTTTCAAGCTCACAGATCTTTGCAACGGATCCTCCAAATGGAAAAGCTTGTCCGTAAAAGTTGGGGACAATTTCATTGTGAGCCTAACGTGGCCAATATTTTTCAATTCGGGCTATTTTTAGAGTAGCTATGAACAAAAATTCAAAAATGAATGCTCATCGATTTATGCCTTAAAAGATCTATCTCGGTAAGTATAACAGCTAGAAGTTTTATTTTAGTCTCAAATTGTAGATAAATTACCAGTTAAAAAAAAAAGTTTTCCAAAATATCTTGTGAGACCAATTTGGGAGATACTAAAAAGAAACAGGATAAGCCAAACAATTAGACACATTTTCAACATGGTGGCGGGGTCCGTGGTGTTAGGGGGAAATAAAAAACTCGAATTTTTAAACAATGTACCAACTCAAACAATATATCAAAAATCTAAAGTACCCTAAGTAAAGCAACCAGTGTTATAACATTTTGACTGACCAAGGTATTTTAACCTTTGCAGAATCACCGACTTTTTTTTAATAAAAAGGCAATTACTCAAAAACTATACCTGCTAGCATATTCTAGTAAAAAGCGAATCGCAGGTAATATCTTACCCTAAAAACAGAAAATAGCCTGTAGAAATCAGATAAACCGTTTATTAGATATAGCTCGAAAAAATAAGAAGGATATGTAGCCCACTATCAACATTTTGCTGTTTTATCTTATTTTTCTCGAGTTTTCACCTATTTATTATACTAATTTTATCAAAAATAAAAACTTCCTGTTTTGTTGTTAACAATTTGTTTTAACATTATATAATACTAATTTTTAAATTTCGAGTCATTTACAGCCCTTAAATTAAAGAAAATAATTTGTTCACACTTTTTTTTATTTTATTTTCCAAGGTCATATCTACAATAATTAACAGTTTATCTGATTTCTACAGGCTATTTTCTGTTTTTAGGGTAAGATATTACCTGCGATTCATTCTTTACTAGAATATGCTAGCGGGTATAGTTTTTGAGTAATTTCGATTTTATTTAAAAAAAAAGTTGGTGATTTTGCAAAGGTTAAATTACTTTGGTAAGTCAAATTGTTATAACACTGGTTGCTTTACTTAGGGTACTTTAGATTTTTGATATATTGTTTGAGTTGGTACATTGTTTAAAAATTCTAGTTTTCCATTTCCCCTCTAACACCACAGACCCCGCCACCATGTTGAAAATGTGCCTAATTGTTTGGCTTGTCCTGTTTCTTTTCAGTATCTCCTAAATTGGTCTCACAAGAAATCTTGTAAAACTTTATTTAACTGGAGTAATTTATCTACAATTTGAGACTAAAATAAAACTTTTAGCTGTTATACTTACCGAGATAGAGCTTTTAAGGCATAAATCGAGGAGCATTCATTTTTGAATTTTTGTTCATAGCTACTCTGAAAATGGCCCGAATTGAAAAATATTGGCCACGTTAGGCTCACAATGAAATTGTCCCCAACTTTTACAGACAAGCTTTTCCATTTGGAGGATCCGTTGCAAAGATCTGTGAGCTTGAAAAGTGAAAAGTGTGATTTTTCTCGGGAGCCTCGAAAATTGTCATTTATTGACTATCGATTTTGACTACGCTACTGAACCGAATTTCAACTTTGACCAATGCATTGAACGCAGAATTCAACGGTCTTTAATTTACTCCTGCAAGGTTTTTCGATCCGAGGCACCGTTTAGGATTTATAATGATAATATTAAAAAAAGGGCTCAAATTTCTCGGATTTTCGCCCTCCAAAAGTTAAGCTCACCTTCTACGACCGTGCAAACTCAGTTTCCATGTATTCAGTATCTATAAAAGTGATTAAAATTATTTCCAGATATTTCCCTCATTATTATTAAAAAGCCCCAAAATTGGCTTAATTTGACTGGCCTATGATCACTTTAATCTAATTTAACTTCTGAACGACTTGAGTCACGAACATGAAATTTGGTAAGAGTGACGATTTGTCAAGGACTAATTTTAGAATCGAATAATGCTTTTGAATTAGTCATAGCAATTTCAAAATGGCGGGGGACTTAAGTATGGATTTGCAAGCTGAAGCTTAAGCTTCAATTTATAGACCCGTCTTTTACTTTTACCGTATGGTGAGTTAAAAATATCGATCCCGGTGCTTGATCACCTGCAGATCGAGCTAAGCCAGATCAAGTGGTCTGCTATTTGATCTGGCCCAGATAAAGTAATCTGCGCGAAGATCAAGTGGTCTGACCCCAGTGTGAACCCAATATATAAGTTAAGTGCTCAGATCAAGTGTTTAGGTCGAAAGTGTGAACCGCGATTAAAAATTTGACTTTAATTTAGCATAGAATTTTTTTTTTCTTCTTTTTTTTTTACCTATTACTTGAGTCTATAATCCTTTCTGAATAGTTTCGAAACAATCGACGGGAAAGGGATATTCGTGTATTAAAAATGTTCAACATTCATTCAACTCAAAATCCAAAAAGACACATAATTCTGCGTGTATCCTTATTGTTCGATTATTCGGATTTTTGGTTGAATCTGTCGAATTTTCGAAAGCGTGAAGTGGTGTAATTAAAAAAAAAAAACCAACTTACATTTTTCCTCTTATCAGACTCTTCTAGAGCCTTATACTATATGAGCCAGCATAAGGAGTTATACTCTTGTAATTCTACTCTGGCACAATACTATAAGAGTCGTATGAGAGTTTGATGAGAATTATAAATGAGACTTGTTTATCTTATAGCAAGGGTTCAACTCTGCTAATAAGAGTTACATACATATGTCAAAGAGACTTTTAGGCTAATTATGAGAGTTAATTTATTATAAATGAGGCCTTGATTCATTATTTAGACTGTTGCGTCATTTATAAATATAATTTGTAAATATATATGTTTTTATTTTTTTATATGGTGTGAAAATATGTCATATCACACATTTTACGGGTAAATTTATTTATATTTCCACTTTTACAGAGTATTTTTACATATTTCCGGGTTCAAATTTGCAAATATTTTGGAATACGTGTCTATATATTTTTTATTTTAAATTACACTCGATATGTAAATCTGCATTACAGAGTAAATTTGCCATTATAATAGAAGGAAATAAATTTTTCTCCTTTTATAAGGGTAATTTAGTTTACACTCTAAAGTAAACTGAATTACTCGCAGCGAACTCCGAATATTTCAACCTAAAAATTCGCCGGGTGACACGATCCAAGTACAGTTGAATCAAACGTACTTGGAAATTATCTGGACGCATTACCGACGCGAAGTTAGCCCCTTCAATCTTACGGAAGACGAATTTTTCAGTTCAGATCGTTTGTCGGTCGTTTGTCGGTGATTGTCGATCACTTTAAAACGTTTGTCGGTCCGTAGTTACTGACTTATAGACGTATCAAATATTTGCGTTAAGTTGGCCCCTCCTGAACTTAAAAATCGCCGTTAGGGAAAACAACTTGTTGGATTTCGATGCAAAATCGTTTGTCGGTCACGATTTTCGTTTGTCGGTTCTGAAAAATGAGTATTTATATAAGAAATTAGTAATTAAAGTTTTGCTTACGAACTGTCAAGCGGTTCCCCGTAGAGCTTCTCTGTAAACGGAGCATGGTTTGGATCTGTGCTATGGAGAATTTCATATGCTCGGTGTAGACCTGCGACCAGCTGATTTGACGATCAGATGATTTGTGATTGTATTTCTGAAATCTGAACCAAAAGGAAAAAGAAGAAGAAGCAGATTCATCGCGCCGTAAACGTCGTGTTGTAAAGTTGTGAACTTTCGTCATTTTACTGTGGGGATTGCGGAAGCTTACGACGAATACAACATTTACGACAGGGAGCGTGAATCCCCCTAAGGAGTTTTTCTGAAATGTCAAGGAAATGAAGATGGAAATCTTTTGCATCGGAAATTCAAATTTTCGCAGGCCATCTATCGTCAAAATCAGCTGGTTGCACATCTACGCATATAAAATCCTCCATAGCACAGATCCAAACCAGGCTCCGTTTACAAAGAAGCTCTACAAACGGGAGACAGTATGACAGCTCGTAAGCAAAACTTTAATCACTAATTTCTTATATAAATACTCATTTTTCAGAACCGACAAACGAAAATCGTGACCGACAAACGATTTTGCATCGAAATCCAACAAGTTGTTTTCCCTAACGGCGATTTTTAAGTTCAGGAGGGGCCAACTTAACGCAAATATTTGATACGTCTATAAGTCAGTAACTACAGACCGACAAACGTTTTAAAGTGACCGACAATCACCGACAAACGGCCGACAAACGATCTGAACTGAAAAATTCGTATTCCGTAAGATTGGGGGGGCTAACTTCGCGTCGGTGGACGCATTGGACTGTTGACACTTTTCAAGTAGCGTAAAAGTAATTTCGAAGTACGTTTGATCCAAGTGTATTTGGGTCGTGTCACCCGGTCTTTAAGAACAAATCTCTTTCTTGCACAAGCTGTTCATCGAGAAGTATCGAAAACAATGTAACGTGTAACGTATACAGTTGTTCCTGAACAGTAAGCAAAGAAACGCAACTTTTATTTAATTATTTATTTCAAAATTGAGCAAATGCTCAAACAGATTTTCCACGCAGAATTTTTAATTACGTACATATTTTGGATAAATCCGAGTATTTGGAGAGAAGTAAAAATAGAGATAATTAAATGGAAATGCAAAATTAAATTATCCGAGATAACATTTATCAAAAGTTCATAATTAAACTCCATGTCTAAATATACAGTCTGTACCTGTCGTTCTGTTAAGTTCAATGCAACCGATATCTCATAGCGACGCAATCGAGTCAAGTAGTTTGAATGGGCGAACTCGGCCTCCAATTGTCTCACTTGATCCTTTGTAAAAGCAGTCCTTTCCTTCCGGTTCAATGTGGTAATGTGTCGTTTTTGTTTATTCGTCGACTCAGCAGGATGCCGTCCCGTCATGACCTCATCATCTGTTGAGAAAAAAATAAAAAAAAAACTGCTTAATACTTTTCTTTTGTATAAGGGAAATATGAACGCGTGGCTTCATTCAGGAAAGGAGAATATTTCACTATGGTCACGTTTCAACGGGCATTTGACACTCATTTCCTCATACTTGAGTTTGAAATTTATTTGGGATGTTTGAGGTTTTTAAAACATACCTAGAGTATAAAAAGATAGATTGGATTGACGAAACAAAAAAAAAACATTTCTTTTTTGATTCTATTTATTTTAATAAACGAATGATAGAGATTTGAAATGGGATACATGCAGGAACGTCGATGTCCTCTTTTTTGAAAAGTTAAGTAGGCAAGAATAATGGCCCCCTGGCTTTAAGTGGCTTATGCCGGAACCAGAATGAACGCAGAAAGCAGCAGCAGCGGCAGTAGCGGCAGCAGCAACAACAACAACATGCATATCTGCTTTCGCCGCGTGCATTCTAATTTGACATTTTGCTGCCGATGCTACACTCTGCGTTTATTGTGGTTCGGGCATTAAGGTGAATTCTCGCGTCGGCGGCGGGAAATATTTGGTAAGTTGTTTTCTCTGTTTTTCTCGTAGTTGTCATGGACTCATATTTGCCAAAATATAACAAAAACAGAATAGTTGGCGTAAATATTTTATATGTAATGAACGGTTTGATGGGCATCCGAAGATACCTGTGGAGACGGAGCCTAAGGTAGCATGATGACCGTGAAGTTCGGGCCATTCCAACTGGCGAAGAAAAAGGCCCCTCAACGAGCTAAGCAGTGGCCTATGCTCACTGTAGCTCAGTTCGGGAGACGTGAGCGGGGTTTTCGCCGCACGTTGTCCCTGTCTTTTACGTGTTAATAAACATTCATAGGCCTGGAGAAGACAACACAAACATGGGAGGCAAAAATGAGGAATAACAAAAAAAAAAAAAATGGGGCGATAAGGATGGAATGGTTGGTGGACAGCGCCTTGCGATCGCACCGGGGTTCGGGTGAAATGGGTCCCTTGGCCTCTGGTTTCGTACCACCAACTAGAGCTGTGACATCGAAAGAAAAGTATCGATATTCAACGATATCTATGTTTAAAATTTTTTCTATCGATACCGATAAAATATCGGCTAAAAAGCATCGATAAATCGATATATCGTTCTTGTCACAAGGAAAAATGTGACCCCTTGAAATGGGAATGAACAGAGAAGGGTCACCCCCTGGGTCGATTTAACGATGTCTGTCTGTCCCCAAATCCAAATCCCCAAAAACGAAATCCCCAAAAATAAAATACAAAATCCCCAAATACAATACATATTCCCCAAATTGAAGAAAGTTTCTCATTTCAATATCGCAGTTTTTAGTTTCACCTGCACAATCGAGCTCGGTTCTCCCCATAATGAAATCGATACATGAGCACAGAAACACGAAGCTCCGCGTGTACAAAACCATCATACGATCAGTACTATGCTATGGCTGCGAAACATATGTAGCCCCTAACTCAAGCCTCCGGAAACACGTTAAACACATTTGAACGTAAGGTCCTGCAGCGAATTTTTGGGGCTGTTTGCGATCGCATCGGTACAACCATAAGTTGTATGAACTGTACGATAAGCTGGATGTTTCGAAATCATCAAACTACAACGGCTTCAATGGGCAGGGCATGTACAACGAAACGAATGGACGATGATCGCATGCCAAAGAGAGTAATGAACACACGACGAGTTGACGGAGCGAGACTGCGAGGACAACCGAGTTCTCGCTGTGAGAGCTCAATATATGCGGACGCAGCGCAGCTACTGGGCCATAGAGGAAAAGGACAAAATTAAGCTTCCCGTGGTGCTTAGGTTCGCTTGCTTTGCTTGCAGATGTAAATTGTCTTGTGCTTGTCTGTCACCACGCCAGCAAAATGAAACTAACAGACCGCGAAGCGCGCAACACATGAGAAAGAGACAGGCAGATGGTGGATACGGAACCAACGCAAATTCAAGTAGAACAGAATTGAAAACAAGCTAGCCTTCGGCTAGCTTGCCGAAGATATAATACTCTTCACGCGAAGCGTTGTGTGTTCTTGCTTCGTTGTGTTTTGTGGTACATTTTCCACTTTGAAATTAGTACTAAAACTTGTTCCCATTTCACTGTTCCTATAGGTATATGAAATAGTGGGCCGATTTCAACCAAATTTAGGAACGTGCTTTTGGAACGGTTGTTCCTATGACAGCTATATGATAGAGTAGTCCGATTTCAACCAAATTCGGGAATGTGATTTCACTAAAAATACTATTGACGAATGTGAAATTTGAAAACAATATCTATAGAATTAAAAAAGTTATTCCCACAAAGACGAATTTTTGGACCGGTCGTTCCTATGGCAGCCATATGATGTAATGGTCCGATTCCGTTGGTTCCGACATATATACAGCGTGCAATAGAAAGAAGGCTTTGTACCAAATTTCATCTCGATAGCTTTAAAACTAAGGGGCCAGTTTGCATAGAAACCGACAGACAGACGGACAGACACAGACGGGCAAGAAAGTTTAATCGACTCGTCTCATCATACTGGCCAAGAATTTATATGGTATATGGCCGGAGATGCTTCCTTCTGTGCGTTGCAAACTTCATGACAAAGTTAATACTCGTATACCCTATCACATCCGTGAAGGGTATAATGAAATTGAACTACCGGACGGAGCCCGAAACGATAAATATCGAGCGAAAGACATCGATACGTGGAAAATATCGGATCCATGACATCGATGGAAAAAAATCGATATTTAGGAAAAAATATCGATTTTTCGATAACATCGATATCGATGTCACAGCACTACCACCAACAGATCGCTACTCATCAGGTGCTGCCTTCGATCTGCCGGTGGAAGCAGCATTTCTATTCTAGACCAAAATATGGTTCATTACAGGGCAGCTTCTACTGCGAAGCCTGCAAAGTAGTAGAAGCTGTGGACAAGGTGTACTACAAAATGGATAAAAAACCAACTCGGCTTCTGAGCTAGCCGACAACCATTGTAGAGGAGAAAAATAGCAAAGAGAAGAAAAAATACTGCATCTTCAATCATCCAGCCAGATGATCAACCGGTTACAGAGAATCCTAAAGCCAGCAAAGGCACAACACTGCATTCCTTGCCGCATTTCACTTATAAACTCTGTAAGCTGCTGAGCACATGAATAATACAAAAATGCAATACTAGGCGATCAAAATTTTTAAACTGACGTAAAAGGACAATCCTGGCAAATAGAAAGGTATCCAGGGCTAATCCGCGCTTCGGCCGGATACCGAAGAGGCTTCCAATGCCGACAATTCGAAGCCTTTATGGAAGCCTTAAATACGTGGCTAAACCACAAAAGACGAACACAAAGCCAGGACTGCCTTGTTAAACTGAATCTGAAAAGGAAAAATTACTCTATTGGAACGATGGGGTGCTAGAGAGGAAAGCACAGCTACTTAAAAGGAAAATACGTGAAGTAAAGTGGCTAAGTTCTAAGACTTAGAGGAACTAGCCCTAATTTGCTTGTGAGGATTTAAATCGGTGGAAGGACTAAAAGGAACTAAATGAGGTCCTCTTTAGTTCTTTACCAGAAATGGGTCCCACGTTGGGCGCCAATATATGTAAAGGACGATATGGTGGGCATACGAAGATATCCGCGTGGGGACGGAGCCTAAGGTCTAAGGTAGTATAATGACCGTGAAGGTCGGGCCGTGCCATCTGGTGAGGAAAAAGGCCCCTCAACGAGCACTGGCCTATGCCTCATGTAGCTCAGTTCAGGAGACGTGGCCGGGGTTTTCACCGCTCGTTGCCCCTGTCCTTTACGTTTTAATAAAAATGCATAGGCCTGGGAAAAACAACACAACCATGGGAGACACAAAAGTGTAATAATAAAAGACAGACAGACGGACGCATGACCGATTTCATAAGGGTTTTGTTTTTACTGCAAAACCCTCAAAAATGGGGAGATAAGGATGGAATGGTTGGCGTACGCCGCAGATACCCTTGCGCTCGCATCGGGGTCTGGGTGTAATGGAGCCCTCGGCTCGGCCTCTGGTTTCGTACCACCGACAGATCACTACTCGTCAGGTGCTGCCTTCGATCTGCCGGTGAAACCAGCACAACAACACCAGAATATGGTTCATTACAAATATTTGCCCGTTTTTTGCCAAATATTTGCGACGTGTCAACTCACCTTTAGTGTCTATCCGCTATCTTTGGTAATTTTAATGAAATGTCCCGACCGGAAGAAAACTTTGACATTTTTTTACCAAGGATTCGCAGCATATTCCTTTCTGGCATTTTGATGAAGATAATCAATCGCGGAAAAACGACTAGCATAATACTACGAGTATTGATTCCGTCAAATGGGTTGGACACAAAATCCTCAAGCACGAAATGCGCAAAATTAAAGGACTCAAAAATGAAATCCGCAAACTTAAAAACCCTAAAAATCGAAATCCACAAACACAAAATCTCCAAATACGAAATCCCCAAACAAATAATCCCCAAATACGAAATCCCTAAATACAAAATCCTTGAATTCCCAATTACTGACACAATTGGTTGCGAGTTGTATAAAAACCTGAAAGACAGCAATTCACTTCAGAATGATCCTAGAGCGGAAATTTATTGAATTCTTCTTCTTCTATATTATAGTGTCACCATACACTGTCGATCTCGAACTTGGAACAAGTGGACCGGTTTTCTTCACGTTTATGTGAAGTGTATGTGTGTCTTGAGCTATATTCAGAGGACATTTGTACCAGGTTCGAGTTCGAGACGAGTTTGAGATCGACAGTGTATGGTGACACTTAGGTGGCAAGGTACTAAGATCAGTTTTTCGTGCGAAATCTCTTACAAAAACTGTCAAAAGTTTCGTTCGCATGAAAAATATATGCGCTCTAAGCATTAACATATTTCTTTCGAAGAAAAAAGTCTCCACATCATTATGAGCAATTTTCACGCGAAAATAATTACTTTGCACTTTCTTTCGCTTCAAAACCGTTCCTTTGAGTAGAAGGGATGTTCAAGTGTTGTGTAGAGCGCCGCAGTAATGTGCTGTCTGCAAGTTTACACTGTTGCTTTTTCGTGGGAGAGATAAGTGCAACATTTTCGCAAGAAAAGGTTAGTACTAGCATTTACACACCATAATATATTTTTCACTGCAAATAGTTTTTATACGTCACTGCAGATAAGTTAATTTCAGACTAAAATTCATTGAAAATAATTGAACTTTGTTGGCATGGAAACTTGTTCTATTTAGAGTTTGTGGAAAAATTGAAATGGCAAACTTTTCAGCGGTTTTGGGGATTTTTGAATTGGTTTGTTTGGTTTTTAATATTGGTCATCTCGAATTTGGGGATTTTGTAGCTAGGGATTTTAAATTAGGGGAATTTTTGTTTGGAGATTTTTTTCTCGTGGAAATTTTGCGACTGGAGATGTTGTATGGTTCACCCGATAAATTAATAAGACAAAAAAAACGCACCTTTCACGTTCTCCATTGATTTCTTCTCTCCTCCACCAAATTCAGCATGCTCACTATCAATCAGCACTGCACCCGAATTAATTTCTGAATGTCGTTTGTTTAACCACTGATACCTAAAGTAGGTATCCACTTCCGGATACGATTTTCGATTCAAACAATATGCATTTCTTTCAACACTACACTCTTGATTGGAAGCATCAACCTTAACACCACCACCACTTTCGTCACGTTGCAACTCAATGAGTCCTTCATCAGAATAATGAGAATTAATCGTCTGAAAATAGTTAAAATAACCCTTAAAATTTGCACAATTTTCGTAGAAACGTCCCCAATGCTCCTCCGGACTAGTCGCCACTTTACTGACCGCCACCGGTCCATGAAAAATATTCAAATTTTGATCAGGACTACAAATATAATTTGAATTCCACTGATAATCCATATTGGGCGCGAGCAAGGACACTAATCGATTCTGTTCACTATTTTCCGATTTTGCTTGTTGCGAACCGCCCGACGACATGATCATCATCGATTCGTGTAGATGATCCAATTCGATCTGACTTCGTGATGAGATGAAGATGCTACTTCAAGTATCTTATGTTTCCACGACGAAAGATACAAGTACGAGTATGTATCTTTTAATTTTCAATCTTCGTTTAGAACAAATTCGACCAATGAGATATGCAAGCTGTGCTATAGATCGTTTCTCGATGAGGGTGGAGTTAGATTTCATTGATTTTATGTGTCTTTCTGATTGGTCCGTGTCGGGTTTGTTTATTTTGAGGGAATTTCCGTTTGAGGATCGAGTCGAGCTGCATTGAAAGATTTATATGGGGGTGAAATGCAGCTCAAAGATGATCACTCGCGGTTATGGGAATGAAATAGGACTGGGTCTTTAATTGAATAATTTACGGAGTGTTTATGTGCAAGTTTAGAAAAAAATGTCATAAAGTAGAGCGAGCGTTGTTTTTTCTTTAGAGTCACATGAAGATAAACGTAATTTTTTCGGTTCGTTTGGAATAAAAACAAATCAGTCGCAAAGCGGAAGAGGGTGTCGAAAATCACTTTGGAATTTGTAATGGGATGCATAATAATTCAACTGAATGAGTGTCATGCATGGCATTACTGTAGCCTGTGGTGATCTTGGGTTAATTTTTATTTTGATTCTTATTTTAGACATACAGACTACAGAAAAGATCTACAACTTTAATATTTGGAGTAGTTGGAGTAATTATTCTGGGATCTTTACAAATGGAAATAATTGTTACATGACTAAAAAAAATAACAAATTGTTTTTGATTGCATTCTCTTCGATTTCAATAAAAATCCGGATCTGGGGTCCTATCATGTATGTAATTCAATACGAACCGAATTGCTTTCGAGAGAATGAAAATGGTACCATGCAACTCAAAACTCCAAATTTCAAAAATTATCGAGTACTCGCTTCGAATGAAAAATTTCTCCATGATTACTGAAGTTACATTGTACCATTTCCATCCTTTCGGAAGCAATTCGATTTGAATCGAATTATATGACAGGACCCCACATCTGAATTTGTTAAAAGTTTGGCCGATCTTGCTGAATCATACTGCTTAAGGCGGAAATCCACTGTCGATCCAAATAGGTCTCCACCATAGGGCAGTGTGTGGAAAAAAAGTAAATTTCTATGATAATTAAATAATGTAAGTCGATTTTTTTTTAAAGCGAAGCGACCAGCGAGTTTTTTATAGAATTAGCTTAGGTCATAGAACGATTTCAAATTCCTATATTGCAGGGGTACCCGCCTAAAGCGAATCCAACGTGAATTTCCGCTTTGGGCAATACGAACCAATATGTGTGAAACTACTGTTATGATGCATATACGCTAAGTCCGTACTGCCTAAGTGTCACCATACACTGTCGAACTCGAGCTCGAACCTGGTACAAATGTCCTCTGACACACACATACACTTCGGAGGTGTGAAGAAAACCGGTCCACTTGTACTAGGTTCGTGTTCGAGTTCGAGTTCGAGTTCGACAGTGCATGGTGACACTAAAGCGGAAATTCACTCTGAACTCACCATATCAGCGTGTAGTATCACAAAATATAATTTTGAGGGGATTTTTTACAAATGGGTTTAGGAAGAAAATTTGTCTTTTTAGGTTGATTTGTATTTGGAGGTATGTCACGATGAACAATCCTCTAAAAAATAGGGGCTTCTACCTTCTGACAAAAGTTTTTGGGAGATAGATTGCGGTTAAAACAAGACGTTCGTCAGAACTGGTGAGCCACTGAAAGTATTGCTCATGTCAACACCAATGACTTCAGGAACGCGATAGGTTTTTTTTTAAGATAAAAGATTTCAGAGAAATCCAGCGCTCCGTGCTATCGATCTGAATGTCTGAATGGTTTAGGAATAAAAATGGAAATCCGGCTATGGTAGAAGACAGCCGCGATTCGATTTCGTTTCGATCTATTCAGGGCTGAGGATCAAAGCAGTGGGTTAAAGCTTTGCAGGTAGTAGTCATTTTCAACATTGATGGTTTTTAGCCTTCAAATCTATACTATAGTTACATCTATATGAATTTCTCCTGCGAAGTCAGATCAAATCTAAATGATGGATGGTGTTGTAGTCGATCCGCGCTACCTACCTACCTAAGAATATTGTAAGTAAGGCTGTGATGGCAAGGATCTTCACATCCTTGATAAAATATAGTCGAAGTGAAAGGTTTTTTTTCACAATAGACAATAAGCTGGATGCAGGCTGGTCCTGGAGACCAAGAAAATTAAAGTGGTGTGCCCGCACTTCATAGTCGCATTCGATAATAATAATAACGGTTGGATGACTCGATTGTGCGGCTCGGGAATATTATAGCCTATGTACTCATAAACTCGTGTAGCCGCCAGGAGCTATTCACTTCACCCTAGCGCAAGAAGGCCAAGGCCAATACCAATATGGGCAAGGATAGGTCAACAACCTCTGCTAGACAATGCAGGGAAGGTGCTGGAACGAATAATTTTTAGCAGATTAGCTCCCGCGGTAAAGGTAAAGGGAGCCCTATCGGACCGATAGTTTGGTTTTCGAAGAATGCACTTCACGGCCGATGCCCTCTTGACAGTGATAGACCTAGGGAAACAGCTACTTCGTGATGGCAAATGTTGCGCGGTTGTGACACTGGACGTTAAAAATGCTTTCAATTTGGCAAATTGGAAATGCAGTCATTTGTCTTTGCTGAACAGTGGCGTAGATAAGGGAGTGATCAAGGGGATAAATCCGAGAGCTCGTTGGGAGAGCTCAGTTCATGTGGACGCTGCGCAGCTAGCGGGCTTCCAAAATTAGAGGATGCGGTCACGTGACCGAGATAATTGGTGGACAACGATTCAGGCGGCCAAAGCCTAACGTCAGTGTGATTTTATCTACAATAGTACTAGTGCATTGACTAGACAAAATCACACTGACCCCATATTGCGCGCCGAGCTTTTCAGGATTTTCGACTAGTTCATTGACTATATGAAACCATATTGGCCCCATATTGGGCGCCGAATATTTTTATAATTTTCCGACTACTTTTATTTTTTACTGTGCTGACTGTATTATGGTGGAACGTATTAACAATGATCTCATGATAAGTGCCAGACTGCATGTCACTTATGTACTTCCATATTACAAAATGACAATAAATTTTGGTGTCCCCGCTACTACTTGACAACGAATACAATTCCTGTCTTATCTGACGTTAGCTTGTTACCTTGTTCTGACTCGTCAACACTTTTAAACTTCTGTCATGAAGAATATCGAAAAAACTTCCTGATGAATTAGTTGATGGTACTAATCGAGGATTTCACCAGTTACGAAAACGATTTCGATGAGTGCTTGGAAGGCGAAGGACCAAGGGAGTACAATGTGACAGCAGGCGTTCCACAAGGACCTGTACTCAGTGCTTTGCTGTAGAACATCATGTACAACGATATATTGGATTTGCCAGTGCCTAAAGAAGTAACGATAGTCGGGTTCGCAGATGATATAGCTGTGGTCGTGGCGGCTAAAGATCCAGCATTCGCTGAATTGTTTGCCACCGAGGCAATCATAACTATTAATTTGTGTTTGGAAAAGTAGGCCTGCAGCTGTCTGAGCAAAAGTCGTTCTCATCAGTGACCTCAGAAAAAGGAACACTCTGAGGATCAGAGTTGGAAGCTCCATCATCTAAGCCAGCAATTAGGTACCTGGTGGTGATGATTGACGCGAAGTTTTCATTTGGAGAGCACTTTCAGTATGTATGTGAGAAGGCGGCTTATGCTACAATTCTTTCGCAAGGATGATGCCAAATGTCAGAGGACCACGACCGAGTAGGCAACTTTTATTTTCTAGAGTGATCACTTCTACAATTCTGTTTGCGTCACTAAATTGGATCGACGCACTTCGTCACGCCTACAACACTCTGTTTATTGAAGGAACAGTGGTGGGATGAAACCCCGAAGGCAAGCTGGACACGTACTCATCCCACAAATTTTGGCTGAACCGCAAACATGGAGAAGTGAATCACTATCTAACCCAGTTTCTTACTGGACATGGCGGATATAGGAAGTACTTACACGGATTCAAACTGGACGACTCGCCCGACTGTCCGAGGTGCCCAGGAATAGCGGATGACCCGGAACATTCTTTCACTGTCCTTGTAAACCTTGGACGTGAAGCACTGGCGGTCGAACTTGGCAGTGATATAAATCCACATAACATAGTGGAGGACATGATAAGATCTGAATCCAATTGAGAGGCCGTAACTAGCACAATATGCGACATCCATAGGGAATTGAAGAAAAAGAAGCAAATTCCAAAAAGGACGCAACGGATTAACGGTTGATTAGCCAAAACCAGCCCTGCTATGCAATACGGAAAGGTAGTTCCGGTGGGAGAATGGTAGAAAAAGAGGTTTTAAGATTTTACTGGGTAATTAGTCGGACATTGACGATCGATGTCCCATCCCGATGCCGTACAATTTTGACAATAGTTCCGGGCAGTGTCTCCTGAACAATGAGATTTTCTCCCTTTATAAAAAAAATTCGACAACCTCTTCAACTCGTACCTAGTTGAAAGAAAAACACGAGATCCTGTGGCTTGAAACACCAAGTTGTATGATTTTATATTTCTGGATGCCTAACTTTCATTTGAATGTTGAGGCAGTCATACCGTTGGGCGGGCATTGGAAGGCACTTTAAGCAATATTAGATCTTTTAGGCGGAAAACTGGTCTCACCATAGTTCTGTATAGAAACGCAGTAATCGCCTGTAGTCTATTGATTTCTTTTGGGACTAGGATACTGAAAATGAGACCCGAGATAAACCTCATAAATTTGGGCAAACCACATTGTTTGGAGTCTCGGTAGCCCTTATTTTGGCATTTTACACAAAAATGAACAGAAATTTGGCGGATCCTTTAACTTGTTAATTGCCTTGACCGCTCCATGGGCATGGGCGCGTCAACATCTCTAGCATTTCTATGCTTTGTTGACGTTTCGATATAGCATATCTACTTTTCGGAAGTGCAGTTGCTAGCATGCACCTATCCGCGTCGTCTTTATACTATGACAAGCTCGGAGCACTGTGAGAGTTCTATTAGTACTCACAGACAGTTTTTGCTCACGCCGAGACTTAGATTAGTATCGTAGAGCTGTGACCAAACGACCACGGTCACCGAGCGCAGTGCTTCTTAAAGAATACGGAAAGCAGATCTAAGGTGGGGAAACAAGTTCAATGGGACTGTACCATATGTCCTTTCTATTAATACAGAAGAACAAATCTGAAAGGACATGCGTCGTATTCTAATCATACCAAATATTTGATATATATCATAAATTTAATGGTTTGCAACGACATATCCATTATTGATACAGTTTCTCGACGGCGGCATATGGATCGCATCAAAATACTCGAATGTATCTTTTTCCAACTTGCCATCATATATTGTATGACTAATTAGTTCAAATTAGATTCCAACAACTGAAAACAAGACAAAAATCTCTCTTGAGACATATCAAATGTCATGGGTGACATGGCCCCAGGCCGCAAGCCAAAACAAATCTCTGACAAATGTTTGTCTTGTTGCCGAAAACCACTTGAAAGTGTGTAGTGTCGCTGTCGGCATGTCAGTGTCCTTTCGAGACAACTTCATAAAATCTTGCACCTGCAAATTGAAAATTCGAAACGGATATGTGATTTTAATTCATACAAAAAAAAAAATCTGAAGATGGGAGAGTTGACTCGCTACTCGTATCGGCTGGGGCTGATGATCTGATTTGACTAATGATCCGCATATGCAGGAGATGGAAGTTAATCCATATGCACATATATTCAGACTAGTATGAAGAGTATGTAGGCCAAAGGGTAATTATATTGCGCTGCAATGTAATCATGAATCGGATGTTTAGCTCATTCGCACTAGTAATGATGCACTTAAATGGCTCATCATAATTGAAACAATCGTAAAGTAGCATCAATTCAATTGCGCCGACAAAACAAGCCGACAACTGGCCGATAGTATAGAATCATGCACTGGGTACTGGCTTGAAGGATTGCCTAGTGTCATTACTAGACAAGTTGTCTTCAAGTTCCGGAAGAAGAAAACAGAGGAAAGTCGTTAATGAGGCCAGCAGATTTGAGGAAGAAGTGATCAAGAATTTCTGTTTGTTGCTAGGAAATACGTAGACTTGCGAGAAAACTAAATATGACGGTCTTCGCGTTCACCTTACTTTCTCTTTTGCATGATTTCCTTGAGATTACCGCCACCTTAAGGCTATTTTTTTTATCCTAGTTTAGCGAAAATTTACAGTATAAAAATCGGCGAAAAAATACTAAAAAAATCGAAAAATATTCGGTGCCCAATGTGGGGTCATTTTTTACGTGGTTGATGAAATGGAAATTCGCAATATCCTAGGTTAGGTTAAGCTAAACAGGCAGCTGCGCATAAACACAGCACACATAGACCATCACTGGATTCGTTGTGATACCTCATGGGAACAAAACGCCATGTGACCCTAGTCGTCAAACCATCCGGATCTATCAATGAAATGATGCAGATGACCAGCATTTACGTCCTTTAGGTCATCGAGGTCAATAAAGTAGAGGGAGCCTAAAATATCCTCTCTTCAACCGGACAGAGCAGGGCAGGTGGACAGGAAGTTCGTTCCCACAGCTTCAGCAAAAATTATTGTATGGAAGCCGGAGACGCCTAGCATGCTCACCTATCAGGTAATGCCCCGTGATGATCCCCACAACCTTTCTGAAATGCCTTCTCTCCAGCATCAGGAGCGGCCAGGATTGAAGTGCGGCCAAATCTGCCTCGTAACATTGCAGGTATTACCATTTAGCCATCCGATAGTAGCACGGCTTATTGCGTTTGCCTTAATTAGCTTCTTGAAAGCTGCAATAGGCATTTTGACATAGCGAAAACATCCCATGTCCCTAATCTCCGTACCTGCCTGAGTCAGTTCGTCTGCCTTGCAGTTTCCGCTGAAAGCACTCTGAGTCGGAAGTTGCCGAGATCCTTAAGAGCGGTTGCGCAATGGGGCGCAACTCCCCAAAACGACTTACCCAACGTCTTACACCCCTTGGCCACAGATCGACACCATGTGATTTTAGGACCCCCTCTTGGTCGGCCTATGTTGGAAATGGGGTTGCATTTCATGGCATGCAAAGCAACGCAGTTATCACTCTTCCGTAATGTGTGACCTATCCACTGTCATTTTCGCCTGCGTATCAATTAGTCGATTGGTATCTGCCCTGTACGCTGACTTAGCTCTTCATTTGATATTGTTTCGGGCCAGAAAATGCTTAGAATTTGACGAAGACATGAGTTGACGAAAACTTGCAGCTTTCTGGTAACTCTTACGGAAACTTTCCATGTACTGCTCCCATACAAAAGCACAGTACCAGGGAAACAGGCTCAGCTTGGTCTTGATGCTGAGATAATTGTTTTGCCAGATTTTGGAAAGCATGCCCTATGCCCAATTAGCCTGGTTGATACGACGAGCGATGTTCTGCTCCGTACTACCATTTTCGGTAACAATGCTGCCCAGGTAGACGAAGTTGTTCATTATAAAATTTACGTGGTATGGGACTTGTGGCATTATGTACATATGTATGATGTGTGGTAATTTATTTGAGCGTAATATTTTTGTTAACAGTTAAGTATTATCAGTTTGTTTTTTCATTATATAATTATTGAGTGTATTATAAAGTATATTGTTATTAAATTTCGCGCAATTATCCTTTGTAAGTTATTAAATAATTACGTCTCAGTGTCACCATATACTCATTCATTTACCTGCAACAAAGTTTCCATCCTTATCTGTAGAGCATTCAATTGGGCCTTCAAAAGTTCGTTTGTTCTGCAAATTGCAGGTAATTATTGTTTATTATGTATCGCGTTAAACATCACACATTATGTGTGAACATGAATTACAGCTATTGTTTGAACAGTTGATTTAGAATGAGGCTTTCAAGATACTCTTGGATTTGGCAGATTGGAAAAACACGATCCTCATAGTCGCCACATACGATTGAGCTCAGCTACAACCGAACCACCATCGTGTGTGGCCATTAGGAATACAGAACCATTAAGGGTCATGCATTCTGGAATTGCATATTTTTCTCCTGAATAGATTTACATCTTCTCCTACTTGCAACCAGTGGCGTATTTACATGTAGGGCACAGGGGGCACGTGCGCCAGATAACCGAGGTTCTACTGTAGTTTAGTCCGAAAAATAGAACACACGGTGTTTTAAGAGACCACGCACACAGCAATTACTAAATATTAGGTTGCTGTAGATGAAATGTCGGATTCAGTAGTAAATTTTTGAACAATAGCAGTAGTTTTTTATAAAGATAATTTTATTAATCGAAATAGGTACCAGCGGATGCGAAACACTTTTCCCAACGAGATACAAGCACATCTATTTCTGTTTCGTGGAAGTCCGAGTTTCTGGTTTGAAGAAACTCCTCGAAGGCATTTTTGATAACTGCTTAATTGTTAAACTGTTTCCCTATCAAAAAGTGATCCAAATGTTTAAAGAAATGGTAATATGTTGGCGGGGGGTCTTGTGAATATGGCGGGTGAGGAAGAGTCTCATAGCGCAACTCGTTCAATTTTTGGATCGTTGTTCTCGATACATGAGGTCATGCGTTGTCATCCCTCCACTCCATCCCTGTTGACTAGCCTAGGTCGTTTCGTTGAACTGTCAATTTCTGATGCATTTCGTCCAGTTGAGCGCAGTATCTCTCAGTATTGATGGTTTCGCCAGGTTTCAGGAACGAATAGTGGATAAATCCAGCTACGCAACCCACCAAACAGTTACCATTATTTTCTTTGGATGAAGGCTTGGTTTCGGCATGTGTCTTGGAGCCTCATCGGCATCTAGCCATTGGCCCGATCGGTGACGATTATCGTATAGTATCCACTTTTCATCGCAGGTCACAATTCGGTTTAAGAACGGTTCGTTTCTGTTGCGGGAGAGAAGAGAACTAGAAATCTCCATTCGACAAGCAATGTTTTGCTCAGTAAAAGCATGCGGAACCTACTTGTCAAGTTTTTCACTTTTCCAAGTTGTTGCAAGTTGCGGTAAACTGTCGAATGGTGGATGCCCAATTTCTTCGCAAGTTCCACTAATGCCCGCAGTCGTTATCGATCGATGGTCCTGGGTCTCCACGTGGCTCATTTCGAAGGTTCATACCTCCGGATTGAAATTTTTCGAACCACCGCTGAGCGGTCCGTTCGTTAATCATATCAGGTCCAAATGCCTCGTTGATATTCCTCGTTGCTTCCGTTGCGTTGTGCTCTAGATTAAATTCGTAAAGGAAAAGTAGCCGTTTTTGACTCGCTTCCAAGTTATTTTTCTTTTTTTTTTTTTCACCGATCACCATGAACTGCAAAACCGAAATGACTCCATAAGCCAAGGTAGCGTATTTATACTTCAATATGTTATATCAATAGCGCCGCCTGGTGGCAGTTTGATATATAAAAATCGCAGCGAACTTCATGTCATTGCAAAATCCGACATTTCATCTTCACCAGCCTAAGGCTGGTCGCACATTGCGTCGTAGGCAGGACAGCCCGCGCAGCGCGCGCAGGGCATTGTTGTTGTAAAATATGCTGCGCGGGCTGCCCTGCCTACGCCACAAGATGCGGCTGGCGTAATAGTTTAGTTTGCTGTTTGCGTGGTCTCATAAACCGCCGTATGTTCTATTTTTTTTTTTGACTAAACTATTTAGTTTTTCTGCGAACTAAAAAGTTTGCAGTATACGCGGGCTCTAAGTTTCATTCATTAATTTTTTTTCATCTAGATAGTAATAGTGTTATGATCACCTTGTTGGACGGCATGTGCAATTGATTCGCTCAGACACCGTTATAAACCGTTGGTAACTGACTGTGATGTAGACTGTAGGAGATGTGAAGCACGCTTGACACTTTGAGAACACGGGAAAAGAAGTCCTAATCGTTGACATTTTAATACCAGATATCTCCGATTCACCTGCTGCTTAGTGTCTGGACATGCTATATCATGTGGAGGTCCACACTTCTTGTACAGACAGGCTTTCTCCCTCGGTAGAATGCTTTCAGTTGTGGCTTTTAACTCTTATCTAAAATATTTAAATTAAACGTAGCCTAAATACGGTTTGAGCTATATTTACTTGGAGTTTAGTAGGATTACCATAACTTCAGTATGTTAATTGCCTTAACCCCTCCAGGGGCATGGGCGCGTCATCATCTCTACGACTTCAGTCCCGATCTTTCTCGCTCTTATATTTTTTACTATGCCTAAGTAAAACGTTTTTCACTTGGTTTGTGTTTGTGTTTAGATTGGGAGTAGACCGAGGAAGACGAAGCAGGCGATTCAGATGATGTGTAAACTACTATTGGCAACGGCCACCTCCATATCGATGTACCATTGTTCAACCTTCTATTTACAAAAATAAAATAAAAAATACTCCTGTTCGACTTTCTAGCTGTACTCATTGACCACATTCCCCTCCAGGCTAAATAAGCTCTGCTTAACCTTCGGCCCAAAGTGATCTGAAACCTTTTCAAAAAACTCGTCTCGTCACCCCGATTCCAAAAACATTTGAATTTCGTTGCAGTAGCTGCATTGCTTCCTTGTACACAGACGACAACAACAAATAAAACGCAAGTGCATGTCCTCCCTATTCTGTCAATGAAAGGGGTGGGACACAAATGGGGCCTCTGACCAAAATATGAGTCTGATCGAGTTGGACTTGGTTTCTTTTGACTTTCCATGGCCGGAATATGTGGAAAATATAGACCACATCGGACAAAATATTTTCTTATAGTCCCTAGAAAAAAAGGTACCAATTTCAGACCGCTACCCAAAAGTGCAGCATAAAAATGTGTACCGACAGTACTACTATCCGGCCTAATATCTTTGTTAAACGTTTCAATTATTTTATTATATCAGCGCATTCGATCCCAAATTGAAAAAATCACAAAATTAGAAGGGCATCGCGGTGTACCCTGTGAAATATTTTTTTTTTCGTATAATTATTGCATAGTCTTCGGCGTTGTGTTTAGGGTTGCATATCGTGATCTTCGTCCATGTAAAATACATTTTTGTCGTCATTCAAAAACAAAATACATTCGTTATTGATTTGTGTACAAGTAGACATTCATATTATGAGATGATTGCTGATCGGCTTCAGCACCTGATGAGTGATGTTGAAGATGATCTATCAATTGGCTGACAAGGCCTAGGATCAAAGGTGGCCGGTTGTATCCAATGAACTAAATTAGGATAAAAAAGAATGCGCAAGACTCAATTTAAGGCCAATGCCGGGATCAATGAACAAACCGTGGACCATATTTGGGGCCATTGCACTGATCACCAACCATTGTCAAGAGGCTACATTCATTTCAGCTGTATACTTTAGGCGCGTTCTTTTGCTTTTTTAACCTGTATAGGATAGTGAAATAATACGCAATACAACAACAATGCTACCCCAGATAGATTAGCGCTTAACCCAGTAATTTATCGAGGGCCGATCCTGACCTGGATAGTGCGCAAGGAAAGCTTATTTAGGACGCATCTAGTGGTTTCTAGAAGAAGTTTGTTCATTCGACGATGTTCCACTGTCTTTTCACCTCATTCACCTCAATTAAATTCAATGGGACATAAATCTTGCATCATTATTTCAGTTGCTTCCGGATGATTGGGTTGCTCGTCAATTGCTAACTGCTGCAATGTACACATGGCTAAAAACGGAGCACAGGCAGTTCCTTAGGTTACTGTTTTTAACCTGAAGTGATCGATTCGCTTGTTCGCGTCAAATCGCCATAAACTGCGTTGGTAATTTCGGTCAATCTCCTGTATGTCGATCTGCCGATACATTTTCTCAATGACAGCGGCAATGACAAACTTATGGCTCCTCCATCTCATTAGTAGATGCAGGAGATTATTCTGGTTTGCTGGTCCCACATGGAGTACATCATTTAGGCATTAAACACAACTCGCAGCTTTGTTGTTGAACCGCTGGCTTTGATGACTTCGTGGTGCAGATAAAAACAATCTTCCATTTGTATCTGACCCTCTGGAACCTTTTCCATGTAGCCAAGTCGGAGATATTCTTCCATGAACTGATGCTATTGCGGTTTCCTATTTCTATCCTTTTCCAGACGTTTCCCCGGTTGACGGAATCGTATGTAGGCAATTCGTGCTGAGTCCTTCAAGTCTTGTCTTAGGTTGAGGTTATCGATGAATGGTAGCTCCACCGAATAACTTCCATCAGGCTGCCGGCATGTATGATATAAGTAGTGTTTCTCCGCCTCGAGTTCCGCTGATGAAAGATCTTGATGTTACATCTGCTTTTGGTCGTTTACAGGAGCCAAACAACACCCATCCAAACTTGTGCGTATGGATGTCCATGTTTGAATCCGTTGATCAAAATGCTTATATAAATGTCTGCACCTAGGAGTAGGTTGATTTGAGACTGTTTGTTAAAACCAGGATCAGCAAGCTGCATACTGCCTATGTCGTTGGGCATTGTGACATGGATAATCTTCGTTGGCATTATCGATGTAATGTTTGGTATGATCATGCCATTCGTTGTCACAGCTTCCTGGGATCCGATGCCACCAACGGAAATCTTGGAGTGTCTACGGCGTAAGCCCATGAATTGGACTGCCGATTCCCTGATGAAAGACCTTTGAGAGTCAATGTTCAGTAACGCTCGCAAAGTCACTACTTCTCCCCTTCTCGTCCTGATGTTTACTAAGGCCGTAGTAAGCAGCACCTGACCATTAGTTGCGTTGGTTTAGGCACACTGAATATTGGCGTCTTCTGTTTTCGATATATCGCTCGAATCAATATGTGGGAGAGTGTTGTGCCACTTCGAACAAAGTTTGCATGTCTTCTTCGATGGGCATTGCTTCGCCTCGTGGCTGGTCGACAGGCAATTGAAGCAGAGTTTACTGGTTTTCACCAAATGACGTCACACCTGTACATCAGTCTTCTTGAATTTGTCGCATTCAAAAAGACGACGTTGTTGGTTGTTGCACATAGCACACTTAACTGCCCCCACATGAGCAGTGTATGTGTCATTATTCTTATGGTTGCTCGGACACTTCGTCTTTGGCTGCAACAATGCTTGAGATTCTTACATTGCGAAGCGGTGAGTGAAGAACTTGATGAAGGCCGCCAATGAAGGAACTTCCCTGGAGTCGCTCATGGATTTTTGCCACTCTGATCTCGACTCCTTATCGAGTTTCGTGTTGAGGACAAATATGGATAGAAGATCAAAGCCGTTGATCTCCAAGATCTGCACACAGGCGAGGAGTCGATTGGTGCTGTCCACTATCTGCTTCAGGCCACCTGCATCGTTGGCCAGGCAGCTGCTTAGTTCCCACCACCGCTGTATCATCTCCTGGGCTATGACCTTGTTGTTGTCATATCTAGCAAACAGCGATTCCCAAGCCGGTTCTTAATTGCTGTCGACAATGCTAAGATGGTTTATGAGCCGGCTTGCTTCTCCCTGCACGTTGTTACGTAGGTACTGTAGCTTCTGCACCTTGTGGTGGACATTATCGTGAACATGAACCATACTTTTGTACAGCTCGCGAAAAGCCACCCAACTGCCGTAGTTTCTATCGAATGAGGGGATTTTCACCCGCTCCAGTTGAAGGTTGTCGCTCAAGTTCGCGGCTGCCTGCTGCGGGATAGGGGCCACATCCCCATATGAGTGAATCTTGTCCTTAAACAGCGCCAAATAGTCCAGGAACATCTCTTCGTTTGCACTGAACTCCTGCACGTACTCCAAAAGAAGACGCTTGTCTTCTTGCTGAACGAAGTATGCCTGCGTCTGAGTATGCATCTCATCGCGAGCCTTCCACCGTTCTTCCAGATGTCGCAACATCGTCTCGATGTAGGCAAGGCAGTGACGGCTGCTTTCATCCTTCTTATAGTTCTGGATGAGTCTGGTGATGGCATCAAAGCTCAGCTTCAGTGTCTTGGTTGGATCCTCCACCATGATGATAATGCTGCTCCAATAGTTGATTGTATTTTCCTTATGATTCTGAGAACTTGGTTCTGCCTATCCGGCTCGACGAACCAAATATTCTGGAGTAAGTAAAACGGACTGGCTAACTGTGGTCATAACAGTGACTTTAAATTGTTTAAATCCATTGCTAAGAATAATTCTTACCGACTAAGTGATTTTATTCAGACAAGTCTCTAATTACATGGGAAAAATTTGTGCGAAAAATTAGAAATACTCTATTTACAGACTACGAAAATATGATATGTATGCAGGTACGTGTAGTACTTGCATCGTGGGAATGCGCTATATGGGCACATGTGAAATGCACTGTTGACAATTTCTGGGTGCTGTTGTACATGGAGCTTTAAGTTCGCATTAGATGTAATAGAATGAAATTGACCTGGATAGCTGCAAAAGAACTCGCTTTTTGTTAGATGTTAAATGTTTAACGCGAGCTGGAAAAGTTCCAAGTTGATATTTTTTTTTAAGACTGTAAAAGGGATTCATATAGAAAATGGAATTTCCAGGGAAATATCGAAAGGGGGTTTGAAAGGATATTTTTTGGTCATATAAATTAGATTCCTTCTATTTATTAAAGGGTTTACTTGGTTCTTCGTGTTCTCTGTTCTAGATTGTAAATGCAATTAATCCCTAAATGAAAGGAAAGGAAGAAAAAAATATTTTTTTATTAATTAAAATTTACGCATAAATGCGCATTTAAAAAAATGGACTTAATCGCAATGGCTTCTAAGCTTCACAATTATTATATTTCTTATCTCAGTAATTGCAAATGAGATAATACTCGTAGATAAATGTAACTAAATGTATCCAATATCATGTTTATTTAATATTACTAATGCTCTTAGCTAATATTTAACAAAACTACTACCGCTCCCCTTTGCGTAACGTAAACGCTTAATGGTAATATTTAGTCAACGCCTTACTCAGTCAAGTTCTAATAAGAAATTTCTATTCATAACTTGCCTATCTCATAAAATAAACCTCGGAAATAAATATGTAAATATCACACTTGGTCAAAATGGTATTGCTCATCCCTCGGTCTGAGGTGGTAATAACCAAAATGGTAATGGCATACTATGAGAATATTCGCATTCAATTGCAATCGAAGAATAAGGAATTGAAAATATTATTACTTTCAAACCACCACTTTGTCGGTTCTAAGCTGGGGGGCGAACGGCCGATTTTAATGGCATTTCAATTCACAATACTATTTTTGGACGTTTCGATGTATTCATACGAGTATAATTAAATTATCAAAATGATATCGTCATAGAAAGTCTTCAACGATTTCTTGGAAGAGCTTAATGAGGTGACAGGGAAGCTCTGTAGAATTATGATTTTGTCATGAAGACAGTGGTGTGAGGAAATCCATAAGTACATCTGAAAATTTCAGACAGCGAAAACAAAAGTAACGATTTGGACGCTGCGTGAATATTCGTAATGTTTTTGATAACAATTTGAGATTCCCCAATTTCTCATTTCGAATATCTGGGTGATATTCTACGAAAATGAAATCTCAAATATGGACAGTCTGACTAAATAGTGGCAAGGTTATTGCGGACCGAGTCATACTTAGTATGGATCAAAAAAAAAATTGTTCTCAACTTACACTGTTCACTCGGTGGCGCTTAGAAACGTATCTTTAGGTAGCTGATAACTTAAGAAGGCCTTTAGTAAAGCAATACTCTTCATTTCATCTAACTGATAACCTTTATGATAACTTTGAAATGCAATCATTAACAACATTCTTCGGTTTCTGGGATTTCCTATGACTAGCAGACAGACTGATTCAACACACTTGGTAAAAGAAATTTCACACAGAATACGTGCCATCATCATTCAAATATCAGCCATGCATCAGTCATCCTCATCATCAGTCATGCGTTAACCGTGTATCAACCACTATTAGCAATCATCAGCCTTGAATACCGCATGATCAGCCATCATGGGTGTTTTCTTCGAGAAAATGCGACGAAGAACTGGTCAGAACAGCTTTGGCTACACCCTTTTGTGGAACACAGCTCTTTTGCGGAATACCAACCTGTAAAGTCTAGAACCTTATTAGACACTGGGAGTGTAGTGAAGCCACTGCCTATTGGGACAGTCATTCAAGGTTAAGACAGGCTAAACTTTTCATCTCGGCTACTCGCATAGTAGATCGACTAACCTGCTAAAGTTGAACCTGAACACGGTGAGAATCATATGTGGTTTTGTGACTGAGGGACCACTTAAGAGTCATGGGAGTTGTATCGGACGCGAGCTGTCGTTTCTGCAGAGAGGAGAACGCAACGTCGACCCATATCTTCTGCGACTGCGACGCTTTGGCCCGAAGCCGCAGAGACTGTGTCGGAATCGCATCTCCGGAGGCTGAGGATATAGCTTGTTTCGCCGAATCTACTGAGCAGATTTGTCAGCTCAGGGCTATAGCACAATGGGACCTTTTCCATAGTTCTCCTCGTGGGCACCTCCTGGTAACGGCAGTATGCCAAACCGCTGACGGCCAAGTCTTAGCGATAAGACAGTTTGGAAAAAGGCAGATAGCTGTAACCTGAATGCATCTCAGGTTTAGTAGGATAGAATGATTTGTGTAGTTGGGCCTGCAACATAGTTGTGTGAACTCCAGCACGTTTATCAAACCATTTGAAGCAGCTATCTCCGAGGCCATGGGAGACTATTTAACGCGAAAGTCGGAAATGAAAGTTGGCACCGGGGGACCACTGGAGGCCATAGTCTCCATGAAGAATGTAACGACAACGGCCAGCGACTTATCGACTTCGCCTTTAGTAGGAATCTAGTTGGAATCTCTACGTGTTTCCCGCATCGACGCATTCACAAGCAGATACGAGTATGTTTCGGAATTGCCTTCAGCACCTTCTCCAATTCGGCTTGAATCTCTTCTATCGTGTCGAAACGGTGTCCCCGTAGCGGTCTTTTCATTTTGCTGAATAGCCAGAAGTCACATGGAGCTAAATCAGGCGAATACGGTGGTTGCGGAACAATATGGGTAGAATTTTTGGAGAAATGGTCACAAATAACGAGTGCAGTGTGAGATGTTGCGTTGTCATGGTGCAGAAACCAAGAGTTTTCTTTCAACAAATCCGGTCTGTTGAGGCGAATTGCTTCACGAAAACGACGCATAACACTCAAATAATAATCCTTGTTGACAGTTTGGCCCAGTGGAAGGAATTTGTAATGCACAACACCAAGATAATCGAAGAAAACTGTCAACATGATCTTAATTTTTGAGCAACATTAGCGCGATTTTTTCGGTCTTGGCTCACCTTTGGCACGATATTCACTTGATTGATCGGTTGTTTCGGGGTAGTAAGCATAAATCCAAGTTTCGCCCGTAGTAATGCGTTTTTGAGGCTCAAAACTACCTTCAAAATGGTGTTGACTAATCCATTTGAAATGCCAACGATATCACCAAACTCTCTAGTTGTCAATCGACGATTTTGGAGCACCAATTCCTTAATTTTCGCGACGTGCTGTTCTTCAGTTGATGTTCTTGGTCGTCTTTGATGTGGTTCGCCTTCAACGCCATTACGACCCTCTTTGAACATTTTATACCATTCGTATACTTGTGTTTTAGACATAGGCCTTGTTTATGCCGTGGAACTATCTTCGAGTATTAACTAATTCATGCTAACTCAAGACGATATAAACATGTCGCATTAGCTAGTTTTAGTGTTAATTTTAGCTCCACTTGCCATGCAGAACTGGACTGAAAAATTGGGACTAGATGATGTTGCTGTCTTCGCTAATGGCGTTGTTGGTTAAAATTGTATTTTGTATGTTATATAAATACCTCATCCTTTCCTGGAACTCTGTATTCGTTTCATCCTTTAATTGTAGCGGTATAAAAGCGTTTAATTGGGAGGCTATTGCCTCTTGACATTTCCCAAACCAAAGTCACAAACCAACAACTGACATCTTTCATATTTAGTACTTCTCCGTATGGTCGGTATAAACACACCACGAACAAGTGTTAGCACTAAAACGATTTAGTTAAATCGCCTTTTAGTTCCACGGCATAAACGTGGCCATAGCCTGTTCACCGAAGGCTTTTTGTAACATTCTGAGCGTTTCCGCAGCAGAAATATCATTTCCAATACAAAATTTAATCGACCTTCTTTGTTGAATATTTTCTGACATGGTAAAAATGGAAAAAGTTAATTTTGGTTGTTTATGAAAACGAGCGTCACTCTTCATCTAATCAAGATATTAACCTAAAATTTCACATAGATGGCAGTAACAGTCCTACCAACTTAAAAATAAAAGATTTGTGCCCAACGAAATGCCCACGCAGTTTAAATTAAAAATTCCGGGTTATATTTGTACACAGTTGTATAATAACAAGGGCTACGGCACAATATACCTCGTATGGTCGTAGTGCCTACCATTAGTGCCATTAGCCGCAACTGCTTTTCTATTCTCTTCTATGCATGAATGTTGATGTGTCTAAAATACATATTCGAGGACTATGCTAAAATGTTACAAGGGATTTGATAGTAATTGAACATAGTTAAGACCGGCGCGGCTCTGGTTAGGAAGCACCAAAAACACATCTTACAACTCTAGCCGCGGGCGAACTGCACGCATGCTAATGTAAATCACTATCTAAAAGAGTTTCATTCAAAGAAAAATTCTTCGCGTGCCCACCTTCCTGTAGACAATAGCTCGTCAAGAGGCATGCGTCTATTGAAAATGTGGACGTATTCCTTATAGTGCTCGGAACGGAACATATGTACATCTTGCTCCAAATAGTTTGGCTGTTGGTGTTAGCTAAACCATTCCTCACATTTTCCATATGACGTACTTTCCATCCTTAAATTCTCCATTATCCTTATTTTTCATTTCCCCACTAATTATTACGTTGCATCAGTCTCCATTGCATTGTGATGTACTAAGAAATAACGTAGCTAAAAATATATTGAGTCATGGTGTCGGTTTTTCGTTAGATATGGATCTGTAGCCAGACAAACCGATTTATTCGTCAGGAGGCTATAAAAGTTTTACTTTAATGATAGCAAAAAACTGTGTCCATGGACATTTTTATTTTATTCGTAAAACACACATAAAACCATTAATTTCTCCTTCCGTGTCTTCTTTTTTCTTTCAACCTCACCGCGTTATAGTTAAACACAAACCACACGTTGTCCAATTAAGCGGAAGGCAACAAAAAATGTCAATTCCGCATACCATACCAGCAAATTTCCCCAATAGTTGTCGCAGCACAGTGACCTAGTTCTGTTTCGCATGACAAAACTGAAAGTCCTCGTCGGCCAATGTCTTTGACCGACTGACTTCGTCGTTCAATAACCCAATTTTGTTTTCATTGTTGTAGTCCCCGAGGGACAGGATATCCACCCAGACTCATAAACATAATAGTGCACCCCAAATGGCGCCTGGACGACGCGAAGTACCAGGCAGCCATTAGGCGCTACACTAGCGTTGTTATGATTCCATGCGACTTTAACTCCTTGTGCTACTCTCCTCGTGAAATTTTACCGCTCGTATTTTGTGCAACGCTATCCGTATATTGAGTTATATTTACAGGACCTATTTCAAGGATGGTTTTGGATGAAAGTGGATGGGGAATATGAGGAAAATATGATTTGTCTTGTTTACTTTGTTTTGTTTGCATATAGTTAAGGACGCGTTTTCGATAATATTAGGAACATTTTAAAGGTAATTCAGACGACGTCGGGCAGTAGTGCCATCATTATCAAATGATGATGAATTGATATCAGGTGCTTGCTGATTTGCTGTTGAAATCCAAAGGGCAGACGAACTGAAATAATAATACCTATAGCTTCAGCTGGAAGTCGCTAGGAAGGGCAAACCTGATAGGAGCCTTTTGGGAATTCTCATGTCGCTTTTGGTGGCGATAATTCCGTTCTTATCGCTGATCAGAAAAGGCTTCCCCTTTCCGTTCCGAAGCTCAACACGCGGTACGAACTGTAGTCCGGAGTTTGTCACGAATCGAAGAAGTGTTCCCTCTTCCACTTCCTTCTATAGTAGATCCCCAAATAGTTATAAAAGTAGTTTCCAAAGTTCACTTGTTAGCGCAGGGTGTTCCTAGAACAGGTGAAAAATGCTTTCCTCATCATCCTCGTCCTCACAGCTCCTGCAGAGGTCATTAAAAGGAAGTCGAAGTCTTCTGGCATGTTCACCGATGACGCAGTATCTAGTAACGGAGCGGACTGATATTTTGACAGCAACAGTATTTTTGCAGATCGGCAGATGTCCAGCTTAGGTCAAATCAGCTTAGCAGTCGTACATGTTGTTGTTGATCTGCTGCGTGGTTTTGGTGGCTCCCCTCCGGTGAAGCTCCACAGCCCTGCAATTTTCAGCAAAGCCACTATAACCGGTTATTCAGCATGGAAAAAGTCATATATCCCCAAGTACTGCCTAAAGCCGACATCTAGTTGATTAATGGCCCAAAGTAACTTTTTAAGGTATTTTCTAGAAACAAAACCTAGCGCGCTTTTTCAAAGCAAAGCCTTGATCATATCATTTTGTCAGCAGCAGTAGTTTTGCAGATCGGCTGATGTCCAGCTTAACCCAAATCAGCTTAGCAGTTGTACGTGTTGTTGGTGATAAGCTGCTTCACTTCGGTAGCTCCCCTCCGGTGGCTTTCCGCCGGTCAAACTCCACAGCCCTGCAATTTCCAGAAAAGCCACTATGGCCAGCTATTCAGCATGGAAAAAGTCATATATCACCAAGTACTGCCTAAAGCCGACATCTAGTTGATGATAGGCACAAAGTAGCTTTTTATAGTATTTAAAGCTAGTTGCTATCGCTAGAAACAAAGCCTAGCGCGCTTTCTCAACGCAAAGCATTATGATCATACCGTTAAAGATTACCCTTCGGCTTTGGAACGGAAAATTTTATATGCGACTAATTGCGTTCTACACGTTAAAGTTACGACTTGATACTATCTAAACTGTACAAGATTTGTTAAGATTCACAACATCGAGCTTATAACGCTGGAGATCCTTCCTAGACAAGCTACTCGTAGATATTGAAATTTTGGAAGTCACTTGTCTGAAATTTGCCTAGATGGACAATACATTTTGAAAAACTAGAGAAGAAAAAAAAAACAGCAAAAAATCTATAAACTATAATAATTTTGGGGAAATCGTCGCTGATCACCTTTCCGTCAGAATGATCGAAAACGAAGGTGATTTCAAGGTTCACCCAGATGTTGGTCTGTGTGGGAGACGATTAGTATTCCAGTAACCATTTCTGTGTTCAAGTGATACCTAAAACAAGCGAAGTATTTGAGAAGTACCCTATTCAACCTTATTCTTTTGTCGTGACGAATCAATCGTCTAGGTTCTAGACAACATGTAATTGTAAAGCTTCAATATTCATGATATACATTATACATGGTACAATATTATTTGACAGGGCTTACAGTTCTGGTATGGTCGTATGTGTACATACTTTGATGCAGCTTCGCTAACGATTTGAGAGGAATTGCTGTGACTAGAATCCGGGGTATGCCAAATCTGTGCAACGTGTGTGTTGTTGTTTCAAATAAGCATTGTGACTTCTTTAAAGACTTTCGCTCGTCAATGAGATATGCTAAAGCCCTAACCAGATTGAACGCAGCAGCAGCGGCATCGGCAGCAGCAGCGGTGGCAGCAACAACAACAATAGGTAGATCTGTCGCGATGACGCAGCGACCTGTCATCGCCGCTGTGTTATCGCGACAGATCTACCTGTTGTTGTTGTTGCTGCCACCGCCGCTGCTGCCGATGCTGCTGCTGCTGCGTTCAATCTGGTTAGGGCCTAACTCCTAACACCTCCGCTGGGGTGGCTAGTACACCTCGACGCTCCACAAACTTTTGGTGCGGCAGAGGATAAGTGGTTTTGTTCCACTTGAAGTTCCAATTTCATGTAACGCATTGTGTAAAGGTTCATTTCCTCAATGCATTTCGTATCCTATCGGAGTCACAATTTCAGGATCAGTATAGGAGTCAAGTTTCGGGAAACGACTACGAAAAATTAAAATGGAACAGAGTTACACGGAATCGAGTACGATAAGTTCGAGTCACAGTTTCGAAATCCAGTACTGAAAAAATAATAAAACGCACTCACAGGGACGGAGCCATGGGACAGAGTTACAGTTTCAGTTGATGAGCATTTTCCACGCCGATATTTGTAATTGACGTCCTGGTGAATTAATGGATTCTACGTCTGACTTCGGATCCAGAGCTACAAAGCTGCCATTTATCAAGCCAGTCAAAGATCATAGAAATGGACGAATACGTAGAACGTTGAATGACCAAGAAGAACTATTGTAGTAGCAGCATTGTCGTTCGGAGAGGAGAAAGATTAATAACATTGGGAATGTATGTAATGTACTAGCACTGGTAGCAGGGACATTGAGTTGAGAGGAACATCAATCCAAGTCAAATTCTGAATAAATCGGGGTTATTACTCCCAGAAATCAATGGAAGAATGAAACTGGTCCGGACAAAGTGCGGCAATACTGGCCATCTTTCCATAAAAACCCAAAATAGTCGACAATGCAGGAATGCCCTAGACTCGGCAATATAGGCCATTTTACCATAAGAAAATATGTGGGATTCGGTAATACATTTATTGCCTATTGCTCTAAAGTCGGTTATATAGGCTATCTTGCTTGTAGGTTAGGTTAGGTTAAAGGAGTTGCCGTGATACACACAGCTCACATAGATCACCACTGGGTCCTTTGTGATACCACCATCGACTCCACAACCCGAGCCCTACCTATTAATTGAACCCGCCTGAGCTGCTGATAAAGCGCTGAAGACGGCTAATGCCAACATCCTTAAGGTCGTCCAGATCGCCAAAATACCCCAAGGTAATTCTTCTTCTTCTAGCCAGGGCATGACATCCACATAGCAGATGAAAGGTACTCTCATCCTCATCCCCACAGCTCCTAAAGAGGTCATTGTGTGGAAGTCCCAATCTCCTAGCATGTACGCTGGTCGGGCAGTGCCCTGTAATCACCCCCACAAGAGTCCGTAGGTTTCGTCTATTCAACGCCAGGAGCTCCGCAGAGCGCTTGGGATCGATCCTAGGCCAAAGTTGCCTAGCAACAATACAAGTGCTACCAATACTCCACCTCGCGTTAGCGGTACTCAACGCATCAGCATTTGCCATCATTTTACAGGCTAATAAAGACCACCCGAGATGGCGATGACTAAGCCCGGTCCCCGCATTAGAGCCTCCTCTAGCTAGTTCATCCGCTTTGTAGCTTCCGTCAAAGCCACTATGGGCCGGAATCCAAAAAAGGGAGATGTTAAAAAATGTTCCCATCTCCAGGAGACAGGTGCGACATGCGGCAACAGTCTTTGAGTTTGTAATTACAGACTCAAGGTATTTAATTGCCGGCTGAATATCCGTGAAGATGGTAATATAGCCAGGCGAGAGTCTCCCAAGTACCCCCGGATGGGTCAATGGACCCAAAATTACACCATGAGCGGCATGCTTCTTATAGGAAATCCAGTCCAGCTCCAGACCTGGAGACCTAGCCTTTTTGAAAGACCTCCTGCACACAAACTCTAAGCTCAGAGATTTGTGCATTCCACCAGACAGGTTTTTTCTTACCTCTTTGCCTGCTGATGGGGCACGATCTAGACACAGCAAAATCAAAGGTGCCGTGGGGGCCTTTACAATATCGTCCAACTCTAGTCAACTAGGCATAGGGGGTAGCTGTTCCAGAAATGCTTCCCGCAACATAGACCAGTTAGTCCTTCTACGATTACGGAAGTTTGGATTGTTTACAGGTCGCTCAGCAAGGCTGAATCGCAGATAGCGGTGATCGGAAAAAGAGTGCCTGGATGACACTCTTCAGTCTTTGATCAAGTGGACAATATTCTCCGAGACAAGATAAACATCTAAGACCTCTGCTCTATTCCTAGTAACAAAGGTAGGCTCCGTACCCACATTGCAAATTAATAAGTAAGTACCAATTAAGTACTCAAACAGATATTCACCCCGACCGTTGGTAACAGAGCTACTCCAGACGGTATGATGCTCATTCGAATCGCAACCGATGATAAGATCGACTTTTGATGTTTCAGCCGCTGTAATAGCATCTCTAAGAATGGGTAATGGTAAGATATCCTCATCATCATAGGGAAAGTACGACGAAATTACCCAGTAAACAATACCACCGAGCTCAAGGCAGACTGCAACAGAATCCCTGTCACGATAGGTTGGCAATAGCCCTTGAGGGACTTCTTAACTAAAATACAGGACCAGGGTTTTCCTTGGCCCTTAACATGGAAAACACTATAGCTAGAAGATTTATGACCCTTGACTAGGTCCCCCGCGACCTAATTATTAATATGATGACCTTCCTACCACCACTGTAACATCGGCCTCACCGTCTTGCTTGTAAAATGTCCTAGAGTTTGAAGCACAGGCCATTTTGCTATAAAACACAAGCACGCCTTAAAGTCGATAACACAGGTTGTTTTATCACAATAACTCCTGACAATATGCAATACGTGTTTTACTATTATATTGTATATGTATATAATGACATATTTCCCGATTTTCAAGATAATGGTAACTGGAATGTTATGTGGTCAGTATCACGCAAATCCTGCCTTTACTCCATTAATTTTGATCAAATTAACTAGAGGCCGACGTTTAAATATGTTCGTTGCACGAGTGTGTAATGAACCATATGCTGATCGTGCTGCTTCCACCTATAGATCGAAGGCAGCACCTGATGAGTAGGGATCTATCGGTGGTACGAAACTAGAAGCCGAAAGTCCCATTATACCTGGACCCTGATGCGAGCACGAGGGCAACTGAACCGTCCGCCAACCATTCCATCCTTATCGCCCCACTTGCATTTTATTCTCTGTTTTCGCCTCCCTTGTCTGTGTTGTCTTCCGCAGGCCTATGTTTCTTTTAATACGTAAAGGACTGGGGCAACAAGCGGCGAAAACCCCGCCCACGTCTCCCGAACTGAGCTACAGCAAGCATAGGCCGCTGCTTAGCTCGTTGAGGAGCCTATTTCTTTGCCAGATAGCACTGCCCGACTTTCACGGCACGGTCATCATCCAATCTTAGGCTTCGTCCCTACGGACATCTTCGGATGTCCACCAACCAGTCCGTTACAAGTGGAATCTGCGACCTCTCGCTTGGCAACTCGACGGTCTACCCTATGATATTTCGCATTTTCAATCACTCTAAACAAAAAACCTCTTCATACTTGCATATAAAACCGGAAGAGTCCTTTGACCCCCTCTCGCCCTTCTTATTCAATCCATCAAAAGCAAATCTACTCAATTCCTACTCCCAAAAGAATTCCACTCAATCACACAACGTGTACGAGTACACTACAATTTCCACTCACAGCGGGAACAGGAAGCAGCGTAGCGCCACCCACCCACAGTTATTTCGCCTGCGGGCTTTTAGATATTTAGAATGTATGTATGTACGTCTTTCGCTTGTCAGAAACAGGGGAGTGTGGAGCCACCATAGTCAGAGTCAATCTTTCGCCATGAAAACTGTGGTAAGGCGCAACAGTGGGTCCGTTTAGTTCCCAGCACGCCACTGATATGTACTTGCTCGCTTTTCTTGCATTTGGTATGTTATGTCGTGCTTCGGAAATTCAACAGAAAACAGTCGATAAGAAGTTACCAAGTCGGGTGGTTGTGTCGTTTCGCGTCGTCAGTTTCGAGTGGTACGTTACGCGAGTGCGTGTTAAGCGGTTTGTCGATTCTTGGCACTGTGCGTGAGAAAAGTGGGTGGACAAAATTTGAGGGATATCGGGTCGTGCTAATAGTTTTTGCCAAAAAAATGGGTACCCATATCGAAAGTGCATAGAAAAAAAATTAAAAGTGCATTCCGCTAGTGATTTTCTTGCGAGATTCCTTGCAGTGAAAACTGCAGACAAAATAGTGTGTGGTGCAGTCATAGTCAGTGAGTGACTTGGCCTGGCTGCAATAGTTTTGTTTTATTTTCGAATTTCCTCGCAATTGAAATTCGGACAGAGGAAGTGTGTGACGAGCCAGAGATTTTCTAAATTTAAATGAGTAAATTGCTGCAACCGGCAGTTATTGTGGATGTTGTTGGATGAGCTGCGGAGACTTAAAATTTCACCGGTAAAATGACTTGTTTAGCTTTTTACAATCAAAATGCATTTTCGGTTGCCCATATAATTGCAAATGAGATATGTAGATATGTAGATAGATAGCACTATCTACCTGAACAGGTTTTAGGGCTAGTTCTGTTTGGTTGCGTCACTCAACTTTAGATACGTGTACTCATACATCAATTTACCTTGGGGGACCACCGTCTTACGGTTGGTCATGGGCAGGGCTCACCATTCGGATGTAACTAAGCGTGAAGTTTGTCTGGTTTCGTTTGTTTTCATTTTTATTATCCAGAAATAATGCTCGTGAGGTTTAGTGAAGAGTTAGCAAAATTTTATTTTTAGATACAAGATTGAGATGTATGTCACCAAAAGAACTTTAGAAACTCTTTATTTATTCATATACAATAGTTTTTGAATGCGTTTATTGTCGTAATTTTAAATTATGTCAAAGGGTGAACTTAAGTCCTGTCACAAACAATTGCCATGAATTTTATTTCGCGTGAAAACCGGTCATCACAGTGATGATCGCTCTTAAGTGAGAGGGAAAGTTCAAGTGTCGTAAGGAGCGCCGCGGATATGTGCTGTGTGCAAATTTCCACTGTCAATTTTTCGTGGGAGAGTCGTGGGAGAGATAAGTGCAAGGTTTTCGCACGAAAATGTTAGTACCCGCCTTAAGGTGTGAGTTCCAAGGCAGCGGAACACTATTCATGTTTATTTTAAAGTTTGGGGCAGGGGTCGGCAACCTTTTTAGGAGAGTGGGCCACTTTCAAAAGAACTATCTTTAGGCGGCACAGTTACGTTAAGTTAAAAGGGCTGCTTAAGTACACTAAGACCACCACTGGGTCCGTTGTGATACTCCTGGACTCAGCAACTGAGACCAATTCACTCGTTACACCAGCCGGAGCTCACAATGAAGCGATGTAGCTGACCAACATTTACCTTTTTCAGGTCATCCAGATCGGTGAAGAAGTAGGAACCAAGGAGGTCTTTCCTCCACGGTCGGATAGCTACATAGAAGATGAGACGTACTTTCCTCCTCTTCCTCGTCCCTATAGCTCCTGCAAAAATCATTATACGGAAGACGAAGTCTCCTGGTATGCTCCCTAATTAGGCAATGTCCAGTTAGCACTCTTACGACAGTTCTTAGATTATTTCTGTTTAGCATTAGCAATCCAGAAGAACGTTTGGAATCCAGTTTGGGTCACATCTGTCTAGCCACATGACATGTACTGCCATCGCTCCATCTGATGCAGCCCCTATCATACGCCACATCTTTGATGGCCAGTTTACAAGCAGCCAACGGCATGCTGGTGCTACATAACCGCCCGCTGATCTCATCGATCGTACCTGCTCGAGCCATTTCGTCGTCCTTGTAGTTACCAACATAGTCACTATGCCCTGGCACTCAGCACAGGGAATTGTTAAAGAGATAAGCGATTTAATCGCCGGTTGGCTATCCGTGTAGATTATAATGTTCCTACCAGACACGTCGTTTTGCGACAACCAGGCTAGAGCTTCAGATATTGCTGTAACTTCCGCCTGAAAAACACTATATGTATTAAAGTTCGGGAGTCGGAACGACAAGCTAATATCCAACTCTTCCGGGTATACGCCAGCCCCACTCCTTCGTCAATCTTAGAACCATCAGTGAAAATGGTAATAGCATCTGATTCCTGAAAAGCGTTTACGGGCCAATCGAGGGAATCAGGCCTGTAAAGCGGTGGAATCTGCTCGCATCAACCAGTCGATTCTCATTTTAAGGGCAATGTTAGTAACGGTATGCTAGTGTCCTGAATCGAATACCATTCAAATCAAGACTGTGCACTTGAGTAGGATCGGTTTGCAATTTTTATGACGTCTGCCAACGGAATAGTTATGTAGCAATACCGAAACGAATGGCGTTCGAATCAAGGGCTGCCGTCGGTTTAGCAACGCCCAAACGGCCTGCTTTCCTTTCTTTCTTAGTGGACTATCTATGGCCTACTACCATACAGAGACCGAACATTGAGCATGAGCATTAAAATTAACTTGCCTCGTTTTTTTATGATATTTACGTCAATTTATACATCCGTTAGCAGACAGATCAGACTCTCCTTATGCAACAAATCAAGTACTTTTTGAGGTTATGTTTTATAACTGTGAACAAATGCATCATCTTTTATTCTAAGTCTACTAATCATGGGTCGCGGCCACAGAACAACGAAATGAAGAACATGTTCAACTTCTGATCCAGATCCAAGTTTGTGGATCATTTTTGTCATAGAAACGACTATGGTCTATCAGCAGCCAGTTCTTACTGAGCAGCTAAAGCTCAATACACATGGCGAACAAAATAGTTCGCGACAACCATCGAAAGTGCGGAAAAAAGAATCTCCTCATTTCCACTGTTCTATAGATGTTGACGTGGCTCGATGGTGGTTGCGAACCATTTGGTTCGCCATGTGTGTCCAACTTAACAGCTGATGACATTCGAATTGAATTTCGCCACGAATACGTCGAATTCCACAAATTCACAAACAACACAACTTTCACGCGACTGCAACTGCAAACGGACGACCACATAATTTAAGTTCGCACCACATGATGGGACACAACCGCGGCCAAACTTAATCGAACTATACCAATATTAGAGAATGTTACGAAAGAAAATCTCCGCATTTCCATCGTTAAATGAAATTGATAGTTACACACACACACACACGAGTTATGATAGTTTTTCACGCTTTTCCACGGTTTTTCACAATCGCCAACGCAAATCTCTCAGTCGCAGCCGTGGAACTCACGCCTTTCACCAATTTTATATTAACACAAATATCTTCTAGTGTCACTTAATTTAATATACTCGTACTACAATATATGATTGTCCTAACTTTTTAGTGCGATTGTTTTAGAAATGATTGCAATAGGACGGTGATCGCCGTAGGTAAAATGAAAATGTTTATTGGGAGGCTATTGATATGAAAAGCGACAGAATAAACCGACCAGAAATTCGACCAAATAAGCGATCAGGAAAGTCTAGAGGAGATTTGCTAGAATGTGCGAGAAAGGGCATTGGCAACGAAGTGATATGTAGGCAAGATGGGTATCATATAACTAGGGGTGATGAGCCGAATGCATTAGACTGCTGTTGCTGGTATTTTAAGTTCCCTGGTCAGGAGAAAAGGACCTTTTTTGGACATGAAATAAAACCCCGGCGGCCAAGGCCCGACGTCGGGCTGACACGCCACGATGAAGAAATGAAACCCCGCCAATATGGGTATCTTCTGCACTGGATTACTGTTGAAGGCATTCTGACTCATGACATGAAGTGAAACCTAGCCAAGTATGTTAACAGTACATTAATATTGCCATAACATTATGTTAACAGTACAGTAACAGTGCATTAACAGTATGTTAACAGTGCATTCCAATTCATCTTTTTTTTGGAGTGATTTGTCATTGTGGAGGTATATATCAAAATGCACAGTTTTTTAAAGTCGGGCATTATGTCATTTTTTTGAGGGTAATTCATTGTGGGGATAGTTCGCAAAGCCGTAGAAGAGTACATAGAGTATCCTGAAATGAAGATCTTGGCCTGCCTCAGTGCCAGTGCGGAGACGGATTGCTCTTAAGGCTGGTCTTCGTGCGAAAATGTTCCACTTAACTCTCACGCGAAAAAATGACAGTGTAGACTTGCACACAGCACATTACTGCGGCGCTCTACACGATACGTGATTTTCCCTTCTATGAATGAAATATGTTGGTACTGAGAGAGCGAAATTTTTTCGTGTGAACGCACCTTTTGACGAAAAACTGATCTTGGTACCTAGCTTTAATCTAAGAAGCGCCTTCTTCTAGCCCCGCATAGTGAAATTTCACAGAAGGATTCTGGACAATGGAAGGAGTCGCCAAAGGCATCCTGGCAAATTCGTCAGCAAAGCTGACGTGTCCAGGAAATTAATTATGGGTACCCTGGTAAGATGTGGCAGTCTACTTGGCTAGAGACTAGAGTCATACTGACCGCTTAACAATCTTTGGAGGCGACCGGTAGTGCAGTGTGTTGAGGCATCAGTCTCATGTTTGACTACCGGCGTTAGGCATAGATGGTCGGTGGAATGGACTAAAATGTTTGCAATTCTCTCTCTTGCCTTTGAACAACTTTATGTTATCTTGCGTGAGATTGGATCCTCAATTTCTTTGCTCCAGATTATTAATCAACATCATCATCGTAGGTCGATAGAACTACGTCGCACTCTGATCGGATAGTTGTCTTTCCTCAAATTTCGGAAACCCAGCAGTTGTTCAGTGTCAATATCTACATCTACTAAGGCATGCGGCTGTCGTCTATTCTTTGTACGAGTATATGACCTTTTCATTGATTCGTTGTTGCTTGACAAATCTACGAAACTTTCAGCTCGTCGTTCAATGCATACGGCTCTTGTTTGTACCTGAGGCGCTATCCACACCTTCCGCACAAATGTATTCAGCATATTATCGGAGGATTGGGTTAGAATACATGCTTCGCAGCCATATCATAGCATACGTGGCGTATAATGCGAAGCTTACTTGCTTCGGTTTCAGTAGTGGAAGAACCGAGAAAGATGTCTTATGAGGTAGTATATCCGTCGTTGAAATTCATTGTTTTTGTTTCGCTGGCGCTCTTTGACAGGTTGCTTCCAATATAGGTATTTGAAGTCGTCTGCAAATCTGATGCTGAGGTCTTCGATTTAGGGGACAGACTAGTAGCCTCTGTGATTTTGCATCAGTTAATGAGATGAATAAATAACTTGTTCGAAACGCTTACGACTCGCAGTCTCTACACTCTACAGATATACAGGAAAACTGGTGTCAGTTGCAATTAAATGAGAGCCTCTGAAATCTCTATAAAGGCTAAAATTTTAGTCAGAAATAAACCTCATACCGAGAGCACACCTTGGAATGAGCTGCAGAAGGCACAAGCCGCGGGTCAGGTTGATAAAGCATTTGGCTGTTGGCGATAAGGACCTTCAAGGCTCCTTCGACGATTTTCGAAACTGTCATCACAGACAACTTCGGTTATCATCATCATCAACAACGAGATTAGCAACGAGTACAACGTACTCATGAGGTCAAGAAGCAATCAATAAATATGTTGAGTTAAACATTTATCAAAATCGGATCTGATGATTTAAGAGAAAAATCTGTTACTAAAAACCGGGAAATGTTGGTCTAATCGAATAAGCAGATATATTTGTCCGAAATGTCGGCTATTATTAAAACAAACAGATCATAACCCAGTTTTCAAATAAATATTATTATTTTCCTAATTTTCCCATTGAAATCTCCTCGGGTAGCTTTCAAAATGAAAACATTTCTATTTGCCAAAAATTAAATCGCCCACCATCATCCCAGTCATATGTTCCAAGTGTCACGCATCGCACCGCGCCTGTAATAAAATAAATTTGCGGACACACAATTTACCTCTCATCACTCGTGAAAGTCCAATAAAGCTATATGATTCGGTCAAATTATCTAAATATTTGATCAAAAAATGAACAATTCTTCCAGAGCTAAATTTTTTGATGACGTATAATTTGTAGGGGCTGTAAAGTCAGAAAAGAAGTTAAAGTAAAATGTTCGGCTACAGGCATGTTCGGTGTCATGTCATAATAAGGGTGACCACGAGTACTTTTCATTTCTGGTGTTTTTTCCAATTCGATGCAACTTAATAAGCGGAAAAATGCGTAAAATTGCATTGCACTGCAATCATAGACATTACTTTTGACGTTAAACAATCGCGTAATATTTAACGATAGTATATGTATTCTACTGCACCATCTCAAAATTGCATTGAGATGGTTTTTCAATTTTTTTTTCTTTATTTCGCCCGTCATTGCGTTGTGGTTGCCTCGAATGAGAAAAAAATACCATAGAAATGTAAAGTACTCGTCGTCGCCTTTGATAAGACAACATGCTTATAGCCGACGACACAAAATTATTTTTTGACGTAAACTGTAGGGGTCGAGGAATCAGAAAACTTCGATCCCTTCAGATTACGTCATCGAAAATTCAGCCATAGAGAAATTAGTATTTTAAATCTCTCTGCATACTGGACTAGTATGTCTATGACTAGTATGTATCTAATGCGGGGTATACGCCTTTGATTTGAATAGATATTTTTTGGGTCTCATACTCGTACAATTCAATGTTCAAACTAATGATTTTCTTTTTTCTCCGTTCAAGTGATAAAATTCCACCGCCTTCGCACTTAATTCCTTTTCTTCTCACCAATATCTGACATAATATTTTTATTTACCTTTTTTATTTAATTTTTTTCGTGCCGCAAAAGAAAAGGAACAACTGAATATCTGTGCTAATTTCTTTAGCATCAAACTGTTAAACAGCCTTCACGTTTGTTTATTTCAGAATGGGGAAAAAAAATGTTCGTACATATATTATGTATTTTAGAGAGAAATATTTTTTGTTATATATTATAGAAAAATATATTTTTAGTAGGAAAGACGTGTAATTTTGAAAAGCGGAAATATTATTGTAATTTTCTTCGGTGCTACTTTTTGTGATGTCCAGGTCAACATCAATTCTAGCGCCAGTAATTTTTTTCAAGGAAATGTAGCAGAATTTACGTACGATACATATAACCTGCTACATGAGTTTCATTGACGAATTCATCAGGCGTAACTAATGAGAGTCATCAGGCCATCATCAGTAAAGTCATCAAGGTTAGAAAAAAATTGTGGCTTTTTAGCAGTACTTGAACCCGCCACCACTCCAATAAGAGAACAACCACAGCTGCCGTCTTCTGGAAATAATTGAGCAAATATCAAAGTCGTTGATGAGTGCTTCAATGAAAAATGGGGAAAAGTTATCAGCTGGCCTGATGAGTTGTCATTGACTCTCATCAAGTATTTCATCACAGCTATGGCCTACTGAATTCGTCCATGATAGTCATGTAGCAGTTCATTGAGTGATCATGATCATGATGATCATGGCTAGCACAATCATCATGCTATTTTTCATCCAGACACTCATCATGAGGAATCAATAGCTTCATCATAGCATGGTTAGCAAAGAGTAGATACGGAAATGTTTTCGAACAAATTTGTTTCTAAGCGAAAAAAAGGTCGACTGTTGAGCGATGGATAGCACGGAGGTCTGTATCAGCTTTAGCCCCAGTGTTGGTTTTTTTGTTTTTAATTTAGGGATTTCTCGTTTGATATTATCTAAAAACAACTATTATACTCGTATGTATACGTGTATAAAAATATTGGGTTGTTCGGAAAGTCATTTCGCTACCTTTCAACAGATGGCGCTGTTTTTGAAAAACAATTATGGTGGCGTTAGCCAAGTTTTTTTTTTTGCCAGTTGACAGCTGACATTTCAAGCTATAATCAGTCACAAATTGGTGGTCCTCTGTTTACAAATCTTTATTTGTCATCGACTTGAAAATGGAAAATAAAAGTGAACATTTTCGACATATTTTGCTTTTTTACTACCGAAAAGGCAAAACGCAGTTGAAGCGCGGAAAAAGTTGTGTGATGTTTATGGTGAAAACTCATTAACAGAACGCCAGTGCCAGAATTGGTTCGCTTGTTTTCGTTCCGGAAATTTCGAAGTCAGTGATGCACCACGCTCTGGTCGTCCAACAGCTGTCGATGGCGACAAAATAAAGGCAATGATCGAAGTTAACCGGCGAAGTACGACACGGGAGATGGCGGAGAAACTCAACTTATCCAAAATAACCGTTCATGAACATTTACAGAAGCTGGGATACGTTAGCAAGCTCGATATTTGGGTTCCACACGAATTGAAGGAAATTCACCTCATCAAACGAATTAACGATTGCGATTTGCTGCTGAAACGTAACGAAATTGAACCATTTTTGAAGCAATTCATAACGGGCGATGAAAAATGGGTTGTTTACGACAACATCGTGCGAAAACGATCTTGGGGCAAGCGCGATGAACCTGCACAATCGACATTAAAAGCAGATATCTATCAAAAGAAGGCAATGCTGATTTTATAACGGACGGTTTGGTGGGCATCCGAAATTGCCCGTGGGGACGGAGCCTTAGGTAGCATAATGACCGTGAAGGTCGCGCCCTGCCATCTGGCGAAGAAAAAGGCCCCTCAACGAGCTAAGCAGCGGCCTATGCTTGCTGTAGCTCAGTTCGGGAGATGTAGGCGGGGTTTTTCGCCGCTCGTTGCCCATGTCCTTTACGCATTAATAAAAATTCATAGGCCTGGGGAAGATAACACAAACAGGGGAGGTAAAAATGTGGAATAAAACAAATAGTCGATAAGGATGGAATGGTTGGCGGATGGAACAGACGCCCATGCAGTCGCATTGGGGTCCAGGTGTAATGGGACCCTCGGCCTCTGGCTTCGTACCACCGACAGATCCTTACTCATCAGGTGCTGCCATAGATCTGCCAGTGAGAGCAGCACTACCAGACCATAATATGGTTCATTACAGGTGGTTCATTACAATTTCCAAGGTGGTGTTTATTTTGAACTGCTCCCAAGGAACCAAACTATCAATTTACATGTGTACTGTCGCCAGCTAGTGAAATTGGCCAAAGAAATCAAGGAGAAACGACCACAACTGGCAAATCGTAAGGGTGTGTCATCTTCCATCAAGATACCGCCAGACCCCATACATCTTTGGTCACTCGTAAAAAGTTATTGGCCTTAGGCTGGGAAGTGATGCCTCATCCACCGTATAGCCTTGACCTTGCACCATCAGATTACCACTTATTCTGTTCACTGCAAAACCATTTAAATGGAAAAACATTCGTCTCGGATGAGGCTGTCAAAAATGAGTTGATTCAGTTTTTTTGCTTCTAAAGACCATACTTTCTCCGAACGCGGCATTATGCAGCTGACTGAAAGATGGCAAAAGGTCATCGAACAAAATGGCCAATAATTGATTAATGTTTGTTGCTTGTATGTATTAATAAAAGAAGTTTGAAAATTATGAAACAAAACGAAATGACTTTCCTGACAACAATATATTTGGTTAGTCTTATCTCGCAAAAATCACTCAAGGAAAATTCAGTTTGCATAATCTATTCCTATCCCCTACAGAAAATATTGAATATCTTACAAAATTGAACGAAATAAAACTAAAATAAAGATTCAAATGAAAAGCTCTTTTCCAAAATATGTAAATAGCTACATGTTCAATTTATCGGTAGAGCAAGAGTGATGAAGACCGAAAGATTTCCACTCAACATATGAATGCGTTTACTGACCTATACATACAATTGAGAGGTTGGTAATTTCAGTGACCCAATTTTTCCGCCCGAGGAAAAAAGCACACGTTCTTATTAACAGGTGTGATTAAAGAAGCAATGAAAGAGCAACTAGAGCCAGCTGGTTCTCGTCGATATCACAGAGGCATACTAAAAAATGCGGAAAAATGTTTTGGAAAAAGTACAAAAAAAAAAAAAGGAAAAATAAAAAATATTACACATTTTTTCAGAGATGCCTCAATTGCTGACGGCATGCACAAGTACAAGTAATCGAAAGTAAATTGGTCGTCGTTATTAATTGTGGGCGGATTATTTTGGTAGCTATATATGCGTGAAGATAAATTAATTTTATCTGTCAAATTTAGGTTGAACAAACATAAAATAATATAAGCCCATATTTGCACACAAAGGACTAGAATTAAAAATAATAAATTGTAATGGATGTAAATTGATTGGATTAATCAAGATATTCAAGGGCTTATTCATTTCAGGGCAATTAAGTTACATAAAGTAAAACCAAAGATGTTGTGTAAGAAATACTTTATGACTTCATGATCGACGGATTGATTGATAGATTTGTCTTGGCATATGACATGTTTGTAAGTTGGGAAAAGTACGTTGTATCATTGCGAGCTAAGACAGACAGTCATCGTACACACTTTTAATTGCTGAAAAAAAGTATACACCATCGACTAGATTAAAGGATGGTTTCATTCTTATGTCGGATGTAGTCCGGCAAAGGATAGAGAAATAAGATCAGCACGATTCATGTGGCGATATAAGGATAATAAAAGAAATATGTATGTTTATTACTAAACTATGTAAAGGCGGGCTCATTTTTTAAGCATTTTCTGATTTTTTTCGATTTTATCAACATATAGTAATAGCCATTTTCCATGGGTGGTTTGGAACCATGTGTTTTGTTTAATCGCCCAATCGATAAATGCCAACGCCAACTGCCAGCAAGAAAAATCACCCATGGAAAATACTAAACCGCCTGAGTTAAAAGCCAGCTAGAAAAATCGCCCGTAGAAAGCACTAAGTGGCGCTTTCCATGGGCGGTTTTTCTTGACCGTTTTTGGCGATTTTCCCATATATTTTGTTGTTGCACAATAAGATAAAGTACATAGGAAAACCGCAAATCATCTATGGAAAGCGGCACTAAATCGCCGAACCGCTACAGCCAACAGCTAGCCAGAAAAATCGATCACAGAAATGGGCATTAACGGCCGATTGTGTTTCGAACTTCAAAAATAGCAAACTTATGCGATTTTACGCGCTCCTGGGGTAGACTACACTTGACTCCGTAGTTTTCACAGTCGATGGTGGTGGCGGTTGCGCAAAATCAATGACGGTGGTTGTCGGTTTTCGCCGACCACGATGGCTGGCTGCAAACTACCGCTCATAGGAAGACATCAATTTAATTCTAGGCGCGTTCTTTTGTACTCGAGTGGGGGCTCCCGCAGGAGACACCCACTGGGTCGAAAGACTTATGGTGTTTTGGGTTTAGCGAACCCACGGACCTGAGCTACGCAAGGAGGTACTGTATAGGGTAAAGGGGCCTTGGCGCTGATCCCTATGCCTGCCTTTGGGGACTGACGACCCCACGTGCCTTAGTTATGAAGTTAAGGTGGCTGAGTGGCGGTCTCGCTAGTGGTGTCCGTCGTTATTTTGCCACCGGTGTTGTTTGATGGTCTTTTTGATTCCGTCGTTATACGACACCTGGGGAATGGTGCCCCCGCATAACGAGCTACGAAAGGGGGTTATATAGGTTGAAAGGTATCTTGAATGATTCCTATTGGAGCAATCCTATAGGTGCCATGAAGCGGAAAGATGATGACACGGCTTTGGGGTCTTCCCAAGCTCTGATTCTAAAATAGGTGTGGATTGGTGGAAAGTGACAGATACTGATTCCTATACTGCTTTGGGGCTAGACAATCCCACGAACCCAGTCAATTGGCTTACTAGTACCTGGACATGGCGCCGGCCTGTGATGGGAAAAGAAGCACTATCCCCATTTGAGGAGAATGCTTACTAGTACGTGAGGAACGGAAGCACTTTCAACTCTTTTGGGGATAGTGGGTTTAGCTAAGCCCGGAATGCACTCCTTAATCAGCAAGATATTCCGTAAGGATATTGAACGGTGAGATCATTCCGGCTTTTGAGAAATCAGTAGCTAATAATGAACCACGGGGATGGGTGTGCCCCCAGTACCAAGGTACTGGCCCATTAAGGTGTTGGACTCGTGGGGGCTGTGTGTTATTGTTAAGTCGGCTAAGCTAGGTCGCAGCCTATAATGGTAAGGTTCTGAGGAAAGTGCATGTTCCAAAGTAGTCATCCTTCTGACTTCGGTCAGAGAAAACGCCATCCCGTAAGGGGGGAGGTTAAAGCCCTGTGCTAGGTACTCCTTAAGGCATCGAATGTAGACGATTCCGGGAATTCCTGTACTCGAGTGGAGGTTAATTTGGGTGAAGGGTAAGCGCCGTGCTAAAGAACGTTCGAGGTTAACTACCCGGTTATGTGTCAAATGTGCAATGGACCCTTGACGTCAATTTAGTTATTCATCATTTTTGATTGTGTTCTCGAGATTTAAAATGTGGAACTGTGCTAATAAACTTGATATCAAAAATCAATTTAAACTGCGAAGATTTTTAATTTTCCGTAATAAAAACGCCTTTTAGCGATGCAAGCGACATTTATCCGTCATATCTGACATATCTACCCAGTGCAGGTTTGTTAACTCGTAGAGATATCCAGGTTAATTAAGGTTAGCGCACTGTTGTAAACTGCGTATTGTTACGTCGAATTAACTTGCACCGCAGTACAAAAGAACGCTACAAAAGAACGCGCCTTCTATACTATATGTCTTCTTTATCCACCAACAGTTAATCATAAAAACTACCCATGGAAAATGACAGTAAGTGCCGCGTTCCACGGGCAGGTTTTGCAGGCCGCCGTTGGCGATTTTCTTTTGTATTTTGTTCTTGCGCATTAACAAAATACATGGGAGAATCTTCAACCGCAGCCCGCAAAAACCGCTTACGGAAAGCGGCACTAAGAATGGGTAACTCATTGCCTTCATCTAGTTCTAGCTCAACCGTTAACAGCCGATGGTGGCGGTTGCCCTAAGTCAATGGCGGGGGTTGTCGGCTGCCGATTGCAAGCTTACGGAAAGACATGTTTTTTGTTATATGTGGTTTGTTCAACCGCTTAGCCGCTACCGCCAAACGGTAGTCAGACAAACTGCTGGAAGAGGGCACTTAGATAATGCATCTATTGTTCAGGCTACACCGCAGCCCATCGACCTTTTCTTTCCAATTTAAATTAATTCGAGGCGTGGACTTACGATTATATAATAATCCCGAAAAGAGAAGGAAGAATCCTTCCATAGAAACGAAAAGAGGTGAAAGTGATACATGACATTAATCCAATTAAATCCATCCTCACTAAAATACATTTTATGTGCTCTCACTTTTCAAACCAATAAATTTCTCTCCGTTTCGCTTCTTCATAGCAATATGAACAAAATTCATGGCCCACGACAGATTAAAGGTTTCAATGTCTAGCGTTTGATTTATGGGTTTTGGTTTCTGCCTTTTTTTACAATGAAATTGAACGCAGTCATTGCAAAGGGTTAACTAATGCATAGAGTGTGCGTAGTGCGTGCACGCACTATTTAGGTCAAACATTCTACCGTGTGCACTTAACCCAATTGTGAGGGCTTTCATGTAATGTTGGCTCTGAAAAATGTGATAAATACACCTGGAATTGTTGTTTCCCCCTGTAGCAGTTTAGCGTAGTAAAGACTGTAATGTGGTCACAATATTTTCAAAATGATTGCCGGTCCATGATATTACATACTACGTACATAGGTAAAGTTGTACCAAATATGTTGTGTATGTAGCTGGTGGTCATTACGGTTTTCTTTTGCCTATCTTTTCCCCTTGTAAAACTTAGCTCTGTGTGGTTCTGTGTTGACCAACCATGTTGTGGGCCGTTTATGAATGAGTCTAATTAATTCTAAAGCATTTAATTTTCTTTCTAATTCAAATGCGATTTAGATAGACCCGTACGTGTCGGCGATTACGCAAAGATAGATAGATTGATAGATACTCGTATACATAGAATGTTTTGGTCGAATTCATTGGACATTGACGCGGATTGTCGCGTAGGCAGTGGTAGTAATTCGCATTCTGTTCATTTTGTATAGGAAAATTTGAAAGTTGGCACGCTACTCGGAAAATTTACTGGATTTTCTCGACATTTGTCCTTAGAGTGAAATTTATGTCTCGTATGTATATTTCTTAAAATACGAGTACATCCATGTTTTTACTATATGATATACATATATGATTTTATTGGGGCACCCAAATTAGCCATGGCGAAAATAAAAAATAAATTCGTTTTGCACCGAAAGTGTTCATCGGAAAATAAACGGAATTAGCTATGCATGGACAATATCGACATCACGCAAGAGACTGTTGCACTCAGAGAAGCGAGCGTTTATGTGATACCTTAAGCGTAGAGCGTGCGTAGTGAGCGAAGTCCACAAAGTGGCTGTTGATTCTCAGCCCTAAGTATAGCACAAAGTGCGCACGGACAATTTCGATTGGAATGAGCTGCGCTCGCTTCGCACCAAAGGGATTAACAGCATCTTTTTTCTCCTGGCATATCTGCATCCACAATTTTTTTAGTCCATGCATAATTTCGGTTCCCAATCGAAACAACGTATGCGAAGGAAAACGAGAAAGGCCATTATACCTAGTCTAGCCATAAATATTGTTACAAGGTTTGGCAACCCTGCAGAAAGAAACCGTTAAATTGCATTTCTTAAAAATTGAGCTAATCGCTATAGTACGCTTGTGCTTGATGCATTTGTCATCATTTGAGTTTAATTTTTAGTGTAGTGAACATGGATTGGGGTGACAAAGAAAATAGAATTGCTGTGATTGCACTTCATAAAGTAGGAATGCAACCAAGTGATATTTTTAAGACTCTGCATACCCTTGGTATAAGCCGAATGTTTGTATATCGGGCTATTGAAAGATTTAATGATACGTCTGGAGTAAGTGACCGTGAAAGAAGTGGCCGTCCGCGAACTACTCGAACACCTCAAGCGGTACATACTCACTTTAATTTTTAAACGAAATTGAACATTCAATCTGAAACTGTTTGACCACTTTCAGTTTCAGCCGAAATTGTCCCTTAATGTCTAATTTCATGGTATTGATTTTATTATTCTGTCAACGCTTTTCATTTTTCCTTCATAGAGACAGAATACTTTGTAGTCTGCTTCACAGTTGACATATCGTCCGAGCCCATTCAGCTTAATGAATCTGATCAGATGGCTGAAGCTTATCCTCAGGAAATGAAAGTTCGGTTCGATAAATTTGATAAGCTGACTGACCTGCGATTTGGGCTAATAGGCCGCTCAAGCTAGACAAATTTTTGTACAAAAATATAAGAGCTTTGCTCTTTTACAAAAATTTGCGGAAGCAAATATCTAAACCGCTAACTTTGCAAAAATTTGAAAATTTAGCAGATACTTCAAATTTTTGCCGACTATTTCACATTTTTGCGAATGAAGTTTCGTATGAGGGCAATTGCACTCATCCACTTTGTCTGTGCACAGTTATAAGGGGTTCACTGTCAAGCAAATTTCCAAACCACTGACAAAATTCGAAACCACAGTGATTTTTGTACAAAAATTTATACTTTATTATTTATTTAGAGATCAAATCAGAAAAAAAGTTCAAAAGATTCAAAGAGAAGCTGTCGATCCCTTCCAATTTACATAGGTATTCTCATGCTTCTACTCTTATTTGAATAAAATAAATCATCGGTTTTATCGGCTGACAAGAATAACTGATGGGTATTATATTTCTATTTCGCCGGGCGATGTGGCGCATCGTGTGGTTCGCGTCTCTGCTAATAGTGGCTTTACCACTGTAATAGTAAATAGAGCGAGTGAAGCGAGCATTGTAGTGCGTTATACTGAAATGTGTTTTTAAGTTTTCTCTGCAGGGAAGGATTTTTATTTGATTTTAAGCCTTACAAACGTGCTCTTCTATATTAGTACATATTTTATTTGGAGCATTCCTAGTTGACCGGGCGACGCACAGTGTTTCGCGTCTTTAACCAATAGTGGGGCTTTAATTGAGATCATTTGGCACTCCCCTTGCATGGGCTCAGCTCGCTACTCGATCTCCGCCACCCTCAGTAAACGACCCTAGTACGCTCGCTCTAAACGTTCTCGCTGCAGCGGTAAAATCACTATTAGTCAAGATGCGAATCACGCCTGGCGAAATAGGAATCTCTCTCTGGATCCTGTCAACTCCTTGTGGGGCATAGGGCATTAACCACGCCGACTTTCCACCTCGTCCTGTTCGCCGCCATCGCCTTCAACTGTCTCCACGATTTTCCTAATGACTTACCCTCGACCTCAACTGATCTTCTTCAGGTGTTTCTAGGTCGTCCAACGCGGCGACTTGTATCGGTTCCCTGTGGGTTCCAATCGAGAGCCTGTTTACCAATATTTTCCGGCCCCTTTTGAAGTGTGTGACCTATTCATTGCCACTTTCGCCTTTTTATAGAAGTGTCTATCCTGTCCTGGCCAGTAATGAACAGGAGGTCGTCGTTAGAAATGACCTCCGGCCAGCGTATGTGTAGGATGCGCCGTGGACACTGGTTCACGAAAGTTTGCAATCTAGTTGTTATAGCCCTGGTCACCTTCCAAGTTGAACAGCCATAAAGAAGCACAGATTTTACATTGGTTTCGAAGATCCTGAGTTTGGTACTTCTGGAGATGTTGTTGTTTTGCCAGAAAGGAGTTAAACTGAAAAAAGCTGCCCGAGCCTTATTGACGTGAGACTGTACATCAGCATCTGCTGTAACTACGCTTCCAAGGTAACAAAAATTGTCCACTTTTTCCACCGTCTGCCTCGAAACACAAATTTCGCTCTGTCTTCCTGGATCCAAGTTCATGTACTTAGTTTTGGTAGCATTGATTTAAAGCCCCGCATTACCACTTTCGCGGTGGGTATCCGTCATTTAAACTAGATCCGATATATTTAAGAGAAGACAAATATCGTCAGCGTAATCCAGGTGTTAAAGGTATTCAAACAGGTTCCATCTGATACCTTTGCTCTGGTGTTCATGAAGCGCACTGCAGAGTGCGTCGTTAATGGCAATCAAAAACAACAAAGGTGACAAAATTCAGCCTTGTCTCACTCCGCTATGTACCTCGAAGGGATCTGAAAGCTTACCCTTGTATAAGACGTGACATTGGGCTCCGCTATAGGACTCCTTGATGATGGATATGATTTAATCTGGTATACCTCTCCTATGCAAAGCCTTCCAGATGTATTCCCGGTCAACACTGTCAAACGCCTTCTCGAAATCGATGAACATGAGATGTAATGGGGATCTCCACTCTGCGGATTGTTCAAAATAATTCGGAGGGTGTTGATGTGGTCGCTACTTGGAAAGCCCTCGCGAAAACCAGCCTGTTCATCGTTCAGTGTGCGGTCAACTGTTTGAATAGGAATATACCTTTCATTTTATTAAATAATTGTCGCAACTGCACAAAAAATTTCAGTAGTTCAATGAACTGGAGATGTGTGTAGTTCAGCCATAGTCTACTCTTTGGTTAATATTTAGACTTATGGTCCGATAATTTCAATGCGCCTTAAGCATATATTCAAGATTATCGCAGCCCTTCAAATTCTTTTGTTCCCTTTTCTGATACACAAACATAATTGTTCTAAGGTACATGAACTTTCACTAGATACATGAAATGTACACAACAAACACTAGCCGTTCAAGGCTCTTCTGTATTGTTCTTTAATCTAACTGAACAAATATTGTAAATTACTCGTTTCGTTAAATCCCGTCCCGCTGCAATTACTCACATACATACTTTGTTTGACTCAAAATAATATTTAAATGGGCAACTTTAATTTGGAACATTCATTTTATTTTTTAATGAACAAATTTATGTTTTTTATCTAGTGACGTCATTGTAAGTTTTCTCAATGCCTCGTCGCGCCCTAGTAATAACTATAACACGTGGGCATACTCGTATGTGTACAGTACAACTAGATTTAATATAATGTTATCTATACATATTTTCACTTAATAATAAAGCAAATATCTATGTCCATATAGCTACGTCAAACGTACTCGTATTTAATAGGGCTAGTTGGTTTGTTGGGATTTTTCTTGATTTGTACATATTTCGGTGCATGGGCAAATCAAACAATGCACTTAAAAGACAATTTTCATTTTCTCCTAAAAGGAATACATGTAGTTTTATATTACATAGATGTTTTGGACAAAACCATGCTTTAAATTCACGAAATGATATCGATTGAAATTCAAAATTGAAATAGCGTTCATGAGCAGTAGCATCCCTTATAGCAACAAGCAATTGTCTGGGTGATACTGCAAAAGTTTCCTATGAAAATTGTATCAGATCAGGTTGTGTGAACTTGTATATATGATGGTGTAGGAGCCAGTTCCCCGATCAACCGATCAGCTCTTTACGATCAAACTGATATTTCAGAAGTGCTGGGAATTCAATGTAGACGCATACCAAATCTTCGTCGACTTTAAGGCGATATTCAGATTAGCTACATTTTCAGCTCCGACGCAGCCACGCACAATAGCCAAGCATAGTCGATCGTATCGCATGCTGAGCGATGAGTGTGAATCCGCCCATTTGATGCTGTGTATCTCGACTGAAATTTCAAGCAGTCGTGCAGCGCGGTGTCGTGTGTGTGAATTTCGCCTAATCAGGCATACGACAATATCGATCGTGGTGTACTGTACAACATCTTGCTACATTTGGTATACCAGCAAAATCAGTGCGACTGACAAAGTTGACGATGACCAACTCCGTCTCCATCCATGGTAAACTTACTGATCTATTTGAAGCACATACTGTTCTGAAGCAGGGCGATGGATTGGCGACGACGCTCTTCAACCTTGCACTGGAATACGCTATTCGGGCTGTGAATATGGACACCAGCGAGACGCTATTCATCAAGTCGACACAATTAGCAGCGTACGTCGACGAAATCAACATCATGCTCCGAAGATTGGCCGACGCAGAGGAACTTCTGCATGCGCTCGATACCGCTGCAAAAGAAGCTGGACTACGTATCAACGAGAGTAAAACTGAAATAATGATGCAGTCGAGGACAAGGAAACCAGCTCAAGCGAGGATCAATGCTGGGAGTTCGTGAACGACTTCATATACCTGGGCTGCAACTTGTCAAAGGGCGCCAACGAAACTGACGAAATCAAGCGACGGATACAGTTAGCTAATAAGACTTTTTTCTCGGTTCTCACCATAATGAAATGGAAGCATGTGCACAGAAACACGAAGCTCCGCGTGTACAAAACCATTATATGACCAGTGCTATGCTATGGCTACGAAACATGGACCCTAACTCAAGTCTCCGGAAACATGCTAGACACATTCGAACGTTCTGCGGTAAATTTTCGGGGCTGTTTGCAGTCGAGATGGATGGTGCATCCGGTACAACCTTGAGTTGTGTGAACTGTACAATAAGCTGGAAGTTTCGAAAATTGTCAAACTACAACGACTTTAATGGACAGGGCATGTACAACGAATGAACGATGATCGCATGCCAAAGATGGTAATGAACGAGTCGACGGAGCGAGACTGCGAGGACGACAAAGAGCTCGTTGGGACAGCTCAGTATATGCGGTTTCCGAACAACTAGTGGGCTTCCAAAATTGGAGGATGCGGTCGTGTGACCGAGATAATTGGAGGAAAACGATTCAGGCGGCCAAGGCCTGATGTCGGGCTGTCACGCCACGATAATGATGATGAGTAGCCAGTTCCCCACCTATTGTCTGTGAATTTATTCAATTCCATCCATTGTGGCTTAGTGTCCTTCTTGATAGAGCCTTTAAATGTTGTAAGTAGAGATTGCTCATGTTATGACCCCTAGCTCGGCCAGCGAGTTTAGCTGAAATGAGCTCCAGGTTTCATTTCAATTTATTTGAGTACGAATACTCGTACTCAAATGAATTAAAATAATCCCTTAATATCATTATGACTAAACCTGCTGTCCATATTCTATAATTTTATATGATAATAATGCGATCAGCACTTTTTCGCGCACTTAAATACACAATACGTAAACTAAAGACATAGTAGGTGCGTTTTTTTCGTACAGAGCAGAGTAGAGCAGGTTAAGCGGCAAAACCAAAAAAAAAACTATCGAGAGCAAATTAGCGTAGCCAACATGAAAACGGGGCATGTCTTTGCTGGGAGTGTGTCTTGGTTTAGTTAGAATTCAAATGTCAACTCAAATTTTAAGAGAAAACCTAAATCCTTCGCATATGTATTTACAATCGGATCAATTTTCTTAAGGCAGCAAAATTATTTTGTATGTTTACTATTCCAAATAATTACACAAAACCAACATTTTATTGACAGGAAATCTTTATGTGCTTCTAAAATTGTAACTGCCCGAAAACTTCGACACCTGCGCCGCCTGCATTGTAAAACGCTTACTACTTAACCCAGCAGCATTCTTGCACTGATGTTTTATCCAGAGCAGCTCAGATCAAATTGTTAGTGTAATTGTGTAGGCTAAACCTGCTGTGTTCTATATGGATCTTGAAAAAACGCGCCTAATTATATAGTGTGTAATACTTTTCGCACCAATTGTTAGCAACACCTGTAAAAATATAATGTGAAAAGTGCCGGTATAATGACAAAATCCCATCACTCTGCGTCATTGAGTTGAACTTTTATCTACATATTTATTTTTCTTTATATTTTCTGCACGTTAAGTAGCGAAAAAACGAGGCATTTTGCATTTCGTGCCGGAAAATGATTCAGGTGATGAGGTAATCTACATGACTAAGTACACACGATCCAATAGAATGCACAACGTTTATGATCGTTTCAAAACAGCATTTTTGTTTTAGAGATCAACGTGTTCTGTACATATGTATATGATTGTTGTACAGATAATGTGCATACTCATGTGTCTTTTGTGCTTTTATTTGAAGATCCCGATCAGAACATAAATATTGGCAACAATGGGGAAAACTATTTTGGTATAAACGAGAATAGATACATAAATTCTTCTGGATATTTTCACCGATCGCGGAATGTGTCTGTGAAAGTCATTAAAATAGTTTTATGTCGTAATACGCTTCGGCGGTGGCGGCACTCAATTAGTTCCCGTTTAATTAGAGACAATTTACCTTGAGCGAAAAGTGGTTTATGTGGCTAATTCAGGAGAGGTGCATAAATCAAATTTTATTAAAGCTGGCATTTAGTGCTGAAATATTGCATTTGTATAAATAAGTGTTAAGGATGTGGAGAAATTGAATGTTGCAATTTACATTACGAAAAGTTAAGCCTTTCGGGATTTAAGTAGTCGATTTTTAAGCTTTTTAATCAACAAAAAATAAATATGTATTTTCGAACCTTTTGATTCAGTATTTCGGTCAAGTGACCGCATCCTCCAATTGCGGAAGCCCAGCAGTTGCTCGACATCAGCATCAACTGATTTTTCCCAACGAGCTATAAATCTTCGTGGGCTTTCTTGGCTGATGCGTCCTTTCAATATTCGTTTAGGCATAGGGTTATCGCCCATTCGCTGTACTTGCCCTGCCTATTGAAGTCATTGTAGTTTGATGATTCTCGAAACTTCCAATCATACAGTTCGGTTGTGCCGGATGCGTTATCCAATTCCCCCAAGGACATTTCGTTCAACTGTGTTTAGCATTTTTCCGGAGACTTGGAATAGGGTCCTGGTTTCGCAGCCGTAGCACAGCACAGGTCGAATCTCATGTTACTACTATCCATCTACTACCCAAACGAACTATCCGGATTTCTCTTCTGTACGTATACTAGTCAACTATGAAAGTGACCCACCTGGTATACCTTAATTCTTTTTTTTGACAATTACTATGCTCGCATGAGGTGGCCTAAGCAGTCTGCAGACTTAATTAAATTTCATAGAGTACATGTATGTAGGTATGGAGACAGATTAGAACTTAGGCGTCGTTTATAAGTTGCGGTTTAACGGTGGTTTGAACAGCTGCACATAAAGAGAAACAGCGGCAGTCGCCGCGGTTTACAGATTCACATTGTATTTAAGTGCAGTCTCGCCGCTCAAGAAACCGCTGCGGTAACCACAGCCGTTTGATGAGCGGCGAGATTTAATTTAAATTACCAGTGTAAATTTGTAAACCGTTCGTTTGTGTCGCTGCTCAAACCGCTTGTTAAACCGCAGCTTATAAGAGGCGCCTTAGCGAGTTGGCTTCAATGACTTTCAAGAGCTACAGGAGGTTATTATCGAAGATAATAGTAATGTCAGTACAAAAGGAGGCATACCAGGTGCGTCACTTCGACAGTTGACTAGTATGCAATATGAAAAAAAAACCAGGCCGAAGCGAAGCTTATATACCCTAGACTTGTACAGACCTAGTGGTGATACCAAAAGTACCAATTGGCAACGACTATATGCATTAAAAGTGAGTTTCTTATATGGCCAGCTTATAGGGAAGGTTGGCATTCATTCAGGAGGATCTTGACCATTCTCAAAATCAACTAACTAACCCATTCTACAAGTATTTGTCGAATTTTTCAAGTCGCTAGCTTCATTCTATCGAAAGTTATTGCTTATTTGAAGTCTCACTTGTAGGGGAGGTAGAGGTTTCGTTCGTCGAATCTTGCGCATTTTTAATAACAACCAACTAGATCAAATACAAATACATAGTACAAATCTTTTACCAAAATTTCAAGTCACTTGCTTCATTTTATCGAAAGTTATCGCTTAGTTGAAGTTTCACTTGTAGGGTAGGTAGGAGTTCCTTGGGTCGGATCTTGCCCATCATTGGCACCAACCAATTAGATCACCCTACAAACATTTAAAAAAATTTCAAGTCTCTAGCTTCACTATCGAAAGTTATCGCTTCTTTGACGTTTCATTTGTAGGAGAAGTAGGGGTTTCGTTGGTCGGATTTTACGTATTTTCAATACTAGCCAACTGAATCTTACTACAAACATTTGACCAAAATTTCAAGCCGCTGGCTTCATTTTATCAAAAGTTATCGCTTATTTGAAGTTTCATTTGTAGGGGAGGTAGGGGTTAGGGAATCTTGCCGATTTTCAATACCAACCAAATAGATCTTACTAGCAACATTCTAATAATAATAATAATAATAATAATTTTCAACTTGCTAATGTCATTCTATCGAAAGTTATCATAATAAAACGAATATTTAATTTTTGAAATTTGTAGGGGAGGTAGGCGTTCCTTTAATCTGATTACGCCCAAATTACTAGAACTGAAGCAGCTTCTCACCTCAGGGTTACATGCCAAAAATGAGGTGTCTATGTCAATTGGTTCAAAAGTTATAGCCAAAAAACCTGAAAAGTAGGGTAGTACGGGGCTCTTTGTAAGAAAAGTACCATTAGTTTTCAGCTGATCGATTTTATTTTTTCAGGAAAATATGAGATTGCTCTCACGAACAATCTACCAAAGCTAGAGCCTTTCATGTTTTTTTTAATCGGGAGTTATGGATACATTTAATTATTTTACATTTGTAGGGGAGGTAGGCGTCCTCTTGGCTTGATCATGCCCATTTTAAATACCAACCAACTAGATCACACTATCAACATTTGACCACAATTTCAGGGCTCTATCTTCATTCTATCGAAAGTTATCGTGCGAACGGACTGACAGACGGACAGACGGACAGACAGACAGACATGCCTAAATCGAATCAGAAGGTGACCCTGATCCTTTATATATACCTACATTGCTATACCTCCGGAGCCTCCTTTAAGGTGTTACATATTTTCGTCGTGACAAAAACAATATACCCTCTACTATAAGTCTAGGGTATAAAAAGATACACAAGCAACAATGTTGTCTGTTATAATACTATTGTACGATAGTTTACTTGATAACAATGAAACATACGGCTACTTATACTGCTATTTGTCGAAAACTCGCGCCTGGGGTGGAATTTTCCGCTCCTCCTCCGTATTATCATATCAGCGACACGCACTTTTTTTTAGACATTATTGATTCAACAAATATACGACAGACCCAGATATGTTGTTACAGAGGGGGTGTAAATATCACGCGCCGCGCCTGCTTCCTATACTGAAGTAATTGTGGAATATTGTGTGCGGTATTCATTAACTTGTATGGTATCCTTTATTAACAGACGAAATTCATTTCATAGAAACTATGAGTTTGGGGTGTCTAATTTAATTACTATCGTAAGTGTGCTTTCTAGAACGTATTCAACAGTTTAAGATGGATTAGCGGGCTCTTAAAAAATAATAGCAGACATCGCGAGGGAAAGCAGAATAAAAGCTAGTTTTTCACTATAGTAATGCATTTCATGAGGACATTGCGCTGGGTAAAATATTCTTATTTTCGAAACATTTGTCGAACTTGAAATCTAGTCAATACGGTTATTTTCCGAATCGGGATGATGATTGAGTCCTTTGGTCAGGACAACAGGACTTTCTACCGATGAAATTAATATTTGTTATTTGGCAGAGACAAAGAGAGATGAAAGCATCCGCCACTTTTCCTGGATTCAGCTACAGCGAGCGGATGATTTAAATCACCCTAATAACTATGAGTCAAAAATTTAGGATATTACGGAATTTTTGAGTGATTTCTTTTTAATTCTGACACATATTTCTATCACCTCGAGCGTCTGGTTGGGCATTAGAAGATGTCATGCCTAAGAAGGTCATTTCGTTCTGATCGAAGAACTCAAAATTAGTCCAGTCAAATGTCCAACATTCACTGTTTGTATTCTTCGTGTATTTTCTTCACTTATGGAAGTCGTTGCTAGATTTATGATATTAGCCCTTTTCGATTCAACCAATTTTCGGATCATTTTCATACAAAACGCCAGACCGGTTTTAATCCAGCTCTTACATGGGATCTCATCGGAGCAAAGTTGAAAGCGAAATTGGTTGAACATCAACTTCTCTCGCCCCGTCTAAATGTATACGGAGTACGCAATTCGCCATCACGACGGCGAAGTATCAGCATGGTAGCTGTTTAAGTTCGCTCGTCGGAGAGCCGTGGCATTCTTTTCGGTCTGTGAAGCCGGGTTAATGAATCGAAAGCAGCTATTAACAGTCAATTTCTAAATGCAATTCCGCTCGTATTGTTTATTCTCTTCTAAGTATCTTTGTTTGCAATATTTGTACATATTGCAAACAGCTTTTTTCCTCAATTTGTATTCCAATAGATCAAGCTGTCTGTGCCTCTATGGAATTAACAACTTATAGCGACGTCAATTATACGATCTGACAAACAAGACTCAATATTTGTTCTACGTATTCATCGTAAAGTAATATAACTTTACGTCTATGAAGTAAATAGCAAATAGTGAATACGTTTTACGTTGAGGTCGGTTTTCTGAAGTAAATATATGTATTGTACATATTGAGCATATATGTATTTTGAAATTACATGTAAGATAAGCAGGGTGGTCGCAATGGTAAATGTTAAGGAGTGGTATCGAAAATGCTTCCCAGTATCATAAACTTGCACTGTACCATTCCAATCCAAACCTGATGAAAGTAGCAACCTATACCGAACGAACTATGAAACATGACACCTACATAGTATTCCCTACATTGAAGTTATGCCCAATGAAAAACCATAAACTTTTCTCTCCAATTACAGCGGCGCTTGTCGGAATCGTCCGTGCCACATCTGGAGTCTGCAGAAATCCAGGAAGGACGACAACAATAGCCACAACCATATCAATTGAAGGAGAATACGAGTATATCCAGTGTCAGATCGGAGATCAATCAGCATCATAATCGTTGCCGATCAATCCAAGCCATGTGCCTGCCTCAATTCCCAAGTGTATAGTCGTATGTCGTAATAACAACAACCGTCCTCCTAGTCCATTGATTGAAAGTTCCTTTTGTGCAATCGCGCTATACTATACATAACATCTGCGGTTTTACTATATTGCAACGACGACGGAAGAAAGGTTGTGTGCATTGCATCCCGGTAAAATCTGATTCAGTGATCATTACTATCTCAGCGATCCAGTGAAGAAATTGCAGGAGAAAGAAAAATCTGTGTAGTGATCGTCCGGAAAAGTGTTAAATAAAAAAAAAAGATATCGGATGTACCTAGTTGCATCATCTTTAAGTACTCGTTCAACGAACTGAAGAAAGATATAGTTCAGCCCCGGCGGTATATCTAAATTTTTCTCAAGTGTCTTAATGTGTATATGTGTATGTGCAACCAGTGAATTGTCTTATAATCTTTTAAGAGGATCTAAGCTATCTGGCGTTGGATTGCGTTAGAACTTGAGAATCTTGTAAATAAAAATCAGAAATCTCCAAATTAAGCGCCTAGATAACTGCACTTGATAGTGTTTCGCTAATCTGCTCCAACAACATCCAGGATAGAAGTCTGTTGGACTTTATTGCATCTTTTGTCTGCGGATCATCTTACTACCAAGTAAAAATTAGCACAATGGATGGCGGATATATAAATGAAGGTGAGTAAACTGAATTTGCTAAATATTATGTGCAACAATGTTGCAAATACGAGTATTAGTGGATACAATGATTCTGGGACAGAGTGATCGTTTCCCTGATATTCTACTGACTGAATGCAGGTGACTATTTATTCATCACGTGGACACCTTATGCTGGACAAATTTTCTCTGCTCGAAGACAAAATTCCGCCGGTCGCACTATGGATTTGACAGGGAAATTTCGTCTTCGACCAGGGAAAATTTGGATTTAGACCGCTCGTGAATGTCCAGACATAGCTGTCCGCATATTTGACCATGTGGTTTGCGTGTTTTCTGTCAACGGGTTGGGTTTTTGCTTTGAACAGAAAAGACGCAAATCTGTCGGTTTGACAGAGATTCGGCTGTTATAGTTTCAATACATTCTGTTAATTGATATGTGTTAAAATGATAATTAGTCAAAAAATGCGTGCTGATATACTGTTGTTTGTTTCGACACACAATTTCTTACCTAATTGTCTGTTTTAAAAGACAACAATTAACACAGTTTATTGATACGACAGCAGACGAGTATTTGTCAAACGGGTAGAGTTGTGTCTTTCCTGAACAATGCAACGGAGCAACCCGTTGACAGGAAACACACAAAAGCAATCCAATATGCAGGCTGCCTAATAGGCCTCTCACACTACACAAATTTTTGTACAAAAATATTAGAGCTTTACTCTTATACTCGTACAAAAATTTGCGAATGTAAACCACTAACTTTGCAATCGCAAGAATTTTCAAATGGCTTTGAAAAATTTTGCGGTTACTTCAACCTTTTTCCGATTATTTATATTTTTTACGAATGAAGTTCCGTATGAGGGCAATCGCACTCATTCATTCTATCTCTGCGCAATTTTGAGGGGTTCATGGTCAAGCAAATTTCCAAACCACTGACAAAGTTCTAGACCACAGCAATTTTTGTACAAAAATTTGAGCAAATTTTTGCCAGTCTGAGGAGCCTATATGGGCAGAAATTTCATTCAAAAATATGTTGTATCTACCGTCATAACTTTTTTTTGTTGGTTTTTCCTTAAAAATTATTCTCATTATTGCCAAACTAACGTCATTCAAACAATCTAAAAATACTTTTTTCTATCGAAAAAATTTTCTTTAAATCATGCAATCACCACAGACGATTCGGACTCGATAATGGAAGATACAGGTAATTTATTAAACGCACCACCACCACTACTCGCATTTAAAGTGGAACACATTCCTATTTTTGGTCTTCTTTCGTCACACTGTGCACTGTCAATTCTGCGCTCTTTGATTTTTTATCTGTCCACTGATAAGACGTTTGTCTTCGTGTTTTGTCAGTTTCTGTGATTTATATTAGACACGTTTTTTGTTTGCACTCCTGTCTAGGTTTAGTGCAGGTTGACAACACGTAATGGAATAAATGTGTTACCTTGAATAATACTGGAATAATCCACGGGGTAGTACACATACCACGGACATAAGTATATGTCACCAGATGTCGCTTGTATCGCTAAAATGGCGAACTGATTATGAAGAAGTCGAAATTTCGTAATTTAATTTGACGTTTGGTATCAGGTTTATTAGTTCGGGGCGACCGATAGCTCAGTGCCTAGAGGTGTCAGTCTCAAGTTTAACTCGGTCGTTACGGGTTCAAGTCCCGCCCACGACGTTCGTGGTCATGGCTGTTTGTGTTGCCTTCCCCCCTAAGGTGCGGGCGTAATAATAAGCCACAAATCTACCAACTTGTCGCAGGTAGGCGGCTAAATGGGAACAGGAGGTGCATGCTGGCAACGTAACTGGTTGATGCCGGCGAAACGTCAGCTAAATGACATGGAATAGTTGACGCGTTATTCCGCACTCTAGCCGCATCAGAAGAAGCCGCAGAAAGTATTTTAGCAACTTAAACGCCGTATACAGTGTCATCAAGAAGTTTACAGGTGGTCGTAACTCCTGCCAACATCCGGTGAATGATAGTGATGAAAAGCTACTTATCTTGGAAGAAGATCAAATGAAGCGGTGGAAGGAACACTTCGCCGCGGTCTTGAACCGTGTAACCTCTGGTGAAGTCCCCCTCATGTCGATAATTTAGCTAACCATCAAAAAGTGCGTATACGGTTCACTGTCCCGACCAAAGAGGAAATAGTCGTTGCAATTATTGCATTAAAACGAGGAAAGGCTGCCGGACTCGACGGTATCCCTGCCGAACTTTATCAAGCAACGCCAAGCGTAACTGCCGATTTGCTGCACCCACTTGTTGATGAAGCGTGGAATACGGAGACCTTTCCCACTGAGTGGAAAGAAGGTTTGATCATTAAACTTCCGAAGAAGGGCAGCCGCACAGACTGTAATAATTGGAGTGGCATTTGTGTGCTTCCTGTCGTTGTCAAGATAATAGCTAAAATCGTCCTGGAAAGACTAAAGGCCCACTTAGAAAGCACAAGCACAGCCAGGCAGTCATATCATAAGCCACAAGCTCTCCTCTCTCATATAGGGTCTTCTCGAAATTGGTGAAGGAAGATGGTCACACATTGCGGAAGTGTGATAACTGCATTGTTTTGCATGCCATGAAATGGAACCCCATTTCCAACCAAGGCCAACCAAGAGGGGGTCTTAACTTAAAATCACATGGCGTCGATCTGTGGCAAAGGAGTGTAAGACGCTGGGTAAGTCGTTTGTGGAGTTGCGCCCCATTGCCCAGAACAGAGTACGATGGCGCGCAGGAGTAATTGACGCGCTATGCCCCACTAGGGGTTAAGGCAAAGTATTGTAGTTTGCCCCACTGGGGGTTAGGGCAAATTAGTATAGGTTTATCGGTGAACATGTCTTAGATATAAATTACGCCAGTTATCCATTGCAATTTTGACACCTAACCTGAATAATTGAGGCCGAAATTGTTTTTTAACAGCAGCTTAACCTGCACCAACGTTAGTATAAAAGAACGCATCCATTGCTATTGTCATTTCGTGTTTTTTTGTTGACATTTCTTAATTTCCACTTTTTTGGTTTTCGGTAATTTCCAGAAAATACTCGTATATACAGCAGATACAAAGATACTATCGGGCGAAATTAGTGATAACCTGAAAACAATCAGAATATCGTGTACTGCTGCACTCGAATTTGGTTGATGATAGTCTTCTGTCTTAGAATCACAGTTGTAGGACAACATAAAGTAATAATAGTTTCACATTTTCTTATCGATAAGAATATCTATAAATTTGTCGAGGGAAACGATTGACGAGGGGGCCCGCAACTGCGATTGCTGCTTTACTGCGCCAGCGGCCCGCTCACACATTTACGGATTAATTCCACTGATATGGTGGTAAGGTTATGAGGTCAATCAATTTTGTAATGGAATTAACGCTACAGCAGCATGACATAATTAGTTGTAACAGGCTACTTAATGGGTTAGAGATATGTTTGATTTTTAGATTGGGTTAGGTTGTTGTTTATGAAAATATATATTTTAGTTTTAGTGGAATCAGTTGTGCTGAATGGTGCGTCATGCCTCGGGCGCCACCTCACTCAATACAACACGAAAATGGGAAATGTAAACTGGAAAATCCAAAATGAGAGTTGGGATAATTCAAATGGGAAATGGAAAATCAAAACTCGAAAATGGGGAATGGAAATTGGAAGTTGGAAATATAAATTGGAAATCGGAAATGGAATATCAGAAAAAAAAAAATGGGAAATGGCACTACCGATAAGGCAACTTACCCTACTGGAGCGAGGAAAATTCAGCTTTAAAACGAAAAATAATGAACGAAAAACGAATATAACCCTACACACTTAATAAGTGGAAGAAGATGTGAGGAGAAGAGGAGGAAAAAAAAAATAGAAAATGGAGGACGGAAATTGGAAATTGGGAGATTTAAAATGAGGAATGAAAACTCAAAAATGGACAATGGAAAATACAATAGAATGGAATTGGCAAAGCTCGTGTGACCTTGCAGATCCGATAATGATATCTGTCAAAATTGAGGGTTCTCCACGAGCTCGGCAGCTCACCTCGGCTTGTAGAAAATGTGTGCGAGGTTTTTGCGACTTGTTGCACCGGCTCATATCGTATTAGAAGAAATTTCGTGCCTAGGGGAAGGTCGCATGGCGTCAGCCTTCCAACGCTCCAGGGTCCTGTTGGTGACGGACCCTCGGCCTTCTAAACCTATGAAAAAAAGAGAGAAAAAGTCCAAACTTGAGGTCCCCATGGCCGAAACAACAAAATAAACAACATTCATCATGAAGTGGCCAAATCAATGCAGCCATTATCAAACTAAACCAACACCTTATAAACCATTTCCTGAATTTTTTGTTTTGTACTCCCCTGTCCCTCTTTTGTTGCAATAACCAAACGTGCACTAAATTGACAAATGCAAAATTTAAAAGCAGCGATGATCAATCACTCCACCCCATTTTAATATGCAAATACACCAACCAAATCATTGAACTTTCAATCGCTTTTCTAACGGAAAATTTTATAGTATGTACATTGTTGACATTATAACATTTTTTTTAGATTTATTAAAACGTATCTGTATTTTGATATGGCTTTATGTACGATTTATACAAACATAAAGAATATTATGCATTGATTGGTGAGCTGATCTCTGTCAATGGCAAGGTCAATGATTTCCGGATGCCAGCATAAAATCATCCGCGCACACATTTATGGTATCATCTTGACGCAGATTATGGCTGTGAAAATGTCAACCTATATGGGCGCCCGCCTACATTTCAGTTTATTGCATTTCCGAAATAGGTATAGTAGTCGCTTCGCCTTTGATTTTTGTTTTAGAAGTTTAGCACAACGTTCGCAATGTACAAATCCCTTAATTAAGAGCCCGATCGTTAAAGTAATTTAAATTAGGTAATATGGCCTTGGGACAGATATGGCTTTACTCTTTGGTTGTCTTCCTTTTGTGGTTCTAGACATTAAAAGCCAAGATAGGATCTTTCTGGGGTACTGTAGTTGGTTCACTGCAGGGGTACAGTGGTTTGCTTGGCATCAACGAGGGTGTCTATCAGGAGAACCATTACTTCGGGGTACTATTTGCTCAGCTACAATACATTGATGAGTTTTGAAGTGGAATTTTTTATCAGAGTATAATTTAAAAGCTTTTCTTTTGCAATAAAAAGGCACTCCAAGAATTGTATGTGTGAGGTCAGTCACAAGGCATACTGTAAGGCTAGACACGATATATCCAGCCGCCAGCCTTGCTGTAATGCTAGCCACAAGTCATGCCGTCTATCAGAAATTCTGAAACGACTCATCTCCTCATTGTCCATAGATGAGTCGTAGTCATTGTTGTCAATTGCTGAACCTACTCTTTTGAACTTACTTCATACGCCGCACTAGGTCGACCTGCTCCGCAATCGAAAAATGAGCATGTTCAACCGATCTATCTGTCGGTGTCGGAGCATGTAAACAAATCGAGTTCATATGGGTCGTTCTAGTTCAGTTAGAGTTGTATAGCACTCGAAAAATGATCACTGAGCATGAAGTTGGGCCTGGGATGGAAGTAAAGAACAGAAGAACTAAATTATGAACTAGGTAGGTTCGTCGCAATCTGAGTCGTACATAAGAGAAAAGAGAACTGATTTACTAATTGGATTAGAAGAACAGAAGATCAAGTCTAGGTAGATGCGCAGGTTTTGAAAGAACAGAAGATTAGTAGGAGTAGCTTTGCAGGTCTGCGTAGATTATATATTTGATTTAGTAAGTCACAAGTTATTAATTTTTTGTAGTAAATTTACCGGAGGAAACTAGTAGGGATATTTTTGGTTCGATGGTTGCAGATCTGAAATAAAAACTGTAAAAAACAAATTGGGAGATGCAGAATGGCACCACTTAAAAAAAAACGGCCAATCTTGCTGGAAAAAAGACTGGTAGGTTTTTTTTTATTAAAAATACGGCTAATCTTTCTGGAAAAAGTCTGGTAGGGTATTTCAGGTCGCTGATTGCCAATCTGAAGTTAACATTGTAAAAAATCCAGAATACTGTTTTTATAAATACGTTTCGGACTTGCTGGAACATCAAGAGAACACGGACTACCACTCTTACCAAAAGAAAAAGCAGTGCCTACGATCATAACATATTTTTAACTTAACTTGTTTGAAATAGTTAACTAATTGCATCCAAGCATATACTACATAATTAAAAAAACGTAAACCACCTAAAAAGCCGGCTATAATGCAAATGCAGGTTCATCCAAATGTGAATCGATTCTATTAGTTTCGCAAACACGGAGCAGGTCTGTGAACCTAATTTCGTGAACCTACTCAGTTGTCGAACACGGAGTAGGTTCACCTGATCCGCAACATTAACGGGTCGTGTCATGACTAATGAGTCATTTTCGAATTTTTTATAGACCCGAATCGGATCTGATTGCCCTTTTGTGTAAAAATCACATTAAGAGGATTAATTTTCAAAAATTTAAAATCCACAAATCCACTTGGACAATTCTTTTTGCACAGAGTGTACGCCATTTGTCGCCAATATCAACGTTAACATTTTTATAATACAAGCGTGCATGCATGTTTCTTGCAAAAACGTAGTGAATCGGCTGGGTATCTTCTTGAGGCCGACAACAAAAAATATTGGAATGAAAAGCACACTCTATACTTTGCAAAACGACGCGACTTGGCTACGATCGTTTGTCGGCAAATTATATTCCTGTAAATAAACGCATACAAATGAGCGTTATAATTGCACGGGGAGATCTCTTCTGCAGGCTCTTCGTGCAAGTTGAACATATATACCGAAGATCATGAAGGGCGTGCGAACATCTGTGAACGTCTTATGGGAGTTTTCTACACTTTTTGTGATTTTTATTTTCTTGTAATTAATTATGTATCATTTGGTGATATACTCTATAATAAGTACTATCTTCCTCAAAGCAGATTAAATTGACAGCCCCCCCAGTCCTTTAGGACTTTTTTTGTGGCATCTGCACTTTATCGATTGTCGATTCATATCATTGTGACTCTACTATTATAAATCTACTCTTTTCCATAAGAAAAAAAAAGTTTTTCAGAAATTGAACAATCGGCTTTTCTAGTATTTGATCCGTATACACAAAGTAAGGCTCAGGCTCAGGCTCCTATCTTCAATTAATAATCCTCCAAAAAAGTGGTGGCATAAGCCCATTTGGAGGATTGAAATTGAACAATCGGCTTTTCTAGTATTTGATCCGTATACACAAAGTAAGGCTCAGGCTCAGGCTCCTATCTTCAATTAATAATCCTCCAAAAAAGTGTGGCATAAGCCCATTTGGGGGATTGACCTTGACACTCACCAAATGAAAAATCATCCCGAGCAAGAAGTTATCATCATCATCGGCGCCTTAGCACCCGTCGGGCCTTGGCCTTCATTACAGTACAATCTGTGTCAATTGAGTCCTCCCATCGTACACGAGGTCTTCCTTGCGGTCGGTTTCCTTCAAGTTTATACTTTAGCACACACGTTTCGGGATTCTGTCATCGGGCATTCGTTCGACATGACCAGCCCATTCCAGTTTCCGGAATTCGACAAATTTCGATGCGCATATGTAGATCATCAAACAGTTTGTACAACTCATGGTTGTATCGGATTCCCTGTACGTCTTCTTCCTTGACTGGTCCAAATATCTTCGTCCACAGAATTTTTCTTTCGAACGTATCGAACGACTTTTCTGACGCTTGTATTAGGGTTCACGTTTCTTTTATGGACTATTTTCGACCTTATTATGGGCAGGGCTGCGTAAAACGGTTTGTTAGTTGCTGTGATTCGTCGCTGGATCTGATGTTTTTCGTTACCGTCCTTTTTTGGAAGGGCCCCCAAGTAAACAAATTTGTTCACTTGTGTGAAGTTGTCCATTACAATGTTTTGCCTGTTAGGCGCCGTTCTTCGAGACTGGGTCATTCATTTTGTTTTTGATTCGTTGACTTTTAATCCGACTTCTAAAGCTGCTGACTCTAGTTCTTAAAATACCTCCTTAGACCGTGGTAGCAATGTAGCCATGATGTCGTCATCATCTGCGTATGATACTGATTTTTGATTTTGTTAGTAGCGAGCTTCTCGTGTCTACCTCGTTCACTTTTCTGACGAAATACTCTAGAGACAGGTTGAACAGCATGGGCGCGAGCCGATCTCCTTGTTTCAGGCCTGACTCCGTTCGGAAGCTGTGTGTCAGCTCGTTTTATATCCTTACTTTGCATTCGGTGTTTTCCATAGTGGATCAGTTTTGGCAGGACTTCAAATTCGAGTAGTATCTTATACAAGACGTTACGATCAATACTATCGTAGGTTTGGTGGAAGTCCACAAACAATTGGAAGACATGGATGTCGTATTCCCAGCATTTCTCGAGTACTTGCTTTATTGATAAAATTGGATCCGTGGTAGAGCGACCGGTTCTGAAGCCACCTTGGTACTCGCCGATAATGTTGTCTGCATATGCTTTTAGGAGATGCATGCCAGCAACTGCATTCTCCTAAACTAGTTTATGCCAACGAAACGTCAACTGGAGCACATGGAACAGTTGACGCGCTATGCTATGGGGTTAGGCCAATTGAATATATACTTTTAGTGGTTGCTTCATAATTTTTGTCAATATTTTGTAGGACGTACACAATGGGGATATTTACTTTTAAGTGTCGCATTGGACATAATATGCTCTTTTTCAGTTGTCCAGATCTGAACTATAAATTTATAGATTCGACTAATCAGCGCGGTCCCGCCTTCTTTCAGAAGCTTCGCCGGAATTTCGTCGATTCCTGGCGCTTTATTTGGTTTTATTTTATCTAAGGCTATCTCCACTTCACTTCAGTCAAATGTTGATATAGTGAGTATCCGTCCTTCATCAGGATCGTCTGCGATTGGAAGGTCTTCTGACTGTGATGTTTTCGGGCTCAGTAAATTTTGGAAGTATTGAACCCATCTTGTTTTGATCTCAGACGCGTTACCAATAATGTTGCCATTTTGGGCCTTACAGAAGGTTGTTTGCGGTTTATATGCTCATCTCATCTGATTCACGTTGGTAAATTCTACTCGCACATCATTTCTCCTTAGTTTTTGGTCCAGTTGCGAGATTTTGTCGTTGCAATATTTACGTTGTTTTTGTCGATACACTTTCTTCATATATCGTTTAAGCTTGCGATAATTGTCTTCTCTGGCCCGTGTTGGTCTTTCCACAAATAGTCAATAAGTTTCGTTTTTCTTCGTAGCCGCATCCTGGCTAACTCATCGAACCAGTCGTTTCTATGCCTCTGGTGTTGGTGTCACAAAACATGAGCGGCTGTTTTCTGAATGCCCTCCTTAATATCTTGCCACATTTGTTCAACCATTTGCACTGGCTCCCGACGGGCCCCTTCGGTTTGATACTTTTACATATAACTTTTGTACGTCAAGCTAAGGAGTCCTGCTACTTTTTGTGGGACTAGTATTTGATGTACGACACCGATATCTAGCTCGGACAGAAAAGTGGTCCGAGTCGCAATTGGCTCCACGTGGGGTTCTTACATTCAATATGCTGAAGGCAGCCCTTTTCGCAATGAGGAAGTGGTCAATTTGATTCGATGTCATACCACCTGGTGACGTCCAGCTTATTTTATGTATATTACGGTGCCGGAAGCGTGTGGAGCTTATAACTAAATTTTTACTGCTGGAGAAATCAATGATTCTTTGGCCGTTGTGGTTCTTTGGAGGCTGTGTCCTGCTGTTGTGTCCCTATGATGCAGTTCATTGTCGACTTTGGGACATTAAAGTCTCCAAGAAGAAGTTTGATATCGTTATAGGCAAGGCCATCAAATAAATCGTCTAGCAAACCGTAAAACTCTTCTTTAATGGCATCTCCTTTCTCCTCCGTTGGGGCATGCAATTTATTAGCCAGCCATTGAAAAATTACGATCTAATACGAAATGCACAGATTCTTCCATTGATTGGCTTTAAATTCGTTACAAGCTGTTTAAAATTGCCATCGACTACGAAGGCGACCCCTGTTGTTTTTAGTTCTGGTCTGTCACTGGTAAAGATTGTGTGCGATCCATAGTCAGTTATCTCGCTACCGAGCTATTTCGTTTCTTGAAGTGCCAGTATGTTGATGCTATAGCGAGGTGCTTCCTGAAGGAGCTCTCCCAGTGCACCGGTGCGATATAGTGTTCGCACATTTCAGGATCCGAAAGAATAGTCCGATTTTCGATTCCGACTCCGTTTCCGTTTAATCCGTCCAATCCAAGGCTGGGCTCCAGGTTTCTGGAATATTAAAAAAAAAAAAATACTTAGAAGGATCCGACTTGAAGTCGAAGAGATTGCGGTATATTCTCATCCGTGTGGTCCCTGTCCAGTCAAAAAAAAATCCAAATAATTACCATTCGGCTGATTTCTTTAATGACGTAGTCTGCAGTTGTTACACTGACAAGTTGTCGTGAAAAAATATTATATTTCAGTTATATTGTGCGGGAAAAACGTCCACAAGTCGCTGCCAACGAAAATCAGCTGTTCCGCCGGTTATAGTTAAGTTTCTTGTTCGCGTTCGTTTGACACATTTTGACACTGTTGAAACCTGTTTTTCTAACAAAATTGGAACACTTTTTTTAAATTAAAAATGGAAACATCAACTTACTCGTACATGAGCATAAAGGTAGCTTAGAACAAAACAAATAATCGCTCAAATTGCTAAAACACAAGCATATGAGAATTGACACTTCACGGCGTTGTGTTTCCGACAAAGTTGAACTCGTCTCAATGTTAACTTTCACGATGTGAGCGACGTCTTCTTCGCGCAGAGTATACTTATCGGCATATGTAATACATTGGTTCAACTTTATTTGACAGCAGAAGCAGTCTTTGTTGCGCACTCTTTAACGGAAGCTTTTAGCGGAAGGATTCGAAAAGGACAAAGTAGGGTAAACATATTCTTTAACGGATATGTATATGCGTAAGGGGAGTCATAACAAAGGCAACGTCGCGTCGTGCTCATTCCATTTCTGGTATAAAAGTATTTCCTTAATTCGAAGTAGCTACAACGGGGTGAGGACTGAAATAAATGACTTTGTGTCATTTTCCTTAAGCAATCCTAACGAGCTTATGAATATCACTTGACTGAAACCGCAATACAAGATCATATTGCACATACATGGCATAATATCTAATAAATGTTGTCGAACAGGAAACCGAATTCGCACTTAAGAAGCAGTTTAAAAGCATTTTAAGTCAATTGCGATCCATGCCATAATATTATAATATGCGTGATACTCGTATGCTCCCGTTTTTCTCCATCAACAATAATTGGACGTATGGAAATGCTTCCTTCATATTGGTCTATCAAACCACCATTTATCTACTTTGCATACCATCACCGCATCGTTCTGCTGTTGTGAACATGTGAACATCTAGCATGCCATGCATAGTGCATCTTTAATTAGACGTGTTAAAGTGCAGATTGCTCCGACACTTTACGGAATGAAAGACAACAACTGAAAGTAGGCCTAATCCCCAATGCGCTGTCAGTTCAATTTGTTGGTATTTATCAGTATCACGGTTGTTGTGAGTTCAAGAAACGCTTAAGCTTGAACCTATTGATGAATTAAGTCATTTTCATGGGATCAAGGCGCATGCTAATCATTTGGCCTCACGATAAAACATACTCGTACGTGTGTTAGGTTCCAATAAAATCAATGAAAGTAAGTTATGATGACTCTAATGATGGTCTAATATCGAACGACTCCATAGCTACACGTTCTAGATTAGTGGACTCACACGTGGATCAGGTAAAATCATTTGGAGCTGTGAAAGATACAATATTTTCTGATCGGATTATGGTGAGATTTTATAAGACCCGGCATAGAGAGGTAGACCTTTCCATACGAAACTATGCGAAACGTGAACACCATGAATCCGAATCACAGATTTTTTTTTCGTTTGAAAAAAAAGAAGCTGAAGAACTGGTTAGAGAATCTTTCTTAACAAAAATCTATTGCAGATCATATTATATCTCGATCAATATAGGGAAAATAGCCCAGCACCATCTGCTTTCTCTCCGTGAATAGAAGAGCACGTTCCCGCCTACAACACCGGACAGAATAACGTTGTGTTTACAACAAACCGAATCATATTGACAGAAAACATGAATGGATGGGAGATGGGATTGGGATCGGCGAGCGGCTTATGTGGCATTCAAAAACCAATCTAAAACGTGTTACACGATCTATTCAAAATTCAATATCCGAATTTTGTTTTTTTTTTGTAAATTATCTCTTCATCCTCCTCCACAATCACAGCGGTATGTGTGACTGAGCTGATAAGAGTTAAGATGCTTTCCAGGTACGGACAGTATCTTTTGAGACACTCACAATCTTGTTTGGTAGACGATGTAGTGTCTATACACCCTGTGGTGAGACATTTATAAGTTACATCATTATCTATTGTAGCTCACGTGTGCTGGTTCCTGAACAGTAAATGAAAAATCGTTTCTTAACAGCCGATGAATAGGCGGTTAATGTGCGTCCTGAAAATAATTACTCTAACGCTTAACTCTTACACCTTCGGTAGGATCTTGTAATTTGGACAATACAAATGTAGTAAAGACGCATGTCACGTGGCACTTTGTTAGGTTTCCGTAGCTTTCGCTTCGTAGAATGTGAGATTATGACAAAGATTGATATATCTTTTCCTATTTTCACTCGCCGACCAGGCCCCCGTTGAGAATATATGTACATAAATTAGTAGGGCGAAGTAGGTTTGACGTTTGAGCCTCAGAGTTGGTTCATGACGCATTGACACGGCGCGTCCCAATTCGATCGCATAATCGCATCAACACGAAGTTCCTCATGCAATTTTAAGCAAGAAAAATCACCCGTTTGTGAAAAAAAAAATATATATGTAGAACGTCCCGTCGGCGTATTTACTACTTTGCCTTAACCCCTAGCGGGGCATAGCGCGTCAACTACTCCTGCGCGCCATCGTACTCTGTTCTGGGCAATGGGGCGCAACTCCCCAAAAGACTTACACAGTACCTGACACTCCTTTGCCACAGATCGACGCCATGTGATTCGAGGACCCACTCTTGGTCGGCCTTGGTTGGAAATGGGGTTCCATTTCATGGCATGCAAAGCAATGCAGTTATCACTCTTCCGCAATGTGTGACCTATCCACTGCCATTTTCGCCTGCGTATCAATTCGTCGATTGGCATCTGACCCGTACGCCGACTTAGCTCTTCATTTGATATTGTTTCGGGCCAGAAAATTTTCAAAATTCGACGAAGACATGAGTTGACGAAAACTTGCAGCTTTCTGGTAACTCCTACGGAAACTTTCCATGTACTGCTCCCATACAAAAGCACTGATAGTACCAGGGAACGAAACAGGCCCAGCTTGGTCTTGATGCTGAGATAACTGCCCTGCCAGATTTTGGACAGCATGCCGTATGCGCGTTTAGCCTGGTTGATACGACGAGCGATGTCCTGCTCCGTATCACCATTTTCGGCAACAATGCTACCCAGGTAGACGAAGTTGTCCACCTTCTCCACAGGCTGCCCATTAATATTGGTGGCAATAGGTGTCCGATTTCTTTTTCGCAACGGCGGGCTAAGAACCTTGGTCTTGTTGGTATTAATCTTTAGCCCAACCTTGCTTGCCTCCCTCTCGAGATCTAACGCCATTGCGGACAGATCCATGATTTTGTGGGAGAGTAGGCATATGTCGTCAGCGTAGTCAAGATGTTGTAGATAAGATGTCAAAGTCCATTGAATTCCTCTGTCGAGTCCGGATAGGGCTGCGTGCAACACATCGCCGATCACTATGAGGAATAGGATCGGTGAGAGGATGCACCCCTGCCGAACTCCACTGCGAATCTCAAAGTCCCCCGACACCTTACCTTTATGCAGAACGCGACATTTCGCGCCGTCATAGGTTGCCTTAATAATAGCCACAAGCTTCTCAGGGATGCCTCTCCTGCGCAAGGCCGCCCGAATCCCGGTTCACACTATCGAAAGCCTTTTCGAAATCGATGAAAAGCAAGTGAAGCGGAGAATCGTATTCAGCGCATTGCTCGATGATGATTCGCAAGGTGTTAATGTGATCGACACAGGAGAATCCGGATCGAAAGCCAGCCTGCTCTTCATCAATTGTGCTTTCTAAGTGGGCCTTTAGTCTTTCCAGGACGATTTTAGCTATTATCTTGGCAACGGCAGGAAGCACACAAATGCCTCTCCAATTATTACAGTCTGTGCGACTACCCTTCTTTGGAAGTTTGATGATCAAACCTTCCTTCCACTCAGTGGGAAAGGTCTCTGTATTCCACGCTTTATCAACAAGTGGGTGCAGCAAATCGGCAGTTACGCTTGGCGCTGCTTGATAAAGTTCAGCAGGGATGCCGTCAAGTCCGGCGGCCTTTCCTCGTTTTAGTGCAATAATTGCAGTGACTATTTCCTCTTTAGTCGGGGCAGTGGACCGTATACGCACATTTTGATGGTTAGCTAAATTATCTATATGAGGGGGAACTTCACCAGAGGTTACACGGTTCAAGACCGCGGCGAAGTGTTCTTTCCACCGCCTCATTTGATCTTCTTTCAAGATAAGTAGCTTTCCATCACTATCTTTCACCGGATGTTGGCAGGAGTTATGACAACCTGTAAACTCCTTGATGACACCGTATACGGCGTTTAAGTTGTTACTTCTAGCGGCTTCTTCTGCTGACGCTAAAAGAGAATTGGCATAAACTCTTTTATCGCGTCGCACACTACGCTGAACTTCTCGAGCTTTCTGACGGTAAAGGAGTTCGATGCTGCTTCGATTGTCGTCTGATGCTGCTTCCAAACGAACTTTCAGCTCCTTTCTTTCAACAATCCGCTGCCATGAAGCGTCGGACATCCAGGGCTTATTCCGGCAATCCGGGTTTGGACCAAGGATGGTATTTGCGCTATCAATGTACGCATTTTTTATGGCATCCCAGTTTTCGTTTATGTCACTATCTGGGTGACTAGTTATCTCAGCCGCTTTTTGCGCAAGATGGTCATTATATTGTTGTAAGACAGCTGGATTTTTTAGTCGAGCGGTGTTGAATTTGCAGGGCCTGGATCTTTCGTCTCTGGGGCGACGCACGGCTGCAATACGCAATCGAACATTAGCGATCATAAGATAATGGTCTCTTCCCATCCCAATATCGGCACCCTTCTTGTTTCGCACGTTCAGGAGGCAACTCTTGAATCTTTTACTAATGGCAAAATGGTCGATCTGATTTTGTGTTCTGCGCCGATCAACAGAGGACCAACTGATTTTGTGGTGGTCCTTATGCTCAAACATAGTACCACCGATGAAGAGACTTTGAAAGTTGCAGAACTCTACAAATCTTTCACCGTTGTCATTACGATCACCAAGACCGTGTCTCCCCATCACATGTCTGAGCCCATAGTTATCAGCGCCAACTTTCGCATTCAAATCACCCATAACCATTACAATGTCACCTTTAGGTGTTCTGCTATGAACGGCGTTTAGTTCTTCGTAGAAGGAGTCTTTTGCCAAGACATTGTCGGGTTCAGTGGGGGCATAACATTGTATTATTGAGATGTTCCTCATTTTGGTCCGGAACCTGGCGGTCAAGACCCTGTCAGAGACCGGTTCCCAGGATAAGAGACAGTTTCGCGCGGCTCTGGTTAAAAGGAGCCCCACACCTGACTCACGGCGACTACCGGTAGCTTTACCGGAGTACAACATTACAGTGCTGCCCGTTGGAGAGATGAATTCTCCGCTGTTCCACCATCTTATCTCACTAACTCCTAAGATATTTAATTTGTACCTCAGAAATTCACTCTCTAATTGAAGAAATCGTGCGTTCTGGGGACCTTCTGATCCATTGTCCAGGAGAGTACGCACATTCCAGAATCCAATCTTTGTCATTGTACGATAGCTAAAAGTCGTAACCGTTGAGTCAGTCCTTATCCGAGGCATAGTTGACGTTTCGTTAGCTTATAAAGATTTCGGATAGTGCAAGTTGCTGGCATACACATCCTGTCCTTTGATTGTCGGTTTTAACGACAGGCCCTCAAAGGGAAAGGCCGTGGTATTATTTTTTTTACACCCCACACCACAGGGGTACCTCAACCAAATCATCGCACCGCCATCACTGGCGGCTTGACGTTGGTTGGCAATGGTCAGTGACCACTGCCGTTCCAGGGGGCGCCCACGCGGAGGACTATGGAAGAGGAATTTTTGCCCCGGCGTATTTAGAAAACCATGTTCATTACGTCCCCAAGCCAGTGGCGAGATCGAGTAGGGTTAGTGTCTAAATGGACTAAAACTCCTATCCATCCCCTATCGAGTAGTTTTTTTTAGTGCATTTGTCGTTTAAAATGGCAATAAAATCTTCTTCAGTACGAACCCCAATCCAAATCGATACAGTTTTCTAGTCAATAAATGATCAAAACCTCGTATTCATCTCGTCCCTTTGAGGGGACTGGATCGAAACGTTTTTTTTTTTGAGAGCATTTGTCGTCTAAAATGGCAGCAGAGTTGTATTTAGTACATCCCCAAACTAGCTCATTCTGTACGAATCCATTATAATTATGCACTCACGGTGGATTCATAGTCCTTAAAGTGGAAAATCCTTGGGTGTGGTTTTACAGTCCCTTTCAACTTCGGGTAGTAAGAACCTAAAACCTACACACGAGGATTTGTTGTTCATTGACTGCGGCCTCAAACTTCATTTTCGTCATAGGTGGTAAGAATATAGGATCCCCACACGGAGATTTCTAGTTCCTAAAGTGGAAATTCCTTGAGTGCGGGCTCAGACTTCTGCAAACCACCGTGTGGAGATCCTTCGTTCTTACCACCTACAGCGAAAATGCACTCTGAAGCTTCACTCAAGAAATGCCATTTTAGACGAAAAATGCCCCCCAAAATACGTTTTAGTCCCGTCCCCCAAAGGGACGAGATGGACACGGGGTTTTGGCCATTTAGTGACTAGAAAACCATATCGATTTAGCCACTGACTGGGGGACGTACTGAACAAGGTTTTATTGCCGTTTTAGACCCTTCTCGATCTCGTCCCCTCAAAGGAGACGAGATAGATACGAGTTTTTTGGCCATTTAGGCACTAACAATCCTACTCGATCTCGTCACTGGCTTGGAGACGTACTGAACACCGTTTCCGAAATACGCGTCCCGGCGATGGCGAGTGAAAGTGGACTCCCGAGCGATCGCTCTGCCGACAGGTCGCGATCCCCGATGCAGCACAGGCATCGGTCGAAATTTTCTCACCAATCAAGTTTTATACTACGGAATTCTCCGTTCCCATAAAACTCGAAATGGATAATTGAGCGAGGAATGAATGTCGCTACCGGCTTGTCTATTGTATCACAAGGCAAGGTCGGTGACATCCGATCAAACAGTACAGTTTCAAAGGATACATAAGTGTTCCATGAGAATATACTGTTTGCAAATGTCAACGACGGGCAGTGTAATATAATGAAAGCGTTGTCGTTCTTGAAAAATCCCTGATGGAGAATTCGAATTGTCATGTGACAAACATTTTAGGAAAAATGTCGGCGACTCTTCCATAAATATACTATGACTACCACCATCGCTTCTGAATTATTCTCGGTGTACTCCTTCAGGATCTACCATTACCTGGAGTTATCTGTTTATTTTTTGTGACTTCCTCATTAGACATTGGATGGTCATTAAAGCCCCAATGGGGCATAGCGTGTCAACTATTCCATATGGCTTACTTGACGTTTCGTTGGCATAAACCAGTTCTGGACGATGCACATTATTGCCACCACCCTCTGCTACCATTTAGCCGACTACCTGCGACAAGCCGGGATCTTACTATTACGCCCCGCATCACAGGGGGAAGACAACACAAACATGCATGGCCACGAACGCCGTGGGCGGGACTTTCAGTCACCCACTTACATGGAGTTACCAAAGAGTGATAATTCTAAAAGAGTTACCACTCCATATAACTTTCCCCTCTGCCAGGAGATTTGTATGTATTGACAAACTGTATAGAGTTCACAAGAAAGCTGACTACGCCTCGGGCGGTAGATTTGTATGTATTGATTCTCTTGTGTATCTATACTGTGTAGTTTATACAATTTGTCAATACATACGAATCTCCTGGCAGAGGCGAAACTTCTATGGAGTGATAACTCTTGCGGAATCTATACTATTTGGAGTTACTTCGAATCAGAGAAAAAATATCGGAAATGGGATGTACTCGACGTCTCCTTTGGTATGACGACACCTCACATGGCGATCTATTATCAAAGTGAAATGTCGAACCTTTTTTTTATTCTTTTGGAGCTCTTTCGCTCATTTTTTTTTTTGAACGTGAACTAATTTTTTTGGCACTCGTATTTCGTATTTGTATTTGGAGCAAGAATTTTACGTTAATTGCCTTGAGCCGTCCAGCTGATGTTTCGATAGCATACATATATATTTCGGATGGTGCTGTTGCTAGCATGCACCTCCTATCCGCGCCGCGCTGTCTTTATTCTGACAAGCTTGGAGCGCTGTGGGAGCTCTAGTAAGTAGTACCCACAGACAGTTTTTACTAACGGACCGAGGATTGAACCTCCGTCTCTCTAGATGTAGCATCGTAGAGCAGTGACTGAAATAACACGGCTACCAAGCACGAGAATTTTGATAAATTGAATGATTCATTTGGTCAGCCAAATATTAAGAACTTCTTATGGCTACTTAGTTTGATTCATTACGCTATTGCCGACATCTTTGCTAGTATACATTGGCACCCCGTCATAAGCACATTCTTCTCTCTTTTGACGAATAAATAAAGGATAAATTACTGGCAGTTGCCATTGACGTTAAATTGGATCCGCAACCGCTGAAAATCTTGATGCAGTATTCGTAAAGCAAATCAAATTTTATATTTGACACTTATGGCAGCGAAACTTATCGCCTAAGGTCATTAACCAATATATATAGATTTTGTGCCGATTCAATCAAACGCTCCATTTAAAATTTGAGTACAACCTATTACAATTTAAATTTATGATTATAGCTAAAACGAAATCAGAAATGTGATCTTTAAAAAAACATTTGGAAACTAAATTGAAAGAACATAAACCCAAACTATATCCCAAGACTATAAACCGCGCCACATGATCCGTCATAATGCCGTAATGCCAACACTTAAGGTATTAATAATAGTGTTGATAGTGTGGATACAATCAACACTATGCGTGGTAGACGTGCCAAATCCCAAACATCTTGGAAAATTAATTAACTTCAAGGTTTCTCTTTCAAGTTGAACGCACTAGAATTAGATATAAGTTCAAGACCTCTAGCGCTGAAATTGGTGAAGTCTAGTTATTAGACGAGCCGACCGTATTCGTTCACTGAAACGAGGGTGAAAAACGTATCCAAAATAAACAAATAGTTTGCCCCGTCGTCAGCTCTTTTTTTTGTTCAAATGGATATCTAGGCTGCCTGTACATTTGCCACATGACAACATTGTATGGAAAATCATCAAGATCAAGATCCAAAAGCAGATACCGCGTTCCTTTTCGTATCAATGAAATATATGGGAGCAAGGAGAACATTTATGTATTTATAAATATATACATGCATTAATATCTTTTTTTCGTATTCAAATTAAGTACATATACTATATTTTATGACCTTGGCCGCTTCGTCAAGTTGTTGGCGGTGGCTGATAATGGCATAGTAGCGAAGCTTCACAACAGGAGGTTCCTGCAAGAACTATGCCAGAACCTAGAGGCAGGAGAAGGGCTCCCGTTTTTTTTTTTCTTAATTGAGCTCGCATGATTTTCACATGGACCAGATGCTTTCAGAAACGCTGTAAATCACTCGTTCCACATTTGAATGTTACATTGCTGATATGTTGTTTTCATCAGCCTGTTCTGAAATTCGGGAGAGTCTATATAGACATTGTGATGGATAGCATAGATAAAACAGCAGACTGCCAAAACATTCCAAGCTTGTTTGACGTATAGTAAGTTCTTTTATGTGATCCAGAGATTTTTACAATGAAAAGCATAATTGAAAGGTGGGAGGGGGGTTGGATAATTTTCAGTTCCTCCATTTCATTTGCAATGCGAGTTCTTCGGCGTGAGCTCTGACTTGAATCCGCCATTTACGCACGGTGCAAATTGTAAGTATCGTGGACGTAGAGCGTAGGCACTGCACGCTCAAAATACGGAGTTGGGGCGACCACAGAGTGAAAGCTGGTGCTTGTGCTGGTGTTTTGATTGTGAACACTCAGCGAAGAGAAACGTTCACGTGAAACATGCTCATGGAACTTTCCCTGTCCATGCTATTGCTAAAGCTCAGGACCGCATTCGTAATTGTCCGGTGATTTTCTATATAAAATTCATTCATAACACACAGAAAAATGTAAATCAATACACCAGCACCAGCTTTCACTCTGTGGTCGCCCTAAGCTGGTGCTGGTGCTTTCACTCTGTGACTGTGGTCGCCCTTAGTCAGTGAAACCTGAAACTTTTCACCTGGGTATCACTTGGCAGGACAGTGACCTAACACTAACTTTCAAGAGCATTGGCTGGGCAAGTATTACTCAAACGAAAATAACGTTAGGTTTCATTAAATTATCAGGTTTCACCGATATATGTATGTACATATTATAAAAGGCGTTTTTATAGAAGCAGACCTTCGCTATGTATGGAAGGGCAACTGCGACAGCACCGTGATTTTCGGAGCGACGTGGCTGTGAATAGAAAGTAGTGCTAACCGCCACCGTTGGCAACGACATGGATTTAAATGGCACTCTTTACAAACTGTGTTGTTTTCCAGGGGTGGGTTTTCTAGCTAGCGGTTAGCGGTTTTCCTGCGTATTTTGTTATTGCGCATAGAAAAATCGCTCATGGAAAACGGCACTAGAATTGGCATTTTTTTTATAAATACTATTCACAACGCTTTCCGTTCCAACGTTTGATATCTATTTCACATGTGTCTTATTTGAAGGTTGCTCTAACACTTTAAAAAAAAAATTATAATTAAACACTCCTAGGGTCACTTTTTGCTCTGAATCTAGTTCTCAACAATTATTTTTTGTTGGCCATATTTTCATGTTAGCAACGTCGCAGACATTAATAAAAAAAAACTTAAAATAATTTCTCTAAGTAACTTTTTCCTAACTTTGACATTGATAATATATGTGGAGTATCTTTTGATGAAATCGCATAAGCTCTTCGCCAATCTTCAAAATTTTGCATGTTTAGCGCGTGAAAATTTCAATGAAATTCTACGAAACGGTTAGTATTAAATGGTAGTGTCATATTTCTCGGGTTAGTCTACGAGTATTCGTGCATATACAAAAAAAAAATATTAATTTATTTTTTGTTGTCAACAGGCGACATGATATCTGATAAGATAAAATCTCAAGGAGTAAATTTGACCCCGTTATTCGTTTCTTCCATGTTTGCATTGATATGAGCAATAATAGTTACCCGGCACTGTTCTTCTGGTTAGTTATTATTTGAAGTGTTTGTAATCATCAGATGATTCACAGATTGATGTAGAGATACTCGTATGTAATGTATATATAATTAGCACGGAAAAGTGGATTCAAAAAACGCCAGAAATTAGTCACCGCACTTTGTTTCCTTTGTGACAGCTTATTTGGTCGGAATTAATATTCACTAGCTACGTTCGTTTCACCAGATTTCGGCCTATTTCTGTACAAAACGACAGACCGGTTTTGATCCAGGTCTCGTATTGAATCTCATCGCATCAGAGTTCAAAGTGAATTGGTTGAACGTCAACCTGTTTCGCCCCTATCTAAATCTAAATGTATACTGATTCTGTAATATAGGGCACACAACATCGGTGTATATCTAAGATTAAGATTAAGTTGTGGGCAGTGGGCCCGAAGGGCCCACGAGCACTGCGACCATAGGGTCTATTGTGCTATAGCCCTGTAAATCTAGAGTGGACGATCGAGTTTGATTGATCCCACAAATCTGCTCAGCTGGCCAAGTTTGAAAGAGGCGATCGTTTCCGCTTCAGGGAATGCCTCACCGAGACTCTCTAAGCGGCGACGGGCGAGTGCCTCACACTCACAGAGGATGTGGTGAGAAGTCTCATCATCGCTTTCGCAAAACCGACAGTTGGGGTTAGAGACAATCCCCATTCTGTATAAGTAACCCCTCAGGGTGGAATACCCTGAGAGGAGACCGCAAATGTTTCTCACCCTGCTTCTGCCAAGGCACACCAATTCCAGGGAGCGCTTGGGTGAGTGAGCTGAAATAAATAATTTCGATTGTCTCAGGCCAGGGAGGTTTTCCCAATGTGCAGTGGTTTCTAACTGTTCCTGTTCTCTTATGTGTAATTTTACCCTACATAGAGGGGTACCACAGAAGGGTTCAGGCCCTGTAAACGGACTTGCAGAAGCCGTCCTGGCTAGCTCATCAGCGGTTTCGTTACCCGCAATACCAACATGTCTAGGGACCCAACAGATGGTAACTGTACTAGCAATGCCAATTCTTTGTGGAGCTTCAAAGTAGTTCAGAACCAGTCTCGATGAAAAGGAGAATTTGCTAAGCGCCTTGACTGCAGCTTGACTATCAGTGAAGATTGCAATCCTACTGTCACGGTAGCCAGCTTCTAGACAAAAGTTCGCACATATCTCAATCGCGTGAACTTCAGCTTGGAAAACCGTGGTGTACTTCCTCATAGGAATAGACACTCTAGTTGAGGGGCATGCGATACCCGCTCCTGAGCCTTCTTCAGTTTTGGAGCCATCCGTAAACCATTTAACGGTACTGGAAGGAAGGTTTGAGTGCTTCATTTCCCATTCTTCTCTGCTCCATATAGTTGTAGAGAAGAAGTGATTGAAGCGGAGTTCCCTTGTTATGTGGTCTGATGGCAAGCCTAATTCATTATCCACCTGGAGCCAGTGTTCCTGCTCCAAATTAAACTTGATGTTAGTTTGATTAGCTTTAAGCCTAGCTACTGCTGAATTTGCCTCTGCTTTTAGGTGAATGTGGAGCGGCGGAAGATCTAACAACGCCTCAAGGGCAGCCGTGAGGCAGCTGCGAATAGCCCCAGTAATTGTGAGACATGCCAGTCTTTGAATTTTTCCTAATATAGCCATTCCTTCCTTGGTGGTAGCTTTTTTCCACCAGATGATAGCCCCATATTCAATTATGGGTCTCACAATTGCCTTATAGATCCATAGTACTATTCGAGGGCTTGTCCCCCAAGTCTTACCTAAAAACTGTCTACAGATCCATAGAGCTTTGGTGGCTTTGTCCGATTGTTCCAGGTGTGCCGACCCAAGTAGCTTCTTATCTAGAGTAACACCTAAGTGTTTGACGGTGTCCGCCAGGAGCACTGGGATGCCTCATTGGTTTGATGTTTCTTTTCCTTGAAAAAGGGACGATAACTAGCCGGATTAACACGTAGGCCGTTATCATTGCACCAATTTTGCACTGTATTCAGCGCTGACTGGAGGATTTCCGTTAGCACTTCTTCGAATTTTCCTCTGACAATTATTACCAAGTCGTCAGCATAACCTTGTGTAGAAAATCCCTTAGTGGAGATGTATTATCGAAAGCTCCTTCAATGTCAAGAAAGGCACATACCGCCATCTCCTTTGCTGCTATTGCAGACTCAATTTCTCTCACTAGACAGTGTAGAGCAGTTTCAGTTGACTTTCCTGATTGGTAAGCAAACTGCTTAGAGTGTAGCGGAACTTTCAGGAGGTAGGGAATCAATATATCCTTCCCTTTCTGTAACAGAGCAGGGAAGATTCCATCTGTGCCAGCCGATTTGAAGGGCTCAAATGAATCAATGGCCCATCTGACTTTACTGTAGGTGAAGATGTCTTTGGCAGTACTCCAGTCTACGCGGTTCGCTTTGTACCGCATTCCCGACTCAACTGTGTAGCTGATATCCTCCCCAACTAGGCCTGTTCGGTACTGAGATTTCAGTACCGGTACTTGATATTTTCAAGTACCGGTACCACAAGCGGTATCCCGGTACTCACAGGTATTCGTTCAGTACCGGTACTAGTACCGGTTTTTTTCAGTACCTGTATTTTAAACCATGAGCCGGTTTTTTTCAGTACCGGTACTGAGTACCTGTTCTTTTCACTATCGAGTCTTTTCAGTACCGGGATCCCGGTACTGAGTACCGAGTCTTTTCAGTACCTGTCCTTTTCAGTACCGAGTCTTTTCAGTACCGAGTCTTTTCAGTACCGAGTCTTTTCAGTACCGAGTCTTTTCACTACCTGTTCTTTTCAGTACCGGGATCCCGGGATTCGAGTACCTGTTCTTTTCAGTACCGAGTCTTTTCATTACCTGTTCTTTTCAGTACCGGGATCCCGGGATTCGAGTACCTGTTCTTTTCCATAAAAAAAACTCGTTCATTGCTGGACTAATTCTTCAGGTTTTTGAAAATTGTTATTGGAAATGTTCATAGAGTCGTGTCGTGCATTGAAAGATTTTTCAGATACACATCGTAGTATAGTATGTTAGTTAGTACGCACATAGATATACGAGTATGTACATTGTTCATACATAATTGATTTTGAGTTTTATTAGGATTGAGACTGAGATGAGAGTATTTATTGTATTGGGAATAGGATATGTAATTGGGTATGATATAAATATGAAATACATATGAACGAATATGTATATGTAAAATACGTATGTACATAATATAATAATATAATGCACAGCAATTACATTTACATCAATGACCAATAACTAAAATCAAAACACCCGAAAAACCTCCAACTCCAAGCAATTATTTCATTGACCAATGCAACGCATTATATTATTATATTATGTACATACGTACATATACATATTCGTTCATATGTATTTCATATTTATATGATACCCAATTACATATCCTATTCCCAATACAATAAATACTCTCATCTCAGTCTCAATCCTAACAATATTCATATGCATATCATATTCACATTATACCCAATCATCCTACTCCCAATACAATAAATACTCTGAGCTCAGTCTCAATCCTAACAAAACCTATTCATTCATATAAATCAATTATGTATGTACAATGTACGTACTAACTACTACGATGTGTATCTGAAAAATCTTACAATGCACGACTCTATGAACATTTTCAATGTTAAAACCTGAAGACTCGGTTTGGCAATGAACGAGTCTTCTTTTATGAAATCCCGGGTATTTGAATATCAGGTTCTGAAAAGAACAGGTAGGTACTCAGATCCCGGGATCCCGGTACTGAAAAGAACAGGTACTGAAAAGACTCGGTACTGAAAAGAACAGGTACTGAGTACCGGGATCCCGGTACTGAAAAGACTCGGTACTGAAAAGACTCGGTACTACTGAAAAGACTCGGTACTGAAAAGACTCGTTACTGAAAAGACTCGGTACTGAAAAGACTCGGTACTGAGTACCGGGATCCCGGGATCCCGAATAAAACCGGCTCATGGTTGAAAAGACTCGGTACTGAAAAGACTCGGTACTGAAAAGACTCGGTACTCAAAAGACTCGGTACTGAAAAGACTCGGTACTGAAAAGACTCGGTAGATCCCGGGATCCCGAATAAAACCGGCGCATGGTTGAAAAAACCGGTACTCAAATCCCGGGATCCCGGTACTCAATACCGGTACTAGAAAAACCGGGATACCGGTACTCTTAGTTTTTGGTACCGGTACTGAAAAAAAACCGGTACCAAACCGGGATCCCGGTATTAGGAACAGGCCTATCCCCAACACTCTTGCACCCAGGGAAATGAGTATCCAGAAGCAATTGGCCTGTGCTCTCGGCATCCTCTGTAATACTGCCATCCTGATTACGCAGAGTGTTGACTTGATTTGTACCTTTTTTGGCCAGAACACCATGAAGTCTAGCTGCCGTATTCGCACTATCAACACCTTTGCAGAATTTAGTCCAACTTCGTTTATTGGCGATTCGTATACTTTTTTTATATTGTGTGAGCGAGGTCCAGTATTGCTCCCACTCGCCGGTATTTTTCGCCCTATTGAAAAGTCTTCTAGTGTTCTTTCGCAGCGCGGAGAGTTCAGAGTTCCACCACGGGACACCTCTTGAGTCACTTGAGTTTCTTAGTGGACAGTTTTCCTCATAGGAGGATATAATTGCCTCGGATACATTAGAGACTAACGTGTCCAGACTGAGCCACCCAGAAATCTTGTTGTCTATTATGTTAAGCTTATCAGCTTATCACGTAACAAGACTGAGTATCCTTCCCAGTCTGTGCGCTGTGGAATTCTTTTATTAATATTAACTTGTTTTAAAGCTTCTACAATATATCAAATCGAATATGTCTGTGGTCTGACAGTGATGGTTCATTAGAGACGTGCCAATTATGTATTCGATTTGACAAACTGTAAGACCCAAGCGTAACGTCAAGTACCTCACTCCTGGTCTTTGTGACAAAAGTTGGACAGTTTCCTTTGTTAAAAATGTTTAATCTAAACTTGTAATAAGTTCAAGTAAGTGCTCACCTCGACGGTTCGTGTCGGTACTTACCCAGATAATGTGGTGAGAGTTGGCATCGCATCCAATCAGAAGGGGCAGTTTTTTCCCATTGCAGTAATCAGAGAGCCTGCGTCCATGAAATACACCAATATATAATAGTACACAAAATGGTTATTTTTCCACTTCGTGGGAACAAAGGAGCAATTGACAAGAAGTGCTTTTCAAATTAGATTAGCTCCGTCGCTATTAATTGTAGAAAACTTGATAGATGAAATTTGTAGTAAATTTTGTGCTCTACAAAACTGGAATATGTACATATATTTAGCCTTAAAATTGACTGGAACGGAGTTATAGGCGAAAAACTGATAAAAGTGCCAGTTTTTCCAAGACAGCGGGGGGAGCACAAGGGGGAGAGTGACGCAAACTTGAATTTTTTACTATCCCACCGACCTATACAACATATCAAAAATCCAGAACTACCGCACCTTTTGCATGCTAACCCCCCTTATTTGGTCTTTATTTATTGGATTATTAAGTATATGTACATATGTATGTATCGAAATCTGGTCTACTCTACTCTTGCGAGTTAATAATAATTCTTTATTGCAAATTATAAATTAATTATTTATAAATAAATTCCTGGTACAATGAGACAACAATAGTAGTGCGATAGTTGTACGAATATTACATAATTAGCATGTGTAGTATTATTCGTCACAGCTAATCCATCATTTGAGGAATTACAATGTCAGCGGAAAATTATCATCAAATTTGACGAACTGGTTTATGTTACGCTTACGATACTCGTCGTTTCCATACACCATAATGTCTGTCTCATATAATTTTTGCAAATCAATAGCTCCTTGGCCTCAATTCAGTCAGATACAGATATTAAGAAGGAGCTGCTAATAACTAGTCGGGTTAATCAGTCTACCGTCTATGTGTATGCTACAGTATCTTAATCGTAATAATGCAGCATCCACCTACCACTATCGCATTTAAGAAGGCGGAGGCAGCTCATAATAACATATGAGCTCGTTTTCAGTCAGATACGCACGTATCTGTGTCATCGCGCTAAGACATTATTACTATGTGAGAAATTAATTTTACAACCCACATAAGACGTTGGAGTAGTATCTGACTGATAGAAATGAAAAAGGTGCATACACGTAAGGTAATTGTAAAGCTGCTGAGATATTCTCTTAAGAATATGGAATACGGAAAACACTTAAGTGGCTTAACCGAAGAATACAATGTCGTAAAATGCCAGCAAAAGATACTTTCATATAAATGTGACACCGTGATTACGACCTATTACGCATTCACCTGCATTCATTTCAGTACGAGTATACGAACTTGTATGTACTGCATCGAGTAATAAATTATTATAACATTAAAGATAGAATGATGATTGCATTGCGTGGTGGTTTTTAAATTACTCGGGAATTTTGTGTCGAAGAAGGTTGCCAACATTTCAAGTTGAGTCATTCTTAAGATTCATTTAGATTTTCAATGACTAATTAAATTGGAAAGAGGACAAGTTCAAGGGAGTGTATTTCAATTTGCTACGCCTGTGATATGAAGTTCTGAAGGGCGGTTTTTTTTGAGTCACTTCTTAGTTCTCGGATAGCATCCTTCAGAGTGAAATCGCGACGTTGAGCGAGAAGCTGATGATTGTTCATGCAAGAATGATTCGCGTACAAACCCGCTCGAATCAGCTTTTACTCTGGCATGTACATATGTACGTGTTTTTTTTTTGTATAAAAATGTATGGGCTGAGCCTTCTCAGTTTTACCATACATTTCAGCTCAGACCGGCTCCACGCTTTTACTCTGGCGCTATGCCATAGAGGTAGAAATGAAGAGGGGTCACCATCAAACACAATTCATGTCACATATGTATATGTTATCACAAGGCACAATGATAGCCGATGCAAAACACTTGACAACCGAGAAAGAAATTCATGATGGCATCGGCAGGAGAGAACGATCATTACCTATCTTATCTTATACCTCTATGCTCTGATAGTAGGAAGTCCGAACAAGCTCGATTTGAAAAAAATCGCGTGGTTTTGAAATTTGGCACAATTGTTGGAGACAGTCCCCTGAATATTTGTTCAAAAGTCCCCGATGATAGAGGGTCTGGAAGTATAGGGGAGAGGGGGTCCAAGGTCCTTTTTCTCAGTTTTCCTTGATTATTTTCAAAACTAAAGATTCTAAAAAAAAATGTCCCAAGGCCGAATTAAAGTACATAAAATTCCCTACAAAACGATATGATAGTAGTGTCCTAAGCCGTCATCGCGAATTTGACCTGCCTACTTAAATTGGTTGGGACGCAATTAACATGTTTGTAAGAATAATGTCTGTAGGGAAGGTAGGCGTATCTTTAGTTAGAGCATACCTATTGGCTGTACCAACCAGCTAGATCTCAATCGGAATATTTTACTAAATTTTCATGCCGCTAACTGTATTTTATCGGGAGTTATCGTGCCGTTTTTGCTTGTGAGGAAATCAGTTTACCCTATATTATTTTATAGTCTAGACTAGAGTATAATATACCATTTATTAAACCCTCGACTATTCGTTTTGTAGGAAATTTGATCTGCTTTGATTAGGCCTTGGGACATTTTTTTGTAGGATCCTTAGTTTTCAAAATAATCAAAGAAAACTGGGTAAAAGGACCTTTGATCCCCTCTCCCCTACACTTCCAGACCCTCTATCATCCGGGACTTTTGAGCACATATTCAGGGCACTGTCTTCTGCAACCGTGCCAAACTGCAAAACTACACGATTTATTTTTCCTATTTTTCTTTCCTAGCATGCACTAAGATCTGATTGTCCCTAGGGGCCCTCTTGAAGCGATCGACTCAATTCATTTCGGTTGTTATGATTTTCCAAAAACATGAAAGTGTCTTCCCTTATATCAATATCACCAGTCGACTGAGAGATTTAGTAAAGACACGGTGTGTGTCAAACAGGAGCATTTTCTGTATTTTCTAACGGGCGGCATTTTATGCCAAATTTATGGATTGGGGCATCTGCTTCTGCATGTCTATAGCTTCGAGTTCTACTAGATAATGTCTTCTGTTTAATGAATAAGTACATTATTCACAGTCACCCTGTTCATGCTCATATTTTATTATACAAAATTTAAACATTTCTTGAATCTGAACCAATTGGCAAAAAGACAAAATATGTGCATTCATAAAATTTATGAAGTAAATCGCCGTCTTGTGTAGGTATTATGCTAGAGTGCACAACTTGAAAGAAACATGAAAAAGAAAAAGACAAGAACACGTTTGGCAGGTTAAGTTAAGAAGTACATAAAACAAAAAGATACATACAGGAATGCATTCAGAAACAGATGTTAATTTTTTTTTTAAAAGTTCGTAAATAGATGACTTTTTGACATTTTTCTCGGGATCGTGTTGGTAGAAATGGATCGCAAACAAAGTTTGCCGCCACTAAAACTTCTTTGCCCGTTGGTGTGCAAACCAGATCTTGGCAGAATCGTAAAAACATAGTACAACTTTTTTTCCTCCATATGGAGACTCTCATTAAAATTTCAGAAGAGTTTGTTTGCTTTGTCTAAGGCCATCATCGAATTGTTGGTGTGGATCATCTCTGTCTTCTACACAACAGGCCATTAATTTTTGCCAAAAGACGAATTGTTGTCTTTTAGGGTCGCCACACAGTTTCGAGCACGAATCTGGTACAAGTCTCCTCCGAATGACTCAAGACACATACACACACGTCACGTAAATCTGAAGAAAAAGTTGGACTTGTACCATGTTCGTTTTCAAGTTCGAGTTCGTGTTCGATAGTGTGTGGTCGGGATTATGCAGAACATGAGCATTTCGATCGGCCAAACCCAACGACTCGAGATACTCGTTAGTGTTTTGGATTGCCTGAATTGTTGTGATGAACAATCCATCCAGCCAACAAGGAGAGTTTGTAAGAAATGCATTCATTTATTTAAACCAACTGCATGTCAAGAACAATTTATTACTTTTAGCAGCTCGAAACATGATGGATGATGAATGCAAATGACGTAAGATACATTCTAAAATGACAAACCGAATGATGAATGCAGACAATGCCTATGCAAGCATTTTGTTTTAATACCGCCCATATACCCAATTTGTGCAGGCAGACCATGTTCGATTAATACTGTTTTTCTGTTGATAAGCGCATGACTTTCGGTCAGAAAGTTATAAAACATATTCGTTGAGAATTCCAGCTGGTGACCTTCTTCTTGACGATAGTGCATGGCTAGAAATATTAACGGAATTAGCGTGGATCCTAAGCTCGGAGCTTAGCTGAGTCTGTTGGGGCGTATATACATCAACATGCACTTTCTGTGGTAGCAGACATGAATTAAAATATAAGTACTCTGGTGGGTGGCATGGTCATAAACTCATAAATGACAAATAATAATTATTGAACCAGAAGATTTTTTTTTCAATTCAATGGTAAAATTATCAGTTTTGTGGTTTTTGAAGTGAAATTGAAAATATGACGAGACCGTAGCTTCACTTCGGTTCCGAGTCCGAAGCATATATACCCTAGATTTGTGCAGATCTAGTGATGATACCAAAACTTCAAATATGCAGCAGATTGATGCATTGAATTTGGCTGCGTTCATAGAATGCCATCGCTGAGTCAGCACTAAGAAGCGATTAGTAGTGCTGCATGGAATTCGTAGTAGAAATGCTTGCGCTGAGCTAAGCGCTTTCACTTTTCGCAAGCATAACATTTTCTCGCTTTTCTGGCTCAGCCCAATATTTGACATTTGCGGCAATTGTCAAACTTCGATTCTACCCTCGGTTGTGTTGTGTATGGTCGATGGTTGTGTTTTTTACGTAATTGTTTAACCTTATTGTGGGAAAGAAAGTTGTTAGTAGTCATGGCATGACTTGCTCCTCTTGCGGATCAGGTTGGCCTACTCCGAATCCGACAACGAAGTAGGTTCAAGAAACTAGGTTCGCAGACCTACTCCGTATATGAAACGAATCTGTCGTCCGTCATGGAGTTGCAGATAGAAGAGAGTGGGTGAACTAGGTTCGTCAAAGTCTGAGTTGTAATTGAAAATAAGAGAATGGAGAACTGAGCTACTGATTAGATTAGAAGACATATCTACATATCGCTATATTGCAGTGTAGAATGAAATGGATTGTATTTTCAATTAGATTTTATTGATATCAGGTGGAGTGGAGCTTTTAGACTTTTGGTTCGCTGTTATCTACGGTGGGTTAGGTTAGAGGTGGATAAGAGATAAGAGTATGGTATTGGTGTTGGATTGGGTGCACTTAGTTATTGATTTACCTTATGCTTCGTTTACAAATCAACAGTCCCTGGTGTGGGGTTCCCCGCGCTACGCTCGCTCCGCGCTTAAGGGATCACAACCCTCAGTTTCGCTCGAAAATGAACGCTCGCTTCACTCGTTTTGGGTGCAACAGTCTCTTGTGTGGACTCCGGTTGTGAATCAAACAGTTTCTTGTGTAGGCGAAATAGGCATGCAGTGTCCAGAGCGAGTGAAGCGATCGTTCATGTTTGAGAGATACTGAGGGTTGTGATTTCTTAAATACGGATCGAGTGTAGTGAGGGGAACCCCACACTAAGGACTGTTGATTCACAACCCGCAGTATAGCCCCAGGTCGCCGGTTTGACTCCTTCTGTATGTACCTGCATCCGTTTCGTCCTAGCATATCTGGAACCAGCATTTTTTGTTTTTTTTTTTTTTGGTCTGTGTAAGTGTGTGCTGACAATAAGGGAGGCTTGTCGGATGCTAATAAAAAAGAGGCTTGTTGGATGCTGAAGCGCATCACAGTTGCCTCAAGGAACATCACCATTTTCTCAGACAGCTTCTAGAGGCGGCGGCAACGTCATCTAAAATAGTATCCCAGAATCACCCTCCTTTGGGTTCCAGGTCACAGAAATATAGCAGAGAACGATCGGGCCGATCAACTTGCGAGGCTAGGTTGTATCTGACGCGATGGTAGTCCACGCGTCACTTGGGGCTATTAAGAGGAGTTTATGCAACTATTACATAAAATGGAGCGCGCTGACAACGTGTACAACATCTGGGAAGATATGGCCATTTTAGAATACACTGAAGACCAATGCCCTTCTAAAAAGAAACCGTACAAATGGGGGACACTGGCCAGTGGGGAAGCAGGCGACCAGATTTGGCATCCCCTACAATCAATTCTGCCGTAGCTTTAAGGCCTATCCTTAAAGCAGAGACGGAGATTCTGACTCACTTCCTTTGTGAATGCTCAGCACTATCCAGGGCGCGTCATGGAGCTTTTGGCACAGCGCTCCTCACAGATACATCGGAGATCGCCAGCAATGGAATAGGGGAGATACCTTGTTTTCTCAATTTCACTGGTTGGATTTAAGGTAGCGTCCAGGTTACTCCCCCTAACAGACTTCAGTCTCAATGGTCATTCTCTTGGGAGAATTTTGTGGCAAAACAAAACGGCGCACACCCGCTCTAATTGATTTTTTTAAGATAACGGTAGGGTGGCAACCAATCAACCAACCAGGATAAGGTGGATAAGCCATTATGATAACACAGAATAAAATCCAGCGCTACCCAAAGTCCCTAGATATAGTCCACGTTGGGCGCCAATTTGATATTTGCTTCTCGTAGTTTAATAGTTCCATTCTTAATTCGAAGAAAGATTTTTAGATCCACAGAAGAACGCTAAAAAGTATGCAGGCTATTAAAATAAAAAATAGTATTTTTCATAAGACATTTTTCGAAAACTATGTAAAATACGGAAGGAGTCGTCATTACCTTTTTCTGGATTTGGAGAGAAAGCCATTTTTTGGCTGGTTATTTAGGAATTGGAGAGGGCTCCGAAATTTGGAAATTGATTTAACCTGATCGGAGCAATGTACTCATATTTTGTGCATAATCTAAAATGAGTATTGGTTAAAATGTGAATATTTGAGAAGAATGTAGTTTAGGACTTCGAAGATTCACATTTCCAAAGATGATTTCTATAGTTTCAAGTACTACTCCAATAATACTACCCCTTCAATTTTCTCCACATTATGCTGATGTCATTTCAACATTTATTTGAGTATTTTATTCTTAAATGCATCTTACCTAAGTGGTAAAGAACGCACGTGCTGAAACGGCAGGAGTATTTTTAGAATTATCATAAGATTGGTTTGCATACTTACCTCAAATATGCAATTGCAGTCTTTTAATTTTCCTAATTGCCCCATGTGTGTGCACCATTCAACCACTGTTTTAATCCGCGTCAACAGCACGTCATATGTGTCTAATGGATATGCCTGTTAAAAATAGAAAGGAGCAACATTTCCCTGAACACACAATTTCCTCAATTGTCTTTGCATACACAAAACGTATGCGTAAACTAATAAACAGACCCTTTTGATCTTGCGGATCCATTACGGTAGCAATGTAAACAAATTGTGTCAACGTTTTCTGGGTAAACCACCGCAAAGGGGGAAGGGCAAGTATAGAGCTCAGACAAGTCGAATATACTCGTATACGAGTATGTGTTAATAATTATAATTATTAATTGTTAGTTATATTATATATAATTATTAATAATTAATATAATTAATTAGGTGTACAACTTTGCTTCCGCCGTTTTCTGACACACGGCTGCATCGGTGAGGGCTGGTAAAAATACGAGCATGGAGTTCAAAAGTGTCACAAAGTGAGTTTGGACGGCTGTGAACGTATCGTCATCCCCGCATTAGTAAAAGTTGTTCGCATTTTTAATAAGATTCTCGATTCAAAATGTCTGTTTTCGCACCAAGTTCTCGTCATTTGCGGGAAGTTTTGATCTTCTGCTTCCATTTGAAAAAAAAACTGCAGCTGAGGCTCATCGAATGCTCTCAGATACTTACGGTGAGGTTGCTCTAAGTGACAGAACATGTCGTGAGTGGTTTCAACCTTTTAAAAGTGGCGATTACAATGTCGAGGACAAGCATGGTGGTGGAGAAAACAAAATTTTCAAAGACGACGAATAGGAAGCACTGCTCGATGAAGATTCGTGCCAAACGCAAGAAGAATTAGCTGAATCACTGGGAGTGACTCAGCAAGCCATCTCGAAACGCCTCAAGGCCATGGGCATGGTTCAGAAAGAAGGAAATTGGGTTCCGTACGAGGTAAAACCGAGAGATATTGAACGGCGATTATTTGCATGCGAACAACTGCTTCAAAGGCAGAATCGGAAGGGATTTCTACATCGCATCGTAACCGGCGACGAAAAATTGAAAATTGATGCGTTTAAGTCGAGCATTAAAGGAAAAACGACCACAGTACCAAGAGAGACACGACAAAGTCATCCTCCAGCATGACAATGCTCGGCCACACGTCGCAAAAGTGGTCAAGACATACCTGGAAACCCTGAAATGGGAAATCTTGCCCCACCCGCCGTATTCCCCAGACATCGCTCCTTCCGACTACCATCTGTTTCGTTCCATGGCGCACGGCCTGGCTGATCAGAATTTTCGTTCGTACGAGGAAATCGAAAAATGGATCCAATCATGGATCGCGTCGAAAGACGCCTCGACAGGCGAAAGTTGTCGCTAGCGATGGACAGTACTTTGAATAATACATCTGTAAGAACTTTGTGACAATTAAGCTTTTAATTCCAGAAAAAACGGTGGAAATTGTACACCCAATACGTAGAAAAACACCCGAAACAATTTGGTGAAATTAACACTAAATTTTAACTCGGCAGATTCTCAACTTCCATTCTTACAGAATGGGGCCCGGAATCCTAAAACTGAAATTTTTGCTTATAATTTGTATACCCTTCACGAAAGTGAATCTCGTTGGATCTCCATACAAATTCATTCAATTCATTCAGACCGGTCAATTTGTAAGGAGAACCTACGAGATCCGGGCGAATCGAATGCAGCTTATGATTTGCATTCATAAAAGTTGTCCTCAGATAACTAATTCTTTAATTGCGCATCCTTCTGTAAATGTGCTTTTGACGTGACTTTTAATTGCATTCGAGGACATTATGACTTTCGGTCCTTAATGTCGGTTCAGTCCTTTATATCCTACACGTTCCTTACATTCAGAGTATTAGTACCTATCATCACCTCAATCTAGAAATTACCGATATTTGCTAGGTTTGGTTTCTGTTTCAATTCATGCCCAACAAGGTGCTGCTTTCCTGACCAAAGAACTAAAATTGCCATCAAGAATAGCTTACTACCTTTTTCTCATAACTCCCAATCATATGCGATCCATCTTGCCTAGATATATCTTCATTGCCAAAAATATCCTTTTTTCTCTCTAAAGAACTCAAAATGCCATCAACTGTAATCTAGTGAATTCACTCAACAACTTATGGTAGCCATCTTGCCTTGATATCGTTTCCTTGCCAAAAATATTCTTTTTCCTCTCCAAAGGACTCAAGATGCCATAAAAGTATAATACTAGTAGTCTAATGCCAGCCATATGAGACCTATCTTGCCTAGGTATCACTTTCAGGATAAGAATGTCCTTTTTTCTTCCCCAAGCGCTCAAAATGTCATCAGTCCCGACCAAAGGAATCGCAATTCGGTTAACAGTACTCGTGTGGTTTCATCACCATAAATCAAAAGATAACTAGGTTGGGCTTCTGTTTCTTTTCTTGATAAGAGAGTCCTTTTGTCCTGACGCATACCTGCAGCAGGATCAAATTTCACCGCGTGGTACTTATACTACTGTGTACAAATATAACCCGGAATATTTAATTTAAACTGCGTGGGCATTTCGTTGGGCACAAATCTTTTTATTTTTAAGTTGGTAGGACTGTTACTGCCATCTGTGTCAAATTTTACTACTTTGCCTTAACCCCTAGCGGGGCATAGCGCGTCAACTACTCCTGCGCGCCATCGTACTCTGTTCTGGGCAATGGGGCGCAACTCCCCAAAAGACTTACCCAGTACCTGACACTCCTTTGCCACAGATCGACGCCATGTGATTCGAGGACCCCCTCTTGGTCGGCCTTGGTTGGAAATGGGGTTCCATTTCATGGCATGCATAGCAATGCAGTTATCACTCTTCCGCAATGTGTGACCTATCCACTGCCATTTTCGCCTGCGTATCAATTCGTCGATTGGCATCTGACCCGTACGCCGACTTAGCTCTTCATTTGATATTGTTTCGGGCCAGAAAATTCTTAAAATTCGACGAAGACATGAGTTGACGAAAACTTGCAGCTTTCTGGTAACTCCTACGGAAACTTTCCATGTACTGCTCCCATACAAAAGCACTGATAGTACCAGGGAGCGAAACAGGCCCAGCTTGGTTTTAATGCTGAGATAACTGCCCTGCCAGATTTTGGACAGCATGCCGTATGCGCGTTTAGCCTGGTTGATACGACGAGCGATGTCCTGCTCCGTACCACCATTTTCGGCAACAATGCTACCCAGGTAGACGAAGTTGTCCACCTTCTCCACAGGCTGCCCATTAATATTGATGGCAACAGGTGTCGGATTTCTTTTTCGCAACGGCGGGCTAAGAACCTTGGTCTTGTTGGTATTAATCTTTAGCCCAACCTTGCTTGCCTCCCTCTCGAGATCTAATGCCATTGCAGACAGATCCATGATTTTGTGGGAGAGTAGGCATATGTCGTCAGCGTAGTCAAGATGTTGTAGATAAGATGTCAAAGTCCATTGAATTCCTCTGTCGAGTCCGGATAGGGCTGCATGCAACACATCGCCGATCACAATGAGGAATAGGATCGGTGAGAGCATGCACCCCTGCCGAACTCCACTGCGAATCTCAAAGTCCCCCGACACCTTACCTTTATGCAGAACGCGACATTTCGCGCCGTCATAGGATGCCTTAATAATAGCCACAAGCTTCTCAGGGATGCCTCTCCTGCGCAAGGCCGCCCATATAGAATCCCGGTTCACACTATCGAAAGCCTTTTCGAAATCGATGAAAAGCAAGTGAAGCGGAGAATCGTATTCAGCGCATTGCTCGATGATGATTCGCAAGGTGTTAATGTGATCGACACAGGAGAATCCGGATCGAAAGCCAGCCTGCTCTTCATCAATTGTGCTTTCTAAGTGGGCCTTTAGTCTTTCCAGGACGATTTTAGCTATTATCTTGGCAACGGCAGGAAGCACACAAATGCCTCTCCAATTATTACAGTCTGTGAGGCTACCCTTCTTTGGAAGTTTGATGATCAAACCTTCCTTCCACTCAGTGGGAAAGGTCTCTGTATTCCACGCTTTATCAACAAGTGGGTGCAGCAAATCGGCAGTTACGCTTGGCGCTGCTTGATAAAGTTCGGCAGGAATGCCGTCAAGTCCGGCGGCCTTTCCTCGTTTTAGTGCAATAATTGCAGTGACTATTTCCTCTTTAGTCGGGGCAGTGGACCGTATACGCACATTTTGATGGTTAGCTAAATTATCTATATGAGGGGGAACTTCACCAGAGGTTACACGGTTCAAGACCGCGGCGAAGTGTTCTTTCCACCGCCTCATTTGATCTTCTTCCAAGATAAGTAGCTTTCCATCACTATCTTTCACCGGATGTTGGCAGGAGTTACGACCACCTGTAAACTCCTTGATGACACCGTATACGGCGTTTAAGTTGTTACTTCTAGCGGCTTCTTCTGCTGACGCTAAAAGAGAATTGGCGTAAACTCTTTTATCGCGTCGCACACTACGCTGAACTTCTCGAGCTTTCTGACGGTAAAGGAGTTCGATGCTGCTTCGATTGTCGTCTGCTGCTGCAGCCAAACGAACTTTCAGCTCCTTTCTTTCAACAATCCGCTGCCATGAAGCGTCGGACATCCAGGGCTTATTCCGGCAATCCGGGTTTGGGCCAAGGATGGTATTTGCGCTATCAATGTACGCATTTTTTATGGCATCCCAGTTTTCGTTTATGTCACTATCTGGGTGACTAGTTATCTCAGCCGCTTTTTGTGCAAGATGGTCATTATATTGTTGTAAGACAGCTGGATTTTTTAGTCGAGCGGTGTTGAATTTGCGGGGCCTGGATCTTTCGTCGCTGGGGCGGCGCACGGCTGCAATACGCAATCGAACATTAGCGATCATAAGATAATGGTCTCTTCCCATCCCAATATCGGCACCCTTCTTGTTTCGCTCGTCCAGGAGGCAACTCTTGAATCATTTACTAATGGCAAAATGGTCGGTCTGATTTTGTGTTCTGCGCCGATCAACAGAGGACCAACTGATTTTGTGGTGGTCCTTATGCTCAAACATAGTACCACCGATGAAGAGACTGTGAAAGTTGCAGAACTCTACAAATCTTTCACCGTTGTCATTACGATCACCAAGACCGTGTCTCCCCATCACATGTCTGAGCCCATAGTTATCAGCGCCAACTTTCGCATTCAAATCACCCATAACCATTATAATGTCACCTTTAGGTGTTCTGCTCTGAACGGCGTTTAGTTCTTCGTAGAAGGAGTCTTTTGCCAAGACATTGTCGGGTTCAGTAGGGGCATAACATTGTATTATTGAGATGTTCCTCATTTTGGTCCGGAACCTGGCGGTCAAGACCCTGTCAGAGACCGGTTCCTAGGATAAGAGACAGTTTCGCGCGGCTCTGGTTAAAAGGAGCCCCACACCTGACTCACGACGACTACCGGTAGCTTTACCGGAGTACAACATTACAGTGCTGCCCGTTGGAGAGATGAATTCTCCGCTGTTCCACCATCTTATCTCACTAACTCCTAAGATATTTAATTTGTACCTCAGAAATTCACTCTCTAATTGAAGAAATCGTGCGTTCTGGGGACCTTCGTTAGCATATAAAGATTTCGGATAGTGCAAGTTGCTGGCATACACATCCTGTCCTTTGATTGTCGGTTTTAACGACAGGCCCTCAAAGGGAAAGGCCGTGGTATTTTTTTTCACACCCCACACCACAGGGGTACCTCAACCAAATCATCGCACCGCCATCACTGGCGGCTTGACGTTGGTTGGCAATGGTCTGTGACCACTGCCGTTCCAGGGGGCGCCCACGCGGAGGACTATGGAAGAGGAGTTTTTGGTTAGTTGAAGAGTGACGCTCGATTTCGTAAACAACCAAAATTAACTTTTTCGATTTTTACCATGGTATTTCAAATGAATCAGTCAACACCATTCTGAAGGAAGTTTTGTGCCTCAAAAAAGTCAAATGTCGTTTGGTTCCAAAAACCCTCAATTTTTTGGGAAACAGCGTCGCATTGATGTGTGTGAAACAATGCCAAGGAAGTTACGTACCAAATTTGGTCGAAATTCGACTGCGGTAAATGTCTGTAAGAATTTTTTTAGAGATATTTGAAAAGACTTCAGCGAGAAACTCCATAAAATCTTAACTTTTTGGATGTATCTTTTTGCTACTGCACGGACCAGAGCAAATGCCTATGCACCCCTTGGCACAGAGCCAATGCGTGAGAAAAGAAAGCAGATCTCCATACGCTCCCTACGAGGCTGTAGTCCCGTCAAAGAACAACGAGAACAAGAAAAAATTGAAAAATAGCGATTTGCAAACTCGGGTGTTTTTCATCGCATCTAATTCAAATTAGAGCCAACTGAACACACTTTGGATGCACGTTATTTTAATAATGTTCCCTTATGATGTACTACAAAACCGCAAGCACTGCATTCAGTGATGAAATGATAAATTTTTTACACGATCCGATTGAAATTACTGTTTGATTGATCCAGTGTGAAGAATTCATCAGGAATTACATCATACTTGTATTTGATTAGAAATGTAAATACATAATGTTATTTTGTCCTATTTTAACTTTGTCACATTTTTCCACATCTTTATAACTAATTGAGATTGACAGAGATCAATTAAAATCTCCAACTGTTTTAATCGATTAACACATAATGTCTTATGGGTACAAACAAGGTCTTTGCTTTGCTTGCGTTGTAATGTCTCCTCGGGAATTTACGCAACGACTGGCTTCCATTTAAAAACGATTAAACAATTAGTGAAAATGCAAATATAATTTGTTATTGTTTAATAATAATAAAATACTCGTGTTAGTGGTTGATTTTTGCATTGATTACAATTGACACCAATTGAAGGAATGTTTATGCTAATTGCTGAAAGTTTATTTTTACATATTGTTTAAATAAGAAAGGTTTCCAAAGAAATTGTTTTAATTACTCGTAGAAACGAATTATTATTATGAAAGATGATAATAAATAGTGCAATCATGGACGAGTCATTCCGAGTCAAGTCGGTCAGGCAGATTTGAAGTTAATGACTAATTGTATGGGCTCTGCAGAACAGGCAGAACAAATTAAAAACAAAAAACAAATGTGGAGAAATTTTCGAACAATTACCATATTATGTACTTATATAAAATAATTGGATCACATTAGCATACTCTAATAATAATAATCATCAACTAATCGCCTCAACGCCGCTTTGATCTTACAAAATTTTAACACGCCACGTACTAAACAGCTAAATTAGCAAACCCAAAATCCAGATTTCCGGTTCCCATGTCATTCAAACAATATAAATTATTGAATTGGCGCACGCGCCGTACCGCCTTCATCACCATTTATCATTAATCAAATCGATGTCATTTTTTCGTGTTTTGCGAACAATTCACCTGATTCGGCATACAAAGCTATTACTTGTCTTGCCAATGCACCTTGTTTGCCTATGTCAATAAACTCTTTGGCAACAATAATTAGTTCCGTCCGACAAACGAAGAAAAATTAATAGTCATCGCCACTCTTCAGTACTACACTACAATGGTATTATGGCCAACTGTTTCCAATATGTCTTCGACATTTCTTCATATAGAAATAGATATATAGATACAATAATGATGTGTGATAGAGCTGCAAAACAGAGGCTACTACTATAGGAATAGATGAACTGCTGAGGCGCCACTTGATTTGAATTAGCAAAATGAACGACCTCCACCTCTTCCACACCCGGCACACATCAGTCAAACTCAATAGACTGCGACGAGAGTGTGCAAAAAAAAAAAAAAGAAACCGGCGAAAAATATAAAGATAAAAAAAAACACAACAACAACATTCATTCACTAGTTTGTTTAAAAGTATCCGTACGCGCTTAAAAAAAAGACCGCACTCGTACTTCAATTACAGCGATCCCACATTATGAAGATAGACTAGCGAATAAATAGACAGATACTTATCAACAAAAAACCGCACATTTCAGAGACTTTATAAATAGTGACAGAACATTGAAGAGCTAATTAATTGATCTGGTGATGATATAAACACAAAGTTCAGATACACTGACTTTTGAATAATATTGGACGCTGTTTTAGCGCCTCAATTATTACATAGTTGTGCCAAGTATGAGTATAAGTATTGTATATTATATAGTTATATTGTATGTATATGACTAGGAACAAAATTTGTTCGTATTTTGAACGTACAATTATTATACTTTGATCTTTACATCCATATCCGAACCAATTCCTCTGAAACTCCAAGCAGGTGCACTAACAATATCCCAACTTCACATTTTCCCTTTCATCTCCCCATCACATCTGGAAGACAGAATCGATGTCTTCGGCCATATGGTCATGGTAAGGTTCCCCGATCTATCCACTATCAGGGTTACCTACTCAAGAAGCATACTATACTCGTATTAATTACGTCCTGGCTTAGTAACGACCATAAAGGATGGAAGAAATTCGGTATAAGGACCCCATTCGCTATTAGTTTAACTCACGATATTTATATTGGAAAAGCAGGAGAATGTTGTAGGTTAGGTTAGGGTCCATTGTGATACCTCAGGGGACTCCTCACCATACCATCCTATTCCTTGAACCAGCCAGTGCTGATAATGAAACGATGGAGTTTGCCAACATTGACATTCATTCATCAAGTCATCCAGTTCAGGGAAGTAGTCGAATCCAAGGAATTACTTTTTCTTTCTTGCAAGAGCAGGATAGGGACAGAGGAGATGAAAAATGCACTCCTCTTCGTCCTCATCAACGCAGCTTCTACAGAAGTCATTGTAGGGGAGGCGGAGCCTCCTTGCGTGTCCCCTAGTAGCAATGACCAGTGATGACTCTCAACACAGTTCTAATGTGTTGCCTATTCAGCGACAGCAATTAAGCGGAGTGGATCCAATCCGATCCACAGTGGCATTGTTGAAAGGCTTTTATTACCATTTATCCATTTTGAGTTAGTTCTGTTAGCCGCTTCGGATCTCAGAGCTAGTTTACAAGCAGCCATAGGCATTGTAATGTACGGTTTGGCGGGCATCCGAAGATGCCCGTGGGGACGGTGCATAATGATCGTGAAGGTCGGGCAGTGCCATCTGGCGAAGAAAAAGGCCCCTCAACCAGCTAAGCAGCGGCCTATGCTTGCTGTAGCTCAGTTCGGAAGACGTGGGAGGGGGTTTCGCCGCTCGTTGCCACTGTCCTTTACGTATTAACAAATATTCATAGGCCTTGCGTTGACGGCACACACATGGGAGGCAAAACAGCGGAATAATAACCAGGAGTCCGAAGCGTGTATACCCTAGACTTGTACAGACCTAGTGGTGATACCAAACGTCCCAATTGGCAACGACCATATGCATTAAAAGTGGGTCTCTTATATGGCCAGTTCATAGAGGAGGTTGGCCCTCATTCAGTGGGATCTTGACCATTCTCAAAATCAATTAACTAACCCATTCTACAAATATTTATCCAATTTTTCAAGTCGCTAGCTTCATTCTATCGAAAATTAACGCTTATTTGAAGTTTTATTTGTAGGGGAGGTGGGGGTTCCTTGAGTCGGATCTTGCCCAGCATTTCCATCAACCAATTAGATCCCCCTACAAACATTTAAACAAAATTTCAAGTCTCTAGCTTCATTCTATCGAAAGTTATCGCTTATTTGAAGTTTCTTTTGTAGGGGAAGTAGGGGTTTCGATGGTCGGATTTTACGTATTTTCAATATTAGTCAACTGGATCATACTACAAACATTTGACCAAAATTTCAAGTCGCTAGCTTTATTTTGTCGTAAGTTATCGCTTATTTCAAGTTTCATTTCTAGGGGAGGTAGGGGTTCCTTAGGTCGGATCTTACCCATCTTTAATGCCAACTAACCCGATCTCACTTTCAATATTTTGCCAAAATTTCAAGTTGCTGGCTTCATTCTATCAAAAGTTATCGCTTATTTGAAGTTTCATTTGTAGGGGAGGTGGGGGTTCCTTGAGTCGGATCTTGCCCATTTTCAATACCAACAAAGTAGGTTTTATTAGCAACATTCTTTCAAATTTTCAACTTGCTAGTATCATTTTTTCGAAATTTATCGTAATTAAAGGAATATTTAATTTTTGGAAATTTGTAGGGGAGGTAGGCGTTCCTTTGATCTGATTATGCCCAACTTACATAATCTTAAGCAGCTTCTCACTTCAAGGTTACACGCCAAAAATCAGGTGTCTACGTCAATTGGTTCAGGAGTTATAGACAAAAAACCTGAAAAGAAGGGTAGTACGGGGTTCTTTGTAAGAAAATTACCGTTAGTTTTCAACTGATCGATTTTATTTTCCCAGGAGAGTATGAGATTACCCTCATGAGTAATCTATCAAAGCTAGAGCTTTTCATGTTTCTTTAATCGGGAGTTATAGATACATTTATGTATTTTACATATGTAGGGGAGGTAGGCGTTCTCTTGGCCTGATCATGCCCATTTTCAATACCATCCAACTAGATTACACTTCCAACATTTGACCAAAATTTCAAGGCTCTAGCTTCATTTTATCGAAAGTTATCGTGCGAACGGACAGACAGACGGACAGACAGACAGACAGACAGACAGACAGACAGACAGACAGACAGACAGACATGGCTAAATCGAATCAGGAGGTGACCCTGATCATTTATATATATACATTGCTATACCTCCGGAGCCTCCTTTAAGGTGTTACATATTTCCGTCGTGACAAAAACAATATACCCTATACTATAAGTCTAGGGTATAAAAAAATGGGGTGATAAGGATGGAATAGTTGGCGGACTGCCCAGACGCCCTCGAGCTCGCACTTAGTCCATGGGACCGTCGGCCTCTGGTTTCGTATCACCGACAGATGATTATTCATCAGGTGCTGCCTGTGCTTACCACAGCACAGATGGACTACAATAGGGTTCGCTCGGTTACCACAAGGGACTCATAACTCGACACTGTTAATCAAACTAGGCTGAAAAAAAACGATGGAGTTTTCCATCATCAACTTAAACTTAGTCGCCCAATTCAGTGAAGAAGTGGGATCTAAGAACTTTCATCTTATTGCCAGAGTGAGACAGATATAGAGAAAACAAAAAATACGCCTTTTTGTTCTCGTCATCGCAGCTTCCGCAGCAGTCATTACATGCAAAGCCTCATACCTTGCTCCTCAACTATATGGATACAGTGCCCAGTGATGACTCCCAGCTCCGATGTGTTGCCTTTTGCTCATATCACGTGATATCCCTGCTAGATCAGAGCTTGCAATAATTCCTTATCCTTAGCCTGAAAAACAGCGCAGTGTGTAAGGAGACGGTAAGAGAAGTTTAAGTTAAGTCCATCACAGAAAACACCAACCCCTAATCTCTCATGAATTAGGCAGAAGAGGCCCTAGTTTTTCCCACTAACTGTGTGAGAATCAGAATGACAAAATGCTTGTCAATCGCATTCATATTTGGTTGAAGTTTAGACATTCGTTACTGCAGTACTTTACTTGGGTTGCACAGAATGGCAGCGTGTTCAGAGCTTTAACTAAGCCAGTGAATAGTGACATGGAATCGAATGATCGTATTTGCGGACATTCATTCAGCAAAAATGTCAAAAAGTAGCAAGTTTAAACAGCATGCTCAAAGCAACAGAAGTAGTTGTCCTATTGCACGCTATTGCTCAGTCGCTGCCGATATCGTAAAACTTATCAGCAGATCCCATACGCTAGTAATATTATTGGAAGCTTCCTGTTTTTTTTTATCGGCATTATAAACAAATTGTCTTTTTTTTAGTTCTTCGTTCTTTTTTGTACAGACTTGGTTTAACTGAGGAAGAAAATGTTATCCATTCGGATTTGACACCTGGACCATGATGCTATTGACAAATTGTAATCGTGAACCATCAATTTTCTAACACAAATTGATAATTTGATCTTCCAAAAATCTATCAAATAGGTCGCTGTCATGCTCTTGTAAATTCTTCACCCTTGCCAATATATTTCGCAGATGTTCACTGTCAAGGATAATGGATCCATATTTCCTCTCTGATATTCAGTTTTATTATGGTTGCTTAAATTGAGAATGCATCTGCGATTTTCTATCTGTTTATTGTCCGAAATGTAATGAATATAGTATCTGTGGATATTTGATACATGTTAAGGAGATTTAATACGATTTGTGTGGGTGATTATAGTCCTAAAATAAATGATGAGTTTGAGGTGTTTGATGTCAAACCAGGATGTACTTGTACCAAAATGCTACGATTACCCTTATATTGAGCCTGAAGGTCCGGAGCCGGCGGAGAAAAGGGTCTCTCAACGAATTAAGTAAAAAAAAATTTATGGGGACCTTGTGAACTTTCTCTTTGACGCACCTAAAAACGATTGAGAAGGCTTTTCCAGACATAAAAAAAAAGTTTTCTTTTAACAAATAATATATTACATTGTGTGAAAGCAGAGGGTGAGGGAGTAAACCTATCGACCTGTTTCCACAAAACCCCATTATTTCTTTGATTATTTATATTTGAGCCTCGGATACCATTTTAATTATTCAATATGAATAAAGGCGACGCGCCAAAATGAAATAATGCAAAGTGGCGATAGGATTCTTAAGATACGAGTATATACGATTTTGTCCCAACCTCTAGTGGGCATAGTGTGTCAACTAATTGCATGTGACTTCGTTGACGTTTCGTTAGCATAAACTGTTTACAGATGATGCATGTTGCTAACATGTGCCTTCCGCCCATTTAGCCGCATACCTGCGACAAGGCGGGAAATGTTGTGGCTTATTGTAACGCTCTACACCACATGGTTAATACAACACAAAGTCCATGGTCACGACGTGGACGGGATTCGAACCCATGACTGACCGGTAGCATGAGACATCAGAGTGACATGACGCCTTAACGCACTGTGCTATCCTCGCGGCGGCCCCACTGATTGTTGCCTTATTGGTAAGCGCGACAGGAGACTTCGGCCTCCATGTAATGATTATTACAGAAGCTTTGGATACGTTGCCGAGAAAGAAAGTTATTTCTCGTGTCTAGCTTTTGCAGGTAGGAGGAGAACAATTTTTGGATCCTATTTCTTCTCTGAACTGGAGAGTTCTACTGTCGGTAGGCTCCACCCCTTCATCACTTGCTTGGGCTGATTTAATCATTAGTAAGGTTATGCCAGGTTGGGTGGTAGCCTAACGGCTCTGCATATCCTGCTTGGGGTGCATAGCAATATCACGTGCTTACGATACCCATTACGTTCCGATGTTAGTCGTTACCAAGAGATCCATGTTGAGCTCGAAGGATCCGAACTTAAAATATTAGCGAAGCTTCAAAGACTCCTCAAGCTGAGACCAGTACCTCAATCAAGATACTTTAGAGCTTCCTCTGTATTTGTTAGCTTGCAATTCCTGCATCCACTACCAGTTGGTAAGGTTACGGGCTGATCAATTCCAGAGGTTTCTCAACACACCAGCTTATGTTCCATCTGTTCTGTGCTAATCAAGGCAGCCAGCTATTCCTACCTAGGATTTGTGCTACCTTGGTCGTGACAATTTTTATTTCCTAATAAAAACTAGTAACACTACTTCATGCATACACTATCGTAAACAACTTCCAGCTCAATTGATAAGAAAAAAAGAGACGCCTTCACTACAGTAGTGTACGGGTACAATTATGTCATTGAGTGAATCAAAAAGAGGGAGGCCATTCAGTTTGCGTGATGCAAAATTGTAACTAGCTTCCGTTTGTCCATTCTTCTTATTCACAAAGTGATTGGTGTGAGTGTGAAGTACACTTTTGTGAATTAAACTAGCCTTCAGGATATGTCTTTAGTTATGTAGGCTAGAACCATCACTGGTCACTATTACTGATAATACCTGTATCACGTCCCGGAATGGCGTCGATGATATCATCACACTTCTTTCATTTCTATAGCAAAAAAAAATCCTATTTGGGTCATGCCAATTGTAAAAATGAAAAGGTTATACTATACGCTTGCAGTTTATGGTTGCAAATGCAATAAAAATGCAGTAAATTTTTAATGGGGTGTAACAGGCCATTTGACTAGTTGAGTTGTATGGACGAGTAGCAAATGGGTGTGTATGATGGGAAGTTGTATCGAGCTGAAAAATACTCGTATAATTTCATGTCCTTTTCTGACAGAATGACAATAGAAAAATAACCGTGATCCAGTGAGGCCATGAACGTTTAAGTGACTAGGATGCAGAACTATGAGTATTACTACTGCTCGTGATTGAGGATATGAATAGGAATAAAATATGCAGTTTGTACCTTATGTCATTGAAATGCTCTCTATCTTATCTATTACATTCTTTCTTTGTCTATATCTTTTCAATTGCTGTGAATTCAATCAAACTCCCATACGCATTTGGCTAGTCCATCAAACTATGCGAAAACGTTGGGTAAGAAAATAAGGTCGCAGATAGTAAGCCTCACCCCTAAGTACGATTCATCCGGATATTATTAAAATTATAAGTATGTAGGTAGCATGAGTATAAAATTCGAAACACCTATTGTAGACTCAACTATAAGAACTCTCATGAGCTCTGATATGTTAATTAAGGAAACTTTAACAATTGGCACGTGGGTGTCAAAACGTCGCGTCGTCAACTCAACGACTATAAACCCAATTATTTATTCACGGTACAATTTCCGAAAATATCAACAAAAATAGTCTTCGCTTTTTTTCATTTTATTCCTAGTTTTATGTTTTATGCAAATGTCGTGCGCTTACCGGCGGCAACAACACGACATGTTTCACAAACAAAAAAGTTGACTTTCCATGATTCTGAGTAAATGCTAATTAGCTGACTGATGTGATTTAATTTTTTGACTCGAATTGTTAATGTTAACTTTTGGCCGTTTGCTACGTACGAGTATAAATGTATTTTAATTTGGTTGGAGCAAAATTTTGGGTAATTTGAAAATGTTGGAGCCATAGAGGGATAAGATATGGAGAGGGTCAACATCACAGACAATCTATACGTGTTTTGATGACCAATTTTGATTTCAACCCCTCCCTTCCCCTATTAGCAGCGTTTACTGTCGACTTTAGAACGGATGAGGTCATATATAGGATTCCCTGTGTACAAATATAACCCGGAATTAATTTAAACTAATATCCTGATAATTTCGTTGGGCACAAATCTTTTTATTTTTAAGTTGGTAGGTTTGGTACTGCCATCTGTATGAAATTTTAGGTTAATATCTTGATTAGTTGAAGAGTGACGCTCGTTTTCGTAAACAACCAAAATTCACTTTTTCGATTTTTACCATGTCAGAAAATATTCAACAATTAGTTCGATTAAATTTTGCGTTAGAAATGATATTTCTGCTGCAGAAACGCTTAGAATGTTACAAAAACCCTTCGGTGAACAGACTATGTCTAAAACACAAGTATACGAATGGCACAAAATGTTCAAAGAGGGTCGTGAAGGCGTTGAAGACGAACCACATCAAAGACGACCAAGAACATCAACTGACGAACAGCACGTCGCGAAAATTAAGGAAATGGTGCTCCAAAATCAACGGCAACTAGAGAGCTTGATATCGTTGGTATTTCAAATGGATCAGTCAACACCATTTTGAAGGAAGTTTTGTGCCTCAAAAAAGTCAAATCTCATTTGGTTCCAAAAACCCTCAATTTTTTGGAAAACAGCGTCGCATTGATGCACTCGTTATTTGTGACCGTTTCGCTAAAAATTCCACCCATATTGTTCCGCAACCGCCGTATTCGCCTGATTTAGCCTCATGTGACTTCTGGCTATTCAGCAAAATGAAAAGACCGCTCCGGGGACACCGTTTTGACACGATAGAAGAGATTCAAGCCGAATCGAAGAAGGTGCCGAAGGCCATACCGAAACAGGACTTTTCAAAGTGTTTTGATGAGTGGAAAATTCGCTGGCATAAGTGCATTGCAGTCGAGGGGGATTACTTCGATTACTTCGAAGGTGATGAAATAGATTTTTAAGAATAAATAAGGATTTCAAAAATTATAACAAAATTCCAGGTTATATTTGTACACAGTAGTTTAAGAGACAGTGACAGCCGAGAGTAACACTTGATAGCTGAAAACAAAATTCGTGCCGGAATGATAAATATTGCATTATTCAATGGTTGGAGTCGTCAGATGTGACACATCTGTTACACCCACAGGTAAACGGAGGAGGCTGGTAGCTTAATGTGCTGAGGTATCAGTTTGATGTCTCATCAATTATCATACGGTTTTCGCGGGTTAGAATCCCAGTACTGGGTCATGGATATTTGTGTTTAATTCCCGCTGTGGTGTGAGACCGTTTCCGATTTGTCGTGGAATGCAGATAGATGAGTATCAGAGTTGCCAGACCGCCACAAGCGTTTGTCCCACGCAGGTTGTCTAAATATCCCACATTTACGTGAAAAATCCCTCACCACGGAGATCGCCATTATCTGGCATTAATGTATTACAGAACAACCTTAGGCATCTCGGCCACTGCTACCGGAAAGCTGCGAAAAGTTGCGAAATCGATTCGTCCGAATTTGGCCGAAAACGCATGAACGATCCAAACACGTGATTCGGTGGGGGACTGCGTCCACTGGGCCCGTGTCGTTCGTCAGTTTTCGCCCGAACAGGTCCGAATTGCGAACCGATCCCATCTTGCTGGGATTTAGTTGCGAACGAGTGCGAAAATAGAAAGAAACAATGGACTCTGAAAAGTTAATTTTGCTTGTTCAGGAAAGGAAATATCTGTGGGACCAACGGGAAAACCGTTAGGGATCACATGCGGAATGTACAAAAACAATTATGGAAGGATCTTCTTGTGGAGAGATCGTCTCTCGAAAATTACTGAATTTTTCGAGTTTAGAAGAAATGTTGTCAAGAATGTATCGAAATGTGTCCTTTGTCATTCGAAAATAGGAGAAGTGGTGGACATCGTCGATTTGAAGATCATGCCACAAATGAGAAAATTGATCAAACTCGTTTCTTTTTGAGTAAATGTCATTCACCTACATTTTCCGTCTTCGTTGGTGTCGACTGCACCTGATACGTCGATGAATCAAAGGTGATAATTCCAAAGCGCGAAATTCTACATCGGAATCATCAGAAAGACCGATCCGAAGAGCCATCTCTTCTACTACGAATCCGGATGAATACTGAAGCAATGGACGATAGTCATTCGCACGATTTCGGACGAATTCGTTGTTCGCAGCTTTCCGGTTCCACTGGACGACTAGCCTTAGAACAATAACAGAGATCGATTTACTGTGCGCTAGAACCTCATTTTACAGATTGAGTTCAAATGCAGGGTCGGCCAAAGTTTAACTTTCTTTTTATTCTCCTGTGACTATGCCGGGCTTTGTTCTCGATGTCACCGCTGTTGAAATAAGAAGTCCACGAGTGAGGCTCCCAACACAATCGGTTGGCTCATCCACAAGGATTGTATTGTATTACCAGCCGTCGTAAATCGTTTTTAATTCTATTAAAGATTTGATCACCTACTCTTGCCCTTCTAGACGATTCTGAACCAAGTGAGTCATTCATCAAGAACATCCAGTTACAGACGCTGGCCCAGGTGCATGTGAACTAGTCTGCACCACAATCACTGCACTGTAAGGCAATTCACCAACAAATATTCAAGAAGGGAAGTACTCTAGTTTGCCCTAATATGTTTGTAGGCTATTGCGCAGAAACAGCCACTTTGCTAAATACGTCTTCCCTGGATGCTGGCTAAAGGTCGCCACACATGATCGCGCAGAACCACGACCGAACTTCCATCGAACTATCAAATATCATAGAACGGTGAGTAGTTTTTTTTATACTCTTCACGGATGTGATAGGGTATATTAACTTTGTCATGAAGTTTGCAACGCACAAGGAAGGAAGGAAGCATCTCCGACCATATAAACTACAATATATATGTATATTCTTGGTCGGTATGATGAGACGAGTCGATTAAGCTTTGTCCGTCTGTCTGTCCGGTTCTATGCAAACTAGTCCCTCAGCTTTAAAGATAGCGGGCTGAAATTTTGTACAAAGCCTTCTTTCTATTACACGCTGTAAATATATCGGAACCAACGAAATAGGGCCACTATGTTATATAGCTGCCATAGGAACGACAGGTCCAAAAATTTGTTTTTTTTTTTAAGAAAAACTTTTTTATTTCCAAAGATATCTTTTTCAAATTTCAAATTAATCAATAGTATTTTTAGTGAAGTCACATTCCCGAATTTGGTTGAAATTGGATCACTCTATCATATAGCTGTCGTAGGAATGACCGTTCCAAAAGCAAGTTTTTGTTAGAAAAACTTTTTTATTTCTGAAGATATCTTTACCAAATTTCATATTGTTCAATCATATTGACTCCCAAACCACGTTTCTAAATTTGGTTAAAATCGGCCCACTATTTCATATACCTCTCATAGGAACAGTGAAATCGGAACAAGTTTGACTACTAATTTCAAAGTTGCAAATGCACCATAAGTCACAAAGAAGGTATGATACCCTTCACGCTTCGCGATAAATTTTGGCGTGTCCTACTCACATTTTTTCAAACAGTTGGTTGGGGGGCAATTGCGGTTGTTAGAGTGACTTTTCAAGCGCCACTTTTGTCCGGGCGGGACTTAAGGTCCGTTTTGCTAAACGCCGTTCTGCGTCGATCGCAAGCGATGATCAAAGAGATACACGCAAATAGTGCTCTGTGCTCTATGGGTTTATCGCTAATCGCGAACAATGTGCGACGATCGTGTACCTAGCAAAACGCACCTTTAGTACTAATTATAGTCGATAAGTCATTCTCACTTGAAAATTAAGTCGGCTTAATTTACACCTTCGATCGGATAAATCGCGAAATATTTATAACTAAATGAGACTATCTTAAATTTAGGTGTGAATGACTAAATTCCCTCTTAAACTTAGCTTTCCTCTTGGCGCCCTCTTCGGTGCCCTAGGTGATCATCTGCTTCGCCTTTGACCGGCCCTGTTCAGAAAGTTGTTGCATATCCTTTTTTTCTCATGGCATCGCGAATGCATGTACATAAGTCCGCGAGGTTTTGTATGCGCGTTGACAATTTTACATTTCCTCTTTAAAATGACATCATGTGAATTGTGATCATATGCCTGACTATTATGATTATTATCACTGATCGCCCTTAGATCACGAAATGTCCCGCAAAATAAGGAAAAATTCTTTTGTCGCACATCTGGCAACTATGATGAGCATGCTTCGTCCGAAACCAGTTACATATATACGAGTATGTAGAAGCAAAACGTCAACTGAGACGCTTAGGAGTAGATTATGCTTCACGGTTAAAACCGTATCCTATCTAGCGTCTTAGGAAAATAAGCTCTATAAGAAGAGCCGACTTGAGATAAAATTGTACAGATCCGAACCATGCATCGTCTACAGAGAAGCTCTACAAACGGGAGACCGTATGACAGCTCGTAAGCAAAACTTTAATTACTAATTTATTACATACTCATTTCTCAGAACCGACAAACGAAAAGCGTGACCGACAAACGATTTTGCATCGAAATCCAACAAGTTATTTTCACTAACGGCGATTTTTAAGTTCAGGAGGGGCCAACTTCACGCAAATATTTGATACGTCTATAAGTCAGTAACTACGGACCGACAAACGTTTTAAAGTGACCGACAATCACCGACAAACGACCGACAAACGATCTGAACTTAAAAATTCCGTACGATTGGGGGGGGGGGGGGGGGCTAACTTCCTGTCGGTTTATTCTCGGCTGTCAATTGCTATTCATCGGCTGTCATTGTCCCATTATGCGAACCCATACAATTGACAGTCGAGAGCAAACCAGTTTATAGGGGAAGGTAGGGAATTAAAAAAAAATGTGGTCAAAACACATTTGGATTATGTGTGATTATGGCCCTTCTAGTATTAGATATATCTTCTACTTCGTTGGTATCCGGATGACGATGAATCTTCCCTAATAAGAGATCTACGTATCTACCGACAGATAATAAACATGAGCTATATGTTACTGTCTAATTATGGAGTTTTATTATAATTTTAATGTATATGCTTATAGTGATTTGGTAGGCGTAGGTTTTATGGGTAATTATGAGTATAATAAGCTTATGGTGCCAGACACGAAGTTTTCTCTAATTAAATGTTATGTTATTTCATTGGATTATTGTAGGAGTACAATACCGGTATTTTGATGCGTACTTTAATATTTTCTTCAAAATTCAGATTTGCCGGCTACTGGGAATTCTTTTTTACACGTTCCATAAGCGGCACCTTGAAGAAAATGGTGGCTACGAGAGGCAAAGATACCACGTGAAACAACCGTACAGCAAAAGTACAATCATTAAATATTTCTGCGTAGGTGTTTCATTTGGAACTGCATCCGTGAGAAATAGAGGAAAACTTAAACAGACATGTACGGGGGAAGTTCAAATGCATCTGTTTAGTAATGCAGAATGACATTATCGTTACCAAAAGATTCACGTATCCATTATTAATATTTGGGAAATTAAGTTATCAAGGCGTAGTTACTAACAGTTATTTGCGTATTTTTTTTTTGAGTCACCGAAATGAAAAATCTATAGACTTTTGCTTCTTCCCTTTCCATTTAGCTAAATTCGTATCAGTATGTATATCTCTAACAGCTTAGTATAGTATCCCAACGTGTGCATTTTTGGTGAAATCGGGGTATGGTTCGTCCCTCAGAGCATAAATTTTTAATTTTTCAACTTCTTACCATTTTTTCCTATTTTTTTTAACTTTAACCAGTTTGTTCAGATAGAGAACTCTTCATCCTAGATGATAAAGTTCCGAAAAAAACCTGTTTAGGGGAACTGAGGATGATGAGAGATGGATAGTTAGTGCGCTATCTCATCGGCTTCGCGGGTTGAAATCCCGCCTTGGAATATACTTCCTGATCTTACTCCTCCACTGTTAGAAGGGACGAGGTTGGTATTCTCTGATATAGCAAAGTTTCTGGGATTAATCCTGGATATAGGGCCGACTTGGAAGTTCAACATACAGGAACAAGTGAACAAAGCTACTGTTGCACTGTACTCTTGTAAAAAAGCCATCTGAAAAAATGGGGCCTGCAACCTAAGGTTGTCTACTGGCAGTTCATATTTGTGATGCGTCCTATACTATTGCATGGTGGACCTTACTACAATACATATAGCAGCTTATCGCAACCTGTTGGGAAAGATGCAGCCACAAGCATGCATAGCAATGACTGGGGCGCTTAAAACAATACCAACCGTGGCTCTGGAAATGTTGCTTAATACTACCACTAGACATTTTTGCTGAACAAGTGGCTGAAAACGTGGCCACTTGACATCCAGAATATCATCAGCTGGACGCGTCAACTGCCAGCCACGCAGCTATTTTCAACAATATGGATATTCCTATATCTACCGACTATACTCGTACATCTCCAAAGCTTGTATTGGGTAAGAATTTTACAAGCCTCATCTTTCCGCGTAGTCACTGGGCGGATAATGTTCCCTCCGTAATTACTACTTTGCCTTAACCCCTAGCGGGGCATAGCGCGTCAACTACTCCTGCGCGCCATCGTACTCTGTTCTGGGCAATGGGGCGCAACTCCCCAAAAGACTTACCCAGTACCTGACACTCCTTTGCCACAGATCGACGCCATGTGATTCGAGGACCCCCTCTTGGTCGGCCTTGTTTGGAAATGGGGTTCCATTTCATGGCATGCATAGCAATGCAGTTATCACTCATCCGCAATGTGTGACCTATCCACTGCCATTTTCGCCTGCGTATCAATTCGTCGATTGGCATCTGACCCGTACGCCGACTTAGCTTTTCATTTGATATTGTTTCGGGCCAGAAAATTCTTAAAATTCGACGAAGACATGAGTTGACGAAAACTTGCAGCTTTCTGGTAACTCCTACGGAAACTTTCCATGTACTGCTCCCATACAAAAGCACTGATAGTACCAGGGAGCGAAACAGGCCCAGCTTGGTTTTAATGCTGAGATAACTGCCCTGCCAGATTTTGGACAGCATGCCGTATACGCGTTTAGCCTGGTTGATACGACGAGCGATGTCCTGCTCCGTACCACCATTTTCGGCAACAATGCTACCCAGGTAAACGAAGTTGTCCACCTTCTCCACAGGCTGCCCATTAATATTGATGGCAACAGGTGTCGGATTTCTTTTTCGCAACGGCGGGCTAAGAACCTTGGTCTTGTTGGTATTAATCTTTAGCCCAACCTTGCTTGCCTCCCTCTCGAGATCTAACGCCATTGCGGACAGATCCATGATTTTGTGGGAGAGTAGGCATATGTCGTCAGCGTAGTCAAGATGTTGTAGATAAGATGTCAAAGTCCATTGAATTCCTCTGTCGAGTCCGGATAGGGCTGCATGCAACACATCGCCGATCACAATGAGGAATAGGATCGGTGAGAGGATGCACCCCTGCCGAACTCCACTGCGAATCTCAAAGTCCCCCGACACCTTACCTTTATGCAGAACGCGACATTTCGCGCCGTCATAGGTTGCCTTAATAATAGCCACAAGCTTCTCAGGGATGCCTCTCCTGCGCAAGGCCGCCCATATAGAATCCCGGTTCACACTATCGAAAGCCTTTTCGAAATCGATGAAAAGCAAGTGAAGCGGAGAATCGTATTCAGCGCATTGCTCGATGATGATTCGCAAGGTGTTAATGTGATCGACACAGGAGAATCCGGATCGAAAGCCAGCCTGCTCTTCATCAATTGTGCTTTCTAAGTGGGCCTTTAGTCTTTCCAGGACGATTTTAGCTATTATCTTGGCAACGGCAGGAAGCACACAAATGCCTCTCCAATTATTACAGTCTGTGAGGCTACCCTTCTTTGGAAGTTTGATGATCAAACCTTCCTTCCACTCAGTGGGAAAGGTCTCTGTATTCCACGCTTTATCAACAAGTGGGTGCAGCAAATCGGCAGTTACGCTTGGCGCTGCTTGATAAAGTTCGGCAGGAATGCCGTCAAGTCCGGCGGCCTTTCCTCGTTTTAGTGCAATAATTGCAGTGACTATTTCCTCTTTAGTCGGGGCAGTGGACCGTATACGCACATTTTGATGGTTAGCTAAATTATCTATATGAGGGGGAACTTCACCAGAGGTTACACGGTTCAAGACCGCGGCGAAGTGTTCTTTCCATCGCCTCATTTGATCTTCTTCCAAGATAAGTAGCTTTCCATCACTATCTTTCACCGGATGTTGGCAGGAGTTACGACCACCTGTAAACTCCTTGATGACACCGTATACGGCGTTTAAGTTGTTACTTCTAGCGGCTTCTTCTGCTGACGCTAAAAGAGAATTCGCATAAACTCTTTTATCGCGTCGCACACTACGCTGAACTTCTCGAGCTTTCTGACGGTAAAGGAGTTCGATGCTGCTTCGATTGTCGTCTGCTGCTGCAGCCAAACGAACTTTCAGCTCCTTTCTTTCAACAATCCGCTGCCATGAAGTGTCGGACATCCAGGGCTTATTCCGGCAATCCGGGTTTGGGCCAAGGACGGTATTTGCGCTATCAATGTACGCATTTTTTATGGCATCCCAGTTTTCGTTTATGTCACTATCTGGGTGACTAGTTATCTCAGCTGCTTTTTGCGCAAGATGGTCATTATATTGTTGTAAGACAGCTGGATTTTTTAGTCGAGCGGTGTTGAATTTGCGGGGCCTGGATCTTTCGTCGCTGGGGCGGCGCACGACTGCAATACGCAATCGAACATTAGCGATCATAAGATAATGGTCTCTTCCCATCCCAATATCGGCACCCTTCTTGTTTCGCACGTCCAGGAGGCAACTCTTGAATCTTTTACTAATGGCAAAATGGTCGATCTGATTTTGTGTTCTGCGCCGATCAACAGAGGACCAACTGATTTTGTGTTGGTCCGTATGCTCAAACATAGTACCACCGATGAAGAGACTGTGAAAGCTGCAGAACTCTACAAATCTTTCACCGTTGTCATTACGATCACCAAGACCGTGTCTCCCCATCACATGTCTGAGCCCATAGTTATCAGCGCCAACTTACGCATTCAAATCACCCATAACCATTATAATGTCACCTTTAGGTGTTCTGCTCTGAACGGCGTTTAGTTCTTCGTAGAAGGAGTCTTTTGCCAAGACATTGTCGGGTTCAGTAGGGGCATAACATTGTATTATTGAGATGTTCCTCATTTTGGTCCGGAACCTGGCGGTCAAGACCCTGTCAGAGACCGGTTCCCAGGATAAGAGACAGTTTCGCGCGGCTCTGGTTAAAAGGAGCCCCACACCTGACTCACGACGACTACCGGTAGCTTTACCGGAGTACAACATTACAGTGCTGCCCGTTGGAGAGATGAATTCTCCGCTGTTCCACCATCTTATCTCACTAACTCCTAAGATATTTAATTTGTACCTCAGAAATTCACTCTCTAATTGAAGAAATCGTGCGTTCTGGGGACCTTCTGATCCATTGTCCAGGAGAGTACGCACATTCCAGAATCCAATCTTTGTCATTGTACGATAGCTAAAAGTCGTAACCGTTGAGTCAGTCCTTATCCGAGGCATAGTTGACGTTTCGTTAGCATATAAAGATTTCGGATAGTGCAAGTTGCTGGCATACACATCCTGTCCTTTGATTGTCGGTTTTAACGACAGGCCCTCAAAGGGAAAGACCGTGGTATTTTTTTCACACCCCACACCACATTGGTACCTCAACCAAATCATCGCACCGCCATCACTGGCGGCTTGACGTTGGTTGGCAATGGTCAGTGACCACTGCCGTTCCAGGGGGCGCCCACGCGGAGGACTATGGAAGAGGAGTTTTTGCCCCCCCCCCCCCCCTCCGTAATTAACTCTATCACATTCTTCACGGAATAGTATTGAGGGAGTGGATGCGGGGGTACTCCGGAAGTCTAACCGGATCACTACAGTGTCTTTCAGGCGGAGGTCTCGGCAATATTAGAAGTTCTGGCATGGCTGGGACGTCACTTCGTAACTTCAAGAGATATCACTATTTTCATGGATAGTCAGGCTGCAAAAAGATCTATTGACTCCGTATCTACCTCATCCAGGCTGGTAGAAGAATGTCGCTCGCCCCTTATTGAGCTAGGAAAATTTTTCAAAATTGTGTTGAATCCCTGGTCACAGTGGTTTCGTTGGAAACTGTATGGCTGACGAGCTTGCTCGTGTAGGCACTAGGGAAATCATAAAGGATTCTCGCGTAATAAAAATCCCCATTGCTTCATGCAAAAGGATAGTAAAATCTAATGCCGTTGATAGGGCTAATTCGAGATGGAGTACCATAGGCACCTGCCATATAACCAAACTGATATGGCATAGTATTAATCCTAGTCGATCGTCCAAGCTTCTATCAATAGACAGAAGGTTCATCAGTGTGCTGGTGGGGGTGATCACTGAACACTGTCTGATCGGCGAGCACGCCAGAAGACTTCGGCTTCCTTGTAATGATTTTTGTAGGAGTTGCGATGACGAGAATGAGGAGGAAAGTATATCCCATCTTCTGTGTGCCTGCCCTGCCTTGGCTGAAAGCAGGAAGGTGATTCTGGGGTTGTTCCTTTTTGGAGATTCGGATGATCTAAAAGACACTTCTTCGTTTTATTGTCAGTTCCGGCTGGTTCAATGTTTAAAGATGTTTATGATAAACACCCTGGGTATCACAACGGACCCATTTGTGGTCTAAGTGTGCTGTGTATTTTATGGCAGTCCTTCTAACCTAACTATGGTAGCGACATGCATCATCCGAAACCAGTTTATATGCTAACGGCAGTTAATCTAAGCCTCTTAGGAATTGTCGATGTGCTTATGTGTCAACCACATTTCAAATTGCTTTCCGTGAATAAGTTTGAACTTTATATATTGCATGTGTACTTGTAGGTTACTGGTAATGTACTTCGTTGCATTATGACTTTAAAGTGTCCTCTTTTCCGCCTCTTCCCTCTTTGTATATTTTCTCCGTCAGTCTTTAGATCCATGCAATTTGTTTGGATTGACTTTAACTTGTCTAAAGTCTTAAATCTACACAGGATAAGCTGTTAACCTTTTGTCCGTGAAGTTAATATTACGGAAGATTAAATCCAATATTTATTTATGAAAATAAACGTTTTCGCGGTTCCCACACTGTGCCAAAATTATCCAAACCGCCTATGAACGTTTGTGATTATTCCTCGGTCTATAAATCCCAGTGCGCGCTTAGACCTTCCGTTCACAGATCTGCTCGACATCAACTCGACCTCGACTCGACGGTGACTCGTAGTCGACAACGCAATCATTACAAGGCGAAATTGATATATGTTTCGCCGACCAGTGTGTGGGCCTCCATTCATTTATCATACATTGAATGTCACGAGCACTCCGATTGCGAACAGAGTTCGAGTCGATGCTGCACCGCCCTGTATACGAAAAGCCTTAATATTTATTTTATGCACATAATGTACGCCGATACAAACGATAAACATTAAAATATGTACAAGTTTGCATGCATGTTTCTTGCAAAAACGCGATTAGTCGGCTGGGTATCTTCTTAGTTGTGTAGATTAGCCGACAACAAAAGAGAATGAAAAAACATACAATATACTATACATATTTAAAAAAAAAAACCGACTTGACTCCGACCCTTTGTCGGTAAATTTTATTCTGTAAATAAGCAGATATAAATGGGTGCTATAATTTGTAGACCTTTCTTGCCGGCTTTGCGCGTACGAACATTGAACATGTGTATTGCGATACAAAGGGCCTGAAGAGCGTGCGAATATAATTGCATTCGTTTGAGACAGTTTCCTACTTTTTTTAGTAGTTGTATAGCATTTTGAATCACTATATTTCAATAGTTATCGATTCTGATGTTTGTAGTTTTTGATCAAATAATAAAATACGTAGCTTCTCCTACGAAAAATATATTTATTTAAAGTATATACGAATTTCGGGAGTTACTTACTCCCTCCTTCAGTACTTTAGCTACTATATTTGTTCAGGGCTCTAGCTTGAAATTAAGGGTTGGGCTGAGATGAAAACCGAGAGCTCGTTGGGAAGACTCGTGGATGCTGACGCCGACCGTCTGCTGGGCATCTGAAACTTGGACTACTCGGTCATTTGACGGAGACGATTTAAGGAAAACAGTCCAGACGCCCAAGGTCCGACGACGGACTGTTGAACAACGATGATGATGATTATGATAATGAAAAGTCTCGCTTACTCTACTAGAATGTTATTCTCATAATAATGGTGCTATGAGAACTAAATTAAGTTTTGTTTTGTTTTGACTTATCAGAGCTTATTGCAATTCACAAGCACTTAACTCGGGTTGTCATCATCTTTATATGTCGGTGCCTTCGGCTATCATAGTACTTTTATTTATTTTACTTTTATGTATTATATGTGATCAAATTGCGAACAGCTAGTGATCACGCGTATTCAATCGCAACTTTCGACTAATTACATTTGAACACTCCACAAAACCAGCTTCTGACGCCCCCAAATATTTTGACAATATTACATATTCACATTTTTTTTCAACGTGGTTACCATGTAGGGATTACGTTTGTTTTTTGTTAATTATCGTGGAGAATATCGATCTATTTGGACTGTCTTGGAAATTAAACCAGTTTCTGCGTAAGGCAACAGTTTTTTTATATAACAAAAATATTCTGTAATGCCTGCTAAAACAATATTCACGATCTAAACTAATGAATGAATACCGCGTCTACCATTCATTTCCATATGTTAATATTTGCGTTACTTACAATAATTCAGAATCAAGGTCGAATATTAGTTGAACGAGCCGTAAAAATTAGTCCAAATGTTGTAATACAGTTGTAACGATTGATCGCATATCACCAGATCATATTCATAGCTAGCACATACATATGTCCGAATATTTTCAGAAGTATAAATAAATACCAAACAATTGGTCAATATTCCATGTGTGTACATACTTCATACTCGTGGACTGTTGGAAAGTCGTTCCCTTTGATGTTACTCCATAATTTCATGATTGAGTGAATAAGACTCAGATTTCCATATGACTCTATTTTCAAGATAATTAACATCAGTCCGATTATAACCAGCATAATAAGAAAAGCAATGAAAATCGCCCTGACAAAGGGGCTTCTTTATTTAAGCCAGAAGAGCCCCCAGAAATCTTCGATGGGTCATTATCATTGCTAACAGACTGGGCCAATATAAATTTGATGAAGATCTACTCGCATGTACATATAGTTTGATTTTCAAATTAGTAGAGACAATTATTGTCATAGATGTCATCTAAAATTTGTTGGACATAGACACATTTGATCTTCATAAAAGAGAAAGTGAATTTCACTACTCTGCCACTCCGCTCGGACTAGATGACTTCCCCATAAAGACCAATTTATCCACGCCTCATTCACACAATTAAGATTGTGTTCCTTTTTTTTAAATAATATCTCTTTTATCTTATGTCTAACAAATGTTCACAGATAAGAATAACTCGTCCATAATTGATCAGTCAAGGCGCTAATTTAATTCACATAAAAGTGTCATTTCAATAGAATCGTCATAAGATCATAAATGTACAAGAGTAGATTGTTCAGTTGAGTCCAATTCATTTACATACATACTAATAAATTTGTTGAAATTTATCTGTCAGCCAGAGGAAAACTAGCGCTTAGTTTTCCACTGGTTGGGCTGAGGCTAACATTACTACATCTCAACTGTTCTCGAGAACAATGTCCATTGAATTTTCCTTAATACAAAAAAAAAGGAAGATACGTATGTACAAATATGATATCTCGATCTTACTGTAGGGTTCTGTAGACAATGTCGCTTTGAGAAATTAAAAAATGTCAAGTCTTTTACCCCCTGTGATGTGAGGTATAATAAGAAGCCACAGCCATTCCCGACTCGCACAATCCGGCTAAATAGGCAGGAGGTGTATGGTAGCAACATGTATCGCCCGAAACCTGTTATGTTTTAACGAAAGATAGCTTTTCGTCGGGGGGTGCCCCAGTCGTCCCAGCTCGAGCAAGCTCATCAGTCACACAATTACCAGCATTAGCACTGCGACTTGGAATCCAGCACAATGCGATTTCAAAGTAACGGTCCATCTCATCAAAAAGCGATCGACAGTTCGTAACCGTCTGCGATGTCGACAGAGCCGATTCAAGTGATCGAATTGCAGCCTGACTGTCATGTCAGTGTAAATAGTGAGTTTCCTACCAGTTGTGACATTATATCCCAACCAGGCGAGAGCTTCTGAAATCGCCAAAATCTCTGCCTGCAGCACACTGCAATGATAGTGTATGCGGAAAGATAAACTAGTCTGCAACGTCTCCGAAAAGATACCGGCTCACACTCCAGCATCCGTTTTGGATCGGTCAATATATAAAACGATGGAGTCTGGGTGGGTCTGAGTGATTGCCCCAGTTTTCCACATGTCCCTTGAGGGAATGTGGCTTACAAAATGTTTACCAAACATATACTTAGGAGAGATATAATCCATGTATGCAGGGAGGTCAAGGTTATTTAAAATAGCAGAGTGGCCGGAGCTTAGCGCACGCCACTGACCGGTCTCGCGAAGTCGCAATGCAAAATCGCTGCTTGCTGTTTAGCAAAAATATCGAGCGGTAAAAGATTTAGAAGTACAGCCAGCTGATGGAGTGGATCTGATAGCCCTGGTTGCAGAAATCGTCGCCAATCTTTACACCTTCCCCGCTAGAGTCCTATTCTAAGCGCCGTCCACCAAACAAGAATACCATGCAAAAGAATGGGCCGGAGAACTGATGTGTACAGCCACAAAACTACCTTCGGCTGTAGTTCCCAGTTCCGACCTATCATGTGTAGAGTGGTTTTATCAACACGTTCCTGAATATTTGGCCTCCATCCCAGCTTCCTGTCTAGGATGAGACCAAGGAACTTAGACTTGTCAAGAAATGCCAGTTTGACACCCGCCATTACCGGAGGTTCGATACCAGAGGGTAGATTGTGAAACCCATAACTCTAACTTATTATTAGACCAGCCTGTGCTGGTGATAAAGCGAAGGAAGTAGCCAATACCGGAATTCCCCAGATCCTCCAGTTCTGAGAAAAAATACGCGCCGAGAGTTGATTTCTTCTTTCCCGCCGAACAAAAACAGTTTAGATGAAAGCTGAAAGCAACTTTCCTCCTCATCAACATCTTTACAGCATCTACAAAAGATGTTAAAAGGAAGGCGAAGCCTCCTAGCATGTTCTTCTATAAGGCAGTGACCAGTAATCACTCCCATAACATCCCACAATTACCTGTAAAACTACTTAACCACCCAGCATTTGCTCTGTTAATAGCTTCAGATTTTGATGCAGAGCCACACCCTTGCTTTGCCAGTTCATCAGCGTGATAGACCACCAAAACGATGGCCCGGAATCCAGCACAGGACAATATTATAAAGCCTACCTGCTTCAATTTGGGAATGAACGGCACCCAGTAACTATCTGAAGTGTCTACAGGGAGGATTTTAGGGAAAGTATTGCGGCTTACTACTACTACTATCAGTATCAGGCTGTCAGTATATATTGTGATACCTTTAGCGGCTACATCGTACTTCAAAATTTAAAAAATAAGGCTGTCCGAAACGTCCATCCAAAAACTTTATGAAAAAAAAAATACAATGAAATTTGTGTTTAGTTTTTCAACGTGACGCTTTTTTATAGCTCGATTTATTTGGCCTAACGATAGTCCCCTTTTTATGCATTTCAAATAGTGGTTTGCTCTCTTAAATAGTCAGTATTGTTGAGTTGACCACGTTATTTTCTGAATATTTTTTTCACCCCCAGCCAAAACTCACCTTTAAAATAAAGAAGTAGTGAATGGCAAACGGGTGTTCTAAATAAAAGGCTTGATCAATCAAATCAAATTTCAATTACCGAACCCACACAATTCCCATTTCTTTGCTTCAGCTGATGAATTTGTGTCCCTCTCATTTTGCTTAGAATCTCTCTTTCTCAATAGCCCTAACCCCTTGTAGGGCATAGCGCGTCAACTGGTCCATATGGCCTAGTTGACGTTTCGACGGCATAAACTGGTTTCGGAGAATGCAGTTGCCAGCATGCACCTCCTGCATATCCATGGCCACGAACGTCGTCGTGGACGGGATTCGAATCCGAAACGCCGGTAGTCAAAGATGAGATTGATGCCTCAACACACTGCGCTACCGGTCGCCCCAATGCTCTTGAAGGAATCTTTATAGTGTTCATGCGAAATTGGATTTTGGTCAAAAGTGAACCTGCGCGGCAGCCATCATACCGCCCTCCTATACATTATTAAGTATGTATAAAGGCTAGGTGTAAGGCAGAATCCAATCCTTTATAGATATCTCATATCCACTTTAACCTTTTACCACTGATTTTGCATTGCATAGGGAAGCTATAGAAAAATCAGACTCGACATCTGTAGACTATACCCACAAGTCAATTATTCTAAGGGATGGATGGTTCCGAAATGGTATTTTAAATATGTCTGTATATCTCATAATCCAACATTTATACAATTTAATTCGGTAACATTGGGTCCACACTGGAGCTAGAGCACTTGATCTACGCCAGATCATTTGATCTAAAACTGTCAAATACATTCAATTTGGATCGCCGAATATCAGTCGCCAGTATTTTTTGACACAAAACAGAATAAATTAACTTTGTAGACATAATGTGGCTTAGTGGAAGCTTCGGGAATGTGTTTTTAATAAAAATGCAATAAAACACAAAATGCAATAAAATAATGTTTTAGTCTTAGCTATGAGGACCAGCGCAGGTTAACAATTACGCTAACAATTTGATCTGAGCTGCTCTAGATAAAAGATTAATGCAAGAATTCCACTCGGTTAAGTAGTCTGCGTTTTGAAATGCAGGCGACGCAGATGTCGAAGTTTTCGGGCACATAAAATTCATTTCCTTCCTGTCAATAAAATGTTCATTTTGTATAATTATATGGAATAGTAAACATACAAAATAATTTTGCTGCCTAAAGGAAATTTGTCCGATTGCATCTGTACTACAGATTTAAGTTTCCTCTTGAAATTTGAGTTGACGTTTGAATTCTAACCAAACCCCAGCAAAGACATGCCCCGTTTTCGTGTTCGCTTCCCTAATTTGCTCTCGATGGTTTATTTTGGCCGTCAATGCAATTTTTCATTGTTCACGTGTAAACGACGTCTAATATGTAAATGCCAATTTTGATCAGTTCTTCAGAGGAATTTTTGGAACGCGCTGATAACTTTTTCATGAGTAGAAATTTTAATTTTCCCAACGTCCAAACTGGCTGGCTACAAAACCCTCCACATCCACATAATTTTCTTTATCCAAATCTCGTCCCCGGATTAATCGAAATCCGAAAGAATGCGATGAGATTAACGGATCAACAACGGAGGCCTTGGATAAATCATTATGATGATGATTTGCTAATAAATAATGTTTTGACGACGACAAAAACTATCGCTTTAATTTATTTATGTTGCGTTGCTTTATTTTTGGAAGCTTGCTTGATTTAATTTGCTCCCATGTTGTTTTTTAATGAAATATCCGGTGATTTTATTGCGTTCGTTTGTTCTGTTTAGAGTAGTTGTGTGAAACCCAACACTTTTCTAAACATCCGTTTAATACGAATATAAAAGATGAATAAACTTTGCTTTGTCGTTTTCTAATTATTTTTAATTTTTTTTCTCCTTTTTTTTTGCAGGTGGCCCAATGAAAAAGAATGGCGGCAAATATGTGGTGAATAAAGAACCTCATGGAATATACGTTTCAAAGGCGACGGCAATATTGACGGGCATTATTACGCTATTTATTCTGATTATTGCTATTTTGGTGACGTATTTTTTGACATCATCCGGAAGCAGTTGTAGGTAAGTGAACGATTTGTTTTCTTATTGTATTTTGCAGAGAATAAAGCCGGCCATATACGTTCATGTGTACCCCGAGATATACCTTAAGGTATACCTGCACAGGTATAGGTGTGCAGGTTTGGACGCCTGTGCAGCGAGACAACAAACACTACTGTAGACCTGTGCAGGTATACCTCAAGATATACCTGGACGTATGTATATGGTCAGCCTAACAAAATTTCTGGATTAGGCAAAGCTAGTGACTTGACTTAGTGAGTTACAACATTTTTTACAGTAGCGGATCTTTCTACATACATACATATGAATTTTATGTTGAAAAAAGTACAAAAATCATATTTTCCTACCGTACTTATGGTGCCTAGGGGGAAGCAATATGTATATTTGGAAACGTAACGTTTCTCGGCTGTTTTTTTTTTCATTCTTTGGACTTACCAGTTTCTTCCCTGTTGCCATTGAACTAATATGATTAAGAAGTTGTCTATTGTGAACTTTTTATGTGAAATTACCTTCAGCACAACCAAATGAACAAATAAAGTGGTAATTTCATTTGGATAATCATTAATTTTATTCGACAAAATGTAAATTTGACCCGAAAAGTTATTAATTTGCATCGAAAAATCGTTAGTTTGATTCGAATAATTTGGAAAAGGTTGGGATTTATTGATTCGTGCCAACACTACGAGAAAATCTGTGATTAGTACTATCTTATCATTTGTTGAATATAGGGACGCGGGAGCGTCCTGCCCGCCAAAGAAATACAAAGAAATCGAAAAAGGCGACCGAGCTAATGTTTACGCCACAGAACAAGTGCGGTTTATTTTTAAATTGATAGGGTGGTAGGGTGATCTTTGGAAGTGTAGCGAATTTGAAGTCGATACAATGAAAAACACGAGATATGACGATTTGACGCTGTTTTTTAAGTTTTTCTTGTTCTCGTTGTTTTTCTTGCTCTTTGACAGGGCTATAGCCTCGTAGGGAGCGTCTCGAGATCTGTCGTTTTTTCTCACGGATTGACTTTGTCCCGAGGGTGTGTATAGGCTATAATTTGTTCTAATCCGTGGAGTAGATAAAAAACTGAGCTAAAATATGAAATTTTATAGTTTTTGTTGAAGTCTTAAAAGATTTTAAATAAAAAAAATTTCCCGGCATTTCCCGTGGTCCGTGGTTCAACTAAATTTGGTAGATCGCTTCCTTGGGCTATTATAAGTACCACACGGTTATATTTTGATTCTGTTGGAGGAGTGCGTCAGAACAAATGACTCGTATGATAATGAAGTGAAGCAAAAACCAAACCTGGTCAATATGGGTACCTCCCGATGCGAGGCGATGAGCCCAATGAACTGGAGTACAATTGAAGACATTATTAACCCCTTGTATCGGGCCACTCGACGCGCGGTAAGGGGCGGATAGACAATCCATTTGGTCGCGCTGTGGAAAATCCCGGCAATTCGAGCTATGTAAAGGAGAAACTGGCTACGTTAAAGCCCGGCTCCTCTAAGGGGGCTGTGGATAATGTTCACGCACCGAGACGGACTATAGGAAATCCTGGTTCATCTGGGTGTGGAAGAGGATACGTGACCTCCAGACTCTTAAATTGTAATCCTGGGGGCTTCCGTGCTGCTCCGGCTCGGGACACTCCTGGCCGTAGCGCTTATGCACGGGAACCCGGAACAGCGTACTCTGCGTTAGGGGGGCGTAAATATCTGCCTCCCTCGAAGGCGCGCGATAGGAAGCAACGTAATGCGCTTCGGATCCGGGACAGTCCGAGAACGAATCACCTCAAATCGAGAGGAAGAGGAGGAATGTCGCCGTTACGGGGCCGTCATACGCGGAGGCTCTTAAAGGTTGGATGGAGCTGGTTATCATAAATAGAGGCGATTCTGACTGAAGCATCTCTATCGTGAAATGGCGCTATCGTCTACCTTTCCTTTTGGGGCGACCGGTAGCGCAGTGTGTTGAGGCATCAGTCTCATGTTTGACTACCGGCATTTCGGGTTCGAATCGCGTCCACAACGACGTTCGTGGCCATAGATGTGCAGGAGGCGCATGCTGGCAACTGCATTCTCCGAAACCAGTTTATGCCGTCGAAACGTCAACTGGGCCACATGGAACAGTTCACGCGCTATGCCCCACAAGGGGTTAGGGCAATTGAGAGAGAGATCATGATGGATAATCCGGGACCGGCACCCAACTGCAAAGATGGGGGCTGGTTTCAGGGAAGAATCAAAATAATGTGTTTCGCTCGAAGATCTGTGAAACTTTTCAAAACCGCTATTCAGAGGGCAGGAGAATTCTGGGCTGGCGCCAAACTGGAGACATTCCCCAGAGAGGAATTACCTAGCCGACCCAGACCTCATGCGTGGATTCCGGCCATGCCAAATGAAGCGGACGATATTTTGTATAACATCAGAGTTTTGAATCCGAATCTACCAGCGCATGATTGGCGTAGGAGGAGCCTCAGAGTAATTCACGGTGCGCGACGCTGGTTCTGAATAGGGAATCCCTCTCCGCCCTAAAGGAAACCAAGATCGTGATCGCCTACAATTTTGTTACTATTACCCTCCGCGTATACAAGAGGGACAATAGAGAAGGCCTTAAGCAAAGTGGTATACAAACACCTATCGATGAGGATGAGGTTTTGGCGGAGGTTACCGCAAACCCCGAATCTCGTACCGGCAGGGAGTACCGCTACTAAATCGCATCTGGAACTACAAATCGAGGATGACGACATATCGACATCGTCAGACCAGACACTCCTGGAGGATGTATTTTAACTAATCCTCTTTCTTTTTGATGACACATTGCACACGGACCTGGAGGACGAGGATGAGGTTACGGTGGTGGAAACCAAGCCCGGCCGCAGTGACATCTAATCCAGGTGGAAAGTGTGTTATTTTTTTACTACTCTTATGCTAAAGCTTCTACAGGTAAATTTGCACCATTCCAAGGCAGCATCCGCTGCTCGTTCACTTCGCATGTCTCGTAGTGCGGACGATATCGTTCTGGTTCAGGAACCCTGGGTCACCAAGAATAGTGTACGGGGACTTAACTCGGCTAACTACACCCTCTTTTACTCGTATATTCGTAATCAAGGTAGACCACGAACTTGTATTCTAGTGAGAAAGACTTTAACCGCTTTTCTGATCTCTGCCCGTAGTGACAATGACACGGTCCTGGTAAATCTGGAAATAAACAAAGAGTGCTATTTGATAGCCTCTGCGTACCTTCCCTATGACCAAGAGGGGCCGTCCCCACCGAGAACCCTAAGGGAAGCTATAGCGGGCGCCGCTGTAACAAAAACTAATCTCATTATGGGATGCGATGCCAATGCACATCATGGGATCTGGGGCAGCTCCGATACTAACGTCCGTGGGGAAGCGCTCTTCGATTTTCTGCTGGGCTCGGATCTGGCAATCTGTAATGTGGGATCTGAACCCACTTTCATTACTAAGAATAGGCAAGAGGTACTCGACGTGTCGCTTGTGTCAGAGGGCATCTTATCCCTGTTGCGGGATTGGAGAGTGTTGTCAGAACACTCTTTCTTGGACCACCAGTATATCCAATTTGGTATAGATAGTCATCACACGGGCGAATAGGTAATTGTTAATAGACGCAGAATCAATTGGACTTTGCTCCGTCAAATTATCGCAGAGACTCTACCACCTTTACCAGGGCCGCCGGCCAACTGGCGCGAGTTGGATGGAATGGTACACGTTCTTACTAATCTGATTACAAAGGCCACGGATGTAGCGTGCCCGAAAATTAGACCCACTGGGAATAAAAAAACTGCTTGGTGGACGGCGTTGCTTAAGGAACTCAGATTAGTGTGTAGAAGGGCTTTCAACAAGGCCAATTACTCTCGTTACGAACTGGACTGGGCCCTAAATAAGGAACATCTCAGCGTTTATAAGAGAGAGCTTAGAAAAGCGAAGCGCAGTTCATGGAGACTCTTCTGTGAACGGATAGAAGACTCGAGCGAAGCGTCCAGACTTCGTAAGTTCCTATCCAGTAACCCCTCTACACCCAGCTATATTCTGAAGCAGGACGGATCGTGGAGTTCCTCCAGTGAGGAGACCCTAGATGTCTTGCTGGACACAAACCTCCTCGAAAGCTCAAAGTTGATAATGAATCCATGCAGACGGACTTCCTTCCGTGAGGAGATCCTCTATTCTGCTGAAGATATTGGAAAGATTAATTAATCTTCAGCTACGAAACAGCATTCCACCGCATCTGTTGTCAGCCTCTCTTGGTTGTCTTATGTATTTAGAAAACCTCTTGCTTGCAGTCAGTATGTGCCATTGTTTATACAGGGTGTACCGTTTCTGATGGTAATACTTTTAATGATAGATAGTAGTGTTCATTTGAGCAAAACTAACATATGACATGGACACTCTCTCTTAAACAGTTACAGAGTTATTGCATATTTTGTAAATTGTGTCAAAAAACTTGACTTGTCGACTTGACTCCGATAAATTAATCTGAAATTCGACCTCACTTTCTAAAACTACATAAATTTTCATTTAAATGGACTTTTTCCCAGTTGCAAAGATCACCGTTACTTCAAAGATACACCTGTTCAATCTTTAAGAAAATGTCAAAATCCATTTTTCATCTGAAATTCAAGAGATAATATTGTAACGGTACTTTGAACTGACAAATCTGCAAAGTTGATAAAAGTTGCTCCATGATGTTAGCTTTCGAACGGCATGTAAAGCTCAGGGACGCCTCGGGCCTCGTTTTTGGATGCATATTGAACCCTGCTTAAAATCGATAATTTCATTAAACTTTGTTTGGCGGTTAGCTTTATGAGATGCTGCCCAGTAATTTTGCCTCTTTGCCCCGAATCCAGTTTTTAAAATAACCCGCTAAATAGAGTTTAATTAAATTAACTATTTTAAGTAGGGTTCAACATGCACATCCAAAACCGAGACGCGAAGCGCCGAGCATAACCTTTTGGTGGGACTATATATACATACATGTCAATCGTTTTCGCAGCTGAGAAGTTTTTCTTAGCGGGGGATTTTTACAACTGGGTTATTTTTGGCAGCTGGTAGATTACAGACAAAGAAGAAATGGGGTCCCTTTTACTAAGAACTGTTTGAATTGAGTATATCTTTCATAAGTGCCTTCCACCTTAGCAATCAATCTTTTCGGTTTATCAGAAATATTATTAATTATAAAAACCTTCCTTTCGTTTGGAGCTTTGAGCTCAATTGAAAAATATGATGCGAAAATCTATTCAATTAATATACGAATATTTCGATTGCCGATTTCGACTCGGAAAGGATTCATATACGAATCCAAGATTTCCTCATACGAGTGAATGAACTGCACCCTCAAATCGCGTTAAAGGCTTCCTTTAATTCGAATGAAAAGGCGCTGAAGACTTCAATCAATTGGTCTTCATTATAGTGAATCACATATTAGCATATTCTTTCGAAGCGACACATAAGTGACCTAGTTATGCCATTCCTTTTCTAAATGTATTGAAATTAAGAAATTTCATTGAACTAAATGTGTTCTCCACACCTTAACAGGTAGATACAGCCCTATCCCACTCCTGCTTGTGTCTCAAGAAAATTTCCATAATTTATTATCGCAGCTACAACTCAGTTTAGGGTAGACTGGGTGGGAGCTAGTAGGTCAAAAAAAAAAAAATGAACTCTGGTATTGTTAATTAGGTTAAGAATTTGCGTGAAATATAGTTTTACAAAATTAGCATACACACCTTTGGAAGGTGTTTCTATTTAAAGATTTAAAAATTTTCGGGTTCGAAAAAGTTTGAAAGAATTTGGTTAAGTTTCTTCTTTCTCTCTATTAAGAAAATGCAACATATTTTTTTAAGGAAAATGTCCATTTAGCGTAACTTTTCTTTATTATGAAAATGAAATGAAAAAATATTATTAAATTTATTCAAAGCTTAAATATTTATTTTCGATTATTTACAGTTTCAATGGTACATCAAAATCACTGCCAAATCAAACATACGCCGCTGGAATATTTGGTGCACCACTATCAACACAATCGAATTATGGTTTATTTGAAGACGAAGCCGTTAAGGGATCATCTCGACCATTGGTTCAGCATAAAGGATGGGATCCTGAATTGTACAGGTGAGCGAGCTTCTTTCATAGCATACTATTTTACTTTTTTGACCTTCCCGTTTCAAATTTGTCCTTGTCTCTTGTCGAGTTCCTCCCCCCCCTGATGACTAGAGAGAACTAGATCTTTGGTATGTAGTGCCATTTGCATAAGTTGGATTGCCACGGTCAATTCAAATTTGCCGCGTGCAACGTCCGTCGATATTTGCGCTAACCTTAAAGAAGGTTTTTTATTTATTTAAAATACAATTGTTTTTGTCTTCACCACGATTTATATTATTCTTGACGCGTTTCGGGTGCTGATAATGATGCATGAACGAGCGAAACGCGTCAGGAATAATAAAAAACGTGGTGAAGACAAAAACAAGTGGATTTTAAATAAAAGTACTCGTATAATGAATTTCTACAAAGACGAAAAGTCGTCAATCGAATCATTTAAAGAAGGTTCGCTCTATTTGTTTTTAAGTCAGATATTCGCAGAGTCGCCACCATTATTCATTCGCTTTTCAACACATACATTTGTTCGGTCCGTCTACCTTTCGGCTTACTAATATATTATACAACAATAAGTCTTTACGGAATGTCATAATTTTCAGCTGAGTAAGTTAAGAAGCCACAAATTACAGTCACCTGATACGAATATAAACAAATACACGTGTATACATATTATGATGGCATGTACATTTGCAGCTAAATAAGCTAATAGCTAACATAAACTGTCTGTATTAGATAAGAATGCAGATAAATCATTTTTGGATCTCTGCGTAATCTGAGCAAATAAGAACTGTGCGATACGAATATGCGATGGTCTTCCTCTAGCGACAAAGAAAGACTCGTGTGAACCCTATGCAAGACGCAAGAGCAAGATTTGTAGTGAAGATCAGATGATTTTTGATGGAATTTAGTATGACACGTTTCGAATTCAGTATTACGTCTAGTACTAGGGATGTCAAAATTTTCAAAAGTACCGGTTTTCGGTTTTAGCCGTTTTTTTTTTTGTAGTTGGTTAAACCGTCCGGTTTTAATCGACAGAAACTATCGGTTTTTCGGTTTTTAACCGAATTATTTAATTGATTCTAAATATGAAATTCAAGACATAATACATAATTTGGTGTGAAGGTACTCAAAGAAGTAACCTAAATTACCTGGGCGTATGTAACCAATTACAATTTGCGTAATGCAAACTGAAAATCAAGTTTAGTTTATACGAGTACTATATACATAGTTTTCTGTAAGCGAAGCGAACGCAGCAATAGTTTTAAAGGAAAAGGAACAGGGCGTGACTAGGAGAAAAAAAAATATTTATTATAATCATTATATGATACTTATTTGAGTCTTCTTGTTTTAAGTTTTCAACAGCGAAAATATTTGCACTTGTGTGTCATCATCATCGTGACGCAACAGCCCGACGTCGAGCTCTAGCCGCCTGGATCGTTGTCCTCCAATCTTGGAAGCCCAGTAATTGCTCGGCGTCAGCATATACGGAGCCCTCCCAACGAGCTCTCGGTCTTACTGGCAGTCTCTCTCCGTTAACTCGTCGTCCGTTCATTACTTGTTTCGGCATGCGAATATCGTTCATTCGTTGTACATGCCCTGCCCATTGAAGAAGTTGTAGTTTGACGATTTCTCAGTCGTCTGGGATCACCTCGTCCTCCCAAATTCGCAGAAGTACTATAGTTGGTGTATGACATTTAATAGACCCATTCCACCGGATTTTAGCAGCTCAGCTGGAATCTCGTCAGCGCCCGGCGCTTTATTTGGTTTGAGTGACCGCAAGGCGAGATGAAGTACGTCTACTGTCAGAGGTTGTGTAGTGGGACCATGATCAATAATAACGCCATCGATTTTGGGTTTTTAAAAGGGGACGTTAGATGTTGGATTCAGAAGCTCTTCAAAATAGAGCGCCCATCGTTTATTGATGCTATCGGTGTCGCTGATGATGTTTCTATTCATTGCCTAGCCCTGTGTTGATAGCCATTCTGAATTGTATTTTTTTAGTCTATACGTTTGTCTGGTGTTTCTATTAGCTAGGTTTTCATGAATGTTCAGCAACTGCTCGTCAAAGTATTGTATTTCTGTTTCTTAGTCTAATTATTCTATTCGATATTCGTCGTAGCTCGTCATATTTTTTTTTCTTTTTTGCCGACTTCCTTGATGATGGTACCTTTAAGTTCTTCTCAGAACCCGTGCACACCTGTATTACTGATGTCGTAAGGTACATATAAGTGATAATTTTTCCTCAAGGGCGACTGTATATGCCTGCGCCGTAGCATCGGTCAAGAGTTTGTCAATTGCAAAGATCTTGGGAGGGCTGATTCTCGATTGGTGCACTGAAGAAATTCTACACCGATAGGGTTGCTTCACCAAGTGATATATATATAATTGCATTCGGGGGATATCTGAAGCAGCCCACTAATGTTTTGGGGCCCTCTTCGTCCTACCGGTGGTTAGTGATTTCCAGATGTCGACTGATAATTGTCGACCTCTCTTTTCATCACTGAGTCCCGTATAATTGCTAGCATCTCTTTATGGCTAAGTTTACTCATGGCTTCCACACTTATCGTGTGCTTGCCTCAACGTCGTTCTAGCCAGTGCTATACCTACATTCGCACACAATGTGTGCTGCCGTCTCAGCTTCCTCCAGACGTAGCCTGCAAACGTTGTCTCGATTTTCATCTTGGCTAGGTGGACCTTAAAATTACCATGCCTTGTAACCAAAGTAGCTATCCAGCTTAGCGTACTCCGTTCATAACTAAGTACCTTTTTCGCTTCCCTGCCTAAAGGGCTGGTCATTGCATTCCGAGCTTGACTGCAAGTGACTCACTCTTGCCATCTTCGTTGATGCATATAGTCGATCCGCTCCCCGACCTTCGCTCCAATCATGCCGTTCCCCAGAGCAACTCTGGGTTCTGGTCCAATAAAAGTCGCCGCAGATCCCTGTTTTGCTAGGGCATCCGCCGGCTCATTTCCTGTTGTACCTATGTGTCCTTTTACCCACATTTTTCCAAGTAATGGTCTGGATCACAGTTTGCTCCTCGATAGGATCGGACATCCAATACACTGGACGCCCACCTTTTGCATTTGCAGACGTAGTCAATTTGGTTGCCGGTACGTGCATCTGGAGATTTCAAACAGTGTCTCCAGGCGGAAAACTCGTCTTTCACTGCATCTTCCTTAACTTCAGTCGGGGCGTGCACGTTGATGAGCCAGAGGCCTTTCATTGATAGGTTTGAAGTCAGTAACCTGCTTGAGCTACTTGCCCACTACGAATGCAACTCCAAACTCCTTTTGAAGCGATGGTTTGCCACTTTTAAAAAAAAAATGACCTCTGAATTGAAATTATAGAGTGCCTCCAAAAATATTATACGTTGATATTTTAGAGAGTTGAAATTATCGTGGGTTGAAATTATCGCGACTGTATAGTATTTATAATTAAATATTTTATTTAAACCATGATCTATTTAGTAGCATATTTTTCCTTCAAATGTGTCCAATTCCTGATCTGCATAGTTCCCTCGTCATATATGCACAAATAATTATGTTCATTATACTATGTATCTGTAAATATATATTCAAGGTAAACAGAGAAACAGAATGCATAAATGTATTCTTCCACATTTGAATACACAAAAAATATTTTTCTTTTCTTTTCCTGCCATGTGAAATGCAAATGATGTCATTCTACATGAAGAGTTCTTATTTTCAGATATATGACGAGGAAAATTCGCTCGTAAAGTTGACATTTATTTTAATGGAAGTTTTATCGTTGTTGATGTTGGCTACTGTATTGAAAATACGGATATGATGACACACTAAACGATTTTCTCATTAAAAACGAAAAACCCATAATTGTTTTGATTGAATTTTAAAGTGTTTTTGTTGTTGTGCGATTTAAGGTGTTTTTGTGGGAAACTAGGTTGCAATGCAAGTGGTTTTAAAAATGACCAATCCAATGAGAATTCCTAATAAATTCACTGTATAATTTCAGTTGAATTTGTAAGGATTTAATGGTATAGTGGGTTTACTTCACATTTACTAAATAGTTTATATCCGCGGCAATCTATTGCAGTATCATCGCGTATACCAAAAATCTGTTGTCAGAGAGATACTAAAGAATAGAGATTATTGCCAAAGAATAGATTGTTGCTAACAAGAAATGGGACTCCATACAAATTAAGAGTGCCTGCTTAGTAGTTGCATATGTGTTGGATTCCATCAGTACACGAAGGGGTAATGCGGAATAGCAAGTATGTTACTCATACGATGAAACATACTAGGCAGTTGGCATTTAAAGAGCTTTTTAAAATATTACCGTCCCTATCCCTCTAAAGGCAACTTTCATTTGATTATTTGCCTATCAATTGGCACTGCGCTTTTGCTTAAATCGTATGAAGTGCCACCCCCTGGAGATACTATGGAAAACTGCTACAAAGGATTAAAATTATATTTGATGGGTAGCAAATATACAATACGACAGTTGAACTTCAAGGAATTCTGTCAAAACATATTGTTTTTATCCTTTTTGATTTTTTTTATCTCAATGAATTTAGCCTCATGCAACCTGTGTAACCTCATACATTTTGATACAAAAAAAATGGAAACTGGATTGATATGTGATTTTACGGTAAGAGGAAGAAAAATAATCCTAGTTTCTTCCCGATTTGTCTTCGAGTTCTAAATTGACGCTCACTCCCAGTGCCAGAGAGGGTAACGTGTGGTGGTGCAAATCGGTGGCAGTAAAACCTCTTTATTCGCCGCTTTTTCCCAATCTTGACCAGCTCTCACAGCCAAATGCATCTCCCTGGTAACGACGAAACGTCGGTCGAGAAAAAACAATATGGATTTGATTAATGAGTCCAGGAAAATATTCCTCCGCAAAGATTCTGTTCTATACTCGCCCCATTCACCCTTTTAAAAGTGCGGAAAGATTATTTTTAACAAGATCCTAATACATAACATCTGGGCATGAATATGTTTTAGGCTCCGCTTAAAACTAATCTGTAGCTAGCGGATCTAACAACCATCTCTCTCAAAAAGTTCCAATTTCAACCTCTGCTGGTGACATTTGTGGTTTTTCATTTGTTTCTCGGTCTAATCTCGTCGAGTTAAATGAGCAAGTCCCATCCTTGTTTTTCACAACGTTTCGTTAACGTTGTGGTTGAATTGTCAGAGTCGGCCATTCATGAAGTGGGGGAACCTTGAAAGAACTACTGTTATAAACATCCCCCACAAAAAATTTGTCGAGTGATAGTTTGTTGTCGGTGGTAATTTATACTACAATAGTAGATTTTTTATCGAAGCTTTAAGCGGTGAACACATATAAGCGATCGCGACCACGATCACGATATCGACCGCGATCGCAATTGGACGCGTCCATCATAAGCAAGTTAAGCGCAAAAAACACATATACGCGATCGCGACCACGATCATGATTGCGATCACCACCGCGATCAGACGCGTCCATCGTAAACAAGTTAAGCACCACATAGTTGACGTGACCTGCTTACGATGAACGCGTCTGATCGCGGTTGCAATAGTCATCGTGGTCGCGATTGCGTATATGTGTTCTCCGCTTTAAGCAGCCCATACTTGTCGCAACCTGTTATCGATAGAGTGGACATCTGCAGCGTTCGATCGTGGGGTAGTCGGCGATCAGCGATGAAACGCAAGTGGTTGCGTTTATCGCAGATTGCAAATATTACAAATGGCGGATTTAACAGAAAAATTTATCGAACATGTGAAAAAAACATAATAACAAAATAAATAATAAGTAACAAACTAAAATACAATACTATTGCAAATGAATATTGCAAGAAGCACACATTTTCTGTGCGGCAATTATAGTACCATACACCGTGTATGTTCTTTTTTTCCTTCCGAAAGCGATCGCGATTGCAACATGGTGTGTTCGCTTCCTCTTATGATCGCGATCGCGAACGCAATCGTGATCGTGGTCGCGATCGGATATTTGTGTTCTCTGCTTTACGGCGTCATGCCAATTAGTATACTGAGAAGTGCACAACTGAATGATCATACTTACGTACTTAAAAAAAAATCACTAAAATTGAAACCAAGGCCGTCCGAAAATGCGTACTGCAAAATTAAATTGGTTTATTATTCAACAGCTTAAATGAACAAACAATTTTTATACCAAAGAGCCATGGACGAATGATCAATATGCAGTGAGTCTTCCTTGGTTCATTGTTGTTGGCAATTGCAAAAATAAATTGAATCCGCAAATTGTTGAGCATATCTCTTTGCATTTCATTCATCAACAATTCAAAGAACTGAAAAATATATCATATTTTCGAAACAATTAATCCGAATTATTTGTTTATTTTCATTTACTGAGGAATGTGTTTCCGTTTTCAATTTTTTTTTTTTAAATAGACACAGAGGTGGCCCAATAACCTTGTCACCTGAAAGGAAGGGGATACCTTACATCAAATCTGGTAGTTCTGATTTTTGCAAAGTTGCTTATTATGTTGGTTCAATGAATATTTCCAGTTTTCGGCCTCGGGGGAGAACGGAACTTTTGTCAAAAATCCAGAAAACCCCAAAATATTTGTCCTTTTTTTTTAAGTAGACTAAGGCCTGTTTTCTCAATATCCTGTTAAACTGCTTGTTAACTAATAGGGCCATGAGCTTATCCAAGCTATAAATTGCCCGTTTAATATCTCCAATTTCTCCATACGTCGGTTAAATCCAATCCATAATGTGTGTAACGCATCTCAAAGCTCTAATCGCGCTCGATGGCCGTGGTCATTCGTTCACCGCTCTACGATACTAATTTAGAGCTCGAATTTCTAATCTCGGCGCGATCAAAATAGCCTCGGAGGTGCATGCTAGCAACAGCACTTCCGAAAAGTAGATATGCTATCGAAACGTCAACAAGGCATAGAAATGCTAGAGATGTTGATGAGTCCATGCCCCTAGAGGGGTCAAGGCAATTAGCATTTCAAAGCTCAAATTATGGTAAAATCAGCTGATTTTCTTTGCGGAACTCTACCGTTCACTATTCTATTCTATATCAGTCTTTCAGCATATTCATTTGCGGCTGAGTATGTTCCAAATTGTCTTCTATTCAATGAATTTAGATTTTTTCGATTTGCCTTGACGCCTTGGGGGGGGGGGGGGGGGGGGCATAACGCATCAACTACGCCAAACAAACCGGGTTGAATGGCAGAAGGTTGTAGATTTATGTACAAAAGTCATAGGACCAGAAGTTTCTTAATATCCGGTTAAAGTTTAACGTAACGATAAACGCTAACCGCCACCTATCCTCCGGTTGACAATTTAACGACAAGATAAATCGAAATAGCTGATTCCGGCAGTTAAGATTTGACTGCTTGAACCGTTTACGTTTGCACATTCAAATGAGAACAATTAAACTTGCGATGAAGAACATATAGTAGTTCTAGATGGAAGAGTATTTGGAACCAACTCAGCCTCAAATCAATGCTGAGAGACGGTACATTCATTAAACAGTTTCACTACCATCTAAAACTACAGGCTGGCTGATCGAAAATGTGAGGTGCCTCCGTCGATGACGCCACAGAGTTCACATACTCGTATGCTTGACTGACTTGCTTGAGTGCGTTTCTGTCAAAAGTAGCCAATGTTTAGTAGCTGATGGCGGTGAGTTCAGTTTACGTGCGTTTCGTGTTTAGTTTTCGTTTTTCTCATTCAGTTTTAATTCAGTGTTTATCTGCTAGTTAAATTGCATCTAGTGATCCAAGAAAACAGTATGTGCGCGAAGAAAAAATTGTTGTGTGCGTTTGTACACAAGGAGTTTGCAGTGGTAGTACCACTGCCTTCTTTACACAAAAAATCGCAATAACGTCATGATGACGTAGTCCACGAAGGCGGAATTTCTATGTGTGCGGTTGAGTTGCTTTCTACATTGTATGAAGATGGCAGTGATGGCATGGTACAGACGGAAGAATTCCGCCTAAAAAACAGCTAATTTTACTGCAGTGTTTGAGTTTTGCGATGCGTTTCATACCCTTGGGCTTAGGCGCTTCGATAGAATAGTAATCGGCAGTTTAACCGGTCATTGAGAAAACGGCTCTTACACGAGATAAATCATTTTCAAAGATATGGAGATGTGAAAATAATACATTTTGACATTTGAAAGTGAATTCTATCTTAATCTGTCAGTCAATAATTGCACTCTATGTTCTAAGATATTCTGCCTAGATGCACTGTCCGTTGTTTTGCAACCTCTTATCGTTCGTTCTTCCATCAAATTCCGCAATTACTGCGGCTCTTAGATCCAAAACAGATGAAATTGCAATAATGCGGTAGTGCCTCGTGAGCCAGATTGGGTGGTCCTGGCTGGTCATTCCATCTCTGGTGATGTAATACGATCATGCAACCATGCTCAGTGCTCATTTCCCGGTCATGTTAAATGAAGTGCAATGTCTCAGTCAAGTGCAATCCTTCTTTCCGTCTTTGGTCAAGGAAAATTTGTGCAGTTTGCTGTTTCTTTTCATTTTTAACAAAGTGAAAATATGCGAACATATTGTACTCTCGTATGGACGTATTCCTTTAATTGAATACGATTTGTATCTCATTTCATTCGCATTGCATAATTGCAAACGCCTTGAAGGCGAAGTACTCGGTATCTTTTTTGTAGTACAGTTGCATGCATGCAATAATTATATCACACAGAATGACTTTAATTGACACGACTCCGATGTGTCGATGCAGTAATACATTATTAATTAAATATAATTGTAGATTATGTACGAGTATATTGAAAGTGACGGCGTTCAACGTAGTGACAATTATAATTTGCAGTTTATAAGTGGAAGATTGACAAGCGGAATTGTTAAAAAGTTGATGATTTGATAAGAAGGTGCAGCTTGGAACATCTGTATTGAATAGTTGTCATACACACGTACACCCTGAATTTTGAATTTAGCAGCCCACACACACGCATTACTTTTTTCGTCCTGCGTTGTTCACAGATATCATGAAAATACTTGCTGTAAAGTTCTGAAAAAAATATAGAAAGCATAAGGATCATTTCAGTATGTAGTAGTTATCTTTGATCAGTTTTAAGCGTAAGGGCTTCCGCACAGAGGTCGGCTCGACCTCAACTCGATCGCTGCGACTGCAACCTAAAATCGATCGACCTCCTGCATGGTACATGCACACCCAGGCCAGGATCTACCATATGTGCAGACTGTGTGCATTTGAACAGGGAGTCATTTTGTACGGGCGTGAAATCTCCTGCCTAATTAATCATTGCGTTATATAGTAGTTTAAAAATCACAACGAAGCCATGTGAATAACCCCGCGTCTCTACTCGATTACCAATTGCACTTTCATCGACTAGAAAAAATGACCACAGATTGGACGCCAAATATTTTCGGGCTTTCTCGATCGTTTTTCAACTACTTCCTACCGTAAATTTTCTCTGACGTAAAATAAACAAAGAGTTCAGTATGGCTGTAAAGTATCCTTAGGGTAACCTTATGGTAAAGCCTAACTAAAGTGGTATGTGGTTCCGGTTGTAGTGTCTTGCGACTAACGGCATAGCATGCCCATTCGATTGCCCATTTCAGCTTCATCCACTATTTAGATGAAATCGCGGTGACCCCACATTGGGCGCTTTTTTTTCATTTTTCAACCATTGTATATCTACTGAAAGTTTCCACTGAACTAGGATTAAAAAGCCTTAAGGTGGTCGTGAAACAGTCATCATCAGCAGTGCATCATGGATAGAATATCTGAAAAAAATAAACCATACAGCAGTGAAAATGTGGTGAAATAAATTGGCTTCGGTATATCGGACTGATGACGGATGACTAATTTTTGGTTTCAACCTAAAATTTAGTATTTAGGACTTGCCAATTTATTTATTTGGTTGCAACAGCACAAAGACAGGTGAATTTCCACTTCTCTCGAAAAGTATATCTGTAACAGATTGATTACCAATTTTGATGCCGCTTTTCCACAAATCATCATCATCGTGGCGCGACAGTCCGACGTCGGGCTTTGGCCGCGTGGATCGTTGTCCTTCAACTATCTCGGTCACGTGACCGCGTCCTCCAATCTTGGAAGCCCCAGTAGTTGCCCGGTATCTGCATATACTGAGCCCTTCCAACGAGCTCTCGGTCGTCTTTGCAGTCGCGCTCCATCGACTTATTGTCCGTTCATTACTCTCTTTGGCATACGATCGTCGTCTATTCGTTGTACATGCACATGAAGTCGTTGTAGCTTGACGATTTTCGAAACTTCCACCTTATCGTACAGTTCACACACCTCATGGTTGTACCGGATACGCCATCCATTTCGGTCGCCAACAGCCCCGAAAATTCGGCGCATAACCTTGCGTTCGAATGTGTCTAGCATTTTCCCATAGGCTTGAGTTAGGGTCCAAGTTTAGCAACCATAGGATAGCACAACCTCTAATGATGGTTTTGTACACGCGGAGCTTCATGTTTCTGTGCACATGCTTCGAATTCATTATGGGGAGAACCGAGAAAAAAGTCTTATCCGTCGCTTGATTTCGTCAGTTTCGTTAGCGTCCTTTGACAAGTTGCAACCCAGGTATATGGAGGTCCCCCACACTGATCCTCGATTGTGCTGGCGTCCTTGTCCCCGATTGCATCATTATTTTAGTTTTACCCTCCTTGATACGTAGTCAGACTTCATTTGCAGCGGTGTCGAGTGTATGCAGAAGTTCTACTGCGTCTGCCAATCTTCGGGACATGACGTTGATGTCGTCGCCGTACGCTGCAAATTGTGTCGATTTGATGAGTAGCGTCTCGCTGGAATAGCGTATTCCAATGCTAGATTGAAGAGCGTCGGCGCCAGTTCATCGCCCCGCTTCATACCAGTGCGTGTTCAAATAGATCAGTAAGTCTATTATAAATCCTGACCTGTGAGACGGAGTTGGTTGCCGTCATCTTTGTCAGTCACACTAATTTTACCGGTATACCAAATTACAGCCTGATGTTGTACAGTACACCACGATCGATACTGTCGTATGCCTGCTTGAAGTCGACAACGATTTGGTATACGTCTATGTTGTATTCCTAGCACTTATGGAGTATCAGTTTGACCGCGAAGAGATAATCGGTTGTGGAGCGAGCAGGTCTGAAACCGCCTGAATATTCGCCAATGATTCGTTCTGCATACGGGTTTATTCTATTTTCCGGAATTTTCGTCAAAATTTTATAGGACGTACAAACTAGTGATATGCCCCTGTAGCTCTCACACCGTAGTTTATCCCCCCTTTTGTGAATTGGACAGATGATGCTTCTGCGCTAATCGTCTGGGATCTCCTCGTCCTCCCATACTCGCAGGAATAATTGATGTATGACATTAACTAGACCCGTTCCACCGAATTTTAGCAGTTCAGCTGGAATCTCGTCAGCGCCCGGCGCTTTATTTCATTTCAGTGACCGCAACGCGATGGGGAGTTGTATCGGTGGGCATAGATTAACAAATATCGTCAAGAGCTTCTAGTGTGGGGATGTTAGATGGTAGATTCAGAAGCTCTTGAAAATAAGAGGCCCATCTTTCGTTAATGCTAGCGGTATGTGCGTCTGGAGATTTCCAGGTCTGCTTGTGAATGCGTCGATGCGGGAATCACGTAGAGCTTACGACCAGATTCCTGCTGCAGGTGAAGTCGATAAGTCGCTGGCCGCTGTCGTTACATTTTCCATGGAAACTGTGGCCTCCAGTGGTCCCCCGGTGCCAACTTTCATTTCCGACTTCCGCGTTAAAGTTTCCCAGCAGCAATTTGACGTCGTTTGTTGGAAGTGAGTCGAAGAGAGTCTCGAGGCAGGCGTAGAACTCGTCTTTTACTGCGTTTTATTTAACTTCAGTGGGGGCGTGCACATTGATGAGCCAGAGGTTGAAGAATTGAGTCTTAATGCGAATCGCATACAGTCGTTCATTTATGAGTTCGAAGTCAATAATGTGCGGCTTGGGGTGATTTTTCATATTTTTTTACCAATGTTACTCCAAACTCCTTGTGGCCCGATGGTTTGTCGCTTCTAAAAATTGTGTGCGATTTTTTGTCATTGATATTGCTGCCAAGTCAATTTGTTTCCTTGACTGCGGTAATGCTCAGTTTGTACTTTTCGACCTGTTGAAGGAGGACCTTCCCGGCCCCCGGTTTATTCAGGGAGCGTACATTCCAGGATCCGAAAGAATAATCCTTTAGTCGTTTGCGTGGTCGTCGTTGTTTATCCGTCCAATCGGAGGCTTTTGTTCCAGGTTTCTTGATGGGGAGTAGTTTTTACAAGAACAAGTTGTCATCGTATCGCTTAACCCCATTCAGGGGTAGCCTGCTGCTTTAGATGGTTTAATAAACGTACTGGAGTTCACACAACTACACAAATTATTCCATCCTACTAAAGCTGAGACGCTTAGGTGCTGGTCAGCCATTCAGGCTACAGCTATCTTGCCTTTTTCCAAACTGTCTTATCGCTAAGACTTAGCCGTCAGCGGTTTGACCCACTGCCGTTACCAGGGGGTGCGTTACGTGGAGGACTATGGAAAAGGTCTTTTGCCTTTTCCACAAATGAAGAGATCAATAAACTAAGTGTCGATTTTAGAAAGTACAGACATTATTATCAAGCAAGAAATCTATCTATTTAATACGCAATATTTAAGGACTACATATACTTAAATGTTTCAAACGATTCCCTATTAATTGAACAAAGCGCTAAAGAAGTTAAGACTGCCACAGTACACACCCAGCCGTCATCACACCGCAGTTTTCACCATTCATTCATTCATCATGAGTTCAATATCCCATCATTTTCCAGGCAATGCTTGTCCGAATGAAAAAATTACTAATTTCGCGCTGAAAACCACTAAATATCATGCAAATAATTTACCTTACATATGAACACACTTGATTTTTAATTATTCTTTTTTCTCAAGTCATCCGATTCGCTCGACATTTCTGTTGCAAACATGTTGCATGTGTCAAACAGAAATAAAGTTCCAGTCGAATCGATTTCGAGCCGACTAGTGTGCAAGCTACAATCATTTATTTGCATTGGTTATCGATGCCGAGCAGGGTCCGAGTCGAGGTTGAGTCGACCTTGTGCGGAAACGCTAAAGCTAATGGTTCACTCCTAGTCATTGCAAGCGAACCATTAACCTTTAGGGAGTCTGCACAAGGTCGACTTGACCTCGGAATACACCGGAATAAATCGAAGTCCTTAGATCTATATATGCTACTATCATTGTAATTAAATCTGATTAATCGATGCCAATGTCATATTAATATAAAAATTATAACGTACAAGAAGAAAATCATAAAATGATAATTCACTGCAATTAAAAGCGCGGAATGAATTACAAAAAATAATAAAAACCCAATAATGACAACAAGATAACATATTGTGGATGTCAATAGACAACGTCTAGACGCAGATTGCAAAAAGATACAACGATGCATCCATGCGTGCTTACAATGAGCACATCTCTGTACTTACATTACTTACCTTTGCCTTAAGAAAGAGCGAATGGAAGCCATAAATCATAAGCATACCGATAAACCCAATGACAGGGTTTATTAATATTCTCTTTAACCATATGGATACATTTACGAACGAACACTTCACATGGCATTCACACTGTCTGCTCTGCAATGCGATGGCATACCATGCCGCTATGTGTGATACGATGGTAGGCGATTAGAAACGGCCATTTCAAGAAGGGGCAAAGTTTTCAATTTTATATGAAATCGCTGGATCGACGCGCATACTTCGCACGATGGCGTACTATGATGGGCGATGGCGTACGATGATCAAAATGCCTTCACAAAACACTTTGTGATTTGATGCGACTATAGTACAAGTGACGATTGCCTTTGCAATTTTGAGCGAGTACGAGTGGCACTTTGTGACTTAGTGCATGAACAAGTATGGTAATCATATCCACAATTTCATCGGATAGCGTGTAGTGTCAACACCCTCCACATCGCGTCGCACTCTTACTACTTACTCTAACCGCCCCACTGGCTATCCACATATAGTACTCCTGCACATCCATGGCCATGAACGTCGGGGAACCCCACACCAGGGACTGTTGATTCACAACCCGCTGTATCGCACATAGAGTGCAATGACAATTTCGGTTTGAAACGAGCTGGACTAATGAGTCGGTTTTTATGACCATAAGGCGTTTTTTAATGATTCGGTTCTTTCGAAACCGGTACTTGGGAATATCGGGACCGGTACTAACAGAAGACCGGCTTTAAACCGGTGAACCGGCTTTAGGAAAAGGCCTAATCAAATGCGCGTGAATTAATGTTGGCCATGTTGTTCGTGCTTTTCAATGCAATTTTTCAATATTCGGTGTTTAGCTCAGCGTTCACGTGTAAACGAAGCATAAGGTAAATCAATAAGTAAGTGCACCCAATCCAACACCATACTCCTTATCTCTTATCCGCCTTTAACCTAACAATAACTTCCACATGCATGACACACAGTGTCGTGTGGAATCTAATATGTTGATGTTGGCACGCTTGTGTTTTTGCCAAGCAGCCAATTTCATTGGTAAACTAATATTACGTCTTGCTCTGATGGGCCCACGCCTATTATTAAACAATACATTTTCAATAGGATTACTAAAAATATCAATAGAGTAAAATAAAAAGGAAAAAAAGATAAGAATTTGCTGGGGATCGAACCCGCGACCCATTTGAAAAGAGTTGCACTTGTAACTGTCACTGATAAATAACTCGTTTGAATAATGTTTGTTAAATTGTGGTACGCCAAGTTTATAAACGTCCGCCATCGCAATAAATAAACGATCCGATAATCAAACTGATGTTTCATTCGAATTTGTAATTTATTTTCACCACATAGGCGCACCTTTGAGTATAGAGCTAACAACAGGAGGGGTTATATGCCTGTCAAACCATACAAATTGACAGCTTGAAAATGGGACAATCTTCTTCTTGAAAAAGACGAGAGATGGGAGAGTAAAGTTAACGCTTTTAAGATTGTCATTCTCCAGTTGTGCATAAAGCTGTCAAGCACTTCGTGAAAATAGTGAATACAATTTAATTTGCGAAAGTTTGGAGCCGGTTTTTGTGTGTAAAGAGCCGCGGTTATGTAGAGAAGACACTAGTGAAATTTCCGGTAGGACAAATTGGTGCGGTAGTGAGTTGTGGTAAATTGAAATGCCTCGTCGGTGGCTGCAAAAATAACCAGCGTATCCCTAAGACGGGGGTGGTTTACCTATTTTAATATTTGGATATGATGTGCGCATAACTTGTTTTTGTGAGTTTTCTGTCAGAAAACCGATATTAAAATGTTTGTTTTGGTTTCTGATTCCCCGCTGTATATAAAGCTGTCAAATATCCGCGTCCTATTGGTGGTTGTCATTAATAGTCTCGTTCTTTTTCTCTCCCATGGAAAATTAATATCTCTCTTCTCTCGTCCCATAAATTTTGCTTATGGGTCACTCCATAGTTGCTCTTAGAGGCGCACCACTTGATGTCAGTGTGGACAACTTCACGATTCGGAATTTAATCTGGATGCTACCGTAGGGCGTTTTTTGCGCAACCAGAGCAGGGACTCTACACGGTTACGCAAACAAAATTCTGCTATAGATATGTCTTCTAATCTAATCAGTAGTTCAGTTCTGCATTCTCTTATTTACAATTATGACTCAGACTTCGACGAACCTACAATAGTTCACCCACTCTTCTGTTCTTTCACTCCATCTGCAACTCCATGACGGACGACAAATTCGTTTCATATACGGAGCAGGTCTGCGAACCTAGTTTATTGAACCTACTCCGTTGTCGGATTCGGAGTCGGACTTGGTCGACCTGATCCGCAAGAGGAGCAGGTCATGCCATGACTAGTTTCAAGTACTTTTCTTACAAGCTTGCACACCTTCCCCCTTAGGTGGCTAATATTCGTATAGTATCATTCATAAAAGTACTTGTAAAATATCGTGCGTCAAAGATATTTGTAAAAAAAAACTTGGAACATTCCTGTTTCGCGAATATTACGAGAATTCTCTCTATTGAATTAGAGAGAATTTTTGTAATTCCTTAATTTACGGCATTTTCGCGTTAGGTAGTCCATTTCCGCTTTAGTTGGTAAGAACCTAGAACCCATCGGGAGGGATTAGTCGGTCCTAAAGCGGAAATTTCCTGAGTTTTGTGAAAATTCTCCCTAATTTAATAGAGAGAATTCTTGTAATTTTCGCGAAACAGGAATGTTCCAAAACTTTTATAGTGTAATAGCCGCCTTACACATTTAGCCGCATACCTGCGATAAGTTGGGAATGGTTGTGGCTTACACTTACATCTCATACTGCATGGGATACAGCACAAACATCTACGGCCACGGCAGGATTCGAACCCTCGAAGCCAGCGATACATCAGACTGACATGCCTTAACGCACTGAGCTACATCCCCCATCATATAGCAGGCAGTGTAAATGACACATTAAACGCGTTATTTTCACGAATGACGAACACACATTATAGAGTAGTCAGTATAGATACTTAATGCACTGCTGGTCGGAATTTTTTTTATAAACCCATGAGACATATGCGAAACGGTAGCTAATGGTTTCGTTATTAACATATTAATTTGTTCGAGATCAACTCTGACCGCGGAAGCTGTAATTAACGAAAAACTATCAAAAAATTGGGTACGACCAAATTGCATTCATCATTTCTTGAAAAGTTCCCACTCAATCAGAAAAGCAGAAATCTCTATTTTTAGCGCAGAGAATTTGCTATGAAATATGGCTGAAATCTGTATCTGTATGAACAAACCCACGGTTAATTTTCAATAACCATTCCAATAAATTCTTGGTCATTTTTTGACGTCCATGGATTCTATTGAACTCGTTTGTTTTCATGGCAATCAATTGTTTACACTTTGGTCGCTCATCAAACAATGTTTTCAAAAGCTCTCTACGTAAACAAGGGACGTTGCACCGTATGGCATTGTTTTATGAGGCGAACATTTGAAGGATTTGTGCTTGCATCTACCACCCACATGATGATGATTGATGAGAAACTCACTGTTGCTGATGAGGAAATCGATCTTCGGGGATCGTCATAAAAAGATATCGTGTGCATCGACTATTCGCAAAGAAATTTCAAAGCGTTTGCTTTCACGTACTAGCCGGCTGCTTTCTTTTTTTACAAGGGATGTCTGTATGGGATTTACTTAATTTGCGAAAAAGCTCAAAGGTCAAGTGCCGGACTGACTACGAATGAGAATAATTGATCAGAATTTGATCAATGGAATATTACCGGCTGTCCGTAGCGTCCATCCGTCTCCATGTAATTTGGCCTTAATGGTACAATCCTACTCCTCTGCAATCTATTCTGCTGAAAACGATCAGGAGCCTCTCCGAGCCGTAAATATCTTGTAGATAAGAAGCATTTGATGTGGGGTCTTAAATTATTGTAAAAACTATTCCTCTCTTCATATCATTGCTTTCTAATTTATTAAAAATACATATATTTTATAATGAAAGGTTGTCCCTATCGGTTGTCGCCTTTTACTTAACTGCAGCAAATTAAAATCAAAACAGCCGCGCCCTTGAAACTTGAGCATAATTAACATCAACATTAATCACGTTCAAATCAAGTTCACAGTTCAGACGGCAGGTCCAGATACTCATAGGAAAAACGATGTTTCATTCAGCACTGGAGTGTATATGAGCAACAACAACCTGTATGTTTGGCATAAATCTTCGGCTGTTTGACCTATCTTTTACGACTACATTAACATAAACAAATTTAAAAATAGTCATAACATGATGCCGCGTTTAGATGTGGAACATTTACGGCGTCTCCATGTAATTTTTGTTATCGCTTTATTTTTTGCCCCGTGGGCGGTTAGGCAGATAATCCAAAAATAAATAGAAAATCTTGCAGTATCTGCAGAAAATATTATTAAAGTAAAAATGCAGTAAAAAAATCTTAAAACATATAAAACGCAAAATAAAATAAATAGAATAATTTCTTATAGCCTAAAAATAAAATTTAAGATTTTTTTTAAAAATCGCAGGGAAAAGGGCAAACTTAGTGGCCCAAGAAATCAAAAAATTTCGACATCTTGGAATTGTGTGAATAGTAGTGCCTGTAATATTGTCGGTTACCGGTTTTGTACCCAAAAAACTTCTGACTTCCCTCACCGAATTAGACCTGCCGCACAATCTCATTGATATGCAAAAATATGTCATTTTACATAAATGTGCAATGGTGCGTGGGACTACGCCAAATTGCGAAAATCAATAGTTTTATTCATTTATTCCCCTCTCTTCCCAGTTCGCACTTTCAGAAGAATTCGACGAATCGACGTAATACTTCAATTTATTAGATTAAGATTTAAATTCAATTTGGATAAAAATAAAGACTCCAGATAGCTCGAATTTCGATCAAACATGTTTCTAGAGTACCTCCCAGCCAACTTGTTGTTGGTATACGGGATGTTAGATTTTTTAAATTTTCTTATTGTTCAATCCCGTGATAATTTACTTTTTTTTTTTATTTTTTCATTCTAGTTTAACAATAGAGCCGAACATCAAACGCTCAATAGCAAATGGAAGTGTATCGATAGTCATTAAGAAAAGCCCAAGTATCTCCGTGATAGAACCAATTATCTTAGATATTCATAACATTTCAATAGACAACGTAAATGTTGTGAATAACAACGATAAGGATGCGAAACCCATGGAAATATCCACGGCATATGGCGACTACAACGACAGTTTTATTATAAAACTAAAATCGCCAGGATTCGATAAAGACGAGCCTATAAATTTGACGGTACATTTGGACTTTACCAGCGAATTGTCGAGTACATTGCAAGGATTCTACAAAACATCGTACGAAGATGCCGCCAGTGGAGAACCGGTGTATGTATCAGATATTGGAGATTAAATCTTTTTGACGGATATGAGAGTTATTGATTTTTCTTTTTTTCTATTTTTCAGATGGGTTGCAAGCACTCAATTTTCACCAATTGACGCCCGTCGTGCCTTCCCGTGTTTTGATCGGCCCGACAAAAAGGCCCGATTCGAAATTAACATTATTCGTAGTATTGATCAAGCTATGTCGTTGTCGAATATGCCACTTGCCTTAACATCGTAAGTATACTAATTTGAAATGAAAAAAGATTTTTGAATGGATGGAGGGCACCATATATTCGGAGAGTCCTGATGCTGATTCCAGGATTCTCCGATCTATTATACTTACTATTGGCCATGTCGTCCCTGTTGGGATATCGCTTCCGAAAGTTGTCGCCTTCATTCGTTTCGGTCTTCATCACATCGCTGGTAGGAGCCCCACCTGTGGACTTCTGTACTACAGCGGTGACATCAGGATACCAGGCCTTATCTGGATCATAGGAGAAAGAAGAAGAGGAAGTTTCCAATCCCGCACGCCGAGCACCTTCGTACTATTTTCTCGCACTGAGTCCTATCTGCACTTTTTGGGTCTTCCACGCGCTCTTACTCCTTTGGCGATGCCAGCAAAGGTTATTTGGGGTTTCGGTGTTCGTCCATTCATTGCAGATGAGCTGCCCACTGCAATCTTTGAATTTTCGTAAATATGAAGGCCTTTTGTTTCGTCCAATAACTCGTACAGCCCGTTGTTGTACTTTCTTCGCCACTGATCTGCATCGCGCGTCGCTCCAAAGATTCGTCGAAGAACCCTTCTTTCGAAGACGTTTATCATGTTTTCAGATGCTAGAGTGACGGTGCAAGTGTCACGACCATGGCATAACACCGGTCAGATTTGGTCAACCGGACTAATTTTGCTGGTATATCAAAGTGTCGCAGGATTTTACTTTGCTCGATGCTATTATTGTTGTAGCTGTAATCAGAGTTGCAGTATGTCGGTGTGTGTTACATGTTTAATTCCGTTTCGAGCTCCTCGATGTCAAAGCCAAGGAATGCAGCTGCTCCAATGGGGTTTTCCCACAACTACCTAGGAGTAAGCTGTGTGGGTGCAGCTGGGCACGTGAAAATTGTGGTCTACGTCGTGAGGTGTTCCGTTGCAGGCTGGACAGGAGTTTTGGACGTTTCCATCAATACGCGATATATATACATAAGTAGAGGCGTGAGCACCAACCTGGTCGAAGTTGAGCAGGTGTCGTCTAAAGGTCGCCACCCATTGACGAGCACAACCACGACCAAACTTCCATCGAACCATCAAATATCATAGGACGTGTGGAAAAAAAATTCCCCCTATTTCCACCGTTCTATGATATTTGATGGTTCGATGGAAGTTTGGTCGTGGTTGTGCTCGTCAATGGATGGCGACCTTTAGTGGCTCTAGAAATTCTCTTCTCTTCTATTGATGAATGCACCTTTTGTTGATGAAGTAATGCGATGGCAGATTTCTAGGCAGTATCTTCGAAAGGATTCCTCTTATATCCCTGGACATCAAGCTCAAGGTGCCTGAGATTACGTCTGGTCGCGGAGTTTTGTCCATAAGATGGAAGTTAGGATGTTCCTTCAGGTAGCAGCCTACGAAATATTGCTTCGCAAAGAGCTTGGTGTGGTCTTTGATAGGTAACGTCTTTATTTCCTGGTGTAGGTGGTTTTGGAGAAGCATCAGGAGACATACAGTAACAACGCGGAGAGGGGAATTTTGACAAGTTTGACTGTGCTTCCACTGTGTGTCACATAAGTTCTGCCATCACACAGGAGCAGCATAGTTGGCCACAGATCTTCCGACTGCTTTGTATGTAATCGGTAGCATTTCCTTGTGTTTTCCCCATGTGCTACCGGCTAAGCTTCAAAGATTTTATTCCTGCCATGCAATCTGTTGCATATACGAGTAGTTGTAGGATGGGCAGATGAGGTCGCCATGCTATCCAGAGTAACCCCGATTATTTTTGGATGATTGGTGGTGAGAATACGTTCGTTGCCTATATACTTAGATCTCAAGCTGCGTTTTTACTTATTTTATCCAGGTGGTAAACAGGGTTGCAGATGATTTGGATGCTGACACATTTAACATCTTGCTTTCAAAGAACTCGTAAGTTCGTTGAGGTAGCCATTAATCAGCTCGCACATTTCATTGATGTCGTTTCCAGAATGGAACAGTCATCAGCATATGTAATTAATTGGGGATCATCAGCAGGCGTTGGAATTCCTCCAGTTTTGTTCAGCGTTCGGACATTCCACATTCCAAGAGAGTATTCCATGTTTCGTTTGCGTGGCCGTTTCCATAAATCCGATCGTATCCAAGGCTCGACTATTTCAGTTTTCTGGAGAATAGTTTTTTGGGGACGGGTTGTAGACCCATCGCCCTAGTTTCTGCCTCAAACATTTCCCTTACCGTACGAAATACAGAAGAGTTGGTTAGGAACGTTTTACCGTAACTGTTCCAGGGGTGCCCACAAAGAGGATTCTGGAGAGGCCTTTTTCTCCCTAATATAATGGCCACTAAAGGTAAATTTTGAAATAGGGTATACAATTAATAGAAAATGGAAGAGAGTATTTTTTCTGGAAAATGGTAATTGAGAAGGTGATATGATCAGTGTCACGCACGTCCTGCCTTTGGTGCTTACATTTTTATCGAATCAATGTTGAGTCACAGTTAAGTCAACTGGAGGAATTGAACCTGTGACCTATCGCTTGCTCCATCGACCCTCTCTCTATCCATCGAGCTACCGCAGCCGTCAAGGATGTGCGTGAAGTGGTAGAATATCACAATCATTTGCATAGAATAATGAAAGACTACTATGGTGGATGATCACTAATTGACAAACGAAAGAGTAGGGGTCCGAGATTAGATTTCTGTGGAATGCTGGACTACTGATAAAAGGCAAAATAAAAAGTTTTTAAACAAATTTGTACTTCAGTGATTGTGTACATTTTCTTTTAACATTTCTTGGTCCTAAACTCAACAGAATGGGAAAATGGCAATCCCTCCCCAGATCCCTGTTGTTTAATATGGTTAACAGATGAATCAAAAACTGAGCAGGAAGTTGATACTTTTGTCTTTGGATCAATCACCAGGATCTCAATCGCTATGGGTGTTTGTCGCAGCGTCTACCTCAGTGCTGTGGATCTCAGCTTGGATTCACAGCACTGAGGCCTGCGCTCTAGCTCAGAATGTTCGTGGCGTCCACATCGGTATCTGCACCGATAGTCAAGCGTATTCATCCCATAAACTCTCTTCAAGGCTGATAAATGAGTGTTGCGATATCCTTCAATGGGGCGACCGGTAGCGCAGTGTGTTGAGGCATCAGTCTCATGTTTGACTACCGGCGTTTCGGGTTCGAATCCCGTTCACGACAACTTTCGTGGCCATGGATGTGCAGGAGGTGCATGCTGGCAACTGCATTCTCTGAAACCAATTTATGCCAACGAAACGTCAACTGGGCCAGATGGAACAGTTGATGCGCTATGCCCCACAAGGGGTTAGGGCAATTGAGTATATCCTTCAATGTCTCGCAGTCACTAACTGAGTAACTCTTTATTGCGTTTCGGGTCATCTGGGCATTGATGGTAACGAAGCTGCGGATAAACTTGCTAGGAAGGGCTCTTCCTCGCAATTCAGCGGACTGGATCCCTACTATGGCTCAGGCTGGGTTTCAGCCAGGACACTTGTTATGGCCAGATAACAGAAGACTTCAACACTGGAATATCGTTCCAGGACTGCGGCAGTTTAAAGAATCCATTCAATCTTAACGACGCCATCCGTGTGAGTAGGGCGGACTTGAGACTAATTGTGGGTTACTTTTCGGGGCACCACTGGTTGAGATATCACCTCAATATGGGTCTGTCCAGCGAGACGGAGTGTCGGCTATGCTTAGAGGACATCGAGTCAACAAATATTCAATATTTTTTTATTTATTATTCGATATATATGTATATAAAATATAAATTAAATATTTTCAACCCCTTCAAGATTTTGAACTTTCTATCCCTTAATTCCTCCTTCCGTTTTTTTTTTCAGATTCCATCGTCCCGGCTACGTAATTGATAAATTCAATATCACCCCACAAATGTCCACCTATCTTGTGGCCTTCATCGTCTCCAACATGGTGAGTTCTAACTATTCGGAAATCGACAAACACTACGCACCGCGTGTTGAAATCTGGACCCGACCCGAAGTTACCGAAATGACAAAATACGCGTACACGGTTACACGTAAAGTTCTACCATTTTACGAAAATTATTTCGGCATACCGTTCAAATTGCCGAAAATCGATATGGTGGCTGTGCCTGATTTTGGTTTTAGTGCAATGGAAAATTGGGGCTTGATAACATTCAGGTGAGTAATGATAATGGACGTAGCATGCTTATCTTTGATTCTACGTAAAAGTATGAAGTTCAATTTGATCGATGTGATAAAACACACCGAAAATAACACACTTTGATTTTCGAGCTCTTGACTAACCTTCACAATCAATTGGTTGTCCATCGTTTCGATCAGGGTGCCATGATTTGAAGTTAACATAAATTTTTGGGGATTGCTCAATTGGGCAATCCAATTTATGACTAGATGGGACAGAAGGAAAAAAGATAAATAAATAAATAACTGGCGCAACAGTCCAATTTGAACCACGGCCTCGAGATGAGTTAGCATCATCTCATTTTCTAGATCGTGACGGTTTTTTTGTGCAGAGGTATGTGATCAGCAATACGCTCAACCGAGTTATTTACCCCATAATGGGTACTCATTTTAACAGCTGAGTGGGCTCATAGTCCGACACGTAAATCCCCGGAATCGAACCGGGGCCCAGTGCGTTGAAGGCGAACGTGCTAACCGTTGCGCCATCCGGACTACAAAAAAAAAAAGATAAAATCGCTTATTGGGAATTAATCAATCTTTATTTGTGTTGTTATTGTGGTAGCGATGCTTCGAATACTGCAGTGCTTCTTGCATCAACGGGGGTTAAGCTGCTCTTGGCCGTTGAAAAATGGGTCGTCCCGGTGAGAAGAACCGGCTGCCGCAAGAACGACTTTTATTTGTGTGGTCGGATGGAATATGTGGTCGTGGTGCTTTTGAGAGAACGTATTATTTTATTAAAATGTTGAGAGTTCTTTGAAACCACCCTGATTTTGGTTAATCAAATGCATGTTAGGTTTTGAAATGGCTGAACGCATACAAAATATATTTCGAGGTTTTGGAGATTGTTTACACGAGACCAGTCAGACACGAGACGTGTTGTGCAACTCCTGCAACTAGTTCCAGCCACGATCACGCGACCAACCACGAGACATGCTGTGCGACCAGTTTGTTCGACCAACTGTGCCACCAGCTATACGACCAGCTGTCCGACTAGCTAGGCGATCATGGTTGGTCTCGTGTATAAAAAAAGCACTTAACGTTTGTTATGGTAGGGCCGATTCAAAAAAAAAATTAAATTCCCAATCCATAATGTGTGGAACGCATCTCAAAGCTCAAATTATGGCAAAACCAGCTAATTTTCTTAGCGAAATTCTACCGTCCACTATTCTCTTCTATATCAATACGGTCTCTCAGCAGGAACTCTGTTCTTTATACTCAATTGCCCTAACCCCTTGTGGGATATAGCGCGTCAAGTGTTCCAAGTGGCCCAGTTGACGTTTCGTTGGCATAAACTGGTTTCGGAGAATGCAGTCGCCAGCATACACCTCCTGCACATCCATGGCCATGAACGTCGTCGTGGACGGGACTCGAACCCGAAACGCCGGTAGTCAAACATGAGACTGATGCCTCAACGCAGTGCGCTACCGGTCGCCCCACTTTCATTGTTTTAATGAAGTTTTAGCTGTCAAAATCTCAGCATCCGGTATCTGGTATTGGGTTTTTGTTTTGGATAAATTTTCAACCCGCAACCCAGGGGTGGGTTTTGTTTTGGATAAAAGATTAATTGGAGGATAGGGGCCGGTTAGCGTTTATCCGGTTAATAACCCTAACACAGACAGACATTAAGGAGATTAAATTGTGCTGAATAACAGTTTATTGGTATGCGGGAATTTCATTGCCGGCAGAAGCAAAGCAGCGGCAGCAGCAGCATAGTCTGTGTCTTAGCTAAGTGCGCTTTCTTACACCTACCTTGCACCTTGGAAATTTGCGTACAAAGCTCAAGCTTTTTGTTCAGAAAATTTGCCAGGTGCTTCTGCCGTCAATGAAATTCTCGCATTAAGATAAACTTTAATCGAACATTGAGCAACCGACCCTAAGTCTTTAAGTCTTCGAAAGGGAAAATAAATTCATCACAAGACAAGCATCGGCGTAGCCCTTTTTAGTTGAAGTAGGTTTCATTGAGTGGAACATATCCCTGCTCACTTTGCGCTGAGCATTTTAGGACAATGATTTTGACAGTTTACAATGGTAGCAGGATCGGAAGTGATTTTACGTTACCGTGTTATCACTAGACATCAAAATGTCAAAAACTTCCTACCCAAGTTGGTCACTGTACGCGTGCTTGCAAGCTTGCTCAGTGACGTAAGTTAAAGGGTGAGTTTACGACCAACTAAGGACCTACCCGTTATCAATTTAAATGTCACGCGTCTGCCCGAAACATCACACACACACGGATCTTCAGAAAAGATAACAAAATAACAACGCCATGCTGGGCGAAGTGTCACAGCAGAGAAATTGGCAAAAGTAAATACTACGAAAGATGTCGATCATCACCTCTAGAACTTCTGCGTAAATGCGGGGAGCCAAATTGTTGTGGTTCTGGCGCTCGAGTCCCTTCAAAACATGCCGGATTCCTAGACTCCTTTTTTTTATATAACGATGAAAGTGGCAAGTGCAATAGAGACGGAAAACAAGTTGCAATAATTGGAAACGATGTTAATGATTTGGAAAGAATAAGAGCGATATGCAACAACTGATACATGTGATTTTCCATGAATTGAAATACCAAATTATAACGCTGCGAGCTATGTGTCTTAAAATAAAGTGCTATATGAAATATCATAACGGGTAGATTCTGAGTTGATCGTAAATCCACCCTTCAACTCCCGTCACTGAGCAAGTCTGGCACCACGCTTCCGGTAACCAACCTGGGTAGGAAGTTTTTGACATTTTGGTGTCTGACAGGCCTTCAGGCCTAACGTGGGGCCCCAAAAATGTAACGGTAACAGGATCGGACATGACGACATCAACATCATGTCCCGAAGATTGGCCGACGCAGAAGAACTTCTGCATACGCTCGATACCGCTGCAAAGGAAGTTGGACTACGTATTAACGAGGGTAAAACTAAAATAATGATGCAATCGACGACAAGGACACCTGCACAACCGAGCATCAATGTAAGGGACCTCAAAATCGAGTTCGTGAACAACTTCATTTACCTGTGTTGCAACTTGTCAAGGGATGCCAACGAAACTGACGAAATCAAGCGACGGATACAGTTAGCTAATAAGACTTCTTTCTCGGTTCTCCCCATAATGAAATCGAAGCATGTGCACAGAAACACAAAGCTCCGCGTGTACAAAACCATTATACGACCATTGCTATGCTATGATTGCGAAGCATGCACCCTAACTTAAACCTCCGAAAACATGCTAGACGCTTTTGAACGTAAGGTTCTACGGCGAATTTTCGGGGCTGTTTGCGATCGAGATGGATGGCGCATCCGGTACAACCATGAGTTGTATGAATTGTACGATGAGCTGCAAGTCTCGAAAATCGTCAAACTACAACGACTTCAATGGGCAGGGCATGTACAAAGAATGGACGATGATCGCATGCCTAAGAGAGTGATGAATGCAGAATGAGTCGACGGAGCGAGACTGCGAGGACGACCGAGATCTCGTTGGGAGAGCTCAGTAGGTGTGGACGCCGCGCAGCTACTGGGCTTCCAAAATTGGAATGATCCAGGCGGCCAAGGCCCGACGTCGGGCTGTCGCGCCCCGATGGCCGTTGCAGCGTGATGTTGTACAGTACTCCACGATGGATACTGTCGTATGCCTGCTTAAAGTCGACAAAGATTTGGTATACGTTTACGTTGTATTTCCAGCACCTCTGTGAGCATGCAAGCACAAAAATTGTGTAAAGGAAAATTCGGAAAAAGAAGAGACAAAAAATCCCAGCTGATGGTTCATGCTGTTAAGAAGGCACAACCGCTTCACATATTCCGCACATTCTGAACGTATCCATTCCATATTTATCATTTCCTAGTTCCCAATCCCGATTTTCCATTTCTCCACTTACGATTTCCAACTTTCGTTTGTCCATTTTTGATTTCAGAATTCCGATTTCCGATTTTTTAGTTTCCATTTCCTATTTTCCATTTTCCATCTTCGATTTTTCATTTTCTGTTTCCCATTTCCATGTATTTTCCGTTCCATTGTGTCTTGTGACGTAATTCCAAGTCCCAGAATTAGCTGGAATTTATTTTTTCTCCACTTTCCCTTTGCTTCCCCAACACTCTTCCTACTACACTTGGAGAACTGAGCTCCTATTTCCCATTTCTGATTTTCTATTTCCCAATTCCGATATCCTTTTTTCACCTTCTATTTCTTTTTTTTAATTTCCGCTCCACATTTTCGGCACCCTCTAAATGTATTCGTTCTCTCTTCTCTCTCCATTTTTGATTTTCCTATTCCGAACTACGATTTTTCAGTAAGGCAATCCTTTGCGAATATGACGCTCTTTCCATGGAGTGCCACGGTGACACTTTCTCTAAAGTGGTTGCGATGGCAAGTTTTAAACAAGTTAGTGGACCTGATCAGATTCGTTGAGCCGATGAATTTAAAATTAACCTAGGTCTAATCCTAGATCTATGGCTTGTAGAACAATGCATCTTTGAATCGTGGCAGTTTTGGGTCCACTCGTAGAAATTCGTTTTGTAGGCCCATGGACCATTTGTCCCTGAAACCAATAAGGTGGATCTGGTTCTGAGATTCGCCGGCTTAGATCTATACTAAATGGTATTCGATGGGACTCTTCTGACCCATTTCATTTCATTTTCATTAATCAAGATTAGTAGCTACATTTACCTTTAATAAGGAGCAGACTGAAAATTAGATAAAATTTCAAAGCTGCTTTTTTCTCGCACCTTACTAGGAAATTAATTCAAAAAACCATCATTCAACTTCTTTATTATTCCAAGTATGTAATTAAATCAGCAATTTCTGTGGAAATTGGTAATCAATATTGATGAATTGTTATTGCCGCAATTAAATAGGTAATTTATTTGTAAATAATTCCGTCCATCGCCACTTTCCTCACACGGAATCTACCGATGAGCATGCATATTGGACTGCAGAGTCAGTGCAACGATCTATTTTAGGACATCTGAAGCCACACGCATTTCATGTCCATTATTGCTTCACTTGCTATTCTAGATACTGTCTATACGAGTAAATGCAGTCATTGTTTTCATACTCCATTTTCAGAGATTCCGCCCTACTCGTGCCTGAAGGCGAAGATCAGAGCTCGTCGGCCTCGCACAAGGAATACGTGACATCAATCATTGCCCACGAGTTGGCCCATCAATGGTTTGGCAATCTGGTGACCCAAAGGTGGTGGGATGATTTGTGGCTCAAGGAGGGCTTTGCCACCTATATGAGCTATCTGGCCATCAACAATGTATGTTGGTTTATTTGTGTTTTTCTAGCCCGATTCTGGAGCTGTTTTGGATATACATATGTGTTTTCTCTTCCCACAGCTACAACCGGAATGGAAAGTTCTGCAATCGTTCACAATTCGTGAATTCAATCAGGCCATGTCCAAAGATTCCGACAAAGTATCCCATCAAATTTCGACGACCGTCAATAATGACTATGATGTTCGGCGGATTTTCGATCCGATCTCATATGCTAAGGGTGCCATCCTGTTGCGAATGCTCAACTCATTTTTGGGCGAGGAAGCGTTCATTGGTGGCGTGCGAGAGTATCTGAAACGATTCGAATATTCCAATGCGGATCAGTATGATTTGTGGAAGGTACTGATGGAGTACGGATGGAAGCATGGAACATTGCCGGCAAATATGAGCATTACCGAAGTGATGGATACGTGGCTCTTGCAGGCCAACTATCCAGTTGTGCATGTCACACTGGCAGGAAATGGAATCGAAGTTACCCAGAGCAAGTATGTATTATCAAAATTTCAGTTGCAACGATTTGAGGATTAATTCTGGCTTCTTTTTTTAGATACCTTCTGCCGCACAAAGACAAAAAAGATGAGACCCTTTGGAGCATACCACTGTCGTATGCAGTGGACGGCAACGAAGCTAATCGAAAGATCTTCTGGCTAACAAATAAGACGTCTACAATTTCTGGTATTTTTGATAGTAGTTCCGAAGATGAAGAGGAGGTGATCGTGAATATTAATCGGGACGGTTACTATCGCGTCAACTATGACTACAAGTTGTGGATCACGCTTAAGAAAAATTTCATGAAATATCCGACAATCACAAAAGCTCAGCTTTTGGATGATGCCCTGAATTTGGCTAAAGGAGAATATCTTTCGTACGACATTCCGTTGACTTTCCTGCTGGAGTTGCGCTCGAATATCGAGGATCATCTGCTCTGGTCGGCCGGATATAATGGATTGCAGTATATTTTCAATATGATGAATCGTGAGCCGGGTTTTGAGTCGTTTAGGGTAGGAGTTCGGAATGAATATTTGAAATTTAATTTAATTTTTAGTATGCTATTAATTTAAAAAAATGATCGTCTGTTCTAAATTGAAACTCAGGATATCGGATATTTAATATAAGGTTCACACTTGCGGCCAAAACACTTGATGTGGTCGGATCACTTTATTTGAAGCTCACATTTGTATGTGACAGTTTCAGATTACGAGATTTGGCCAAATCAAGTGTTTTGGCTGTAAGTGTGAACCTTACGTAATAATGTACTCGAAAAAAGTAAACGCAAGAAACAGACGTTCAAAAAATAGGCTCCCGTTGGCGTATGTTGTGTGAATTTCGTTGCGTCTTTGCTATATTTCAACAAAGGCGCAGCTGTGTCTGTTCGACGGATGTTCATCTGATAAGCAATTTTTGAGGTTCTCGTATGTACATATCACAAATAATTGCGTTATTTGTCTTGACACCTTCCGGGGCATGGGCGCGTCAACTTCTCTTGCATTACTATGCCTTGCTGACGTTTCGATAGCATATTTTCGAATGGTGCAGTCGCTAGCACGTACCTCCTATCCAAGCCGTCTTATTACTGACAAGATAGGTTGATAGGTGCAGGGGTTGTCGAGATTATTCACAGCACACATAGATCAGTTATAGTCCGTTGTGATACCACTAGGACGCTGTACCTTGCTCTAATTCCAAAGGTACCCAAACAGCCTACGCTGCCGATAAAGTGGTTTATTTGAATCGACAAGACCTTCTAGGTCTTGGAAAAATGAGGGTCCGAGAAACCTCCTTCTCCTGTCAGCCAAAGCTGGGCAGTGTCAATGAAGGTGAGAAACACTCTCCTACTCGTCCTCATCCTAACAACTTCTGCAGTAATCATGATAAGGAAGACGATGCCTCTTCGTATGCTCGCCGATAGGACAGTTCCCAGTATTAACCCCCACCACCCTACCAATGTACTTCCTGCTCAATGAGATCAGTGTGGCAGAGCGATTTGAATCCACCCTGGGCCATATCATTCTCACAGTTTTGAAAATACTACCGCCAAGCTATCTTGCACTGGCTCTACCGACCGCAGTTGCCTTGATAGTCATTTTACACACTGCTATAAGTGGTTGGGGCGAGCGGTAGCGCAGTGTGTTGAGGCATCAGAAACCAGTTTATGCCGTGAAACGTCAACTGGGCCACATGGAACAGTTGACGCGCTATGCCCCACAAGGGGTTAGGGCAGTGGTTTAATGTGGTTGAGAATCATATCAGTGGCGCCGATTGCCCCTTGACGGACCAGCTTATCAGCCTTGCAATTGCCCGTGAAGCCACTGTGGCCTGGAATCCCACAAACAGTAATGTTAAAGAAGCTGCTCATTTCTTTGAGGATCGAGCGACACTGCTTAACAGTTTTTGATGTAGCAATGACAGACTCAAGCGACCGTATTGCAGCTTGGCTATCTGCATGAATAGTAATATCCCTGCGAGTAACGACATGCCTCCCCAGCTAGAGACAGAGCTTCCGTGATTACCGAAATCGCAGCTTAAAAAACGCTGCAGCAGTCTGGAAGATGGACCGATAAGTTAATCTTCAGTCCCTCCGAGTAAATGCCCGTACCGACTCCTACGTCGGTCCTAGAGTCATCCGTGGAGATGGCCAATGCCAAAAGCAAATTTCGGAGAAATGTAATCGGTTTCTGCTGGAAGTTCCAGACCACCCAGCGCGAAGAGCCGTGTTGGCCGCCAAATTTTCATCAAAAATGTCCACCGGAAGCAAGTTCAGCAAAATATCCAAGCCATCCGACGGAGTAGTTGTCGAAGCCCCCGTAGCGGCATTCACAGCAAGTCTTTGCACTTTCCCCAGCTGGTTAAAGTAGAACGCCACTCTGAGTGCCGTCCACCACACACATATACCGTATAGTAGAATAGGACGTACCAATGCTGTAAATAACCAGTGCACCTTCGGCTGGACGTTCCTGCGGCAGCGAATTCTTCGTATCGGAACGACCCGTTTTTCAACGGCCAAGAGCTGCCAAACCCCCTCGATGGAAGAAGAATTGCAGTATTCGAAGCATCGCTACCACAACAACAACAACCTTCGGCTGGAGGCCCCAGTACTTATCTATGGCCTTCCTGCCCGAGTAGAGTGCAGTAGTAGCACGTTCTAGACTGTTCAGCTCCCAAGTCAGCTTCCTATCGAATTTGAGTACGAGAAACTTAGTTTTATCAGAAAGTCTCTCGCCATCCAAAAGGGGAGGTTCAGAAGGGGGAATTGTGCGCTTTCTAGTGAACAGTTAGTTGGTTGGTTGGTTAGAGTGGCTGTTACTTCCCAGTAGAGAAAAAACACAAGTAGCACTAAGTGCGCGCCGTTTTGATGCCACACGCCTCATAGGAGGAATAAACCATTGCTATCAAGAACGTTCTGAGGTATTCGTCCGCAGATCCATCCTGTGAAGTTAGGAAAACGTATTATTCCCCCGATACTCTTCGAGGAGGTGTCGGATATATCTTGGAAGAAAGCACTGCCCAGTTCTTGATGTCTGATTCTTGCAAGAGCCGGCCATTTGCACAAGAAACGGATCAGAGTTTCCTGCTCCTCCTCATTCCTGCAGCTTCGCCAGAAAATGTAGTAAGCTATACCCAATCTGGCCGCGTGCATTCCCACTGGCCAATACCACCTCGTAACCACTGGAACTTTTGCGACAACCGAACGGGTTCTCTTCAGAAGGGCATTCGTTTTACGTGCGTCGTATGATGGCCATAGTTTCTTAGACGTAGCACACGTTGTTAGTGTGCCCCATCTTTCACTAGCCCGTGGCCGTGTCATTAAATGTGTATGAATCTCCCTTTTTAAGGCGCTAAACGGTGGGTAGACAATCACCGCATAGGACTCGTGCAGGGCAGAGGCCTATCTCGCCAGTTGATCGGCCGATCTTGTTTCCCTCTGTGTTCCTATGTCCTGGAACCCGTAGAAGAGAAACTGTGAAGAGGTCGGTCGGTCTAGCCAGTTCATTGTGACATTGTTTGACTATTTTGGATGAGATTGTTATTGATTCCAGAGCCTTAATCGCGGCCTGGCTATCTGAGAAGATGGCGACACTCCTAGCGGTTCCTGTGCTGTGCTTCAGCATCCTACACGCTTCCCTTATTGCTAGCACTTCAGTTTGAAATACGCTTGCATTGTCTGGGAGGCGAAAAGACATTGATGCTCTGAGATCCTCAGAAAAGATCCCCGCACCGACTATACATCCGTGAATATTTTGCAGTCGTATCTCCCGGTCACCTCCGCCTCACTCCATTTCGTTCTAGTTGCGAAACATGTTACGAGGTGTTTTTCAAAGTCTACTTCAATGACGATATAATCTGTTGGCAACATGTCTCGAAGTAGAGACTTCAGTATATTGCTATGCCGATATGGTTTGGACATCCAACATACAGACTCCCTTATGCCCGAACCAGAATGACGACCTTCAAATTGTTTATCAGCACATCATTTGTCAAATAAGCTCATTTGCGTCTTTGCTGAAAAATAGCAATGACGCAACCCGACACGCGAATGCAGACCCATATGCGTGCCGCCTTATATTATTATCTCCTAATGAAAACCCACTATTTCATTAGCAATCTTAGTAGCTAACTAAAAATCACTTATTTATTTATTGTAGATAAAATTTGAAATGACTTTTTTTTTTATTTTATTTTTTATAATACTCGAAAATTGCTTATATTTTCCCCTTTTCGTTTTAGGCGTTCATGAAATTCATCTTGCGACCTGCTTTCGATCATTACACGCTAGAGGAACCAGACAACGGTGATCCACTCACCCTTATGCATCATGCACGAGTTGTTGAATTGGCCTGTAAATACAACTACGATCGGTGTATGAATGCTGCACAATTGAAATATCGCGAATGGATGAGAGCACCAAAAGCAAATCCGTAAGTTTTGAAATGTAACTCGAGCATAGTCAGATACAGGAGAAAATAAGGCTTGCGCTGACTGATAAAGTGAAATTTCTTGGTGTCATCGTGGATAAAAAGCTATGCTTGAAGGCGAACATTCTGGAGTAGGTGACGGAGGCAACCGTTGCACTGTACTCGTGCAAGAAGGGCATAGGCAAGAAATGGGGCTTACAGCCTAAAGTGGTTTATTGGCTTTATGTATCGGTATTGCGTCACATTTTGATGCAAGGGATTATTATCTGGCGGACGGCACTCAGCATTATGTCGTATAGAACTCCGTTGGAGAAGGTTCAAACATTGGCATGTATTGTTATCACAGGGGCCCTAAGGACAACACCGACCACTGCCTTAGGCACATTGTTAAATTTACTTCCCTTGGAAGTTTTCGCAGTGCAGATGGCGGCGAACACGGCTGTTCGTCCCCGGGAAACCGATCACTGGACTGCATCAATCGTCGACTACTCGGCTGTATTGACATTCCCGAACTGACAGACTACACCTCTCTGAAGTACCTGTTCGAGAAGGGCTTTAGATGCCTGATCCCATCCAAAAATGAGTGGTCAGAGCATTATGACCATAATGGCATCTGATGTCATTAGCTTTTTCACTGACGGCTCGAAGACTGATGAAGCAGTTGGGGTGGGGAATACTCGGAGAAGCTGTAGCATCTTTTAGGTGGAGATTACAGAGATTTCCTCGCTAACCTAACTTGCGCGCAGTGTTATATCTATTAGGGATATTGTAATCAACTTAAAAAATGGTATTGGACTGCCGCAACCTTCTCATGCTGTTGGGAGGCTTTTCCAACATTTCTCTGTGCTGGATACCGGGCCACAATGGTTTTCTTGACAACTGTAAAGGTGATGAACTGGCTCGGGCGGTACGACGTGCGTAGCACAGATATTCCTCTAGTAGCTTGTAAATTGGTTATCGAAGCTGTGGCGTACGATAGGGTCAACACGAGTAGTTTGGAGTAGTTTTATTACATGTCATTCAAATAGCCAAATGTGGCCCAAGCTGGATCCCAACCGATCCCATGAACTACTAATGCTGAGTAGAGGACATTTAAGCAATGTGGTGGGGCTTATCACTGGACACTACATAATCGGGGAGTCTGCTAGGAGACTTGGGCTCCCACACAATGATTTCTGTTGGAGCTGTGAGGACGAGGAGAAGGAGGAAAGTTGCTCTCACCTTCTATGTTCTTGTCCTGCTCTGACAGAACGTAGGAGCGACATCCTTGGATCCCCCTTTTTTTGCCGATTTTGACGATTTAAAGAATGTTAACGTCGGTCAGCTTCATAGTTTAGTCGTTAGCTCTTGCTGGTTTGAAGATTGAAACGGGCTGAGGTATGCTGAATCTAGTGGGTATCACGTTGGACCCAGCGGTGGTCTATGTGCGCATTCTCTTCTTTGGCAAGGCAGCTCGTCTAACTTAACCTATAGCCAGAACTTCTAGATCTAAATGATTTTTGGCTTTCGCTTTATTCCTTGAAGGACCGCGAAGGGGAAGTTCAAAAGAATTCCCTTTGCTAATGTCAGCTATAAGTCGGCCATCAGAACGCTGCACCGTGAGGGAGTGCTTTCTTCGATTGCGGAACTAAAACCAAATAAGGTATTGAATGCGCAACCACCTGCCATATGTCCAGACAAATCCCGGCTCCCAAAAGCGACTAGAACTATGTTAGCTCGCGTCTGAACTCATATCTGTTCCACATCGATAGTCACATTCAAAACTCCTGTCCAGCAAGCAGCCTCGCTCCACACGATGTTGAGCATATCTTTAAGTGTCCAGTAGTCCCCACGCTCTTAACTCCTATTGCGCTGTGAGAGAACCCATCGAGCCAGCTGCTATTCTTCACCTGGACCTAGATGCTACCAACATGGATAGTGAGAATTTTGAACACAAACATTTATTAGAGCTCGAAGCGCCGCTATAACAACAACAACTGTCCAACAACAGGCCCTGGCCGCCTGGATCTATTGGTCATCGTTGTTGATTCGTGCAATCCAACTTTTTTTCCAGATTTCTTAACATGGAGAAGTTGTTAGGAGATCGGTTTGTCGGCCTATCGTTAAACCATATGCAGGGATTGCCTCGGTGATAGTTTCTTTAGGATACAACCCCGCTGACCTCAGACGCTCTGGTGTAAGTCGGCCATTCATAATTTACATGTGACGCTAAGACTTGGTCGACAGCGATTTATACCATTGCTGTTACCAAAGGGGGCCCACATGGAGGTCTTCTTCAGAGTCTTCACGCATTCGAAATATATTGTATTTACATTTACATCGAACCACGTTAAAGTTAATCTCCTCATTTCCACTGTTCTGTTGATTTTGACGTGGTTCGATGCATGCCCGCGACTAAAATGCTTGTCGTGTGTGCCGAGCTTAAGATAATAACTGAATGCCGTCCGACCCTTGGGGCGGGGAGGTTACTTAATACTGTCTTGTGCTGGTTTCCGGAGCATAGTGGTTTTAGTGGCAGCTTCCACGCTGGTGAACTTGCTAGGCCGGGGACTATGGGCGTGGTTCAGCAGCAACATGCTAATATTTGTATGCCTATTAATTGATGTAGGCTATACTTTAAGTCTGAGGCTATCAGTAAGGCGAATGCTAGGTGGTTGAGTGAGCTACATCGATGTGGCCTCGCCTAAACCCTGTACGCTCGTCCCAACTCATATGGTTGAAAAGGCAGAATATCAGCTCTATTGTACTGGCCACTGCCTTATTGGGAACATGCTAGGAGGCTTCGCCTATGTTTTAGTGATTTCTGCAGAAACTGCTGAGACGATGATGAGGAGGAGAGTTGTTTCCACTTCGTTTGTCCTTGTGCCGCCTTGGCAAGTAAAGCGGAGATTAACTGGCTGCCTTTTTTTTCTCAAAACTGGACGATCTGGCGAATACCAATATCGACTGGACCCCTCCGTTTTATCACAAGCTCAGTCTGGTTCAACAATTCGTTACGGTTATAGCTATGGGGGTTAGTAGAACCCTAATTAAATAAAATATCTAGGAACAAGCTAGGTAAAATGAAAACCATAAATGATCTGGCCCAAAAAAATTGATCCGAACACGAGTCTAATAAAACGAAACTACTTTTTACCAATCAAAGCAGGAACTTCTAATTAATGCATCCCTATGTACCTGGCCTCAAAACTAATGCATCCCTATGAACCTGACCTCAAAAGACATCTCAACATCAATAGAACTCGAATTATGAAGCAAAAAAAAAACAATTTTCTAATAATTTTCCACTAAGTCAATCGCATTACAAATTCAATCCGACGAGCAAGAATCATTAATTCACACTACATGGTGTCAATTGAATATCACCGAGTGTGTGTATCTCACTCATTCGCACGATTGGCTCTTCACTAACATGCAATATATTTTATGAGAGTTTATGCGTCTCAACACATATCATGGAACATCGCTCATATATCGTGTCTGACAACTGGCCGGCATATGCCCGGCTAGCTCAGTCGGTAGAGCATGAGACTCTTAATCTCAGGGTCGTGGGTTCGAGCCCCACGTTGGGCGAGTACATTTTTTTCTTTCATTTATATTTTTTTTTTCATTTACATTTTTTTTATTAACAGAATGTCGGATATTCGAATTATGTAATTAATTTTGCCTTTTGCAATTTTCCTTACTACTTTCAGAATCAAACCCAACTTCAAGCAGACGATTTACTGTACGGCACTGCAAGAGGGCTCCTTCCAAGAATGGTACTTCGCATACAATCGCTACAAAGATACGATGAGTGCTTCGGAAAAGGAACAAATTCTGTCGGCGTTGGGATGCACAGTTCGGCCGTGGCTGCTCTCAAAGTGAGTATAATTTTAATAGTTATCGTAGAACCTTGGGGGATATAATATAATAATACTCGTAAATAAGGGCAGGCTAAGATGCCCCTCTGGTAGGCACTGCGACCATGAGATCTATTGTGCCATAGCCTTCACTAATCCAAAAGACTCTCAATCAACCTGATTAAGGCCAATAGGTCCTTTGTAGGAGCACTCTTAATGACAGCGGAGCTCGCTATTGAATCTCCGAAAACGTAAAACTGGAGCGAGCAATCACCGGGCATTCGCAGAGAAGGTAAAGCCGGCATTCCGTCTCGGTGGAACCCTTTTGTTTAGGTGATATCTCACCCAGTGGTGTCCCGTGAGGTAACCAATGATTAACGTCAGGTCCGCTCTTCCCAGGTGGCTAGCTTTTTTTGCTACTGTAGGGATCAATAAGATCTTTGGATTGCCGCAGTCCTGGGAGATTATTCCAGTACCGCAACCTTTCGTTCGCAAACCATTCCCTCACCATCGCCCTGGCTGCAGCCTAGCTCAGACCGCAATAGGGTTCAGGCTTGAAAAATTTCTTTGTGCAGCCTTGTCTATCAACTTCAACTGCAGCTTTGTTGCCAGGGATGCCCCGATGCCCAGGTAGCCAACATAGAGTGACTAGGTTTGTGTTTGCGAGACACTGTAGGGTATCAAAACACTCTTTTATTAGTTTCGATGAGTACTTATGTGGAGAAAGAGCCTTAATAGCTTCCTGACTTTCAGAGCAGATAGCAATCTTGGCGCCAGTGAATTTCTTTCAGAGAATTACTCTGGCGCAGGCCTCAATGTCATGGATCTCGGCTTGGAAAACCAAATGCCTATAGCGATTGAGATCCTGGTGTTCGGTCCAAAAATTCGAGCACCAACTCCCTGTCCCGTGCTTGACCCACAAAGATGGCCAGTATCCCATTCCGAGTGGTTTGGGGTAGATACTCAAACAGAGTTCCCTAGTCATGTAATCTGATTTCGAGCAGATTAGCATGCCAGCAACCCGCTCCAGAATGCTACAAGCTCCGCATATGTCACAACTAGTCGTATCAGCATCAAATACAACCACTCTGTCATTTTAGGGATGAGACCTCGGGTTTTCCAAAGAGAGACCTACAAGCCCACATGATCCGAGTGGCCTTACTAATAACTGTCTTGACGTGTTTGCTCCAGTTGAGCCTTCAGTCCACCGTGAGACCTAGACACTTGACTTCAGTCGAGAACTCAAGTACATCCCGCCTAGGCTGACCGAGCTTAAACTAAGATTTCACCTCCGAATGAATGGAACTAAGACGGTTTTTTGAGGATTAACGCTCAGGCCAACTTCAGTGCACCAGCGAAGGACTAGGTCGAAGTTCGCACCCATCACCTCCGTGACGGTCGTTTCAAACATGCCCCTTATTATTATGGCTATATCATCGGCGTATCCGATAGCACATTAACCACAATCGCAGAGCCTAGCGAGTAACCCATACGACAAGGGACCAGAAAAGTCGGGAAAGAATCCCACTTTGAGGGCAGCCCTTAACAATGTTAACACAAATTGAGATGCCACCCAGCGATGAGTAGATTTTACGCCCCCGAAGCATGGCGTCGATCCACATGATTGTGACCATAGGTATACTCCTGAGCTCCAGTGCTCTGGATATACTGCTGTACCCAGCATTGTTGAAAGCATCCTCAATGTCAAGGAAAGCGCATAGAGCGATTTCCTAGGGTTTTTTTTTTCAATCGTTCCCAAGGGATTGTGTAAAGTTACCACAGTCGACTTACCTTTTACATAGGCGAACTGCGTACGATGTAAAAGTGACATGCATTCAATTTTTTTCCTGATTTGCATTCTCAATAGGTTTTAGGAGAAACGATGAGAGGCTCATCAGCTTGCAAGATTTCGATAGCTCCTCCTCGTTCACCGCCCTCGATAAACTTGGTGTAAAGCTCAAGGAGTAGCTGGCTCTAAACAGGACTATCAGGGGGGGAGCTACAATGAAATCACTCAGAGTAGCTGGCTCTAAACAGGACTATCAAGGGGGCTACAATAAAATCAAGGCTGTATTACAATAGAGCAGGGACCATCTTACCATCGGCACCAGGTGCCTTAAAGTGTTCAAAGGACTCCACGGCCTATTTGACCTTTTCTCTATCAAAAATGAAACCAAGAGAGGCTACTACTTAAGCGGTTAAAATAAACCCGATGGTCAGTCGATTAAATAGACACATAGGGTTTAGTTTGGACTGAACCCTGTATGTGTGTGTAGAAGAAGTTCTAAAGATTCCTCTACTACTTTGTCTTAACCCCTAGTAGGGCATAGCGCGTCAACTACTCCTGCGCGCCATCATACTCTGTTCTGGGCAATGGCGCGCAACTCCCCAAAAGACTTACCCAGTGCCTGACACTCCTTTGCCACAGATCGACGCCATGTGATTCGAGGACCCCCTTTTGGTCGGCCTTGGTTGGAAATAGGGTTCCATTTCATGGCATGCAAAGCAATGCAATTATCACTCTTCCGAAATGTGTGACCTATCCACTGCCATTTTCGCCTGCGTATCAATTCGTCGATTGGCATCTGACCCGTACGCCAACTTAGCTCTTCATTTGATATTGTTTCGAGCCAGAATAGAATTCGACAAAGACATGAGTTGGCGAAAACTTGCAGCTTTCTGGTAACTCGTACGGAAACTTTCTATGTACTGCTCCCATACAAAAGCACTGACAGTACCAGGGAGCGAAACAGGCCCAGCTTGGTCTTGATGTTGAGATAACTGCTCTGCCAGATTTTGGACAGCATGCCGTATGCGCGTTTAGCCTGGTTGATACGACGAGCGATGTCCTGCTCTGTACCACCATTTCCGGCAAAAGTGCTACCCAGGTAGACGAAGTTGGCCACCTTCTCCACAGGCTGCCCATTAATACTGATGGCAATAGGTGTCGGATTCCTTTTTCGCAACGGCGGGCTAAGACTTGGTCTTGTTGGTATTCATCTTTAGCCCAACCTTGCTTGCCTCCCTCTCGGATCTAACGCCATTGCGGACAGATCCATGATTTTGTGGGAGAGGAGGCATATGTCGTCAGCGTAGTCAAGATGTTGTACATAAGATGTCAAAGTCCATTGAATTCCTCTGTCGAGTCCGGATAGGGCTGCATGCAACACATCGCCGATCACAATGAGGAATAGGATCGGTGAGAGGATGCACCCCTGCCGAACTCCATTGCGAATCTCAAAGTCCCCCGACACCTTACCTTTATGCAGAACGCGACATTTCGCGCCGTCATAGGTTGCCTTAATAATAGCCACAAACTTCTCAGGGATGCCTCCTCCAGAATCTCGCTTCAAAGCCTTTTCGAAATCGATGAAAAGCAAGTGAAGCGGAGAATCGTATTCAGCGCATTGCTCGATGATGATTCGCAAGGTGTTAATGTGATCGAGACAGGAGAATCCGGATCGAAAGCCAGCCTGCTCTTCATCAATTGTGCTTTCTAAGTGGGCCTTTAGTCTTTCCAGGGCTATTTTAACTATTATTTTGGCAACACAAGCACACAAATGCCTCTCCAATTATTACAGTCTGTGAGGCTACCCTTCTTTGGAAGTTTGATGATCAAACCTTCCTTCCACTCAGTGGGAAAGGTCTTTGTATTCCACGCTTTATCAACAAGGGGGTGCAGCAAATCGGCAGTTACGCTTGGCGCTACTTGATAAAGTTCGGCAGGGATACCGTCAAGTCCGGCGGCCTTTTCTCAATTTAAGAGGTATAAAGATTCCTCTGGACCCTCAGTGAAGGATCCGTCCTCTTTGTTAAGCTGACCGACAGGGCCGGTCAAATGCTAAGGCGAAACAGGCGGTCCCGTGGGGCGCCGATTCTGAAAAGGGCGCCAAAGAGGGCGCCAAGAGGAAAGCCCATCTTGACAGGGAAATTTGTCAATTTAGAGCTGAATGGAATATAATTCCGTTTAGTTATACTCGTATGTAAATAATTCGCGATTTATCCGATCGTCATCGAAATGAATAATGGCACGCGAAACGCGGTGGAAAGGGGGAGAATTTTTCCCGCACATTCTATGAAGTTGATGTGGTTGGGCGTGATTGCGAACCGTTCGGTTCGATGGTCTGTGGCCCCGTTTATACCCTGGAACTAAAAGGCAATTTAACTAAATCGTTTTAGTGCTGGTACTTGTTCGTGGTGTGTTTATACCGACCATACGGAGAGGTACTAAACATGAAAGATGTCAGCTGTTGGTTTGTGACTTTGGTTTAAAAAATGTCAAGAGACAGTAGCCTCCGAATAAAAACGTGTTTATACCGCTACAATCAAAGGATGAAACGAATGCAGAGTTTCGGGAAAGGATGAGGTATTTATATAACAAATAAATTAAAATTTTCACCAACAACACCATTAGCGAAGGCAGCAACACCATCTAGTCCCAATTTTTCAGTCCAGCTCTGCATAGCAGGTGGAACTAAAATTGGTACTAAAACTAGATAATGCGACATGTTTATGTCGTCGTGAGTTAGCTCGAGGTAGTTAATCTTCGAAGACAGTTCCGCGGCATAAACGAGGCCTATTGAGATCATTGGATGAGTTCAAAAGGCACAACAGTTCCGGAACGATGGGGTAAATTTCCCCTCCCTAGGTGAACAATTTTCGATTTTATATTTCTACTCAGTTTGCCGAGGATGGCGCGACAATGTTTTTGTCAGTTCACAGGTGATATCCACGAGCCACTTTGCATAGGGAAGATGAACTTTTGTATTACATATTTGCAAAAGTTGTGTAAAGAAAAGTTCGGAAATAGTCTACACAAAAATTTCACAGCTGATGATATTGTACATGTCGTTCAAAAGGGGCAAACAGAATTACTGAGCAGTTCCGCATCAGTGTGCATCTTCTGAAACTTTTCATTGAGTGGGCTCTGGATCTTAAACGTTGCATAAACGTTGCAAGTCTGAGAGTATGGTACATGTATTGAAGAGAGGCCATCATCACACATATGAATTGGTGAATTAACTGCTGAATTAATTGCTGAATGAAACAAGTTGAATTTTAAAAACGCAGCCATTATCGACGGTAATTAGTGCCAAGCAAAAACAGCCCAGACAAAATCGGCGTTTTCACCACCATTTTTCTCCTTGCGGTATTCAAGCGAAACTGCTTGGACAAGGGTGCGTTTAAAAACCAACGAACCAACCAATATTTCGAGCCAGGGCCGTCGAGAGAAAATCCGGGCCCGGGACTCAACTTTTATGGCGCCCCATACGGAATAATGGCGACGCCAAATGAAATCGCTTGGAAAACACTCATATTATCGCCACGGTCAATTTCATATCAGTCGCTAGAGTGCCAGGGCTACTAATATAAGAAAAATCTATATGTATTAATTAATTGCCCCTTAAAAAACACGGGCCCGGTGCGATTCGCCTCTTCTGCACCCCCCTCTCGACGGCCCTGTTTCGAGCGATCTTTCTAGTTTATATGGAGAACTGTTTTCAAGAAGTGTGAAGAGGAGATGGGGGGCGCCAAAATTGTCCTTGCCTGTGCCTTACGTTAGACTTTGACCCTCTTCACCCTGCTGTCCGATTCTGTTAAAATGCTCCAATGCTCCTTAGACAGAGCTTTGTTGATGCGAGCCGCTTCAGGTAGCGACTGGATGCTCTCACAGTGTCTCCTCCAGCTTTCCCGCTTGAACCGTCTGATAAGTAGGTTACGATATTCTGTGAGCGAATTTATATACATATTCGCCCCATCCATTATTTCTCTTGGCCCTATTGAACTTCCTCTTTGCCTGGTCCCTCTTGCGAGCCAGTTCTTCATTTCACCACGGAACCCTACGTGCAGTACTAAAGCCACGTGCTGTAGTATTATATTGGTATATTAGGCGGCATGCATTGACATCACGGGGGCTCTAAGAACTACACGAACCGCTGCCTTGAGTGCTCTGTTGAATCTGCTTCCCTTGGACATTTTTGCAGAACAGATGGCGGCGATCACGGCTATTCGCCTCCGTGAAACCGGTTTTTGGGCGGCGTCAACCACAGGTCCCTCGGCTATATTGATCAACCTTGATATTCCCGAGGAGACGGACGACGGTTTTTGGGCGGCGTCAACCACAGGTCACTCGGCTATATTGATCAACCTTGATATTCCCGAGGAGACGGACTATACCCCCCCCCCCCCCCCCCCCCCCCGAAATACTTGTTCGAAATGGGCTTTACAGGTCTGATTTCCTCTAGGAATGATTGGCCTGTAATCGCTTTTCAGGAATCAGATGCCATTACGATTTTCACTGATGGTTCTAAGACTGACGAAGGAGTGGGGGCTGGCGTATACTCGGAAGAGTTGGATATTAGCTTGTCGTTCCAACTCCCGGACTTTAGTAGTGTTTTTCAGGCGGAAATTACAGCAATATCTGAAGCTCTAGCCTGGTTGTCGCAAAACGATGTATCTGGTAGGGACATTATAATCTACACGGGAACCGGCGATTAAATCGCTTAGCTCTGTCTTGGTCAATTCGAAGACAGTACTGGATTGTCGCAACTCCCTAATAGAGAAGAATAGAGAAGGCTCTGTAATATTTCTCTGTGCTGGGTGCCAGGGCATAGTGGTTATGTTGGTAACTGCAAGGCTGACGAACTGGCTCGAGCAGGTACGATCAATGGGATCAGCGGGCCGTTACGTTGCACCAGGATGCCGTTGGCTGCTTGTAAACTGGCCATCAAAGATGCGGCGTATGATAGGGCCTGCATCAGATGGAGCAATGGCAGTACAGGTCATGTGGCTAGACAGATGTGGCCCAAACTGGATCCCAAACGTTCTTCTGGATTGCTGATGCTAAACAGAGATAATCTAAGAACTGTCGTAGGAGTGCTAACTGGACACTGCCTAATTGGGGAGCACGCCAGGAGACTTCGTCTTCCATATAATGATTTTTGCAGGAGTTGTGGGGACGAGGAAGAGGAGGAAAGTACGTCTCATTTTCTGTGTACCTGTCCGGCCCCGGGCGAGTTTTAGGAAAGACCACCTTGGTTCCTGCTTCTTCACCGATCTGGATGACCTGAAAAAGGTAAATGTTGGTCGGCTACATCGCTTCATTGTGAGCTCAGGCTGGTTTAACGAGTGAGTTTAGTCTCAGTTGCTGAGTCCAGGGGTATCACAACGGACCCAGTAGCGGTCTAAGTGTGCTTTTAAGCAACCCTTTTAACCTAACCTATTATATTGGTAGGATAGGAGGTTAATAAGACATCATTTAACTGTTCCGCAGCTAATTCCAACTCACCAGTCGTGCTGATAAAATTTAGTAGTTTATCAGTTTTGGAAGGCACTTATTCCTGAAAAACTTTCCAATTTGTCTTCCCAGGACAGAAGGATGCAAGGCGGAGTTCGGAACCACGTGGGATGTCACAACGGATGTGCATGTGGTCAGAATTGGGCACTTCATACGATACTCTCCAGTTTGTAACTGCCTCCGATGCAACTCTGCTGGCCAGAGTGAGATCAAGTAGTACTCTCCTAGCCGCAGTGATAAAAGTGGGCTTGCACCCTTTATTGAGAACGAACACTTGTTTACACATAAGATAATCAAGTAGGGACTTACCTCTGCCATTAACGTCGCTGCTCCCCCAAATATTATGGATGGGCGTGTTGGCATCACAGCCAATGATGAATTGCCGATTAGATTTCTGGCAGAAGTCGACAAGTAGCTAGAGGGGGGGGGGGGGGCGAAATTAAAAAGATTTTCGATAAAAAAGATCAAATTAAAATTTAATAATAAGGAAAAAAAAAAACAGGTCCCACCGAGATTTGAACTCGGATCGCTGGATTCAAAGTCCAGAGTGCTAACCATTACACCATGGAACCTCACGACATACGGTGTGTCAATAAGCGTACACAATATAATAGTGGACCAGATTAACCCTCATGTGTATTTAGAACATTTTTGATCTGAATTCAAATTACGTCATTTCAGTACATTTCTGGATTGTACGATATTGTACTAAATACTTGGTGAGTTCTTTTCAGAATGAATTATTGGGAGAAAATATTGTTTTAACTATTGTGAGGCTATATGTATAAAAAGCGACCAGAAAGCCGACCAAAAAACGATCCAGTAAAATGATATGGGGTGGTTTGAATAAAAATTAAGCAAAATGTAAAACTGGCGAATTTTAAGCAATAGCTGTGTTTCAGGTGAATAACAATTTTAAGCAAAAGTTTAAACTTTTTCACTTTAGCAATTCCTAGGAATTTCCAGCAAATGCTTAAAAACTGTGAATAAAACAAAATATTAGCTAGAAATTAGTGCAGATTACCATAAATTATACAGGTTTACGGAAAACAATGTTGAGTGGTTGGCGAACTATTTTCTGGGTGAAAAGACTGAGAGCAGAGGCGGAGCCCTGTCTCCTAAAAAACAAATGAAAATTTTTCTTCGCTTTTCAAGTGATCGGGATTTCAAATTAGTGTCGCGAAGGAAGAGGCAGTACACCGCACCACTGTTTACAAGGTGATAAATGGCGTTATTCCCAAGATTTTGCGAAAGTCACACGATTGGATTAAGTTTCCAAAAAATGCTCAAGAAATTCGAAAAGCACAAGAAGTGTGGTCTAAATGTGCGATAGGAGCAACTGACGGTACGCATGTCGCCATAAAAAAAAAGAAAACCGGCACAATACGGTGATGCGCGATTGTGTATTTCGAGAAAGTCGTGCGGGATATTTACGGTGGTGTAAATAAGCACGGAAAGTTTAGAGGAACTTTGAAGTGAAGCGCCGGGAAGTTGCGCGATTGTGTGTTTGGCACAGAAATATATATGTATGTACATAGAAGGAGATGGAACCACCATTTACTGTACACTAAATTCTGGAAGAAATTCCAACACATACGAACTAGTAAAATATAAACAGAGAGACATACGCCCTCCACTGCGCAACACCCGCGCAATCCATATAGAAGCACAGGAAGCACATGAGATGTCATCCCCTCTCATATTTCTTTCTGCTTTGTGAGCAATAACATTCCATTTTGTCTCTCTGCCGCGGAACACCAGCCCGGTCCATATACAAGCAAATGAGATGCCAAATTTCCATCCCCCTTCCTACTTCCTCACTTCTGCCGAATTACTTCATTTCTCTCGTTCTTTTTCGTTTCCTTCTAATTCTCTCTTCTGTGGTGTTTGGAGAAACTTTGTAGTGAAGTGCGGGAACATTCTACTCGGGTAGAATTTGCACGATCGATTGTTTTGAACTTGCGAAGTGAATAACGAACTAAAATGCCGCGTACTATTTGGGAATTAAGAACGGCGGAGTTAAAAAAACGAACTAGCAGGCCGGAAATCGTTAACGACGGAAAATAAGTCCGCGCTGTGTGATCGTTTAGCACAAGTGATAAGAGCCGGTGGACAAGATCGGGATACGCTCGAATTTTTGGATAACGACGAGTCGACGAGGAGTCTCAACGAATCGGGAGAGAAACAAGTTTCCGCCATGGACCCTTTCTTGCAGTTGCTACTGTCGAAACTTGACGAGCGATCCAAGCAACTTCACGAGCTATTCGATGGCCGCTGCTCAAATCGCTTGTGAAAACGCGCCCTCTAAACGCGGCCTAAGGTGGAAGCCCAACATCGAAGATCGGGTTCTTAAACCTATTACTACACTCTACTCGTGTGAAAGGGCCATAGGTAATAACTGGGGCCTGCAGCCTAAAGTTGTATATTACTTATATACGGCTGTCGTACGACCATAATCTGAGTCTCCCCGTGGATACTGACTACATCTCTCCGAAATATGTTTTTGACCGATACCACATCAGCTTGATTCCGGTCGGGTCAATGGGCTGATAACACGCTCCTGACCACCGACTCCATGGTCATCTACACGGATGGCTCTAGGACGGATGGCGGTGTTGGGGCGAGTATCTATTCGGAGAAACTGGGGATCAACTTGTCATTCCATCTTCCCGATTTCTGCAGTGTCTTGCAGGCAAAGATTACGGCAATTTTCGGAGCTTTGACCTGTCTAGGAAATCGTTAACGTTACGATTTATACGGATAGTCAGGCTGCAATTCGATCACTTGAATCCGTCCTAACTACTTACATCGAAAACCATCGCAAAGTGTCGCTCGGTTCTCAAAGAGATGGGTGGTTTTTTCAACATTACGCTTTGTTGGATACCGAGTCATAGTGACTTCGTGGGTAACTGCGTCGCGGATGAACTAGCTCGAGAGGGGACTAAAATGTTAATCGCATCGTGCAAAGTTATAATTAAAGCCATTGCGGTTGACCGAGCGAATATAAGATGGTTAAATGGCGACACGTGCAAAACGATGAAGTTGATTTGGCTGAAACTTGACCCTAGCCACTCTGCCGCACTGCTTTCACTGAATAGGATGCACATTGGCTGGGTTGTGGCGGTTATTACAGGACACTGTCCTATTGATGAGGTCGCCTGGAGACCCCGTTTCCTTCATAAAGACTATCGCAGGAGCTGTGAGGACGTGGATGAGGAGAAGAGCGTTCTGCATCTTCTTTGTCATTGAAATTGAAATAATTTCTTGGTTCTTGTTTTTTTTCGAAATCTGGACGACCTTAAGAATACGAGTGTCATACAGCTCTTTCGCTTTATCACCAGCACAGGCTGGTTTGGTGCCTAGGTTTAATTAGCTTACTTTGGTGGCAACGCAACGGACCAAATGATGGACTATATGTGCTGGGTGAGGACCCGTCAGCCCTTTTATCTAACCTATGTTCCTGTCATGCCACTATTCCCAACTAGTTTCCGTTATTATTTGTTAATTGCCTTGACCCCTCCAGGTTCATGGGCGCGTCAACATCTCTAGCATTTCTATGCCTTGTTGACGTTTCGATAGCATATCTACTTTTCGGAAGTGCAGTTGCTAGCATGCACCTCCTATCTGCGTGGTCTTTATACTGACAAGCTCGTCGCACTGTGAGAGCTCTATTAGTACCCACAGGCAGTTTTTGGTCGCGCCGAAATTTGAACTCCGAGCTCTAGATTAGTATCGTAGAGCGGTGACTGAACGACCACGGTCACCGAACGCGACCATTATTATTTAGGGAGCCATATCATACCATGGAACTATTGACCTGGCTATCCCCACATGGTAAAAAAATGGGAGCAACTTATAAACAATTGTTAGCAGGGGAAATCCCTAAAAGGAATGAGGTATTTTAAGGCGAGCCATGGATTTATCAACATAACTTTGCAATAATTCACACAGCGAGGGATGTGAAATCATGAAAAATGTTGCTGTCCTAGATTAGGTGCCCAGCTCTCCCGATGTAAACGTAATAGAAAATCCTTGGGGTTGGCTTGTTCGGGAAGTTTACTAATACAACTCGATAGAATAATTAATTCATGCAAGCAAGGTGGCTTGGTCGAAAATACCGCAAGCTGCAAGTCATTCTTTATACGATTCCTTGCCTCGGAGAATATTTGAACTTATAAATAAAAATGGCGGAAATACACACTATTAAATAAAATTTTTTGCTGCTTTTATTTATTATTTGTTCTCCTTGATACTTGCCTGGAATATTTTTCAACGGAAATATCACACAAAACTGTAAAATCGTCCCTGAACCTAAGCCATTGTCGCACTAACATGGTGACTCTTTGAACCAAATCAATTGCTATAATTAAAAAAAAAAAAAATACTGAGCAAAATTTAAACTATCTGTATTATTTCTACTCGTAATATCCATATTTTCGACAAAAAAAAATATTAGGGAAATCTCTAGTCTATCAGAGAAATCTCTAGTGTCTATTTTATCATTTCCTGGGAGGAAACATAGCTGCTGAAGCATTTGTCGCGGAGCGTGTGTATGTATGTACAGGGTGGGACAGAGGAACCGGACGTTTTTCAGAAAATCATAAAAATTCGAAAATTCATGTTAAAAAAATTGTATTGCCATAAAAACACTCGGTACAAGTAAGCATGTAAAAAGACATCTGTGAAAAATTACATGCGAGAGATGGTGTCCGTTTTCATCAATGCACTGTTGGAGCATGATTTTCAACAGAGAATGAATTTTGCCCAGCGAATGCTTGCTCTTTTTCAAGAAAATGAGAATGTGGTGGTTCCATATTTTAATGAACATAATGGAGTTGCTATTTCCGTAACATCCGACCGTTACATTGAAATGATTAATTCGTTTTTCATCCCTGAGTTGAAAAACCGAATCCCGAATTGCTCTTTAGAACGTGTTGTTTCAGCAAGATGGGGCCACAGCACACACTGCCAGATCCTCGTTGGCAGTCCTCCACAACTTGTTTCCTGACAGGCTCATATCGAGATTTGGCGACGTTCCATCGTTCGCCCCCACCCCCGGTCCCCCGACTTGACCAGCTGTAATTTCTTTCTCCGGGGGTTTTTAAAATCACGAGTTTATGAAAATAAAACGCACACGTTGGATCAACTGAAGGAATCCATCCGTGAACAGATCGGGCGAATTGAAGTGGATTTGGATAAAAATGGGCTTCGTCGCCATCAAGACCACCACACTCTCATTTTCTTGAAAAAGAGCAAGCATTCGCTGAGCAAAATTCATTCTCTGTTGAAAATTATGCTCCAACAGTGCGCATTGATGAAAACAGACACCATCTCTCGGATGTAATTTTTCACAGATGAGTCTTCTTAAATGCTTACTTGTATCGAGTGTTTTTATGGCAATACAATTTTTTTAACATGAATTTTCGAATTTTTATGATTTTCTGGAAAACGTCCATGGAAAACGTCCAGTTCCTCTGTGCCACCCTGTATATCAGATAAAAATAAAATAATGTCTTTTTTCTCTTGATAGAAAATCACATTCTGAAGATTTTTTATGTAAGCACATATCTCAGTAAAAGTCATAAATAATTCACAAAAATTAGATTATGCATTTGGAAGTTAGGTGATACAATGAAGCACGGAGCATACAATCTCCATTGAGTAGCATATGGAGACAAGCAAGGCATAATAATTTTATCTCGTTGCACTCTTCCCAGGGTGCATATACGAGTATTTTCTACATAAGATACATTTTTCAGCGCGCAACAATGTAAAATTTTAAGGTCCCACCGAGATTTGAACTCGGATCGCTGGATTCAAAGTCCAGAGTGCTAACCATTACACCATGGAACCGCACACTGGAATATTGATGAAAGCCATTGAACGATTATCATTTTGTATTTTAAAAATATTAAGATAACCTACTTACATTTCCCATCTTGAACGTCAGCCCATCACCATCTCCAACTGTATCTTTTCTTCGTCTTCATCTTTTTTCTTTCACTTTCAGATACCTCAACATGACCATTGATCCAATGTCGGGCATCCGCAAACAAGACGGTGCTCGGGCATTTTTGGCGGTTGCAAGAAACAGCATTGGCCACGAAATTGCATTCGACTTTCTAATGAGTAATATCAAAGAAATTAGCGAATAGTAAGTATACACTCGTCCATATCATCACGTGAGTAGTTTATTCCAGAAAATTAATCTACTATCTTATCTTTCATGTGTATATAGCTTTGGCGATGGATTTTCGACACTAACGAAAATGATAGATGCCGTAACAACGTACATGAACAAAGACTATCATCGCGAACAATTCGAAAAGTTCGCGCTAAAAGCCAAGAAATTGGGATTGGGCGCAATCGAACGATCCATTGCGTTGGCCAATGAACAAGTGAAAAATAATATTTATTGGCGATCACGTTCCTATTATAATCTCAAAGGATTCTTAGAGGTTATCGTTCGAGAGTTTCATATAAATTTGTACTAAGCGCGGAGGAATGGAGGCAGTAGGAGGAGGAAGAATAGGGAGTTTATTAGCTTTTAAATGAATCCACCCATATTTTAATTTGTATGTACATTTATATATTAATGAAGTTATAGTCATTGTTATAATTATTAAAAAAAAACTACACTCACACAAACATGAAAAAATGTGAAGATGTAATTTTAGGGATACGTGGTGATTTGTTCCACGTTACTTTCTTTCTCTTGTAAATTTTCTTTGAAGTTTGTATGGAAAATCTAATGTCGTTTTCCATTGGCACCGAGATTGCTCTTTTTTCGAGCAATTATCCAAATAAAAAAAATGCTCTGGAAAAGATACACTCAAATCTCATTTTGAAATCAGAATTGCTCTGACTTTTACTCACACCAATTTATTTAATCTGACAGAACATAGCTGGTGTTATGGCAACAATGGTTAAGTTCATAACACACAACCGTTGGCATACTGTTGCCAATTTGTTTTATGAACTCTCTCCACTGAGTTTTTGATACACACAACATGCTGTCAATGTCATTTTCTCCATCACAAACATTTCTCCGCTGGCTAGGATCAGCATAGATCAGCGCTGTCGTATTCATACAATTTTTCGTCAGTAGTCAGTTTTGAACTGAAAATTTGACAATTGATGGATGACTAGATGCGAGTGCAGTTCAGAACACAACAACCTGTTGCAAAGCGGCTTCGATACTGCTGCCACAGCATGTTGCGATTCCGCTGTGTGTTATGATCTTACCCAATGAAAATAAACGAATAAATTTATTTATTGTGAAACAAACTGACAGCTGACACCTCCTGATATGTCCTCAAAGATTGAGCACCAACGCACATAAGCGATGTTCGATTGACATTGGGATAGATTTCGAGCAATTTCACTCGAAATGTGATCAGTTTATGTGCCAATCGAAAACGACATAATAGTTTGTCCAAGATTTGTATATTGTTATATTCAAGTATTTTAAAAAAATAGATAAACTTGGATTTGAATCAGAGTACATACTGCCAATACCAAATAATTTTTATGAAATTGTCAACTGTCCACACTATCTTTTCTCGGTTCTGTAAAAAGTGTCCTTTTCATAGTTCTGTAGAGAAAACCACATTTTTTCATATATGCACTATAATTTTAGAATGACATTTGCCAAAAAGTATAATTTAAAAATGTTGCTGGATTTAAGAAATACTTGAGTCCTAGGACATAATCATTTGTGTATAACGCGCACCCATTGATCCAATTTTTTTATACGCTTTCTAATCAATGTGTTAATTACCTTGACCCCCTCCAGGAGCATAGACGCGTCAACATATCTTGCATTTCTATGCCTTGTTCTTTCGATAGCATATCTACGTCAGTCAGTACACGTCGTTAAAAGTAACTCCTGAGTTCATGCCGCGTACTCTCTGAGATTATTTCAGAAATCGATAGAGGCTTAGCCGGAAAGCTTAAATTCAAATTTGTACCACATGAGAAATTTTCTAACGGCACTTATGGGGTGTTTTGTCTTATTTAGTTTGTTTTCCTGTATATCCGCCTACATTAGTTGCATAATTAAAAATAAAAAATTCCAATTATTCGTTATAAAATTATCCTCAAGTTCTGCATATAAAGTGTTTAGTTTAAATAAAGACTAAAACGTAAAATGCTGCACCAGAGTTGAAAAAAATCGATTTCGAATCAGTTTTTTTGCGAATAAGCCAATAATGGTTCATTTCTGTGAAAAAAATCCGAAGAGCGATTTGCAGTTCATTCAATTCTATACAATTAAAAAGAAAAATTATCCCGATTCGATAAACCAGAACTGATTTATGTATCTCCAAAAAATGCGGACCAGTCAGGGATTTTATGATGCTTTTCGAGAATTTCATCTCTACAGGATTTTATGCAACATGTCTCGCTTTAAGCACGTTTCGTTTGTAGATACGGGTAAAATGTTGATTTTCGCCCCGATATGTGTTCTCATTCTCTTGAGGGTAAATCAGTCCCGGGCCCTATCATGTAATTCGATTCGAATCGAATTGCCTTCGAAAGGATGAAACTGGTACTATTACCATGTAACTCGAAAACGAATTGCCCAATTTTAAAAATTATTCACGTATTCGCTTCGAATGGAACATATCGTAACGAATACGCGATGATTATTGAAATGGAGAAACTCGTTTTCGAGTTGCATGGTACCATTTTCATCTTTTGGAAAGCAATTGGATTCGAATCGAATTACATGATAGGGTGCCAGGATAATCATATCCAGTTAATTTTTAAAGTGTAACTTTTATAGCGACGACGCATCGATGGGTAGTGAATCGAAAAAATATACTTACTTGTTCTGCCACCCAAATCAGAGAAGCGCTCGCGTCGCTGTGATTCAAGCTCATATATTTGTGTTGTACATAATTTTTAAATTCGGTTTTTTGGCCATAACTTCTAAACTATAAGGAATTTCGGATTTTTGACGAATTTTTTGCCCCTCCCCCCAACAATAGATACCCCCATTCCCGTGGGCCCAGGAGCATCGATCCCCACTATTTTTATACCCCTCAGTCTACTTTTTTTTTGTATACCCTAGTTTTTTTAAAATTCGGTTTTTTGGCGATAACTTCTAAACTATAAGGAATTTCGGATTTTTGGTAATCTTAGCACGCATTTATTTTTTTTGTAGATTATAGCAATGGGGACCGGAGAACGACAGTCGGTAGAGCAACTTGAGTTGAGAAGAACCACTCTCCGATGACCACCCGTGACGCGAGCTTGCAGGCCAGCTCAGCGGTGGGCGAAACACGGCAGTCATCGGCCTCCTCTTTTTCCGTACAAAAATTGATATCGTCTGCCCGATAAACAAAATCAAACAACCTAAAATCTGCGATGAACCACAAAAGAGCAAAAACGAGAACCTAATGGTGGTGTCTGCGCACTAAACTCACTGAGACTCGAAACAATAAAGTTCCGTGCAGGGACATGGGTTGCATAAGCCAAACTACAAAATATGGCACCAGGGCCAACAAAATATAATAAAAAGGGAAACCGTCCAATCAAGACAGATCCTTCTTCCCTTCAGATCAAGAGAGCCTAAGGTGGCGCTCGGCTCATATTATGGGCCCCAGATGGTAAGGGCCCGGCGCGTCTTTACCCTCCCTGCTTTGGGCTTCCTTGCGTCATGCTATATCGGAAACCCCCAATTTAAATTCAAAACTCCAAAGCCAGAGAGAGGAGAGTAAAGATGCGACGGGCCCTTATCATCTGGGGTCTATAATATGAGCCGAACTCCACCTTAGGCTCTGTTGACCTGAAGGGAAGAAGCTGGTTTGCCAGCGCACGCCATGGTTCTTCTCAACTCAGTTTGTCCTTAGGCCTTCACGACCATGCCAACCCTCGTCTTGCGGTCCCTATTGCTACAAATGGCGCCCATCGTGGAGCCCCACTTGTAGCAAGGTCATCGGAGAGTGGTTCTTTTCAACTCAGGTTGTCTTTAGGTCTTTACGGCCATACTAGCCCTCGTCCTCCAGTCGCCATTGCTGCAAGATTGTATAGGGAACCGAGTGGACTACAAAAAAATAAATAAATAACTGGCGCAACAGTCCAATTTGAACCATGGTATCGAGATGAGTTAGCAATCATCTCATTTTCTAGATCGTGACGGTCTTGTACAGAAGTGTGTGATCAGCAACACGCTCAACCGAGCTATTTACCCCATAAATGAGTACTCATTTAACAGCTGAGTGGGCTCATAGTGCAACACATAAATCCCCTTTTTTTATCGAAAACTACCGCATTCAGTAGGAATTGAACCGGGGCCCAGTGCGTAGAAGGCGAACGTGCTAACCATTGCGCCATTCGGACTACTACAAAATCACTCTTTTAATAATTTTCACAGAAATGCCCCGTTATTGACTTATTTGAAAAAAAAACTGATTTGAAAATCGAGTTTTTCAACTTTGGCGCATTATAACATTTTACGTATTTCTTAAACTAACCAGTTTGTATGCAAAAGTTGAGGATAATTTTATTGCGAATAATTTGATTTTTTATTTTTACCATAGTACCAAAACAAGACAAAATACCCTATAAGTACCGTTAGAAAATTTTTCAGTTGGTGCGAATTTGAATTTAAGCTTTCTGGCTGAGCCTCTATCGATTTCTGAAATAATCTGAGAGAGTGCCTGGCATACACTCTGGAACTACCATCCGATAGGCGTATTTTGGACGTGCAGTTGCTGTTGCTAGCATGCACCTCCTATTCGCGTCGTCCTTATACTGACAAACTCGGGGCGTAGTGGGAGTTCTATTAGTACTTACAGGCAGTATTTTGTTCGCGCCGTGGATCGAACTTCGTTCTCTAGATTGTAGAGCGCTGACCGAACGAATACGGCCACTGAGCGCGTCAATCAATGTGTTTTATTTTGCGACTGTATCCGGAGCGTAACGAGCATGCATTACACAAACAACAAACGTGTAATGTGTACTTAAGGTGCGTTTTGCTAGACACCACTCTGCGTCGATCGCAGGCGTCGATCAAAAAAATACATACAAATAGTTATCCGTACTCCATGGGTTGATCGCTAATCGCAAACAATATGCAACGATCGTGTGTCTAGAAAAACGCACCTTTAAGGTGTTAGTTCCTAGGCCGCGACTGAGCGGTTTGCGACTGTGAAAAAACATTTCATAGTGGAGCACTATTCGCGTGTATTTTCAAGTAAAGGGGATCGTTGAATGCAGGCTGTAATTGTACGACTGTACTTCCACATAAAATATACACGACTAATGCTCCCTTATAATAGTTTTTTTTTTCACAATCGCATACGCAAGTCGCTCATCCGCGGCCCAGGAATTCATACCTTTATTATGCTTATCTACACTAGATAAAGTCGCCAAAAAACCACACGCACTATAACCGACAAAACCGATTCAAAATAAAAAATAAAAATAAAAAAAAAACAATACACGAAACGAATCAATTTCGAAATCTTTTCCTGTTTTTTTCCGAGACAGCTATTATAGTTTTTGAAACTATCACATGTTTGATATAAATAGGTTCACACTAGTTTGCAAATCACTTGATCTGATAGATTTCATGATTAGAAACGTTGCATTTGTATCTGATAACTTCAGATCAAGTGATCTGGCCCGATCAACTGATTATGCCGCTAGTGTGTAAGTTGTAAATTATATATTATATTTGTGTTATGTTATACTATTTTTTAATCCAGTGATTGTATTTATATGCTATTATAAAAATTTGTATGTATTATATATCGGTAGTAATCGAAAGAAACGAGAAGAAATGTATGTAATCAAACATGTGAAACGAAAAAAAGGCTGTATTGTATTTTATATGTTTGTATATTATTATTTTTGTGGTTTTAATTTATGTATACAAAATCCAAAATGATGTTTTCATTTAAAACTATTAGGTTATAATATATAAAATAAATAATAAATTGTAAAAACAAATTCACAAGAAAAAAAAAGAATCATAAAATTAGTCGTTGGTTTTATTCCTTTGCTGAAAGCAATAATTTTCAATTATTAATGCACCATTTTGCGTTCAACAGATGCGTTTTTTTGCAACTTTAGTTACATACTAGCAAGCATTACACAAACAACAAATGTCATGTTAATGAAAAACAGTAGCTCTCCTAACTACAATAAATTTTATTCATGTATGTACATATATTTCGGGGCGACCGGTAGCGCAGTGTGTTGAGGCATCAGTCTCATGTTTGACTACCGGCGTTTCGGGTTCGAATCCCGTCCACGACGACGTTCGTGGCCATGGATGTGCAGGAGGTGCATGCTGGCAACTGCATTCTCCGAAACCAGTTTATGCCAACGAAACGTCAACTGGGCCACATGGAACAGTTGACGCGCTATGCCCCACAAGGGGTTAGGGCAATTGAGTATATATTTCGGAAGCAACTCACTTCCTTACTCAGTATTTTGTTATCCTTGACGTAAATTACGATCAGACTCCAATGATTGTTGTTAATGTTGTAAGGGAATATTAGTATGTTCTTATCGAATATATTAACTGGTTTTGTCCATGAGTGAATATCTTGATAAGTGGGGCTTAATAGGTATTTCAAGAAAAGTGGGGAGAAACAATACACATTAGGATCGTCTATAAGGCTTGTATATGCGTCTATGTCTTTGTCTGTTAGCCATTTATCTGGATCGGTATTAACAAATTGTTGATTTTAAACTAAAATTTCACTTCCAGTGGTTTGTGCTGAAGTATTTTCATTTTGAAACTTTTTTGGTCGTTTAATTAATGAAGGATGTAACTTTTTCTTTGTATCTATGTACTTCAATAATTTCTCGATCGTTGTTCTGTTTTATTTTCACATTCCTAGACTTTGGAGATGACTTAGGTGTTAGATTTTAAATATTTTTATATACTTCGGAAGTCAACTTAATATTGGGTTCCCTATTTTTGTTCTCTCTATTGATACGTTTAGTTTTCCTCTCTAAAGTATTTTTATAGATCAATCCTTTGTCACTGTATCCGAACTGTACTTGAAAAGGAGTGTTGTTAGTACTACTGTGAATATCGTTGTTATAATGATAACAAGCAGTTTGTACTAACTCTTGGAGAGGATTCGAACGATTTTTAGACTTAAGAATTCAAGTTGCTCATTGAAAGAATTGTGGCATCGATTGATGTCGGAATTACCAGTATGAGAGTTCGGAGATGTAAAGTGATATTTAATTTTTCTTTTTTCCAAGAAGGACTTCATCAAATTACTAGCGAAGTCATTTTCTAAAATCAACTTTTCCGGTTTACCAGTCCTGGCAAGGATCTTCAAAAGGCAATTCTTATATGTTGAATGCTTCAAATCTGAGATTTCTTCAACAGTTAAATATTTGGAAAACTTATCGAAAGTTGTGAAGAAGTTTTTATTATCTACTTGATAAACGTCGATGTGTATATTCTGATTTATGTCTCCATTTACAGAAGGAAGGTTCGAATTTCCCTCATTATGGTCAACAAACTTAACGATTTTTTGGTCGATTATTATTTCCCGTTCGAATGGGCGAATAATAGCTTGTAAAGGAATTAGTATATCTCTCTCTGGATCCTGTCAACCCCTTGTGGGGCATAGGGCATTAACCACGCCGACTTTCCACCTCGTCCTGTTCGCCACTATCGCCTTCAACTGTCTCCACGATTTGCATAATGACTTACCCTCGACCTCAACTGATCTTCTCCAGGTGTTTCTAGGTCGTCCAACACGGCGACTTGCATCGGTTCCCTGTGGGTTCCAATCAAGGGCCTGTTTAGCAATATTTTCCGGCCCCTTTCGGAGTGTGTGACCTATCCATTGCCACTTTCGCCTTTTTATAGAGGTGTCTATCCTGTCCTGGCCAGTAATGAACAGGAGGTCGTCGTTAGAAATGACCTCCGGCCAGCGTATGTGCAGGATGCGCCGTAGACACTGGTTCACGAAAGTTTGCAATCTAGTTGTTATCGCCCTGGTCACCTTCCAAGTTGAACAGCCATAAAGAAGCACAGATTTTATATTGGTTTCGAAGATCCTGAGTTTGGTACGTCTGGAGATGTTGTTGTTTTGCCAGAAAGGAGTTAAACTGAAAAAAGCTGCCCGAGCCTTATTGATGCGAGACTGTACATCAGCATCCACTCCACCATCTGCTGGAACTACGCCTCCGAGGTAGCAAAAATTGTCCACCTTTTCCACCGTCTGCCCCGAAACACAAATTTCGCTCTGTCTTCCTGGATCCAAGCTCAAGCACTTAATTAGCATAATTAGTATATCATGACCTATTATTGCTTGAAAATCTGTGGAATTATGTTTAATAATATCGCAAGTTATGAAATTACCGGGATTATTGAATACTTCTGGGGTAGATGTTGTTAATTGTTGATTAATTGAAATTATTTGTGTTAAGGTTTTGACTCCTCTATTTGCACACTTTGATACCTGGCCTAAATCAGATAGCTCTGGATTTATTGAGCTTGTTGTGGCACCTGTATCTATCAGTGTTTTAATTTGTTTATTTCTGATTGTGAGGTTTATTATAGGTAGTTTGGTTGTGTATTTTGAAATGAATTCGTCTGTTCCGAGGCTCTGAATGGAAAATTTACTCTCTTTGTGTAATTGTTTTTACTGTGTAATTCTACATGTGTCTGGTTAGTATTTTTTTGGGAAGTTTATAACTGGGGGTAGGCTTTTAACTGAATCGTTTTTCCGAGGCAAATTGACATTGAAATTTAAGGGGCTATTTGCCGGCACAACGAAATTTGTGTTTTGTGACCTTTTGAAGCCTTTTCTTAACTTTTGCTCAAGATTCACAGTTATTCTATACGCTTCTTCTAAGGTCTTAGGCTTACTGCCATATATAGTAGGACCTAAATTTTCTGGCACATGCTCTAAGAAACATTCAATGGCAAATTGCTCATTGTTAGATGGAACATAAAGAGATGTTGAATCACTGTTATCTATTTCGTTAAAATATGTCGTGTTCATTTTCTGTAGGTTATGGCTTAACAACTTAAATGCTACGTGAAAACTGTACCATGTTTTTCATCAGCTATATGATCGTCTCTGCAATTCCAAATAATGCTTCTAATCGGGCTCGAATTTGCATCCAATCGTACTTATTCTCCATTAGTTCGTCGATGATGTCTCTAGCTTTGCCTTGAATCTTACCCAGTGCAATTTGGTAGATGAATACTTGTTGGTCTCGCTCCTTAATTGCCGGATGTTTGAGAATATCCTCGACATCACGTATCCAGCTTCGCAGATGGATTCTGGCATTCTCTCCGTCAAAAGTATGCAGGTTGTTCGTCCGGTTGATGAGGTGCTCGAATGTTATGCCCTGTCCCGTCATTGATGGTACGCGTTTTGGTTGGGCGATAAAAGACGTATGTATATGGGCGCTATGATCCACAGTTGGCTCCGAATTTGACGGTTCCAATGCCGTTAGTCGTTCCATCAACTGCATGAGTTGCTGCTGATCGGGTACTGGCTGCTGAGGATTTGCTGGAATGTCCTCTGGTTGTGAGTCGCGAAGTTGCGTTAGACTTTCGAATGAAGTTAACGTTGGAAGTTGTTGGTTGTCGTTAGTCGTGTTTTTTTTTTGTTTACTTTAACGCACTGTACACTATAATTCTAGGATGTTTATATTGACACTGTTGTGGGAAAATCGCGTACAAATATATGCGAGAATTATATACGAATGTTCGATCCTATGATATTTCGAAACGAATCTACTTTACACGCAAAGTACTGAGGAAGGAAGTGAGTTGCTTCCGAAATACATGTACATACCTATATATACATGAATAAAATTTATTGTAGTTAGGAGAGCTACTGTTTTTCATTAATTTGAACAGAACTACAAGCGTCGGAAATCAAACTAAAATATTAATTTGGAAATGTCATGTTGTTTGTGTAATACGTGCTCGTTACGCTAAACTAAACCGTATGGTATGAATAAAAAGAAGTAAAGCTCAGTATGCTATATATTTTGTAGTAAATGCAGCTTTTTAGTATGTGTATATGCTATGATTAAAGTGATGTTTACTATACTACAATTTTCAGACTTACTTCAAAATTAAAATTTTTATAGATTATAGCAAAAATTCATTGTGGTCATACGGCCGGACAGGTGGCCTTGAGGATACATTGCAATAAACTCCTGGCCACCTGTCCGGCCACCTGACAAGAATGAATTTTTGCAGAAGTTTATTTCTATGTAGTAATGTATTGTATCTGAAACTTGGCCATGGAAAGTAGAATGCCGTACAATTTAATTCAATAGATAGGTACTTTGATTCTATGGCGATAAGATCGATTTTCAATTATGCATCCGGCCGCCTGAAAGGCCTGTCCGGTCGGGTGGCCAGAATGAATTTTCACTGGAGTTTATTTCAATAGCCCAATGTATCTGAAACTTGGCCATGGAACGTAAAATTCAATTCGGTAGGTAGAATGATACTTCGAATCTCTAGCGATAAGAAAAGGCCTGAAAGGCCTGTCCGAACAGGCCATTTACTATCCGGAATTCCTCAAGGCCAGGCCTGATCAGTTTTTTTCGGAGAAAAATTCCGTAACGTGTGTGGTGGAGGCCTGGCGGGAACGATTTTCCTTCCGGCCGCCTGAAGGCGTCCTGAAACGGCCATACACGATCCGGAATTCCTCAAGGCCGGGCCTGATCAGTTTTTCCGGACAGGAATTCCGGATGGTGTATGTTCGGCTTTACACATACTCAATTGGCCTAACCATTTGTGGGGCATAGCGCATCAACTGTTCCATGTGGTCCAGTTGACGTTTCATTGGCATAAACTAGTTTCGGAGAATGCAGTTGCCATCATGCACTTCCTAAACCTCATCGTAAGTTATTAACGTTAGCTACTAAATAGAAAAAATTACCAGTAGCTTCAAATTTCTTTTGTACTAAAACTGGCCTGAAAATAGCTATACATTTAACACTAACGTTCGCCTGCCAGGCTACTCGGAAGCATGAGATATAGGCGACGGAAGCGCGTATTAGGACTTCCATTAAGGCACGAACACTCGCTTTAATACCATCTAGCAATCGCGAAATATATAATAGTAAAAAAAATCCGCCGCACAGGTGAACAGCAGTTTGAGTAGCGGCACCCCCTGTTAAACCGGAGCTTCTAAACAGCGCCTAATTATTTTCGAATGAATTGAATTTTCAGCAATCTTGAAATATTTTCTCAATTCTTTGAAGGACAGGAGGTTAGTTTTTCAATTATCGCTCACTTTTTAGATAACTTTCTAAAGATTTTCCTGTTTGTATTTAATGTTTCCGATTAAAAAAAAAATAAGGTGTAATTCTAAGTGCACATGTTAATGTAAAATGTTGTTAGCATTTTTTTTTTTAATATATATTATATTTACCGATTAGTTTAGTAGTAGGCCAAGGTGCGATATCGTACCGTTGAGCAATGATGACGATAATGAATAGTGAAATGGAATCACGTGTTTTTTAAATATAAAATAAAGAAACAAACCTACAATGAAGTGTTCAACATTTTTGCATTTATCATGCCTATTTATAAATTTATATAACAAAAATGTCTAAAATTCTATACACGCTTATAGTGATATTTACACAGTATAATAACCTAGTAGTACTACTATTAAAAATAGAAATTAAATATAAACACGAATTAGACCATAGGACATAATTATGAGTGTATACATGTTATAATAAATATTCGCTGGCTGAGAAATATTCCGAGTTCGGTTTAATTTTTTTTCAAGATGCAAATTTATTTGAATCTTTATTTTAATCTTCTGAGAACTAATCGATTCAATGATCCAAACTTTAAATTTTTTTAATATGTTGATAGATGACCACTGATTATACGCTTCCCGAATGTGATAGGTTATATCAACAACGTACAGAAGGAAGTATCTGTGACCATACAAACTACATATATACTATATATACGAGGGTTGTCTTTTGAGTTTTGCATATAGGGCTGAGTTAAAACAATAGATAGTTTTTAAAGACTTTAATGTTTTTCGAAGTATTTCCCACGAAGATTAATGCACTTTTGCATGCGTTCGAACCAACTCTGGAAGCAATTATTCCACTCGTTTGTTGGTACAGTCAAAATTGCGTTTTTGAAGGCGTCAACTGCTTCTTCTTACAACTGGAACCTTTGACCACGCAGTCTGTTCTTAATTTTCAGAAAGGTAAAGAAATCGTTGAGGCTTTGGTCGTGACTGTACAGAGAATGGCCGAACAATTCGACGTTTTGTTGCTTTAAAAATGCAATTGTCTTGCGAGCTGTGTGCGAACTTGCATTGCCTTGGTGGAGGACGATTCATCGTTCGTGTCTAGTTTTTCGAAGCTCAGTGATGACTTCTGGCAAACAAATGGTTGTATACCGATCGGCAGTAACTGTTCTTTGATATTGCAGAGGATTTTTGCTACATCACCTGGTTTTGAGACAAATGCCGCGACCATCTTTTTGAAGACACTTCGAGAACGGATGACTTTTGTCGGCTTTAATTTTGGAACACCCAAACACAGACGACTGGCATTTATTTTCGGGTTCATAAGAGTAAATCCACGATTCATCCACTGACGATGCTGTACACGTTGTTGGAGTTTCCTGTGTTGAAGCGGTCTAGGGTTTGTAATGAACCCCCAGTAATGAACCATATTATGGTACGAAACTAGAGGCCGAGAGTCCCATTTCACCCGGACCCTGATTCGACCGCGTGGGCATCTGATCCGTCCGCCAACCATTACATCGTTATCGACTATTTTTTTATTCCCCATTTTTACCTCCCCTGTTTGTGTTGTCTTCCCCAGGCCTATGAATTTTTGTTAATACTTAAAGGAAAGGGGCAACGAGCGGCGAAAACTATGCCCACATCTCCCGAACTGAGCTACAGCAAGCATATGCCGCTGCTTAGCTCGTTGAGGAGCATTTTTCTTCGCCAGATGGCACTGCCCGACCTTCACGGTAATATGCTGCCTTAGGCTCCGTCCCCACGGGCATCTTCGGATGACCACCAAACCGTCCGTTACAGGTTTTTTGACACCAATTGGCCCGAGCTGCTTTCTGTTCTTCGGTTAATAGATGCGGGGAACGCATCAACGGGAAACTATTTTTTTTACACACAATTCTTCATGCAAAATTTGTTCAATTGGGGTCTTTCAAATTCCCAATGATGCCTCAATCTCGCGATATGTCACATGTTGATCTTCCGTGATGAGCTTGCGCACAGCATCGACGTTTTCTTGGGTGACTGCGGTTATTGGTGCACCTGCCCTTGGATCGTCGCTAAGACTCACCCGTCCACATTTGAATTCTGCATACCAACGAGAAATAGTCGACTGATGTGGTCCTTCATTGAAAACAGAAACCAACTCGGCGAGGCATTTTTTTTTGAGATAATTGTCTTCGAAAGTTGTAAAAAAAATTTTGAGCGAAAATTTTCTCGGTTCAATTACATTGTTCGGATAACTCGACGACTTCGACAATTCGGTGTAATTGTAACACTATATGTATCGCTTGTCCCTCCACAGTAGTAGACAAAAAGGACCCAACACCATGGTGGAGTAGGGAACTGGAGTCTATGAAAAAAGAGACAAGGAAAGCCTTTAACCGTTACATGAGGGAGAGAGACTCTCACTCTTGGGAACTATACAAGGATAAAAAGAGGGAGCTGAAAAGTACCTTACGTCTTCGGAAACGAAATACGTGGAGGGAATTCTGCTCTAGCATGAAGGATACGTCGGAAGTATGCAGATTACAGAAGATGATATCGAAAGACACTGCTTCGAAAATGGGGCTGATACGCAAAGTTGATGGTTCCATGACAGAAACAGTGGAAGAAACGTTGCAGGCGCTGATGGAGGTACATTTTCCTGGAAGTTTCAAGTCAAACCAACCATGGGCCCAAACTAACAAGGGAGCTGGTGGGGGAAGTCAACAAGAAGCTAAGAGGATAATAACTCCAAATGAAGTCAAAAGTGCTATAAACTCTCTTTTCAAGTGGTCTTTCCTGCCTAAACCGGGAAAGAAAGACTATACAGAGGCAAAGTCCTTCAGGCCGGTTAGCCTTACATCATTCCTGTTGAAAACAATGGAAAAGGTGTTGGTGGACTACCTGGAGAACACCACGCTAATGTATAGTCCTCTGAGTAGGTGCCAACATGCTTATAGAGCAGGCAGATCTACGGAAACCGCTCTACATGAACTTGTTAGAGTTGCAGAGAGAGAGATTAACAATGGCGGGATCGCTATGTCTACTTTTATGGATATAGAGGGTGCTTTTGATAAAATCTCCTTTACCAAACTAAGGAACGCCCTGATTGAGCGGGGGGTTGATTACATTATAATTAAGTGGATCGACTCTATGCTTAAGCAGAGGGCGGTAAATCTTAGCAGTGGATGTGACAGAATTCGGGGTAAGGTAGTCCGAGGATGCCCACAAGGAGGTGTTCTTTCGCCTCTACTGTGGAACATCACCGTGGACAGTCTTCTCTGGAAGCTGGACTCGATGGGCGTACACACTGTAGGATACGCCGATGACTTGGCACTTACGGTCAGTGGAAAGTTCATTGACACAATTCTAGGTTGCATGGGACAAGCTCTCAAAGTAACCGAAGAATGGTGTAATGAGCAAGAGCTAACCATAAACGCTAGTAAATCAAACACTATGATTTTTACTTGTAAGAGGAAAGACATAGAGATAACTCCCTTATGGCTCTTTGGTTCGGAAATTAAGGTGTCCAAGGAAGTGAAGCATCTATGAGTTACCTTAGATGCGAAACTAACTTGGAATGTTCACGTTGATGAAAAGATCCAAAAAGCGAAAAGGATTTTGCATCAATGTAAGAGAGTGTGTGCTCGTAGGTGGGGAATTTCACCTAAAGCGACACACTGAATTTACACAATGATGGTTAGACCCATTCTAGCCTACGCATCAGTGGTATGGTGGCCAAAAGTCATGCAGAATACCACAAAGCAGAAGCTAGATGGGGTACAAAGGATAGCTTGCGTAAGCATATGTGGTGCAATGCGCACCACACCAACGCGAGCAATGGAGGCATTGCTGCGACTGCCGCCATTGGACTTATTTATAAAGAAAACGGCGGCGCTTTCGGCAATACGCATGGAAAGGGATGCCATGTGGCATCGCTTTGGAACTAGCAGCGGTCATAAGAGCATCCTAGACATTATTCATGATGAGGTCAGGGAGACTCTTATGCCGGTAGAAGCCATGAGCAGACGTAAGGTAGTTGAAAGACTACACAAGACTCACATTGCAGATGGAAACATACACAATGAGTGTATGTACAATGACATCAGCATTTTTACTGATGACTCTTTAATGGACGGTAAAGCGGGGGCGGAGGTTTACTCTGAAGAGCTAAACCTAGCATGTGCGCTTAGTTAAGGAGAGTATATGTGTCCGTATACCAGGCAGAGATGCTTGGCTTGTTGCATGCGTTGGACCACCTGCTTGAAGGTCAGGTGCGCGGGAAGAAAATCCTTATTGCACTGGACAACCAATCGGTGATCAGACGCATGCAGCAGACGAACATAAACTCTAAACTAGTACTAGAGTGTGTCCGGAAGCTCAACACGTGTGCCTCAGGAAATGAGGTTACGCTGATGTGGGTAAAAGGACACATAGGTACAACAGGAAATGAGGCGGCGGATGCCCTAGCAAAACAGGGATCTGCGGCAACTTTCATTGGCCCAGAACCCAGAGTTGCTCTGGGGAACGGCATGATTGGAGCGAAGGTTGGGGAGTGGATGGACTCCATGCATCAACAAAGATGGCAGGAGCTAGTCACTTGCAAAACAAGCTCGGAATGCAATGACCAGCCCTTTAGGCAGGGAAGCGAGAAAGGTACTCAGTTATGAACGGAGTACCCTAAGCTGGATAACTGCCTTGGTCACAGGGCATGGTAATTTTAAGGCTCATCTGGCCAAGATGAAAATCGGGGAAGATGACGTTCGCAGGCTATGCCTGGAGGAGGCCGAGACGGCATTACATATTGTGTGCGAATGTCCAGCACTGGCTAGCACGAGGTTGAGGATCACAGGCAGCCACACGATAAGTGTGGAAGCCATGAGTGAACTCAGCCTTAAACAAATGCTATCAATAACACGGGACTCAGTGATGAAGAAAGGGGTCGACAACTATCAGTCGACATCTGGAAGCCACTGATGACCGGGAGGGGGCGAAAAGGGACCCAAACGTTAGTGGTCTGCTTCGGCTATCCCCAGAATATAATAATATGTATCGCACTAACACTTTGGATTTAATTTAGGTTAACAAAGGATGCAGGTTAATATTTAGTAGTGACATTTAATTCGTGGCAACCTAGATGTTCCTGTATGCAAAACTTAAAAGACAGCCCTCGTATATTCTTGGTCAGTATGACGAGATGAGTCGATTAGGCTTTGTCCGTCTGTCTGTCCGTCTGTTTCTATGCAAACTTGTCTCTCAGTTTTAAAGGTATCAAGCTGAAATTTTCCACTACGATCTTTGTAAAGTACCTTTCGTGCAATTACCCATCAATAAATTTGATTGAGGGAACAACACCATTTTTTAATTGGCGGCGACCTCCAGATTCGAAAAAAATCGAAAGCAGCGAAGTGTCTGCTGCATAATCGACAGTGATGGAAGTAGGAATTCAGTAACACATACTTTAGATTAAACAAATTTAGCCACTCATCCAATAGATTTCTTTCTTTTGGGAACTTTAATAAAATAAATGTTAATTGGTACATCTATTTAATTTATTTATTTGCTGGCTTCCACTCACCTGTGATAGGAGATTCTCTCTTCCTTTCCTTTCACAACACCATAAACAAAACACAAACTTCTTTTCCCTGTAAATTCCGACATTTGAGTCAAATGAATTTATTGTGTTCAGAAATTATCGGTAATGTTGTTATTAAAACAACACAACACAAATATGTCAATATAGAACCAACTGAGTAGGCTGCCTGTCGACTTATTCCCCAAATGTTGGAGCACATTTGAATGGTCGAAGCACGGTCCATTGCTAAGTGGTCTAAGAAAAACTCCCATACCAGCAACCTGTTTATTGTTCGCATGGCAACCTATTTTACAGACAATTGTATATCGATCAAATATCCTGACAAATCCGAATAAAACGAACAGAAATTGCTTTTCCAAAAACCAAAACGAAATGTCCTCAAGTTGTAGTCTCTTGGAAAAATATAACATTCCTATATCCCATTTGGACTATGGATACATTGACAAGTGTACGAACAACAAAGAACTGGAAAAAATTGTCACTATACTACGTTCGGGCGAGGAAGGACATTTCCCAGAGTTGACAAAGCGAGCCGAAGAAAAGCTGAGATCATTGAAACCGCAGAGTAAAATTCTACGAACTGAATCCGTCGTTTTGACCAAGAGTAGTTTAACTCCGGCCGAGTGGAACGAGTTCAATGAACCTGTTGTGGTAAGTGCAAAAATATCTGCTATACTCATATGTACTCGTATAGCTTGGGTGTTGCTATTAAATTGAGACATACTGTCGTTCAGGAATGGATAAACGATATACGTCATCGTGAGAGAGTCCTTACAAGTCTTCCGGACGATGAAAAGGATCTTGACATCCATGTACCACCAGTGAGAGAAGTTACCCGAAAAATCAGTCCCACTACTACGAGTATTCAGAAAATTGATAAGCCTAAACGAGAATCAAGTAATCGCATAAAATCCACGGAGTATAGCAAATGGGATAAGTATGATGCAGATACGGAAGAACTGAAAATTGATCTGGCAGAAGAACGAGTTCGTGAGGATATTGAACGTAAAAATCGGCTAAATCTTAAGAGGAGCGAAGAAAGTAAAAAAATGCCAATCGATGAAAGGGATCTTGGCAAATTGACGGATATTGAAAAGGAGAATTTGGCATTGAGGTAAGTAAAACTAAATATTCAGGAAAACAAGGTATTGACTACAAAACTTGTTCATCTATTAGGTATAAGGATCGTGGCAATGAATATTTTCGAGCAAAAGAGTTTACAGAAGCCATTTGGGAATACACACAGTGCATTAACATTCTACCATTGTCAGTACATGGATATAATAATCGCGCCTTAGCCTGTAAGTTTAAATGAGATATGAGATTCGCCTTTATCATGTACTATCAATGACAAAAACCTTCGCTTCAAATAGATCTCAAAATAAAGGATTTCAAACAAAGCATAGATGATTGCAACAGTTGCCTTCAAATCGAGCCTGAAAATATCAAGGCACTTTTACGCAAAGCTCAAGCATATTTGGGGCTGGTCAAAAGAAGAGAGGTAACTTGGGGTAAAAAACCGTCCAAATTGTTTTCTAATAGCTTCCATTTTCAGGCATATGACGTCTATGCAAAAGTCCTGTCTATTGAACCCAATAATGTCACTGCGAACAATGGAATCAAAGATCTGCAAAATCAACTTCCAGGACTTCCGCCCTTATCAGCCACACGAATTCGCATAATTGAAGAGAATTCTGTTGAAGATTCAACTTCTACTAAGCCTGATAAGAATAATATGAAGCAGAAAGAAAGTGAAAAACAGGTTTTGAAGACAACCTTAGCTAAGCCTGAAGACGATTACGATTTGTCTAAACTGGTTGTTCCCAAGAAAATTGTGAAGAGTAAGCTTAGGACCGCTGTTGAAACCATTGGCCATATTCAAAAGGAAACGAAAACACTGGTTCAGAAAGCTGCTCAGAGGAATGATGAGTCTAAGACGGAAGTAGATATTTTTAGAGAGTCCCGAAATAAGCAACGAAATGTGTCATTGATTGAAGAAATTTAGTTGAATAAATATTTTGAGAACTACATATATGTTTGTAAATTTATACATGACAGGTTTGTACTTATCAGGTATCGGGGATCGATTTCTTTAAAAATTTCACTGTACTCGTATTCTTTAACAATTTCATGAATAGAAGAGTTTTCTTCACTATTCATGTGTTCGTCTCTGATACGGATTGGTAAGTCGTTTTCTACATTTGGTATGCAGACTTCTTTTACGTGATAGCACTGCAATTTATCTATTTTCAAAAATTTGTTTTTAGGGTTTTGTAGTAAATACAAAACCCTTATGAAATCGGTCAAATGTTTGTCTGTCCGTCTGTCCGTCTGTCCATGGAATATCTCACGAACGGCTGAAGCTACATACATGAAATTTTGTAGAAATGTGTAGAATTACTATAATTCGCCGGAGAAAGCGAATCGTCGTAATAGGTCAACTTTAAGGGGAGGTCCCCATAGAGGGGAAATGAAGGTCGAAATTTTTTTTTCGTTTGGTACAGGCAAGTGGGGTATCATAAGAAAGGTACCGTCGAGTACATTCCATTTTTGGAATTTTTTTCAAATTCGAAGAAACGGGAAAAGAGGGAGAGGGGAAAATATGTCATCCGAGTTTGCCCCCCCCCCCTTGCATTTCGAGACCGTTATACTTAGAAATATGAAAATTTGCAGAAAAGCGCCATTTTACTAGCGTAGAAAACCTAGATTTCTAGAATTTTGAAATTTTATCAGAAAAGGTTAATAATAGTACATTTCTATAGTTGCAGTTAGCACACCCCTGCACCCCTTACGCGCATCCGAGGTCAAAAATATTGATGGCCAATGATAACCAACATCATAGGCAATAATACCTCTAAGTTTCATAATATTTAATAATAGTACATTCATTTAAATTTTGAAATTTTGATGCCATTCATACAAAAAATGCACATAACATACTCGTACGAGTACTATTACTGTATACTTGAATATTGTTTATTGTTTTTCGTAAAGTGAATTGGAGTTAACCTTTTCTGAAAGGGTGGAGATTGGTGGCATAGGAGTGGTAGGAGAGAGAAGTTTAAGAGGGGAGGTAGGTGCGTTGCTGCTTTAAGGGAGGTTCCCATAGAGGGGAAATTAAGGTCAACACTTTTTTTCATCTGATATGGGCAAGTGGGGTATCATGAGAAAGGTACTACAGAGTACATTCCATTTTTGGCGACTTCATCAAATTCGAAGAAAGGGGAAAAGAGGCAGAGGGGAAAATATGAGATCATATTGTAATTTGTCCCACCCCCTTTACCATTTCGAGACCGTTACACTTAGAAATATGAAAACATACAGGAAGATGGCTTTCAACTAGCACAGAAAACAAAAAAAATATGGAATTTCGATATCTTCTCAAAATAGGTTAATAATAGTATATTTCTATAGTTACAGTTAGCACACCCCTGCATTTCTCAAACTCATCCGAGGTCGAAAATATTGATGGCCGACGATAATCAACACCATGTGCAATAATATCTCCAAATTTCGTAATAATCACGTAATATTTAATAGTAGTATATTCATTTAGATTTGGTCATTTTGATATCATCCATACAAAAAATGCACATAACAGGTCTCTTGTACTACATACTAGTACTACGAGTACAACATACTTGCATATTGTTTTCCGTAAAGCGAATTGGAGTTAACCATTTTCAAAAGGGTAATGATTGGTAGGAGAGGTGGGAGGAGGGGAAGGGGGAAGGAGGGAGGGGGTATGCTCGTCGCTGACTCTATTCTCTATAATTATTCAAACAATTTATTTTCAATATTTTTTATGCAAACTTACAATTTGCAATATTGTCTTAACATGAATGGTTAAGCATCTCCAAAAGTAGGACAGTTCATCTCCTATTGGCATGGGACACTACGAAACCCTCGGATTGCGGGCGTAGCCCTCTATTTTCCGGTTTCATTTTCTATGGTATTGACATGTTTTGCTAACTAAGGCATATGTGTTACGAGCTACTGTTCTTTCGAAATTGGATTCTGGAATAAATATTTCTTTACTATAACTTTCGATTCGATAGAATGACGATAGCGAGCTGAAAATTTGGTAGAATGTTAGTAGTTAAGTTAGTTGGTAAAGAAAATATAGGCAAACTCCGATCCAAGGAACCCCTACCTCAACTACAAATGAAACATACAATAGGCGTGTTTTTTTTTTGTACTGCGGTGGAGGTTAATTTGGGGCTATCCGGGTTAACTTACACACATTACACAAACAACATACCCTAGTTGTTTGTGTAATGTGTGTAAGTTAACCCGGATAGCACCCAATTAACCTGCACCGCAGTACAAAAAAAAACACGCCTAATAAAAGATAACTTTCGATAAAATAAAGCTAGTAACTTGGAATTTTGTCAAATGTTTGTAATAGGATCCAGTTGGCTAATATTAAAAATGCACAAGATCCGACAATGGAAACCTCTACCTCCCCTACATGTGAGACTTCAAATAAACGATAACTTCGATAGAATGAAGCTAGCGACTTGAAAAATGCGACAAATATTTATAGTGTGTGTTAGTTAGTTGATTTTGAGAATGGTCAAGATCCTTCTGAATGATCGCCAACCTTCCCTATAAACTGGCCTTAAAGGAAACTCACTTTTAATGCATATGGTCCTTTCCAATTGGTACTTTTGGTATCACCACTAGGTCTGTACAAGTCTAGGGTATATACGCTTCGGACTCCGAATCAATCAGATATTGTCCGTTTATTTCAACAACCTTCTGCCAACGTTCTGACAAGAGCATGATGCCACGTTGATAGAAACATTGTGGCTTATTGCAGAAAAACTCATAAAGGTCAAATTTGATGGCTTCCACATATTCAAAGCGGTTGCCATCCAAATGATTCTGAAGAGACCGGAAAAGGTGGTAATACGATGGCGCAAGATCCGGTGATTAAGGCGGGTGTTGTATTACTTCCCAGCCGAAGCTCTGTAGCTTTTGTTTCGTTTCCACAAAAGTATGGGGTCTGGCGTTTTCGTGATGAAAAACGACCCCTGTTAGCCAATTCCGGACGTTTTTCGACTATTACTCATTGCAGCTTTTCCAGCTGAGTCCAATACTTTGTAATGAACCACCTGTAACGAACCATATTATGGTCTGGTAGTGCTGCTTCCACCGGCAGATCTATGGCAGCACCTGATGAGTAAGGATCTGTCGGTGGTACGAAACCAGAGGCCGAGGGTCCCATTACACATGGACCCCAATACGAGCGCGAGAGTAAGCGAGCCCTTGAGGGGCCTTTTCCTTCGCTAGATGGCTCGGCCCGACCTTCACGGTCATTATGCTACCTTAGGCTCCGTCCCCACGGGCATCTTCGGATGCCCGCCAAACCGTCCATTACAACTTCCTCGAATCAATAGTTGGACCGCGTGGAAGAAGTTCGTAGTAGACAACACTTTTGTAATCCCACCAAATGCTAAGCAACACATTTTATGCATTTACAACGGTTGTGGATGATTCTCCGGGCGAGCTCCACGATTTTTTCCGCTTGATTTTCTTATAAAACTCGGTTAAACGTGGACAACTCATGGGGTACCCACTCGTCGAACTTTTTTACGACTCCAAGCTGCTTTAGTCGTTTTGCGACGGTTGAATGATCAATGTTGAGCCTTTCTGCGATCTCGCGAGTTGTCATATGCCGATCGGTGTTGATGAGGTCCAAGATTAGGTACATCGTTTTCAACAGTGACAGAGCGACCAGTGCGGGGAGAGTCGTTTAAATCCGTATTTCTGAAACGGAAACGAGAAAACCGCCTTTGAAAAGTGTCCTCACTAACGGCTTCCTCGCCGTACACAGTGCATATCTCTTGTTTGGCGTCTGTCGCCTTTTTCACACATTTGTTGTACAAGAACAAAAAAACGTGTCTAACATGGACCTTTCTCTCTCTTTCTTCCATTTAATAACTCTTACCTATAGAACAAATGAGATTAAACTAAACGATTCGATCAAGTTTACGTACACTCAATAACCTTTTAACCTGCGGATAACGATTCAAGATATAAATCGTACATAAAGCGTTGCCAGGCATATGAAAATTTTTAATGGAAAAAAAAACCGCAGAACTTTTTCCACAAACCAATAAAATGAACACGCAGAAAAGAAAAGCCATAAAAGGTAGGTAATTAGAATGTTTCCCTCTTCGCTTTTATTCCCAATATACGGATTTACAGAGCAACGGATCTGGCAGCTCTGACATATACATAAATTAATATTTTTTGTAAACTGTGAGCCGACACTAGAATCTTGAGTGATCCTATAGCATTTACCTATACATTGCAATGCGCAGTAATGCGTAAATTATCAACTCGTCATTGTTGCAAGTACTATATTTATAGATTTCCATAATACGATATGCTCCAATGCCACAATGAAACAAGAATCTTGGTTGTTTAAAGCATTTGTTGTTCTGTTGATTTCTTTCATCTTGTACCTATTCAATGGAAATTGCATAAACATATAAATAATAAATTTTCAAATTAATGGGGGATTTACCTTAAACTTTTTAGGCCATAATATCGTATGTACATAACAGCCCCGTTCGATTCATGCGTGTCAGATCAATTTTCATACAAAACTACTGACCGGCCTTTGATCCAGGTCCCGTATGGGATCACATCTGGATCCGAGTTGAAAGTGAATTGGTTGAATGCCATTTTTTTCTCTGTAACTCGCCCCCTGTACCTTTCAGTACTGAGTTCGCAATTATCTGCATTGTGGATGCTTAAATTCGCTAATCACAAGATCAGGGCCGTTCGATTCATTCTGGACCTCTGTACGATTGTATCGAATACGAATAATCTATATCGCTTACATAAATTGACGATTGATCACAACCATATACTATGAAGGCGTTACGCTACTAAATCGCCTATAGTTGTTTTTGTTTGAGCCGCGGTTGAAGTTTAGCGGACATAACTACTTCAACAACCTACAAAAGCTAGCAGTCGTTCGATGAGAGACCCTGCAAAAAAGGTCCAAATCGCAAGGTCTATTCACAAATATCTCCAGAGCATGCTCACACCGTCCGAGGGTTTAAGGTTTTAAATTTCTTCTGGGCAGGACAAGTCGCTCATCAGAGCTGAAAAGTCGGCGAAAATTGAGCGACGTTGCTACCGTTCTCCGGGATATGTATGTAAGAAATTGACCTATTTTATAAACACATTCTTGTTGAATAATATAGTAAGAGGAACAGATTTAAAACAACTATGTTTTCTTTAAGAAAGGGTTTTAAATCCCATCTGGGCTTTCAGGGACAAAATCAGATGGTCGACGTATTCAGATAACCGATGGTAGCAGTATCCAGTCGTCTTCATAACGACCAGAGGGTAAAGAATTAGGAGTTTGACGAAACGTATACTAGGGAAATATGAGGCAAACGGTTAATATTAGGTCTTCCGGTAAATTTGTAGTTAATTTATCATGAAACAGGGACAAAGGATGAAGGAACTTTGCATATTTTTTTTATATAGGATCAAAAGAGCTTACTCTCGTTACAACTGACTGACACTGTCTTCTATGCTATGGAGATAAGCAGTTTGAATGAGTCTTTTGGTTTCAGCTGTGGACTGAATGGCCACTACACTACGTATACGTATCGTATCAGTCCGACAATAATAAATGCTTAAAAACGATAGTGATTAATTCTGCTATCACACTTTCATCCCCATTATCTTATAAATTCATCAAACAAATTGAAATAAATTGTTTATTGCTTTACTGGAGCAAATTGAGATGAAATCACGCTCCAGGATGCGTCATTGATCGGGGAGTGCGGGGTACTGAAAGCAAATCCAGACTTGGATCTGGAACTGATTTTTGCCATTTTTCCTTCATATGCCTCCCCACTCCGGTAAAATATGTACCCTCAACAGTCACATTTTGGATCTAAAAATATTCCCCTGCGGATTGTAGTGAATCATATTCTGGTCTGGTTGTGCTGCTTCCACCGGCAGATCGATGGCAGCACCTGATGTGTAGTGATATGTCGGTGGTACGAAACCAGAGTCCAAAAGGGCCCATTAGATGCGAGTGCGTCTGCACCGTCCGCCAACCATTCCATCCTTATCGCCCCATTTTCTTTTCCCCCATTTTTTCCTCCACTGTTTGTGTTTTCTTCCCAGGCCTATGAATTTTTGTTAATACGTAAAGGACAGGGGCAAAAAACGGTGGAAACCCTTCCCACGTCTCCCGAACTGATTGTGAGCAACAGCAAGGATATGCCACTCCTTAGCTTGTTGGGGGGGGGGGGTGTTTTTATAGCCAGAAGGCACGGGCCTACCTTCACGGTCATTATGCTACCTTCGACTACGTCCCCACAGGTATCTTCGGGTGCCCACCACACCAAACCGTCCATTACAGGATCCGAAAGTATTCTGATCCAAAAATTGGCAGTTGATGGCACATATTTACCGAAGGAAAAATCCTATGGAGAAGAAGTCGAAAAAGTCTGTTCCAGATCGGGATTTCAGGACCGCGACTATTGTTTCCAGTGCTTGTAGTACGTACATAATTATCTTAAATATATGTACTGTTTCTGTACAATATAAGGAATCCTAGAGCGCAGGCTCCTCTACGAAATTTTTCATTCATTTCATTGGATAATTTCGGAGGCACGATCCGAACGAATTAATAGAACGGATTCTCATCGTCATTTCACTGAATATGAAGCGCGGATTCTCATCGGAGCGTATTGAGTTCGTGATAATCAAAATCGGTTTTTATTTTCGTTCAGAAGACTCATAAAAACCACTTGAGCCTCTACAATTGTCTCAGTACTGCCGTGCCGGGCATGCTGATCGTATCGTACAACTTGTCGTTTGTCAGTTAAGTGTGCTGTGAGGGATCGGGACGATAGTGTGATACGCCGAATATAGTGACATTGAAATTTCCATGTGAGTCCGTTTGTACTATTAATAAAAATATTTATCGGAATTTATCTATTTAATGTCTATCTCGTGTCGCCTGATAAAAAAAGTTAAAAAAACAAAAAAAATGGGAAGGAAATGAATGGATACCAAAGAAAATTTCGTATCATTAGGGGGCATGAGAGTCAAGCGTCAATGTTGTCGTCAATGGTTTGATAAAAATAGATTTGCGTAGAGATTTGATATATGTACATTTATTGTATGCCTACATTATACGTAATAATTGTGAGCACGTGATATTTTTATGTGTTGTAGTTGTGGGTGAACTCGAATTGAATTGTCTATTTCCTGGCGAAAAATGAATTGTGGTGTTCACGATTTGTATCAGTCCTGGGTTCGCAATAAAAATAACATTCGATATATTGCATTTTATTGATTTATGATCTAGTAACCGTAGTAAAAATGTCTTAATAACAATGATAATATCAGTACAGAGAAAGAAATAATTATTTTCGGAGAAAGGAAAATTCAACTCAAATAATTTGATATTTATATTTTTTTTTCTGTTCTGTAAGCAATAATCTTGTAGGATAGGCAAAATCTTTATTATTAGTATGTATTATATTTTATTATACAATAACTCGGAAGCTACGTATTTCATTCCTTGATACTACCATATTAGTGTTAAGCTATTAGCTTACATAAAAATCATGTGCACAATTTATGCCAGTCAAACTAGATAAATATGTATGTGTGTACGTTATGGATACTAACATTTCTTCCATGAACTTCGGATTCCTCCGTACAACATATCAAAACTTTAACTCATTAGGTTTCCGTAAAATTTATATATAATAATGGTTGACAGGGCAGACATGAGATGGTTAAACGTGCCAAACAACGAAGTCAATTTGGCCGAAACTTGACCCTAGGCTCCGCCACTCCACTTTCACTGAACAGGAAACACATTGGCAGAGTTGTGGGGGTTATTATGGGGCACTGTCCTATAGGAGAGCTTGCCTGGAGGCTTCGTATTCCTCACAATGACTTTTGCAGGAGCTGTGATGACGTGGATGAGGAGGAGAGCGTTCTCCATCTTCTTTGTCACTGTCCGACCCTGGCTGAGAGGCGGAAAAAATTTCTGGGTTCCTGGTTTTTCCGAGAACTGGAGGACCTTAAGGATACGAGAGTAATGCAGCTCAATCGCTATATTGTAAGCACAAGCTGGTTTGTTGCCTAGATTTAATTAGGTGACTTTGGCGGTATCACAACGGACCCAGAGGCGGTCCAAGTGTGCTGTGCGGTAGCATAGCAGCCCCTTCACCTAACCTAACCTACCTATATATAATAATATAAATAAATATTCAATATAATATAAAATATAATAATATAAATATATAGATAATTTATCGAAAAAATTAAACCAGAATATAAAGGGCTGCAACGGCAATCCAATGGTTTTGTAGTGAGCGTTTATTTTTGGATGTAAATTTCGGCTCTTCTCCCCCCTTGCTACCACTCAGATGGATAAAAACATCATAATTAAAATGTCTGACCCATGATTTAGTGGGCTACATGCCAATACTTAAAAAAAAACATAATTTCTTACTCCTCAAAGTAAAAATTTTAAAGTTGTACTGTAGTTAGATATATACCCAGCGATATATTTGTCTCCGATACCCAGTGGAATCGAAAAGTTTTCGATCCTATAGCTGTTCCATTCGGCCGTTTTTCTCCATATCGGTCTTTGTCATCGATTTATCCCAGATGTGAAAGGAATCGAAATGTCTTCGATCACACATCGACATTTGTATTCATTGCCTGAAATTTTAATTTATTTTTATTTTTGAAGACATATATTGTCATATCATCAACAAATGAATTTGTTTCGTTTGTTTTTGTTTTTGATAAGCCTGGTATACAGTCCGCCGTTAAGGCTGGTACTAACCTCTTCGTGTGAAAATTTCGTACTTATCTCTCCCACGAAAAAGTGACAGTGTGGACTTGCAAACAGCACATATCCGCGGCGCTCTACACTACACTTGAATTTCCCCTTCTCACTCACGGTCACCACTGTAATGACCGGTTTCCACACGAAATAGAATACAAAGTAATTGATTCCGCGTGGAAATTGCCCACAGCAGTGTGGAGACTTTTGTCTGTGTATGGGATTTTCGTGCAAAGAACTGAGTACCGAGAAGAGCGAAAGTTTTCGGATTCGGATTTTTGACAGTTTTTGTATGATATTTCGCACGAAAAACGGAGATCAGCACCTTCCTTTAAATAAAAATAAACGGTTTAAAATCAATTTTTCCGTGAAAAGTTTCGCATGCATTTTACACGAGATTTCATGACACTTTTATTTTCAAGATGAACTGCATTACTGATTAATGATTAATACCACGGTTAAGTATCGACTCTACACATTGTCTATAGTCATCGATCTTAATTCGATCTTAGTGTCGATTTCGCATTGATTACAGTCATTGATCCTAATCCGATCTCGGTGCCGATTCTATGTTGACTACAGTCATTGTTTGCACTTTAACCTCGACCTGGCAAGTACCGGAGCAAAATACAAGCGTAGCGTATATACTTTAGACTTGTACAGACCTAGTGGTGATACCAAAAGTACCGATTGACAACAACCATATGCATTAGAAATGAGTTTTCTATATAGCCAGTTTATAGGGGAGGTTGCCTTTCATTCAGGAGGATCTTGACCATTCTAAAAATCAATTAACTAACTTATTCTACAAATATTTGTGGAATTTTTCAAATCGCTAGCTTCATTCTATCGAAATTTATTGCTTATTTGAAGTTTCATTTGCAGGGGAGGTAAGGGTTCCTTGGGTCGGATCTTGCCCATCATTGCCACCAACCAATTAGATCATGCTACAAACATTTAAACAAAATTTCAAGTCTCTAGTTTCATTCTATCGTAAGTTATCGCTTATTTGAAGTTTCATTTGTAGGGGAAGTAGGGGTTTCGTTGTTCGCATCTTCAATATCAGCCAACTGGATCCTAATACAAACATTTGACCAAAATTTCAAGTCATTAGCGTCATTTTATCGAAAGCTATCGCTTATTTGAAGTTTCATTTGTTGAGGAGGTAGGGGTTCCTTGAGTCGGATCTGGCCCATCTTTAATACCAACTAACTAAGTCTCACTTCAAACATTTAACCAAAATTTCAAGTTGCTAGCTTCATTCTATCAAAACTTATCGCTTATTTGAAGTGTCATGGGGGGGTTCTTGGGTCGGATCTTGACCATTTTCAATACCAACCAATTAGAGTTTACTACCAACATTCTACTAAATATTCAACTCGCTAGTGTCATTCTATCGGAAGTGATCGTAATTAAAGGATTTTTTTTTTAATTTGTAGGGGAGATTCCATTGATCTGATTATGCGCAACTTTCTAAAACTCAAGCAGCTTCTTACCTCAGGGTTACATGCCAAAAATCAGGCATCTACGTCAATTGGTTCTAGAGTTATAGACGAAAAACCTGAAAAGTAGGGTAGTACTGGGCTCTTTGTAAGAAAATTAGCGTTAGTTTTTAACTGATGGATTTGATTTTTCCAGGAGAGTATAAGATTACTCTCACGAGCAATCTGCGAAAGCTAGAGCTTTTTATGTTTATTTAATGGGGAGTTATAGATACATTTAATTATTTTACATATGTAGGGTAGGTAGGCGTTCTCTTGGCCTGATCATGTCGATTTTCAATAGGAACCAACTAGATTATACCACCAACATTTGACCCAAATTTCAAGGCTCTAGCTTCATTATATCGAAATTTATCGTGCGAACGGACAGACAGACAACCAGACAGACAGACAGACGGACAGACGGACAGACAGACAGACACGGCTAAATTGAATCAGGAGGTGACCCTGATAATTTATATATATATATTGCTATAATTTCGGAGCTTGCTTTAAGGTGTTACATATTTTCGTCGTGACAAAAACAACTCTGGACTCTAGAATGCAACTAGCCAACCAAAATTGGAACAGAACCATCAACTCCAGAATAACGAAAGAACTTTGGAACTCATACAACACTGATCACAGTCAGCGGCTGCAGAAATTGTAGGCTGCCAATGCCAAATACCAAGGAAACTTTAAAGCAACCTCTTGCGCGAATGCCCGGCACTCGCGCAAACGCAACGAAAATCTTCGAGCTCAACAAAGACTTGTTGCTAACGACTGATACCAACACCGAACGATCTCTATTGTTTCTTGGTGGTATCGCTATGGACCCAAGTGGTCTATGCGGGCCCGTGAGGCCGCCACCTAACCTAACCTAACCTAACCTAAGGGTCAAAACAAAAATAATTTTTGCGGGAAATGAGGTTTTGTGTTTTTGTGTTCTTTAACTTTGTCATAGAAATTAAGTAGAGTTTTAGTATAATATACTTCTAGTTCCTACCAACAAATCGCGTCAAGTTTTAAAACATCCTGAATTTTTTTCTCTCGATTTTGACTCGTCACCTAGAGTAAAAAGAGTCATTCCGACCCCTAGAAAAAATAAAATAAAAATAGAAAATAAAATAAAAATTCTTAGTTAAACGGAAGAGAGATAGACAAAGATTCAGAAAATAGATAAGAGTTTCAGTCATTTACGAAAAGCCTCCACGTGACTTATATAATTTAACTTAAGCCTACAATAATTCGCATTCTTCTTCTTTTGCAGATATTCAAAAACATGCCAATTACAAACGGAATTGTAAAAGAGTGAGAAATTATTATTTTTATTTTGTAGTGTCAAATAAGAGTATAAAGGTTCTAATACACGAGGTGCGTAAACCCGTCGGGCGCGTCAAATTTACGATACCCGTCCCGTTTAAACAGCAAACGGGTTTACGGCAACGCGTAACTTGTTAGCTGCCAATGGGTCATCCGCCGTTGATGAGTCGATGAATCCAACAACAAACACGCAAAAAAAAAATGATTTCAGTACTCGCACATATGCTGTCGAATCGTAGACGTACTTCGTGTAAACACAACAACATGTGAATCATTTACGCCTCAGTAAAATTCGCTTCGATACCCGTTTTTGACGTTTATTCTGCGTAAATCCGACATACGGTTCTAATACACATGACGCGTAAACCCATCGTGCGCGTCATATCTACGATACCCGTCCCGTTTAAACAGTAAACGTGTTTACAAGAACGCGTTCCAACGGATACTCATCCGCCGTTGATGAGTCTATTAATCCAAAGATGATTTCATAATTAGGCGCGTTTTTTTCAGGACCCATATAGAGCAGAGCAGATTAAGCCCACACAATTACATAAACAATTTGATCTGAGTTGCTCTGGATAAAACGGCAGTGCAAGAATGCTGCTCGGTTAAGTAGTTAGCGTTTTGAAATGCCGGCGGCGCAGGTGTCGAAGTTTTTTGGCAGTTATAGTTTGGGAAGCACATAAAGTTCATTTTACGTCACTTAAATATTCGTTTTGTGTAATTATATGGAATAGTAAACATACAAAATAATTTTGCTGCCTAAAGGAAATTTGCCCGATTGTATATGTACTAAAGATTTCACTTTTCTCTTGAAATTTGAGTTGACATTTGAATTATAACTAAACCAAGACACACTCCCAGCAAAGACAAGCCCCGTTTCCGTGTTCGCTACCCTACCTTGCTCTCGATGGTTTTTTTTTTGTCGCGTAACCTGCTCTACTCTGCTCTGTACGAAAAAAACGCACCTATTTACTCGCACATATGCTATCGATTAGTAAACACCTCGTGTAAACACAACGACGTCAGTAAAATTCGCTTCGATACCCGTTTCTGGCTTTTTGTCCGCGTAAACCCTACTTACATGTAAATACTAGTCGCGTTTACCCGACTCGGGTAAAAATCACGCGATCGCATATACGCATCCCGTGTACCAGAAGCTAACGTGTATGCACACTTTTTCTTACAGACTACCAAATCCATATTTGAAAAATTTAGACAACGATGTATTGTATCATTTGGGATTTTCGAAAAAGGATGATTTGAAGAAATTATTCGGCGATGTGAAGGTGAGTAAGTGAAAAGGTCATAATATGTGCGTACATTTCAACCAGGTTTGGATCGAATGCCGTGGATTACAAATATCAAACTATTGTGCCATATTTTAAAATGTGTCTATCGATCGCCTTGTAAATCTAGAGGACGATGGAGGGTTTAGTTCCTCACGCCTTGTCTGCCTGTATCAAAGACCGGTCAGTCGTTTTATATGGGAATTGATCCAGATTCAGTTAAAACGAACGCACCTAATGTAACAATACCTCTCAAGTCCTCCTGGCCTATAGAGCCAATTTTACATATAGACAACCGTCACGACATGGTGCGAGGTACCTTTAATTTAACGGTGAGGCTGATTTCTTTAAGTCCTACTTGAAAATGAGGAGAGCATACGGTGAAGTCATAAAGTCCATACAATAGAAGTAAAGCCGACACAATAGCAGAAGTGCCTTTGTGACTAAAATTTTACAAATTTCTCCGTCCTTGAAGAAAGTCATAAAATTTTATTTTTGAAGAACACAATCTCGGTTTCGTTCGTCTGGAAAACAACAACTCATAAAAGGAAAAACGAGAAGAGGTATGCGAGGACCACTCTGTGTTGTATGATGAAGTAGATAACTGAAAATCTGCCGAAACTAAATCTCATTGCCAGACGAGCCACATCCTGAAAGACTTGAAAATCTGATCAAACGAAATCCCATTTAAACTTCTTATCCACAAATGGCGCCCAATGTGGGCATCATACATTGGGGGCCATTTGAAGTGAAGAACTTAAGATATTTTGTTTGTTCACCAGATTTTCCGTTCTTTTTTTACCATACCATCCCTTATGTCGTCAACCAGGAGTCTAGGAGACACTATCACTACATGTACGAAAAATTCTCGCACTATCCGGATTTTTTTCCATTACAAACAAATGAAAATAATGAGTCTTCGAAATTAATTCCTACGTCGATGTCGTTAAACGATTTTTGTATGCTACTTTCAGTCGAATCTAACGAAATATGAATAGCCCCGTTCGATTTATTAAGATCAATTCTCATACAAAACTACTGATCGGCCTTTGATCCAGAACTCGTATGGAATCACATCGGGATCAGAGTTATAAGTGAATTGGTTGAACGTCAATTTTTCCTCGACAATTCGCTCCTACACCTCAGTTCTATACTGAGCCAGTAATTCGCCCCTAACGTGGCAAATTAACTGCATAGTGGCTGTTTGGATTCACTCGTCACTGATCCAGGCCATTCGATTCATTCTTTATCTTGGTCCGGTTGTCTCGAACACGGCTAATATTAATAAGAATTTGAGGATAATGTTCGAGTCAACAAGTGAAAAGAAGATGTGAAGATGGGGGGCGGTAGCTCAGTGCGTAGAGGCGTCAGTCTCATCTTTGACCATAGTGGTTACGGGTTCAAGTCCCTTTCACGGCGTTCGTGTCAATGGAGGCATGCATGCTGGCAACGTGCATCGTCCGAAACTGGTTTATGCCGACGAAACGTCAGCTAAGCAACATGGAATGACTGATGCCCTATGTCCCACTAGGTGTTAGGGCAACTGAGTATGCCTAAGAATGAAGTGGAGTGGAATCTATGTCGCAATGACTTAGTTTAGCTATCCACTACCATAAAAATGATCAACATTAAGCCAACTCTTGCACTGTCCCTGGCTTCGTCCACACGATTGATTAAACACATCAGGAGTTGCTTTAATCACATCGGGGAAGCAGCTCGGCCAGGCCGGCCAGGTGGTTGGTATTCCGGGCTAAATCGGAAACCCCTCTGGGTACAATGGCTACACTATACTCGTATCCCAACTAACAATTTTCTTATAGAATTCTTGAAGAGTTTTATAAGCGAGAAAGTGGCGTATGAAATTGGGAGGATAAGACACTCTAAGAACTCTTGAAGGCTTCTTCAAAACTCTAACAAGAGCACTTGTTTTACCTCCAGGTCGATTTGCGAAAATGAAAGTTGAATGATTTTCTGTTTAACCAATATATTTCGGGCATATGCCCATCTTCAGGGTTCTTAGTTCTTTTAAAGTTTTACAAACTTTTTGTTTGTAATCGACCTGGAGGTAAAACAAATTCTTTTAAAGTGCTCTTGTTAAAGTTTTGAACAAGCCTTCAAGAGTTCTTAGAGTGTCTTATCCTCCCAATTTCATACGCCACTTCAAGAATACTATAAGAAAATTGTTAGTTATGATATGTGTGCATTGTACGATACGAGTGGCCTGGTCTCGCTGCTTCCCCATGTGATCAAGGCAGCTCCTAATGAGTTCAATCTATCGTGTGGTCGAAACCAGGGACAGTGGAAGAGTTGGGTTAATGCTGATCATTTTTGTGGTAGTGGATAGTTAAACTAAGTCATTACGACATAGATTCCACTCCACTTTATTCTTAAACGCTTATGCGTGATTAATCAGACAGATTTTCAGTAATATCTAAGAGGTTCTGATTGCAATTAGATAGTAGAATAACATAACAGATTCTATGTAGGACAAGTACAAAAGGATTAATATGTAATAAAATCATTTTATTCTCAATATGGGTATTTAGCATGTTATCAGTTTGATCACACCGACTTACAAGTACATGATATCTACAATTGCCCTAAATGTGTGTCAACTTTTTCACCTGCTTTTATGGTTCATTTTTCCCACAATTTGTAACGAATCCATCATAATTATGGAACATATTAGCTGGGACAAGTAGATAATTGAGTATACATATCGTTCGTTATAAGTCTGGAGATAAGTCAAAGGTTTTTCCAAACCACAAAAAATCATCTATCCTATAGAATTTAGCTGGGTGCTCGCATGCCTCTCCTCTTATTTTTTTTCTATTTTGAATTATTGCCTCTTGTCAGCGGAGGAAACCGATGATTTTTGCGTTTTCCAAAAAAGGAAATGCATACCAAGACTCATCTATGTACGGCTTCTTCTCGAACCTTTCAGACCTTTTTTTCTCTAAATAAAAAAAAAGAACAAGCTTGCCAAAGGTATGATACCCTTCACGCTTCGTTGTGACTTATGGTGCATTTGCCACTTTGAAAATAGTAGTAAAATTTGTTCCGATTTCACTGTTCCTATGAGAGGTATACGAAATAGTGGGCCGTTTTCAACTAAATTTAGGAATATGGTTTGGCAATTAATATGATTGAATAGTATGAAGTTTGGTAAAGATACCTTCAGAAATAAAAAAGTTTTTCTAACAGAAACTTGGTTTTGGAACGGTCGTTCCTATGACATCTATATGATAGAGTAGTCCAATTTCAACCTAATTCGGGAATGTGATTTGACTAAAGATACTATTGATTATTGTGAATTTTAAAAGAGATATCTTCAGAAATCAAAAAGTATTTCTCACAAAGACCTACTTTTGGACCGGTCGTTCCTATGGCTGCTCTATGACGTAGTGGCCCGATTCCGTTTGTTCCGACATATTTATGAATTCAATAGAAAGAAGGCTTTGTAAAAAAAGCTCGATAGCTTTAAAACCGAGAGACTAGTTTGCATAGAACCAGACGGACAGATGGACAAAACTTAATCGACTCGTCTCATCATAATGACCAAATATATATAGTTGATATGGTCGGAGATGCTTCCTTCCGTGCGTTGCAAACTTCATGACAAAGTTAATATACCGTTTCACATAGGGGTACAAACATAATACAAATTGAAATTTTGTAAATTATTTTTTAGAGACAGCCTTAGGTAAGTAGGTAGGCAGGCTGCCGTCACTGACACATCTGGGCCCGTTGTGCTACCACTGGGAACCTGCAACCAACCGTCCTGTGCACCGAACCAACCGGGGCGCATTACGAATTTATGTTGTTAACTGATGCGTAGGCACCTAGAAGTAACCTTCTACACTCAGCGCAGGATAGGCGCAGAGTAAATGAAAAGTGTTCTCCTTCTCATCCACGTTAACGCAGCTCTTGCAGAAGTCATTAAAAGGTAGCCGGAGTCTTCTTGCATGCTCGCCGACCAGAAAATGACCAGTAATGACACCCACAACAGTTCCAATATTTTGTCTTTTCAGCGACAACAGTTGTGTGGAGCGGCCGATATCATGCCTGGGCCATATCTGCCTTGTTCCATTCCGTCCACGATGACGTTCGTGGATGTTTCTGTTGTTGTCCTCCCCCGTGGTGCGGGGCGTAATAATAAGCCTCATTATCTCCCGACTTGTCGCAGGTAGGCGGCTAAATGGGGGAGCAGGAGGTGCATGCTGGCACTGTATTCTCCGAAACTAGTTTATGCCAACGGAACGTTAACTGCGCTACATGGAACAGTTGACGCGCTATGCCCCACAAGGGGTAAGGGCAATTGAGTAGTAGTAGTATATCTGCCCTTGACATGACAGGTATTCCCATTATTCCACCTCAAGTTGGCTCTGTCAATTGCAGCCGATTTCAGTTTAATTTTGCATGATGCAATGGGCGTAGACGCTTGGCTGTTGGTAAATGACAGATTATGTCGTGTATAATATAGCGGACCCAAGGAGAAAACTCCCATTCTCCTTCCAATGGGTCCGTGATGGAATCAAACTTGTTAAGTTTTTATCGAAAGCCTAGTGTGGTAGGATATAGTCGATTGTTTCAGGAATATCCAGGTTGTCAACGATTGGTGAGTGTTTAATGGGGTCGACATACCCGTTTCATACAGACGGACTGCAGCATTTGGCGGAACATATGTTCCGCAAACCTTACCTTCCAACTTCCAAGCAAGTTTAGCACGACATCAAGGGTAGCAGATGGGGCTGTCCTAAGAGCTCCAGTGATTGCAATAGAAGCCATTCGTTGCACCTTACTCCGCAAAATTTGATTCGCCTCCATTCGCAGTCAATTACGCCGTAGGTAGGGGCGAATAACTGACCATTAGAGCCATTGAACCATTTTTTTTGCATACCCCACTTTTTGCCTATAGCCCTCCTACAGCAGTAAAAGGCTGTAATGGCTTTACTCACGCGTTTCATGATGTTAGGCCTCCTGCTCAACTTCTTATCAAGTATAACGCCAAAGAAATTTGATGGTCCTTGAAGGTCAATCTCACTCCGTATCCTATACTTAACTTCCCCGAGATGGCAAGCGCACCGTCATGCACGCACGCAACCACTTTACAATCCAGCCCTTCCTGAGCAAGAAACGGACTATGCACGGCTATATTCCATAGCAGGGTAGAGAGGACCACCTTGCGGTGTACCCATAATTATTATACTTGCGTTTTTGTGGAGTATATTCCCAAGATTGTGCACACAACCCTAGATGTTAACATCAGATTGATAAGATTCGCCAGGGAGTTGTAATGAAGCACCTGTAATGAACCATATTCTGGTAGTGCTGCTTCCACCGACTGATCGATGGCAGCACCTGATAAGTAGTGACCTGTCGGTGGTACGGAAACCGAGGTCGAGGCTCCCATTACACCCGGACCCCGATGCGAGCGCGAGGGCATCTGACCCGTTCGCCAAACAGATCTGGCAGTGGAAGCGCCCAACGTTGGGCGCCCAATATATAACGGACGGTTTGGTGGGCATCCGAAGATGCGCGTAGGGACGGGGCCTTTAGTAGCATAATGACCGTGAAGTTTGGGCCGTGCCATCTAGCGAAAAAAAAGCTCCCCAATGAGCTAAGCAGCGGCCTATGCTGTAGCTCAGTTCGGGAGATGTGGGCGGGGTTTTCACCGCGTATTGCCCCTATCCTTTACGTATCAACAAAAGTTCATAGGCTTGGGAAGACAACCCAAACAAGGGAGGTAAAAATGGGGAATAAAAAAATGAAGCGATATGGATGGAATGGTTGGCGGATGGCTCGATTGTCCTCGCGCTCGCATTGAGGTCCAGGTGTAATAGGACCCTCGGTCTCTAGTTTCGTACCACCGACAGATCCTTACTCATCAGGTGCTGCCGTAGATCTGCCGGTGGAAGCAGCACAACCAGACCAAAATATGGTTCATTACACATAGTGTTTTCGGTCACAGATTTCTCAATATAGCTGACAACGGAGTGCAAAGCTGTGCCGACTGACCTACCCTTATTGTAGGCGTGCGAACCACGTAAAACTCAATAGATAAAAAATTTCCTCATTTCCACCGTCCTATGATATTTGATGGTTCGATGGAAGTTCGGTCGTGGTTCTGCGCGATCATGTGTGGCGATCTTAATAGTTAAACATATTTATCAAAATTTTTATTCCAGTTTGTCTGCATGGGAGGTTCAGCCGATCGTATGCAAGCATTGGCCTATTTCATCCGCGATAAACTAAAAGGCAAATTACCAGTAGAGGATAAACTCGAGGACTTGGGAGGTGTGGGCCACCGATTCGCTCTCTACAAAGTATGTAGACTGTCCGAAAAATTATTCCCATCGGACTAAGATGGTAACACTTAATTGATATGACTCTCCATATAATTATTTCTGAATAGGTAGGACCTGTGATATCCGTAAGTCATGGTATGGGCTTCGGTTCAATCGGCATTCTTCTCCACGAAATGATCAAACTTGTCCGATATGCCGAGTGTCAAGATCCCATCTTTATTCGAGTTGGAACGTGCGGTGGTGTGGGAATTCCGCCCGGATCGGTAGTGGTCAGCGAAGGAGCACTAAATGGGTTGCTAAATCCTGTACATGAATTCGTAAGTTTTTTATTTGTGTACTCAAGCTGCAGTTGAATATTGTTGGGCAGCAATTTTTCAAAAAGATTCCTTTTTTTGTAAATTTTGGGCTCTAATTTCTTTTTGCATTGGTTTTCAGATAATTTTGGGCCAACGCATTGAACGACCGGCTATATTCGATCAAAAATTAACGAAAAAAATCCAAGAGTGTGCACTGCCAACGGACGATTTTAAAATTGTTGCAGGAAAGACAATTGGAACTGATGATTTCTATGAAGGTAAATACCGTGAACTTTTATTTTTAGTTGGCCTCCGGGGGCTTCAAGAAAGCTTAGCTGCTTCAATTTTAAAAATAAAAAAAAGAATACTCCAATATGGCGCAACAGTCGAATTAATAAACCAAGTGCGTCGACATGAGTTACTAAATTGACTTAACCTCTTGTGGAGCATAGCGCATCTATTACACCTACGCACTGTAATATAAGTCCTCTCTTGATCCATAGGGAAATAATAAATCATTATTTTATAATGGAGGATTTAGTTTATTTGATATATCTTTCTATGCGACCGCAAGATGCAATCTTGTTAGTACGGCGTAAATGCCAATCTTTCCCTAATAGTATTGTTTTTTCGCATTGGGTTCGGTTTCCAACGGTATTACCTATCTCACCCCAAGATTTCTCCAGTGACTTACATTCATCGTCCACTGATTTGCGCCGCAAGTTTCTAGGATGACCCCTTTTTTTGGCCTTTTTGGGAAAAGGGGTTCCATCGCATAGCGCGCCTAGCAATGCAGTTATCGCCCTTGCGCGTGACTAATACACTGCCACTTTCGCCTGCGAATCAATTCGTTGATAGGTATCTGACCCGTGCGCCGACTAAGTTATTCATTTGAAATTGTTTCGGGCCAGAAAATTCTTAAGATTCGACAAAGACAGGAATTGACGAAAGCTTGCAATTTTTGGTAACTGTTGCGGTTACTTTCCATGTGCTGCTCCCATACAGCAGCACAGATAGAGCCAGGGAGCGGAACAGGCCCAGTTTGGTCTTAACACTGAGATAACTGCTTTGCCAGATTTTGGACAACATGCCGAAAGCGCATTTAGCCTGGTTGATGCGACGAGCGATACCCTGCTCAGTGCCACCATCAACGGCAACAATGCTGTCTAGGTAGACAAATTCGTCCACCTGTTCCACAGGCTGTCCATTAATATTAATGGGGTGAGTTGGATTTCCACCCAGGCTAAGAATTTTGGTCTTGTTAGTGTTGATCTTTAGCCCAACCTTGCTTACCTCCCTCTCCAGATCCAAAGCCATTTCGCTCAGATCCATGATTTTGTGGGAGTGTAGCCATATATCGTCAGCGTAATCTAGGTGTTGTAAGTGAGACATAAAGGTCCATTGGCTTCCACGGTATCCCACGGGTAGACCTGCATGCAACTCATCACCAATTACTAAGAGAAATAGGATCGGTGAGAGGTTGCAACCCTGCCGAACTCCACTTTGAACTTCAAAGTCCCCCGGCACCTTACTCTTATGGAGTATGCGATAACTCGCGCCAACGTATGTAGGTTGCCTTAATAATAGCCACAAGCTTTTCAGGGATACCTCTCCTGCGCAAAGCAGCCCAAATACAATCTCGGTTCACACTATCGAAAGCCTTCTCGAAATCAATGAAGAGCAAGTGCAGCGGAGATCTGCACTCGACGCATTGTTCGATTATAATCTGCAGGGTGTTTATGTGGTTGACACAGGAGAAACCAGATCGAATCCCAGCCTGCTCTTCATCGAATGTGCTTTCTAAGTGGAACTTCAGTCTATCCAAGATTATTCTAGCTATTATTTTGGCAACCGAGGGTACCCCGCCAATTTATGCATTCTTTAAGGCTGCCCTTCTTCGAAAGTAGTCAACATGAGTTAGTGTACTGAAAGGTGTGTGATCAGCAACATGATCAACCGAGTTTTTAACCTTCACCTTCTGTCCACTGGGTGCCCTCGGCTCGAATCCTACTAAAGGCAGCAGTATTTTCGATAAAAGGGAATATGCGTGTCGGATTGTGAGCTCACAGTTTTTATTTTATGTTCTGTCCAAGAGATAGTACTTATAGGTACACCAACTATCATTGATTCATTTTCTGTTAATAAACTTTGCATCGGCTTTGTCCGTTCACTAGAGGTGTCTAATGGACACCGCTACCAGCTACCTCTTGGAAGTGAGTCCGGCGCTATATGCACAGTCCCTTAAAACGACTTTTTTTTAATTAGGGGACTAAACAAAGTAGCGAAACATTTATAGCATTTCCGCATAAATTTTCAGGACAAATAAATCAATGTTCTGAGAAAAGAAAGTTTTCAGATAAAAAACAAATATTCTTAAGAAATAAATAAATTTCCGAACCAAATCAAATAAATAAATGTCAAATAGAGAAATGTCCATATCAAGTAAATATAGTAAATGAATTTCCGAAACGAATTAAAAATTCAAATCAAATAATTAAATATACTTTGATCATAGCTAATTCAAATAAACAAACGTCAGGACTCCAGGACATTTTTTTATTTCATTGTGAGTGATTCGGAAATTTATTTACTCGATTCGAATTTTATGTATTGTATTAGGCACGAACACCATTTTTTTAACAAAATTTATTTTTTTTTTTAATTTGATTCGGAAATTTATATATTTCAATTTCAAAATTTGTGAATTTGAAGTGGACGTGCTATAATATAAAAAAAAAAACAAGTATTAAATAATTACCTTCTCTGAATTCCAGGTCAAGGTAGAACAGACGGTGCCATTTGCGATCACAAGCTGGAAGATAAAATTCGATTCTTGCAAAAAGTGTACGATTTGGGTGTGCGTAATTTTGAAATGGAAGCTCCCGTGTTTGGTGCACTAACACATCATGCCGGCATCAAAGGAGCGATCATTTGTACCTCTCTTGTGAATCGTTTGAAGGGTGATCAGGTCAGTTGACGAGACATTGGCAGAATGGATGCATTTTTTTTGCTCATCTATCCAGTGTAGGATATGATGTCGGGCACGCATTGCACAAAACATCATGACATTTGTTTTTTGTGCAAAGCGCTCGTTATCGTAACATTCACTGGATCGATGAGCAAAAAAAAACACGAAAATTTTGATCCTGTGAAATATATTAAATGCCCTTAATTATAGATTACCGCATCGCGAGAAGAAATGCATGGTTGGGCTCAACGGGCGTTAGAAGTCACATGGCGATTTATAGAGAAAACTCTCCACGACGAGGGAATTATAGAATAGATTTTGATTTATGCTGTTTCTTATATTTTTATTTTAATATGCGACAAAACCAAAAATATATTTTTTAATAATGTGACTATTTTTAGTTAATGAATAAATTTCATAGATACTTTGAAATTTGTTATTAATTGCCTTGCCTCCTCCAGAGGCATAAGTGCATCAACATCTCTTGCATAGCTATGCTTTGTTGACGTTTCGATAGTATATTTTGCGTAAGGTGGGGTTGCTAGAATGCACCTCCTATCCGAGCTATCTTTTGCTAACAAGCTCGGAACGCTGTGGGAGTTCTAGTAGCACCCACAGTTAGTTTTTATTATTGTCGCGGCGAGGATTGAACCAATGTTTCTCTAGATATAGAATACCTTTTTAAGTTTATTCTGGAATTTTATAAAAAAAAAACCCTTTGCAACTAATTATGACCAAGTTTTAAATATTCATCATGTAATATCTTATTTTATATTCGGTTATGAATTTTAGGTATAATGGGAAAATTGGTTTCTGAAATATGCGAGCTAACAACAATGAGTTACTCGGTTGAATTGCTTTTATTTTCAATAAGAACAATTAGGACTATTACTAACTAGAGTTAACAAGCTTATTTTCGCTTCTTAGAATTTGACGACGACCTGAGCTGACGAACGCTTGCAGCTTTCTTGTAACTCTTACGAAAACTTTCCATGTAATACTTCTATATAAAAGCACAGACAGTGCCAGGGAGCGAAACAGGCCAAGATGGTCTTGATGCTGAGATAACTGCTCTGCTAAATTTTGGACAGCATACCGTATGCGCATTTAGCCTGGTTGACACGATGAGCGATGTCCTGCTCCGTATCACCATTTTCGGCAACAATGATACCCAGGTAGACGAAGTTGTTCACCCTCTCCACAGGCTGCCCATTAATATTGATGGCAACAGGTGTCGGATTTCTTTTTCGCAATGGCGGGCTAAGAACCTTTGTCTTGTTGGTATTAATCTTTAGCCCAACCTTGCTTGCCTCCCTCTCGAGATCTAACACCATTGCGTTTAGATCCATGATTCTGTTGGAGAGTAGGCATATTCCGTCAGCGTAGTCAAAATATTGTAGATAAGATGTTAAGTCCATTGAATTCCTTTGTCTAGTCCGCATAGCGCTGCATGCAACACATCGCCGATCACTATGAGGAATAGGATCGGTGAGAGGATGCACCCCTGCCGAAATCCACTGCGAATCTCAAAGTTCCCCGATACCTTAACTTTATGCAGAACGTGACATTTCGCGCCGTCATAAATTGCCTTAATAATAGCCACAAGCTTCTCAGGGATGCCTCTTCTGCGCAAGGCCGCCCATATAGAATCCCGGGTCACACTATCGAAGGCACTCTCGAAATCGATGAAAAGCAAGTGAAGCGGAGAATCGTAGTCAGCGCATTGCTCGATGATGATTCGCAAGGTGTTAATGTGATCGACACAGAAGAAACCGGATCGAAAGCCAGCCTGCTCTTCATCAATTGTGCTTTCTAAGTGGGCCTTTAGCTATTGTCACGGCAATGGCAGAAAGCACACAAATGCCTCTCCAATTATTGCAGTCTGTGAGGCTACCCTTCTTCGGAAGTTTGATGATCAAATCTTCCTTCCACTCAGGGGGAAAGGTCTCCGTATTTCACGCTTTATCAACAAGTGGGTGCAGTAAATCAGTAGTCATGCTTTGCGCTGCTTGATAAAGTTCGGCAGGGATACCGTCGAGTCCGGGGGTTTTCTCGTTTTAGTGCAATAATTGCAGTGACTATTTCTTATTTGCTCGGGTGGTGTACCGTAAACGCACATTTTGATGGTTAGCCAAATTATCTATACTTCATAAGAGGTTACACGGTTCAAGACCGCGGCGAAGTGTTCTTTCCACCGCCTCATTTGATCTTTCTTCAAAATAAGTATCACTGCCCTTCACCAGATATTAACAGGAGTTACGACCACCTGTAAACTCCTTGATGACACCGTATACGGCGTTTAAATTGTTACTTCTTGCGGCTTCTTCTGCTCAGGTTCAAAGAGAATTCGCATAAACTCTTGTATCGCGGCGCACACGACGCTGATCTTTTCGAGTTTTCTGACGGTAAAGGAGTTCGATGCTGCTTGAATTGTCGCCTGATGCTGCGGCCAAATGAACCTTCAGCTCTTTTCTTCCAATAATCCGCTGCCACGAAGCATCGGACATCCAGGGCTTATTCCGGCAATCCGGGTTTGTGCCAAGCATGTCGCTATCAATGTACGCTTTTTATGGCGTACCAGTTTTTATTTATGTCACAATTTGGGTGACTGGTTATATCCGCTGCTTTTTGCGCAAGATGGTCATTATATTGTTGTAAGAAGGCTGAGTTTTTTGAATCGAGCGGTGTAGAATTTGCGGCGCGTGGATCTTTCGTCGCTAGGACGCCCAATGGCTGCAATACGAAAACGAACATTAGCAATCATAAGATAATGGTCTCTTTCCATCCCAATATCGGCACCTTTCTTATTTCACACGTCCAGGAGTCAACTCTTGAATATTTTACTGATGACAAAGTGGTCGATCTGACTTTGTGTTCTGCGCCGATCGACAGAGGACCAACTAATTTTGTGGTGGTCCTTATGCTCAAACATAGAACCACCGATGAAGAAACTGTGAAAGTAGCAGAGCTCTACAAATCTTTCACCATTGTCGTTACGATCACCAAGACCGTGTCTCCACATTACATGTCTGAGTCCATAGTCATCAGCGCCAACTTTCGCATTCAAGTCTCCCATAACCATTATATAATTTCACCTTTAGGTGTTCTGCTCTGAACGGCGTTCAGTTGTTGGTAGAAGTAATCTTTCGCCAAGCATTGTCGGGTTAAGTTGCAGCATAACATTGTATTATTGAGATGTTCATCACTTTGGTGCGGAACCTGGCGGTCATGATTGTGTCGGAGACCGGATCCCAGGATAAGAGACAGTTTCGTGCGGGTCTGGTTAAAAGGAGCCCCACACCTGGCTCACGACCACTACCGATAGCTCCACCGGAGTATGACAATAAAGTGCTACCCGTTGGAGAAATAAATTTTCCGCTGTTCCACTACCGTATCTCACTAACTCCTAGGATGTTTAATTTATACCTCAGAAATTCACTCTCTAATTGAAAAAAATCGTGCTTTCTGGGGACCCTCTGATCCATTACCCAGTACAGTACGCACATTTCAGAATCCAATCTTTGTCATTGTACGATAGCCAAAACTCGTAACCGTTGGGTCAGCCTTTATCCGAGGCAAAGTTGACGTTTCGTTGGCATATATGATAGAAGATTTCGGATAGTGCAAGTTGCTTGCATACACATCCTGTCCTTTGTTTGTCGGTTTCGACAGGCCGTCAAAGGAAAAGGCCGTGGTATCATTCTTACGCACACATTACAGGGGGATATTTGCTCAACCAAGTCATCACACGGCCATTACTGGCGGCTTGACTTGGTTAACAATGGTCAATGACAATGACCACTGCCGTTCCAGGAGGCGCCCACGAGGAGGACTATGGACTCCCTTAAAAAAACACCCATCGACACTGTACAATTAAAACACAATTTTGAATATTTCTATTACAAACTCATCGTTTTTTCTTTTAGTTTTATTTACATATACAACAAACACAGTTTAATACAGTATTTTGTATGTATTGTTGCAAAGCGGAAATTAATTTCGTTCTATTACTGGACATTTAAACGATTTATTTGTGTTTATTTTTTTCAGAATGTTTATTTTAAGTATGTATATGCATATAATTTTCGTTAATTTTGTGTTGTATTTTTGTATTATTTATTTTAATAATATTAAAAATTCAATTTGAATAAAGAGTATTATTAGAAATTTTAGAATTAAATTTAGAAGTAGTTAGTTTAGCAATGTATTTTAGCGATAAATTTCGTGTTTCTTTGCAATCGCATCGAAAACTTCGCAGATCAAGATATTTTTCTATTTGGCTTTTTTTATCCGACCCTTGTCAAAATTGCATGCATATACAAGCTTTTCGTGTATTAGAGCAATCGCATATTAAGCTCAGCACACGCACAAGCCACACTTGTCGAAGATGTAAGCAGATGTCAGCTTTTCCTGTATTAGATCAATCGCATATTGAGACTATTCTGGGCTTTAGGTGTGGCTTGCGCCAGCGCTTGGCTCAATATACAGTCGATCTAATGCAGTATTTGTTATGTGTATTGTGCACGATTTAAAAAACCAATAATCATATTTTATAGATCGTAAGATAGAAAATTTTCGATATGCATATTGCACCAACACAAATCTGTCGGATGTTTTTTTATAGATTCTTCCAAAAAGTTCATTGAAATTACACAAAAAAAAAATTCTTCGTGTCTATTGTTGTAAAATACATACACAGATAAATTTAAATAATTTTATTTATATATTTTTTCCAAAGGGAGATATGACTTTTTTTGTCGTGATATCAATTCAGAACATATTATGGCTTCCAACACTCATTCCAATGTGTATTTACTATAATATTCAATAAAGTGGGAAGTTCTATACTATTTGTAACGTCTTTATTTTGTTTATTTATTTATTTATTTTTTTCAATTTTCATTAACAGCAATGATAACAGTTACATTTTTCTCTGTATTAGGCATTATTGTGCAAAATATTATCTAATTAGGCATTTATTTCGTTTATTGTTGGTTCTAATGTATCAATTCTACATCTCAATGGTTGGGTTAATTTACAATCTATTAATTGTTTGTCTTTTTTTAACCACTCAATATGATTTGAATTTTCTACACTGATCGCTATAGGCAACGGTAGCATACCCAGGTCAACGGTTGAACAACGATCGTTCACTTATATCTCTCTCACTCTCAACCCCTTGTGGGGTATTGCGCGTCAACTGTTCCATGTGGGCCAGTTGACGTTTCGTCGCCATAAACTGGTTTCGGAGGATTCGAACCCGAAACGCCGGTAGTTAAACACGAAACTGATGCCTCAACACACTGCGCTACCGGTCGTGTTTAACATGGTTCAAACACTGGCCAACAGCTGAGCAATAATCGGTCAGGTCATTCATACTTGAGACGTCATTTATCAACGTTGGTTTTGGCCCAGATTCAACCTGTCTTTGCTGTCATGAAGCAAAGACTGCAAAATATATTCTCTGAAGTGTGAGGCATTCGCCCGCTTCCGCATGGAATGTTTTGGGTGTGCATTTCTTGAACCAGATAAGGTTTCTGCACTCTCAATTAAAAACTTAAGTAACTTCCTTAGTACGACTAAGCTTGATCGGCAGACCTAGTCCTGTAAGCAGACATAGCGTTACAGCACAACAGGCCATCAGGTTGCAGTGCTAGTGGTGAAGCCCACGCCCTATCTCTAATCTATCTATCTATCTTCATATAAATTTTTGACTCTTCATCGGTGTTCCATTAAGACCTGTGATACTTTGATTTTGAATTAAACGCAAACGGTTCGGAATTTTTCCAAATATTTTATTTCATTCGAAAGACCACACAATAGGATTATGTATGGGAAATTATTTCGCGGATATGTTCACCGCGACTATTCCGTAGATATCTCACTCTTTCGGCCATATTTTCGATGACATGTTGCAGTATGACCTCCGGAATGGCCCGAATCACCGATATAATATTGCGTTTCAAGTCTGGAATCGTCTTCGGATCATTCACATAGACTTCGTGTAACCCCACAGAAAAAAGTCTAACGGTGTCAAATCGCTTGATCTGGGCGGCCAATTCCCATCACCGCGACGACAAATTACACGGTTCGGGAATTTACGACGCAAAGAGTCCAAATTGAGTCGAGTTGTGTGTGTTGTGGCATCGTCCTGTTGAAACCACATATCGTCCAGACCCTGAGCTTCAGTCTCCGGCACAAAATAGTCCTCCAACATAGTGTGGTACCGCTCAGAGTTGACATTTTCGGTGTTTCCGTTCTCATCTTCAGAAAAATACGGCCCGATGATGCCTCCGACCCATAAGCCGCACCAAACAGTGACTCGCGGTGGATGCATTGGCTTCTCCACGATCACTTGTGAATTTTCCGAGCCCCAGATAGCAGTTTTGCTTGTTAACAGAGCCGCCGAGGTGGAAATGAGCCTCGTCCGAACAGATGATTTTTTGGTTGGCTTCGGAACATCAAGTACGGACCCAGTTTGATAAAATTTATTCACAATGTTGCGCATAGTTGTTTAACCAATGTGGCGATTGCAACCCATTTTTGGTGAATCGATCGTAGCGTTTGCACCATCGACTTTTAATTTAAGATCCAAAATTCGACGTTTTTAATGCGTTGCTCTTTCGTGTAGCGATCCATAACTAAAATCCTATACTGTCACAATGAAAATGACACAAAATATGGCGGAAAAGGGTCAATAATGCTGATTTCAATCGATAACAAAGTACCACACCTACTATTGAGACAATCTTAAGTTGGTCGCATGATAATTAAAAAGAGTGAATGGAGCGATTTCCAAATTGAATTCAAGTTGACGTGAGTATAGTGTAGTGGGCATAGATTTTATAGGATTGGATTGCGCTTGCCCTATAATTTTCCATTGGAAAAGTGGCCGGAACATGTGGTTAGACTTTCTGTAGTTTTCGACTAAAAATTTAAAAATTAATAAGTAGGCAAATTTGCCAGCTTTCAGTTCTGACATTTCAGTCCCAATTTATCTGGTGCCTGTCAATTCGCGAGTTACAATAAATAAAAATAATAATATGCCGAAGTCCCCATATTGTTTTATTTGTGGCGTGATCAAAAGTGATGAAATTGGACGAATTTCGTATCACAGGTAAGATGAAATGCAAAAACTTTAAAATGTATTAATTTGAATTTATTTAAGGTTCCCAAAAGAACGAAACCAAACGGAAGAATGGCACGACGAGTGGATTTCCACTGTTTTCGCGATGTACTGTCAGCTGTCAGCCTACTGACTGACAATCACAATTTATACCGCTGAATGGTATAATGTAGACCAATAAAGTACAATGTAGACCAATAAAGTCTAACCAGATGTTCCGACACTTTTTAGAAAGTGTAAGCACGGTCCATTTCTGTAATGTCTATGGTAGTGGGACAACAGTTGCTCAACAAATTTAACATAACACAAACAATTGCCAACGGTTGAGCAATAAGCGTTCAATTATTTGGCAACTGTCCAAAACTAGTCGTGTGTATAGCAAAGAGCAACCTTTGGGAAGTCAGCGGACTCAATTTTCAACCATTGTTCAATTTTCTTGACGTTTGTGGCACAGTTGAGCAATTGTTGCTCAACTCATCACTTCAAATGTAGAACTTGTTGAGTTAGTTTCATATAAATTTTGCGCTCTAAATCGTAGTTAACTCTGCGAAATTAAAAAAGTAGATGAGGTGCGGCCCAACAATAAATTCAGGACGAGCTTAACACAGACCGTTGCTTAACTGTTGGTTTGTGTATAGTCGGCTTTACAGCACACAACCAATTGCCAACGGTTGAGCAATAACCCAGTCAGACAAGAATCGAAACTTGATCGATCCTGGATCGAAGACTGCCTACTAAGAAATCGATGACTTTATCGAGGACACGTCGGAGACATTTGTATGGGCATGGCCGCTTTTGTGATGCCGAAAATGAGGACAGGAATCGATCCAAAATCGATGACGGTAGTCGATGGAGAATCGATGACTGGAGACAACGTAGAATCGATACTGGGATCGAATTGTGATCGATGACTGTAGTCAACGTGGAATCGAATCAGGATTGACGACTGGAATCGAATCAGGACCGATGACTGTAGCCAACGAGGAATCGAATTCGGATCGATGACTGTATAAATGGGTTGAATCTATTTAAGCCTGATATACAATTCGTCCAGAAACTAAAAGTGTCGTGAAATCTCTTTTTGTATTGATTTCACGGCACTTTTAATTTAACGGCGGATTGTATTCAAGGCTCACAGAAAAAAAAAACAACATATTCCGTATTTCATCCCGTCCACGACGACGTTCGTGGCCTTGGATGTCCAGGAGGTGCATGCTGGCAACTGCATTCTCTGAAACCAATTTATGCCAACGAAACGTCAGCCGGGCCACATGGAACAGTTGACGTGCTATGCCCCACAAGGGGTTAGGGCAATTGAGTAACATGCGTCGCCAAATGCCAGATACTTTCAAATGAATTCAAATTTCAGGCTAATTGATTACCAGAATCGAAAACATTTGAATTTTTCCAGCTTCGGAGACAAACCGATGAATGGAACCGCTATAGGATCGAAGACTTTTCGATTCCACTGGGATCGGAGACAAACCCATGAATGGAACCGGTAAGGAATCGAAAACTTTTCGATTCCACTGGAATCGGAGACAAATGTCTTGCTGGGTTGTTACGACTGAGCAACCGTTGAGAAGCCGGTCCGGTGGACTAAATTTTCAACCACTGTAAAATTGTTTTGACGTTTGTGGCACAGTTGAGCAATTGTTGCTCAACTCCGCACTTCAAATCTAGAACTTGGTGAATAAATTTCATCCAAATTGATGGCTCTAAATGGTAGTTTATTAAAATGTGAATGACGCGCTTTTACTTGTGTATAGTGTGGTCGAACTAAGCATATGCTCAGCCCGCAGCAATTTTTGATATCGACCGTTTCTCAACCGTTAGCCTATATACTAGCCGCTTAAGCTGCTTTAAGGTTCGTTATCTACTCGAAATAATAAACAATATTATTAACAATAATTAAAAATATTAGCATGTTCAAATCGTTGCATTTATCTTTCAATATATTGCATGTTTTAAAGCTCAAACGTCGTGTGGGTCGAACTGACTACGAATGAGAATATTGATCAAAAGTCGATTAATGGAATATTGCCCGTCCGTCTCGTTTATCAATCTTAAATAGAATATTAAAAATATTATATGAAGCTATCACAAAAAAAAAAAATAAGAAATGTACGAAACCCCTATGAAAATAGCCAAACTTCATTCCAATCAACCGTAATACGCGTTTACCTTCGTCATACAAATTACATCTATTTTAAACCCACATAACCATGGATCGTCGGTGGTATTACAATTATTATGTAAATTTATATAAATAAAATAGAATAATTTTCGGACGAATGTTTAAACAAAAGAAAGAAATATGCAAAATTTTGATGTGTTTCTCACTCAGTTTTCAGTTCGAATAAAGTTAGTTTATCCATTGTGGCCAATGACATGACAATTCAGAGGAAACCATGACCGAATATAGTTAATCATATCTATATATTTATAACGCTTAAAAATACTATGAAATTTCATCTTTAGAAATGGTTCTAAGATAACACCACAAATGGGGATTTCTTTATTTCAGGTTACAGGTTTTAGGGATTTTGAGTTTGGGGATTTTGTGTTTGTGGAATTTTGGGTTTAGGGATTTTTTCGACTTCTAAATTTTGTGACTGGAGATTTCGTTTCCAGCCCGAAATATCATTCATATAATATGAGTTCGGCGATTTCGTATTTGGATATATTAAATTTTGGGGAGTTTTAGTTTTGAGATTTTGTATTTGTGGGATTTCGAATCCGGGAGCTTTGTGTTTCTGAGTTTTTATGTTTTTTTTTGTGGGATTTTGGCTTTGGGACTTTTTTTTTCACAGTGAATATAGTATCCCCCAATATTGCAATAAAACATTTCAAACGATTTGTCTTGTCTCTGTAAGATCAAAGGATATTTATTTTGAGATATAACTAATGAATAATTAAAATCAAATAGAATCCTGCGTTGCACCACTTTCGGAGCTACGCTAAACTTAAAAATATTGACTAATTAACAATTTTTTGTTAAAGGAAAATTTTCAAAAACTTGATAGCCCCATGTTTGTTTTATTAATTTTTTTAAGTAAGTTTTTTTTTTTAAATTTTTATGGATTTGAACTCCATTCAATTTTTATTTCGGCTTTTTCTCATTATTTTTCTTCTTATTCAGCAAAAATATCAAATATGCTGTTTAGTTTACAATAAAGTCTGCACATATGCATTTGTATGTATGTTTGTGCTTAAAACAAATTAAGCCCAATTAGATTAAGTAGATTTTTTTTAAATATAATAATATAGTATATAATAACAATAAGATAAATACAATAAAATGTGTATGTATATATATAATATACTATATTATATGCAAATTTTATTATTTATAAGTATATACATATATTATGTATATATGTAAAGAACTTAATCATGTGCCTGAGATTCTTGTTGAACTAGTTTGAAGCGTCTTGGCGATTTTATTGAGCCGTGCTGACTATAAAATGTTTTAAGTTGGCCTTGTTGCGCCAGTACACGACGTATATATCGTGAGACGAGAATTTGTGGTCTTTGTTGCCATTCGTGCATCACCTCCTTGGGTGCGTTGACCTGTGAAATTAAAGGACGAAAAGGATGTTACTAAATTTGCAAAAGAGAAATCATAAAAAATAATTATCAGAATTTAGTTACAAAAAAAAACCTTTAAATTTGTTTTACAAATAAAAAATTCCCCAAATTCATGATAAAAAAAAAATATATATTTAAAAAAAAAAAAAATGCAGCCAAAATTAATCTACTTAAAAAAAATCCCTCGTTAAGACGAACTCGAGGAGTGAAAGGAATACTCAGTTCGTGTTAAATAAATACGTGTTATCCAAATTCGTTTAACACGAATTGGGTTCGTGTTATCCGAATTCGAATATTTGTCGCGTACTGCATTCAGTTTCGAATGGTTCAATGTGTATTTCTTCCCGACAAGGGGGATTTAGATGCCCGTCAAGCAGATGAGCTTGTTCATTACTTACAATGTCAGGGTGCCCAGGGACCTAGTAGATTGTGAGGTTATTTGAGGCTCCAATGCTGTTAAATATATTTTGACAGGACTTCACTGGCCTTAAGTTAACCGATGAACTAGTCAGCGTCATACGCCTCTTGACTATCAGTGAAGATTCCTATGTTTCTGTTAATGTAGCCTTTAGCCCTGCATAGTCGCGCACATACTTCTATAGCGGCAGCTTCCGCGTGGAAAACCGTGGGAACATTTCCCACAGGAGTGAGTCATTTTATTGTGTTGGGATGGAGAGAATTGTAGTTCCCCCGTTCTCTATCTCAAACAGTTGACTGGAAGGAGTAGGAGTACTTAAAGCATAGCTCCTATCCAGGTAGCTAGATAACATGCTGAGCATATTGTGACTTAATAAGCCTTGTCTTGTTCCGTATGACTTCACTTCAATTGTTTTTTTTCTCGATCGCGAGTTCTTCCTCTTCTTTTTGGTGTTCTCATTCCTGCTCTTCTTCGTCGGGTAAACTACACATTTTCGCCCAGTGAAAAGTACTCCAGAAAAATAAGATTCACCTGCCAATCGTACTTTTCGGGGTTCCTCCTGGACGAAAACTTACCTAACTCTAAACATGAAAGCATAAGCATACTTTACCGGAACACGAAGACTTCTTATGGCAAATTCATTCTTTTTTTTCGTTTCCTTGTCAACAACAAAATTCGTGTTAACCGATATTTTTGTATTGGCGTTACAAAATTGAGTTCGCAATTCAATTTAACCGAATAATTCGTGTCAGTCGGCGATGGTTCATTTGAATCCATTGAATTTAATCGGGGGAAAAGGTTTGGTCCGCGTAAATCGAATATTCGTGTTATCCGCGTTCCTATTAACGAGGGATTACTGTATATTTCCCAAATAGTTTAAACGTCTTCCAAGATGATCAAAAAAGTATACTCATACAAGAAGACTTGCAGAGCATACTTTTTTGTTTGTGCACACACAAATTCATTGTCATTGGCGTTTGTTCCTTTGTCTGGGCATTTCCTGTGATCCGATTTTACCGGATTTGGTTTTGGTTGGCTCTTTTGAACTTAGGTCACTCACTGAGACATAGTTCCGGTGGGAACTAGGTCTACTCGGACCTAGGTCCGGAACTAGCTCCGATAGGAACGATTTAAAAAATAATTTGTATGTCTTTTGGCTGGGGATCTGTTAAACTTTTGTGTTACGTTACGTAACGTCACGTAACGCGCACATGGCATTGTTGTTGTAACAATTGTCAAAATCCGATTCGACAACAACAATGTCATGTGCGTGCTGCGCTGCCCTGCCTACGTCCAAGATGCGGCCGACCTAACGATCGTCACGGTCTAGAAAGTTGAGTAAATACGAGTTTTCTGAAAAGGGGTGATGCAACATATGCTATGGAGCACAGTTGATGGGCCACAGGGTGTGAATTGTTATACTGACACAATTATGAATAGTGTGACAGTGGCACAGGGTGCCCCAAAAGTAAAAAAAATTGACAGTGGCACAAAACGAAAAAAGTAACACAGTGATTTTGGGAAGTGACAGGACACAACATGTCCCGAATATTTAAGGTTCTGTAGTGACACAGGGTGTCCCAAACTTGGTGGTTCGACACAGTGTGCCCACTGTCGAAGATAACAAGGTGTTATTTTGGTACAGGGTGTCCCAAAATTTAAAATTTGTATAGTGTGTTAATTGCCTTGACCCCTTCAGGGGCATGGGCGCGTCAACATCTCTAGCATTTCTATGCCTTGTTGACATTTCGATAGCATATCTACTTTTCACAAGTATGACGCATATTTTGCAAATACGTCTGTGAACATATAATATGTGCATTGCACATGTAGTGGAATCTTATCTTATCATATGTCTGGGGATGTTAAGGCGAATGCACTAGATAGACTACTGCTAAAGACATTTTGAGTCCTTTGGTGTGGAATAAGGGACATTTTGGCAGTGAAATTACATCTAGGCAAGATGGGTGTCATATGACTGGGGTGATGATGCGAATGCACTAGACTACTCTTGATGGTATTCTGAGATATTGCGTCAGAAAATGTGGACATTCTTGCAAAATTGTTTAACCGCAAAGTTCATGAATTGTTTAAATGTACTTGCTGAGGATGGCAATAGTCGAAATGCATCCGAAACAATAAAATTTATTGTAAAATAAATTTATAATAGCAAAGTCAATAAGGTGATTTAATTTCAAATTATAAAACTCTTGCATTCGCCTGGTAGATATGGGTATAAACTGAATCGGGGCAATAAGCACAACAATTTTCAAAGCAGCTCATAGACAAATTGAAAGCAAATGGATTAAAATTAAAATGTTCTTGCATGGGACGGGCCTAAAGTGCCGATGAACATGATCGCTCTTTTTACGTCATTCTCACTGATATTGCTTTAACCGTCTTTCCCCTCGATGTTTTTTATACGCTTCACGGATGTGATGGGGTATATTAACTTTGTCATGAAGTTTGCAAGGCACAGAAGGATCTCCATCTCCGATCATATATATGTATATTCTTGGTCAGTAAGATGAGACGAGTCGATTAAACTTTGTCCGTCTGTCCGTCTGCCCGTCTGGTTCTATGCAAACCAGTCCCTCAGTTTTAAAGCTATTGAGCTGAAATTGTGTACAAAGCCTTCTTTCTATTGCACGCTGCAAATATGTCGGAACTAACGGAATCGGACCACTACATCATATAGCTGCCATTGGAACGACCGGTCCAAAAATTCGCCTTTTGAAGATTTTTTTTTTAATTCTAAAGATATATTTTTCAGATTTCATACTAATCAATAGTATGTATGTGTATTTTTTTTATTTAATAGTATGTTTAGTCAAATCACATTCCCGAATTTGGTTGAAATTGGACTACTCTATCATATAGCTGTCATAGAAACGACCGTTCCAAAAGCAAGTTTTTCTTTGAAAAACTTTTTTATTTCTGAAGGTACATATCTTTACCAAATTTCATATTATTCAATCATATTGACCGCCAAACCACGTTCCATGTTCCTGGTTGAAATCGGTCCACTATTTCATGTACCTCTCGTAGGAACAGTGAAATCGGAACATGTTTTACTACTAATTTCAAAGTGGCAAATGCACCAGAAGGTACAAGCTAGCTGAAGGCAAGTTTGTTTTTTGTTTATTTTATAAATTTTCCACTTTAGTTTAAATATTTACTAAAAAAAGAACAGTTCGACGGGGCGAAACCTGCAAAAAATGTCGTACCCATATTTTCCCAAACTGAGCATGAATTCTAAATTTGCCATTAGAAATTTTCACAAGAGAAGCCGTCCAAATTTTTGCCCAAAAATCTAGGATTCATCTTCACAAAAAAAAACACTAAACTACAAAAAATCATCTCTTTTTCCGAAGCTCGTTTTTAACCTAGGTTTCTGGACTATGCATCCAATCTACAGATTTTCTTCCCTACATTAAATCTTCGACTTATTTCATTCAAACCGTCTCAACACAGTGGCAGATCCAGAGCGGGCCACGGTGGCCTGGACCCCTTCCAAGATGTTTGGAAAGTAGAGCTTGATTTTGGAAATACTCGGAAATCATTTATAAAAATGACAGCGAATACAAAAGTGATTCGACCCAGACCCAAATATTCCGGGAACGTCTGATTACATACATTTCTACCAAATAAGTGCTTGACAAGCATTTTGTCAGCCTGATAAAATCACGCAGTCAATGGGAAGAGAACGCGGTTCTTTTGGCTAATGTGGTAGAAATCTCTGCAGGTGGCTCGACGCTCGAGGACTGATGAAGGATTAGGGGCTGAGTTTTTTCTGATGGGTGTAACCCAAATCTCTGTTTTCCAGGCCAAGGTTACGGCGATTTCGGAAGCTTCGATTTGGTTCGGGTGTCATGTGTTATGAACTTGAGATATTTATTTTTTAAGCTAAGCTGTAATTATATCTCTCAAACTGGATCTGACTACGTCAAATATCGTGGGTTGCCCAATGCTTTTTAGCATTTTGGATGTCAGATTCTGGGTCACAGTAGTTTTGCTGGCAACTGCAGGGCAGACGATCTTAGCTTGTAAGGTCTAACCAGTAATGATGCACAGTTTCGTCAGTTCATCTACACACCTATTGCTACTTCCAAACGCTGTACCAAAAGTTGAATAAGTAGGGACGTACCCTTAGCTATTCAGCTAACAAACAAAATCGGCCTCCTTGAACTCGATTTCTAGATTCGCCTCAGTCTTAACATAATTTGATCCAATTTTCTTTATTTCGTTAAGCTCGATTTCTATAATGAGAAAATTTCTGACTGCATGCCAGTATGTACGCGACTTTTCAACCAAGAAAGAGTCTTGTGTTTGTATTTAAAAGCGTATAAGTATATAAATTTCGTCCTTAAAATCGTTACTATTGGACATAAATATATTTTTTAAATTCATCAAATAATAATGAAATGACTCTTATAACTTATTAAAATCACATCTTACCTGGTCCCCATTAAGTCGATTCAATAGCGCTACACATATAATACCAGCTTTAATACCCGCATAGGCGGTCAGAGCAGCAAATATTGTACTTTCCATTTCAATATTCACTACTCCAAAATCTCTCAGTTTCTCCAAATATTCCATTTTGTCGTTTTCACTGAACTCACAAAAGGCACCATCCAAACGTCCTTGACCTGAAAATAAAAAAAGGATGAATAAAAAACTGGGTGGAAAAAATTGTGAACAAATTATTTCAACCATAAACGCTACTTGAAAGGATTCATGATTGCACTAGTCGTTTTCATAAAGCACTAGTTATAGTCATAATCCTATCCGAAAAGGAGTGGATAATGGCCCATCCAACTCATCCGACTATTTCCAGCTATAGCAGTGCCATTATTCGAATTTTGCATGTGCTATCATTAAATTAATTAAATTTAAATGAATAGAATAATGGCACTTGACTAAAACTCATTTTTTTTTTGTATTCAAGTCGTTAAATTTTTTTTATTTTATTTGATTTTTTGAATGCTTACCCTCATAGAAGTCGTTAGTGCACAGCGTTTTTCCAATTATGGTGTCATAGGGATCATCCGGAGTAGCCAATGATTTAAGTTCTCGTGCCAATTTCTTATCTAATTTTGCAGGGCGATGGACTGTTTTTCCCAGAATGGTCTGTTGAGCGAGGAGAAAGATTATATAAGTGACATGCTGAAAAAATGTTTTGATATGTATTGACGTAGGACGCGGACACTTCACGAAAGGGCTCATGGAAAATTATATTGGGGTCACCTCCTTTTTTTCGATGACCTTTTCCGAAAATGTACTGACGTGAAAATAATTTTAATGGCATTTTGGGACTGAATTAGACTTTCGATCTATCATTCGGGAGGTTGATTTTCCTGGTTTGGAAATAGCAAATAGTGTAGATAATATATTTCAGGTTAAAGAAGTAATGTAAAATAGTTCTGCTATGCATATTGAAGGACACGACCAGTATGGTTTCCTTTTCAGCTGCTTGAAAATCGTCGAAGCTAATATGATTGCCATTCAGCGCTGTCTATTTCTTCACGAACATGGCTGCGAAGAGAAGATAGGTAGCCGACGACACAGCAATTTATACATACTGGGATGTCTGAATAGAGAGAGAAAGTCTGTTGGAGAGGCTAACGTTTTCAGAAGTAAATGTAGGAACTCATGTCTGAACTATTACAAGTAACTGAGAATCGGGTTGAGTAGAGTGAGTCACTATTAATCCAATCCAAGCTTCATGGTAAAGATGAGCTGGCTATCCCTTCTCTAGTAAGCAATACGCCATCCCCACAGCCTTGGCCCGTGGTTCAAGTGCTGCCTTTGATCCACCGGGGAACTAGTACGGTCAGCTAGTTATGATTTAGACCGCCAGTGGCGTAGATAACTTTTAGAGGAGGGGGGGGGGGATATGACATCTGCAGTATTTTTTGTCTGTGCTTGGGGAAGGATTCGAACCGTCTCCTCTTGAGAGAAAATCAACGCATTGGACCTACATAATATATAATTCGAAGCAGTCATTGAGAACGAGTAGCTAGTGAAATACTTGCTGAAAGTCATCGTAAGGTTTGTGATTATATTCTTGATGACTGAATCTTAAAAAATATTAATAAGTTCGAGGGGTCAAATTTAACAAGGGGCCAAACTCTAGCACGTCAAACACTGCAGGAAATGACCATTTTTTGTAACATACAAACACACTTTCCTTCTTGCATTGAAGGGTTTTGGCAGATCTTGGCCGTTGTAAAACGGGTCGCTCCGGTGCATAGAACCGACTGCCGCATGCTGCCAATGATATCTCCGGAAGAGGAAAGACTTTCGAGAGCTACGAGAACGACACTTACCAAACTTCGGTCAGGCTGGTGTTCACGACTGAACTCCTACCTATCCCGCATCGACCAGCACGTCTCAAACATCTGCCCTGCATGCAATGGAGCCCCTCACGACGAAAACCACATCTATAACTGCCCAGCTGCACCCACGCACCTGACTCCTAAATCGCTGTGGGAGAACCCAATAGAAGCAGCTAACTTTCTATCCCCCAACACCGGGGATGAAGACGAATCCGTAGGCATGTAACTAATAAACACAAAGAATTCCGACCATTGCTACAACAACAAGAACCATTTTTTATGGTGGAAGAGTGGCGTGATAAAATAACTGGCGCAACAGTCCAAATTGAACCATGGCCTCGAGATAAGTTAGCATCATCTCATTTTCTAGATCGTGACGGTCTTCAGTCTTGTGCAGAGGTGTGTTGTGATCAGCAACACGCTCAACCGAGTTATTTACCCCATAAATGGGTACTCATTTAACAGCTGAGTGGGCTCATAATCCGGCACGTAAATCCCCTTTTTTATCAAAAACTACCGCATTCAGTAGGAATCGAACCGGGGCCTAGTGCGTAGAAGGCGAACGTGCTAACCGTTGCGCCATCTGGACTACAGAGTGGCGTGATAGCAAAATTATTATTTTGTATGTATAATTCGAAAGAACATTCATTCAGGCACTCATAATGAGCTTAGCATGAGGTTAGCATATAGAAGCAGGCCCAGCTCTACCATATGCGCTGTGCTGTACATTTGATCAGAGTCTCATTATGAATACAACACATTTTGGAAAATCATAAGGTAAGGTCTTAAAAGATATCGGCTCTTTGGTCTCGCGACTAACGGTACCACGTACCTTTTCGATTTCATTAACTTGACATAAAATCACAATTACCTCATGTTGGGCGCCGAATATTTTCAAGCTTTTTGACTACATATTTTCTACCGTAAATGTTCACTGACGTAGTATAAATAAGCCCTGAGGTATCCTTAAGATAGTAAGGTCGTGATCGTTCGGTCACCGCTCTACGATACTAATCTAGAGCTCGGAGTTCAAATCTCGGCGCGATTAAAAACTGCCTGTGGGTACTAATAGAACTCTCGCAGTGCTCCGAGCTTGTCAGTATAAACACGGCGCGGGTATGAGGTGCATGCTAGCTACTGTACTTTCGAAAAGTAGATATCCTATCGGGAACGTCAACAAGGTATATAAATGCTAGAGATGTTGACGCGCCCATGCCCCTGGAGGGGCCAAGTCAATTAATAACCAACAACTTGTGCACGTGAATGTGCTTAACTGCAAGCCAGACAGAACATAATCCAATCGATGGCATGCCATCCCCCCTAAGTCAAAATATGTACATAATTCCATTGTTCGTACACTTTACCCAAATTTCGAATTACACCTTCCTATCTCTGGATTAGTGCCAATCGATGACTAGACATACGACTGTATACTATTGTTTCAACCTTTAACCCTTCGAAGTGAAGTGCTCCTCGCCTGCTTTACACACACATTTCACTTACAAACTCATGTGAATTTCGTAGTTGACCATCCAGAGCTTCGTCAGTTATAACGACTGTGCCTCCTTCGATGCCAATTCCGCCACATGTTCCAATACGAATGAATACAGGATCCTTACATTTGGCATGGTACATTAGTTTGATGATTTCGTGCAACAGAATACTAACCGACGGTGTGCCCATACCGTGGCTAATGGACAGTATCGGACCAACCTGAAAAAAAAATGAAAAACCGAAAAATACAATATTATGTATAGTTTACAAGGACATGTTCTCAGCGGTCACATTGATTATCCATTTGGATGATTATTTTTGGTTTTATTCAATTGGAGGCCGGGAATGTTGGCTTACCTTGTACATTGAATATCGATAGGAAAAAGCACTTATGTCCTGAAGTTGTGTACCAGCAGGCAGTTTGTATCCAATTTCGTTCATAATGAAATGTGCGAAACTCTCCATTCGTTGCGGTGTTCCGCCCATGCAAACAAACTGAAAATATAACACAATGAAGGATGCATTAATGTGGGTGGAATTCATGTAGCCAAGGGAGGCGGTGGAATTGTTATTCAAATTTGGGTATTAACAAGTTGTGGTTAAAAGGAATATTATATTTACACTAACCCCTAGTGGGGATTAGCGCGTCAGATACTAATATGAAACTTAGTTAATATTTTGCTACCATATAACTGGTTTCGGTTCAGACGAGGCATGCTGCTAACATACACATTCTGCCCATTTAGCAGCAATCTACAAGAAGCTGGTAAGGCTATTGTTACGCACACAAGGGGAAAACAACATAAAGTTCTCCTTACACTAGCGCGGTATGCGGTAGCGGTACCCATTTACATGGGAGGTATATGGGAGCTCTCAGTTCAGATACGGTATACCGCGGCTTATTTGCAGCGCAAATGAGTACCGCTGTACCACTACCGCTCTGGTTTGGAGAGACCTTAAACCACGAGGGCCAGGGCAAGACTAGACCCCATGGAACCGGTAGGATGAGCCATTAGACAGACCCCTCAATGCACTGATCTACTGATCTATCGGCTGCCTATAAAGGGAATGGTTTTCAATAATTCGAGTAGACAAGAGAGTCAGGTTTCTATAATAATCCAACATTTCGGAATATTATGAAGGAAACATTGGGAATGAATTTGATATGATGTTTTTACCACCTAAAGCGGAAATGGAACCAACACCTACACGCCTGGAAATTACGCTCCAGAAACTACAGATACAGCTGGTTCTAGGTTCCACCGAAAGCAGAAATAAGCTCTAACGCTGCTCTCAAGGAATCTCCGCTTTAGGAACTATAGATCCAACGTATGCGGGTTCTAGCTTCTTATCATCTAAAGTAGGAATGGACTCTGAAACCACACTCAAGGAATCTCCGCTTTAGGAACTACAGATTCGCCGTTTTATATTCTTTTCTTACCACCTGAAATGGAAACGGATTATGAGCCCACACTTAAGGATGGACTCTAAAACTACACTCACGGAATTTCCGCTTTAGGGATCAGGCGTTTTAGGTTCTTTTCTTAGCACCTGAAATGGAAATGGACTCTGAACACACACTTAAGAAATTTCCTCTGGAACTTCAAATCCGCCGTGAATGCATCATCAGAATGAATTCATACAGAATGAGCTAGTTCTCCTCTTGGGCACGTACTGAATACGCTTTTCCAAATACACCTCCGGGAACTATCTGCTCAATCAAATTTTCTCCACCCTCTCATTCCAATTAAAATTATCTCTAAAAAAACTTGTATGGGGCTGGGGACATTTTCCAAATGTTGAATCTTCCCTAATTTGAAATTATAATTCCTAAAAAAATTCCCCAAAATTTGAGGTTTGTGTGTGTATGTGTGTGTGTGTGGGGGGTCTACGTTAGAAATGACCCCAAAATGCATGAATTTTGGTTGATGAATTATCTCCTCACATTTTGGGGTATCTTTGGCCCGTCGCATATATTCAGATAATGGACGGAAAAATACTCGTAAGCATGGTGTGCGTTCGTCTGGGCACTTCTCGTGGTTCGATCTCAACTAAATTAGGTATGCATATTCCCTCGGCATCGGTTATCCTCAGCAGAGTACAGTGATGGCTTTTGGGACTATCGACCCTTCTAACGGTACTTTTTATTTGTTAGAGTCCAAAAGCTTCGCCGGAAATATTTTTCTAAAAAAGTTCATTCTACTCGTCCGTTCATTTCCCGTTGACCGATTTCAACTAAATTTGGTGGTTTTCTTAAATGATTCTTAGCATCATCCTTAGCACGGCTCGAGGACAACTTTTAACTTTATCGAGTTATCTAACGGTACTTTTAGTAGGATAAAATTGGACAGTCTTTTGCCTTAGGGCCGATCAAAGGCTAAGGCGAAAGAGGCGGTCGCCGAGGATGCCGACTCTGAAAGGGCGCTAAGAAGAAAGCCAAGTTGAAGTGTTGATTTTGTCAATTTAGAACTGAATTTAATATAATTCCATGTTATAAATATTTCGCGATTTATCCGTACGATTCGATTTCAAATCTTGGGCTTCATTCTCCAGTGAGAGTGACTTATCGACGATAGTCAATATCAAGCTAAACGGGCCGAACAAATTTAAGAAGTATGAAGCAAAACCGCTTGGACAAAAGTGGCGTTTGAAAAGTCACTCTCACAACCGTCCTTGTCCTAGTGATTCTGTAAGATCTTGTGAGCTTAAGTGAGGACGGAGGGTGTGGATACCAAATCCACGGTTCAGACCATCCCGGACACATAAGTGTCAAACCTCAGCGAGGGACAGGTTGGACGCGCTCTGGATCGGTATCGGTAGTTTAGGGCTGGGTAAAAAAGGCGTCACTCTCTGCCTCGCTTGTTGTTACAAAAAATGAAAATATTTTGCGCGTCTGCCCGATTGCAGTATGACAACCGGAGTAATTGCCTAACCGAGTCACACAGAAAACCATTTCACGCTCTTGCCACTAATACGGGTGCCCCTTGATGGAGTTAGCGCACCGCGTATTCAATTTTCGACAGATGGCATCCAACGTGGAGCCCAAAAATAAACCGTTTTTCCTATCGTCACCTATCCCCCAACAAGCGGTGTCGTAGTATCGTCAAAGGATGCTTTTGCATTGTGGGTAAAACGATTCGACCAAATGCACCTTTTGGAATTACCGAAATCGGGAGTTTGCTACCGATCTCCAATACTCAAACGTCTTCCCACCTTTGTGTGTAGGCACTGACCTTCTGTAGCTCTTTCATGTAACAAGTCGAATTTCGAAACTCGTCTTTGCCCGTCTTTTGCGAAACCTAGGAACAGGATGGGTAGCGCACTGACCAGGAATGAATCGTACTGAAATCATAATTTTTGACATTTTCTCTTGGTCAGCGGAATTTCTTGGAACTAGCACGCCTTTTTATAATGAGAATGACTTTTATTTGTCACAACCTGCCCCCTCCCTTCAACAATTTCATCGATATAAGTATGAAAAACCGCCGCTGGATAAGTCACCCTTACCGGAAAAAAGGTAAACCCGAGTTCAAAATTTGCATTCAGCGTCTAGTTTATGGTGAAAAACTGTTTTGAAAAAATGTGAGGAGGGAGGAGGAGGCGCCAAAATTTCCTTGCTTTCTCTCTAAGTTAGACTTTGGCCGTCCCTGGACTTATACTTCGCAAAGAAAGTTCGTTTCTCTCCTCTGGGTATTTCCCGTCGTCCGATTTCAACCAAATTTGGTATATTTGGGTGATTCTAACCATCCGGTGACGTTTTGGTACTTTTGAAGGTGCGAGTCAGGACAACAGAGCCTTATTGTAACCACCTATTGTCTGAACATAAAAGACATTTAGGAAATAAAGAACTTAACAGACAAAAGGGGCAGGAAGGACATAAAAGACAGTAATGGCATAGGGACATGAATGACATACAGAACTCAAAGCAAACTCAATCATTTCAAAGGCACATTTGCTCTAAGATGCGCACCTGAAGATTTTCCCCTTTAGGAAGATATTTTTCGATTTGAATTTTCAATTAGTCCGATCTTGTGCATGGAACGGGCCTAAAGTACCAATTAGCATCACCACTTTTTGAATCATTCATTGATTTTTTTTAATAATGCTTGAGTTGTGTATTTGAAATGTGCAACAAAAATCGCTCGTTTGACTATAATTTATGATTGGTTTAGCGATAAAGGACTTTTGGAATTAATTCTGCTAACCGGCTCGCATTGCACTGAAAGGGTTGTCACCCCCAGAAAGCCACCCTAGAACACTAGCTTCCGCTTGCTGAATGTATAGCAGCAGTAAGTCGTCCTTATGAAATTCATTTTTCAGCTTACTTCCATTGGGAATAGAGGGATAATAGGGAGCTCCTGGAAAGGGCTCCGTTAAGCAGTGCACTCTGGGCTCACCCTCAGTTCGATTACCGCTTAAGGCAAAATGAATTAACGTTTTTTTAGTGTCAAACTATTCTTTTTATGCATACACGTTTTATCCCTATTTCCTAAAGCGGAAATCAACTCTTGATTTCTGACTTAAGGTGCATTTCGGTAGACACACGATCGTCGCATATTGTTCGCGATTGTCGATAAGCTCATAGAGCGAGGAGCATTATTTGTACTATATACATACATCTTTTTGATCGACGCAGAGTGGCGCCTAGCAAAACGCATGTTTAGACAGTACGGACATATCGTGTATTCTGTGACATTCGAAGGAGCTAGTGACATTCTTTGATTACGCAAACAATATCTACGGTTACATAAATATAATAAGTAATACGTGTCATTCAATGAAATGCTGTTCATGTTTCATTTTTAAGTTTGCATCTTTTATGTAATTTTCATGTAATTCATTCATTCATTCATTTTCTTTGAGCAGATTAGCCTCATTATCGCGAAATCACGCGAGAATCTTCAGTCACGTTCAACTCCATTTTTATAATAATAATTTTCATATACTCGTATACGAGTACATACCAAAAGATGGTTCAGTTCAATTACGAGTACATATTCAGTTCAAATATTTGCATAAGGAGAACAGATAAGATACACTTTTCTATAAGCATACAGATATAGTAAGTTCGTGTGATTGATAGCATGACAACGATACACACGTTTTGATTGACTGCGACTGATTGAATGTAAACATCAATTATTCAGATTGTTTCTGTACGAGTATAATACTTATAAGACTCGGATTGATACAGATATTCTCATAAAAAACAAAACAGAGAACCAAACAAAAATCGGAAATTAGAAGATTATTTTTAGATTATCGTCATATGGAGGCTTTTCGATCCAATTATAAATGGGCGGAATCGAGGAAGAAGACGAAAAAAAGGACGAAAACAATTTAATAGACGCGAAATTAGTGAAATTTCGTGTCCTTGAAGTGGAGCCGTTTAATTGATTGTTTATTAAGATAATGGAAGTAAATGAATTGTTCTAGAATAGCCTCCGGAATTTTTTTAATTGGAGGCATTAAAAAGGAATTGAATTACAGAAATTACATGTTGATAAACACTTGCTTATTACTTAATCGGACTACAAGCTTCGGAAACCAAGTAATTATTTTAATATGAGATTCAACCACAATTCGATTTTAAAAAATTATTATAACTTAAAAAATATTTGACTAAGAACAACGAAAAGATACGATTCCTGCAACAATGTCGTTAGAAGGGAGTTGTGCCCCGATCGCATCAGATCAAGTTCGCACGTCCGATAGCCAAATCCCTCAAACAGAAGATTGAAAAGCATCACTTGAGTCAGACAATAAGGGAGTTACATACACGATAATCTGACCTGATTCTAAAGACATATATCACTCATTTAAGATTTGATAAGAATACAGCATCAGTGGGAGCAAATGCTAGCAAAATTGAATCGAGCCTTTGAATGCAAGTCATCGAGAAACGGCGAATTTCCAAGAAACGATGGACACAGCTGACGCCAACTGATGATACTATAAATGATTGTCAAGCTTCGATAATACCCAATCGCGTGGTCAACAAATCATCAGTCGAATTTACACAAGCACACAACAGAAATTAAGAGTACTTAATAATGTTCTCGCCTTCGCCTTGCCGCCCGTAGACCCAACAGAAGGACTCGTTGTGAAAATTAAAGCCGGCATAAGACGATTAATGAATGACATCAAAGAAGAGGTTGCTGGTTTTAGAAAAATCATCAACACAAGCAGACCACAAAAGTGGAGGATAGAGACATCCTACGTCAGCTCAATGAGAAACTCGTTTACTACTTAGAGGCCGACAAAGGCAATAATGTAGTAGTTAAGGACAAAACAGATTATGATTCTGCAGTGTTAGAAAAACTATCAAACGGGAATTTCTTTAAGTTACGCAAGGATTCCTTATCCGATTTAATTAAACGTGTCGACGGAGCTTTGAGGATGCCCGACCTGTCCTTACCACAAATCCGATGCCAACCACAAGAAAGGAACGACCTAAGAGAGATTATCGTCGATTCAAATTCGTCCACATATAATATTGCTAAATGGTAGGCCAACGAATTTCACGAACGAGGTAACGCATACAGCCAATAATGCAGTGAAGAGCTCCGCCGAATTAATCGACAAGCTGACAAATGTAGGAAACATACACGACAACGAAATGCTTGTGTCTTTTGGCGTAAAAGCATTGTTCCCCAACACATCCGTCGTGTCTGGCTAGCGATATATCAGCTGGAGCTATGGCTGAACTAACTTGGTAATACCCTGCAATAGAGAAAGTAATGAATGATTGAAAATTATTTCACATTTCGGGATGATTACTATAAAACCACAGCAGGAGTCGCAACGGGTAACCAAATATCCCCACTTCTCACCGAATGGCTCATGACACCAATCAAAACAACGATTGAGGAAAAAGGTGTAGTGACGAGACTGCGCCTTCAGTGGTGGACCTAGAAATTGAGTTTGGAGGGGCCCGACCTTGTTTGTTAACTGAAGAGAGTATATCCACATTTATTTAACTTATGGTCCCAAAGAGGCATGGGTCCGTTCGAAGCGTAGACGCCTTCCTCATTGGAGGGAAGCATGCAATAATGAACGTACGAAACCATGAACAATGTGAAGGTTAGGTGTAAGCGCTCCTGTACTTACCACAGCATATATGGACTGTCTCGCTCAGTGCCGTGGTCGTTCGGTCACGGCTCTACGATACTAATCTAGAGCGGGAAGTTCAAATCTCGGCGCGATCAAAAACACCCTGTGGGTACTAATAGAACTCTCACAATGCTCCGAGCTCCTTTATACTGATAAAGACGACGCGGACGCAACCCAGTTACGTAACCTAACCCATGGAGTCCAATAACTAAATTTGGTCAAGGTGTAGCAGGTTACGAAACATGTTCAAAGGAGAAGGGGTAGTCCTAAGGGCACCACAAAAAGCAACAAGTCAATTCTTTGCAGCCTGCAAGTTACGGTTAGCCTCGGTGCTCGGAGTAATCCACCAGGCTACTGCCCCAAAAATGAGTTAAACAGCTACATACATATTTCACCTTATCAGCAAAAACTAGGATCGTACCATACAGCACAAGAGGCTCGACTAGAAGTATCTTATGATTGTGAAGATTCACTTCTGTTTTGTTCGGATTAGCCTTTACCCCATAGTTATCAGTCATCTTTAAGAATCATCAAGTATTTCCAACATCAAACTCTATATATCAAACATTTTTGAGGGGGCACGGGCCCATATGGCCCCCTCTGGCAATGTGAGTCTTAAGTATGTCAATGACGTTCTCGCTGTCATTCAAAATAAAAGGTTGAGGATATTCTATCTGCAATCAACAGTGTCCACCTTAAGATAACATTCATGGTCGAAAAAGAGTCTAACGAAAGCCCTCCTTTCCTAGATCTATTAATATCGAATGTTGACGCCCGATTTGAATTTGAAATATACCGGAAACTAACCGCGACACAACGAACTATCTCAATAACATTAAACCATACATATGTATCACAAACGATGGCGCGTATAACTGTACGGTCCACAGATTAATCACGTACCCATTAGCACACGAAGGAATCCGAAAGGGAAAGTCCTTTATATATTTGGCACAGCTACTAAAAATGGATACGAAGCTCAGTACATCGAATGATTAGTCAAAAGGAAAAGCAATCGTAAATACAGAAAGGAGCATTCTGCCATGTTCGATCCGGCTATCGATGAAGACATCAGAAGGTTAAGCAAACCAATATCTCACGGCTTGTACCAAATGAAGTCATGTATACATCGGGCAAACAAAGCGCCTCATTACCACAAGATCCAACGAGGATATGAAAGATCTATCCAATGGCAGAAGACGCGTAATATGATCATCGGTAGCAGCACATATGATCGAGGAAAAGCATAGTGAGGACATCAACAATCTGATGTTGCTGCGACATGTAAAGAGACCGAATACCCTTGACACCTGGCAAAGCCTGAAAGTATTGCGCAAAAATCGAATCGAGCCAAATTACTTAACACCGATGAAGGAATATGTCCGTCGAAATTAATCAGATTTGAATCAGGTAGACCGAGCAGGTAAACTAAGGAGAGCGAATACCTAGAAACTCACACCCTTTCGCCACAGATCGGTGCCATGACTTTCCAGGACAAACCCCTGGTAAGCCTTCATTGGGAATTGGGTCCCATTTCATGGGCAATGCGTGACCTATCCACTGTCATTTTCGCCTGCGTATCAGTTCATCGATTGGCATCTGGACTCGTACGCCGACTCAGCTCTTCATTTGATATTGTTTCCAGCCAGAAAATTCTTCAAATTTGACGAAGACACGACTTAACGAAAACTTGCAGCTTTCTGGTAACCTCTACGGAGACTTTCTACGTGCTGCTCTCATACAACAGCATAGACAGTACCAGGGAGCGAAACTAGCCGAGCTTGGTCATAATACTGAGATAACTACATTCTCAGATTTAGACAACATGCCGAATGTGCATTTAGCCTGGTTGATACGAGCGATGTCCTACTCCGTACCACCATTTTCGGCAACAATGCTCCCTAGGTAGACGAATTGGTCCACCTTTACCACAAGCTGTCCATTGACACTGATGGCCATTGGACGAGTTGGATTTCTTCTTTTTCGCAACGGCGCGGCGGACTGTTGGTGGTATTAATCTTTAGCCCAACCGAGCTCGCCTCCCTCTTACTAAAGCCATTGCGTTTAGATCAACGATTTTGTGGGAGAGTAGGAATATGTCAGAGTAGTCAAGATGTAAGATGTTAAGGTTCATCATCTGTGTGGTCCAGATACGGTTGCATTGCATGCAACACATCGCCATGAGGAGTAGGATCGCAGGGAGGATACACCCCTGCCGAACTCCACTCCGGATCACAAATTCCCCCAACACCTTACCTTTATGCAAAACGCGACATTCATGGGCATAGATGCGTAAATTCGTGAAATCTTAGAATTAAAATTAAACGATAGAATTTTTTTTATAGTTTTAGTTAGTACTTTTATTTTATCAACTTTTATTCCTTTATTATTCCTTTTGCGAGATTCTGGCGAGATGAATCTCGCCTGACTCGATCCATTGCAAGAATAAGAAAATATACTATACACAATACGAGTACAACAGCGACAATGAGTCTATGCAGGCGAGACGCAAGAGAATCTATTCAAAGAGTCGCAGGGCGTAGGCGTTAGTCAAACTATATTTTACGCACAATTTTTGAACTACTAACTTAAAAACCTGCTACATAAGCATGATTGCACAAAAACCAAATACGTAAGCGTCAGCCGTTTTCCGATATTTTTATCAGAATATTTGCGATAACGAATCGTCGAACACACCTCCATTGACAAATATTTGGAAATTTGCCCTCGTTTCTGGGGGTGCAACTGTACACATTTCACATTCATGAAAAAATTGTGATAAGATATTGTAAATGAGTGAAAGTTTATTTTTATCGTGCACTTTTATCGCACGAAATTGTTGGTGATTATTAGGAAATTTTCAATACGCATCAGTTTTTTTTTTGTGAACAAACGATTGAATAAGACATACCTGAAAGGGGGCCAGAACGTTCAAGTAATTCAATGGCAATGTCAAAGCTTAACGAGATTATGGGAACTCTGATATGACTATCAATAATAAGCATACTTCCGATAATTTTATTGGATTAAAATTTATAATATAAGTATTAATTTTTGACAAAGCAACTGATTTAAAAAAAAATCCTAAACCGTTTTGCTAAGCCCACCTGGGGTAGGTTCAAGGCACGCAATGTAGGATCCACTCAGGTTAGGAAAATGACCAGGGACGCAAAATAGCAGTCATTCCTGATGGTGCAACTCAAATATCGACCGATTCATTCCCCCAGCTACTCGTGGGACTCGCACGAAATCTCAAAATATGTCCTAGACCTGTACAGTCCTAGTGATGACACCAAAACTTTAAATAGGCAACAGCCATATGCATTAAAATTGTGAAGCTACGATGAAGGAAGCTTTGTAAGGAAGGTACGCGCCATTTTGAGACGAGTGAGCTTTTTTATCACAACTTTATAGGGGAGATAGAGGCAAGATCCTATTGCCCATCAACTAACTACAGCCACACTACATATTTTACATTTGACCAAAATTTCAAGTCGCAAGTTCCATTCAGTGGATAGTTACAATATATTTGCAGGAGATGTAGGCGTTCTTTTGGTCCGATTATGCTCGTTTTAAATACCTACCAATTGCAATCTTTTATGGCTGCTACAGACATCACACACCAAATGTCAATTCAAATAATGTCCATCCATACAATGGCCTTCGATGGGCCATCAGGAAATTGCGCATAGTAGGCAATTGAAATTGAAAGCTGTCGTTCTGTGTGTCACGGCAGTTTTATTTAAGCGGACCGCATACGACAGAAGGTCGGTGATAGTAGCATTTGCAATAATTGTGTAGTAGCCTGTCAACTTAATCAGCTGTTCAAAATTACGTACGCGGAGGAAAATGGCTCTCGAAGCCATTTGTGGCCATTCCATGGTCCATCACTGTTGACAGAAATGACGGTTACGCGGCATTTGCCACTGAACGCCATCCGCCCGTTCAAATAATGGTGATGCCCTAAAATTGCCGGAGATGGGATATTGCCTGTAGCAGGCTTTACAAACATTTGGTCAACATTTCAAGTAACAAGCTTTATTCTGTCTAATGTTATCGCATATTTAAAGTATCATTTGTAGGGGAGGTAGAGGTTTCTTTGATCGGATCTTACCCATTTTCAATACCAACTCACTAGATATTACTACCAATATCCGACCATTCTCAACTTGTTATAGCTTCATCCTATCGAAAGTTATCGTAGTTTAAGGAATATTTAATTTTTTGACATTTGCAGGAGAGGTAGGCGGTCCTTTGGTCTGATTATGCCTATCTTGTTAAAACTAGCTTCTAGCAGCTAGCAGTTTCTCATCTGAACTTTATATGCCCCTAAATTAGCTATCTACGTCGCGTCGATGGGTTCAAGAGTTATAGACAAAAGACGTGAAAAGCAGGGTAATACGAGGATCTTTGTACGAAAAGTACCTGTAGTTTCCAACTGATCGGACAAGCAGACGGACAGATGGACAGACGGGCAGATAGACGGACAGAGGGAGAGGCAGACCGATTGCATTAGTTTCTAATCTAAGTGTAATAAAATGTAAACCCCACAAAGCATATTTTTTTAGTGTCAAGTCTCAGCATAACTACTCGCAGTGAGCTAAAAATATTATGCTGGCCGGCCGAGCGGTCTAGGTCAAAACTTTACAACACGGAGTACACAGGTTTGATGCTGCCCCACGGCGAAAAAAGTTAACGATTAGCTGGCTATCCTGCGATGGGGGTAAAAAAGGATTTGGAAGTTTAGAAAACTGAAAAAAAAAACGAATGGAGAAAAAACTTAGAGGGCTTAAAAAACGCAGTAAAATTAATATTTTTTTATAGATTATAGTATCTGTAGATTACCTTTTAAATCACCAATTTGATTAAAAAAAATAATTCCAGCAACATTTAATACTTAAATCAGTAAAGTTTATGGAAGCAATTGTATTACTTTCATTTTATCAAAGTCTAATATAATTTTGGTGTCGTCATATGTATATGTAAACCGAATTAGCATTGATAATAGACCAAGATTTTTAACTGTGTCGAAAATGGAGCGGATAATCTAACCAGTATGAAGCTACTGAGAAGATATGCCGTGCTTAACTGCCTTATCTCGACTCTCCAGAGGGCGCACGTGATCCTCCCTGGAGAGGACTCTTTGGACCGGCCATAATGCGTGCGCTATGTCCAATTGGGGCATGAACCTTGCACTCAAAATACTCCTAGAATCAATGATTAGGCGAGAACCTGAGGTTTGAAGGGGACGAAAACGAGGTAGTCTCCAAAAACACAAGACGGTGCAGTAAAGGCCAAAGCCCAAAGCCAGAGGAACAATAGAAAAAGCTCTTACTCAGTACAAAATAATGTTTAGACCGAGATGCAAATAGTTCCACGCATGCAAATAAGTTTTATAACTCTAGAAGCAACAGCTATAATTTAAAGGAAACCACCCTCTAGAAGAGTGATAAGGACAACAACACATCAAATCAGCTGTGTCTGTTGATTCAAAATTCAAAGGCTTTTTAGCTACCATTATATGCGTGACATGGTTTATCAATTTCATGTGTGAGTTACCATTTTTGGACATTCACAATTGCATTCGTACATTTTCGCTCATGTTTTAGGTTGCCAATACCGCAAAACAACAAACGTAAGTATTTACATCTCTTTCTGCAAATGGTCGTGGATATAAGGCCCCCATAGACTATGCGATTCATCGTCAGACGACAATGCTATTCATCGTCGGATCAATCTGGCGGTGGATCGCCACAAAGAATCTGATGGTCAAATTTATAAGGAACTGTAAAAAAAATCGTCAATGATAAGCACATACACTGTGCAATCAGTGTGACAACCACAATATCATTAGAGCAATTTGACGACAGATCATATGTAGGCTTTACTTTTCACTTTTTGCGTATCCATTGTGTATCGACTACGGACACAACACATATGCACCTAAAACGTTATGAGCAATCTTTGCTTATTTTGTACTAAGTTCAGGCACTTCTTACATGTGCTCTGTGGCCAGCATCTCAGGAATGTCTGCGACCAACCCCCGCAGGCTGTTAGACATTAGGTTGCTAGAGAATCCTGCAGCCAAGATGACTAATTCAAAAAGTGCGTTAAGAGGAAAGAGATCCGTATCGCACGGAGACTATGCTAACATTGCTCACAAAGCAGCTAGCAGCTGGGATTTTCTTCTCGAAGGTAGTGTCAATATTAGTCCTGGTGCCTATGCGCGTCCAAATGACGCTGAACGCCGCATCACTTAAACTCCTCCCTCTTTGATACCTACCTATCTGCGTTTCAATTCACATGATGTCATAGGACGCAGCGTCACTCTGTATTATATAAACCGGGCCACATAATGTCGAACGTGAACTTGATATTGATATGAAGTATCTTGAAACATTCGGACGAAATAACAAAGCATCGCTTGAATAAAAGTGATCCTCAAGCGAATGGTTTGAGCAACTTACACAAATCACTAATTGCGATCGTGTTCCGCTTTGGAGTGTATGTGGTCCGGCTTAATAAAAATTGATCCGCGGACGCGTGAACTGCCACAGATAGGAGCATAAGACCCGGTACACATGGACGTTCAAATGACGCCGCGTCACTTAAGCTCCTCCCTCTTTGATACCTATCTGCATTTCAATTCACATGATGCGATAGGACGCAGCGTCACTCTGTATTATATAAGCCGGGCCACATAATAGCGAACCTTAATTTACAATTTATGTTAATTTTAATAGTTTTAAATAAACTGTTTTTTGGCCATAACTTCTAAAATATAAGGAATTTCGCATTTTTGACACCATTTGCGCCCCCCTTACAAACCCCCATCCGGGCTGAGGAGGATCCATTCCCACAACTTTTTTTTTTCAAAATAAATTGTCAATTGTAGTAGTCACGATTAACAATTAATTATTGTAATTGGCATTTAAAAGTGATCCTCAAGCGAATGGTTTAAGAAACATCATACAAATCAGACATTGTGACCGTGTCCGTGTTCCGGGTTCGAATGTAAGTGGGCCGGCTTATTAAAAATTGATTTGGGGACGCGTGAAGTGACGCATATAGGAGCAGAAACCAGCGGCATCCCAGATAGCTATCGCGACGGCAAAGTGACGCCGATAGCTATCGGCGTCCCTTGTGCATCGCTCCATTGCCCGCAATATATTTTTTCCTATTCGATTGTGTCATCCGACGTCATTTGGGCGTTCATGTGCACCGGGACTTACACTCCAGCTATCCTTCTATCGCTTTACGTCCGAAGAGCAGACTCTCATACAGGACGCTCTCCTTGAGGAAGTTCTCAACGAGGAGGTTGGTTAAATCTGAGCTCGATGCTGACACTGCTGCAAAATCCGCTTTTTATAAAAATTCCCTAACAATTATTGCAATAATGAACGATGTAATTGTTGCTCACATTTCATTTATACTTGTTGCAGAATCCGTTATGAAATATTCGCTGCAACTTCCAATTAGTCCATCAATGTCAATGTCATTCATGACAATTGCCATTATTGTTACCCACTCATCCTCAGATACATATATAGTACTTCAGACGCAATTCCATCAATACTAGAAACTCAACAAGGCAGTCTTTTATGATACTTCTAGACCAGCTGTTCCAAGAGAAGGCCTTGAACGATTGCATAACAATACTCTTCAACACTACAGATGTCTGAGATACTTTTTCTTACGAAACCTGTTGAATTTCCATAACAATATCCAAAATAAAAAGAAGCACGCGACAAGGCGTTCCTTTTCGTGCGAAAAGAGGAGGATTAAAACTACTCGTATAATCAGGCAAACAAGTCGCAAAAATTGTTTAAACAGTGAAATGCCTGATAAGAATAAGAATAGAATATATAAAAATAAATTAGTTTTTTTTTGTTGCGAATCGTTGTATGTATAGAAGAGGGACTAGTATTTCTATCCACTAAATTTCATTTTTGTTTAGGTAAAGAAGACGTAAATTTGCATACATACGTGTATTTACGTGGAATATGTATGTACAATAGATTGAATAGTAATCATTTCATTGGGAGATTTTTTTTTGGTAAAGATCGAAGAAAGAATTTCATTTTTAGTTGAATGGTTTCAGAAAACATGTTCCAGTTAGCAGCGGAAACTGGTCTCCTATCTCCGACCTATTGATATTATTCTAACTCGGAATGCGTCCTTGAAATCAATGGAAATTTATTCTTTTGTCTAATCTTTTGCGATAATTGACACATTGACATTTAAATTTAGCTGTTAAATTGTAGGCATATCAGTATAACAGTCAGGGTCGCGAGAGGAAATCCGGGCTCGGGACTTAGCAACTATGGGCCTATACGCAAAATGTTTCAAATACTTATAACAATTTTTAAGAAATGTTTTTTTTTATTTCTTTTTTTTTTTTGCATAATTAAAAAAAAAATATCTTTACACAGTGTCAGCTTTACAAAAAAGAGCACTTGAGGCACATGTTCTTCAAGTGGCTTTATTGCTCTAATATTTAAACGCCTTTCAGCTTCTGAATTGTTTGAAGCTTATTTCTCTCTCAAATGAAAGATGGAATCTTACCAGGTGGAACAGTTCAAACAGGTCAAAAAAGGTAGTCAGCATTAAAAAACATGAACGAAAACCCCTAGAAAGTTCACTTGAAATCCACAACCACGGCCAGCAACTTTTCTCACCTCAGAATGAATATAATACATCAAGCATTGGAAGCATACAAATTAAGATCCTTTCCCAGTGGGTAACTGCCTGGCCATGCTTGAGTGGGCACGTCACAAAAACCATCGCGACATTGGACCCTATCGCGGTTCATGTGTGTTGTAGCTAATGCAGCAGCCTTTGTACCTACCTAGTAGTTGGGGAAGCTCAATTATCCGAAGATATTTTTAGACCGTAGCTGATGAAATATTAAACGAAAGTAATCGATAAACTCATCAGGATGTTTTCCCATTTTCACTGAAGTACTTAACGAGGGCTTTGACATTTGATCGATTATGTTCTGAAAAAGACAGCTGTGGTAGCTGAAGGAGTAGAGAGTTGATCTCTTTTTGGAGTGCTGGCGGGCTCAAGTTCTGCAACGAACAATTTTTTTCCCTTTTTAACTGTTTTCGGTAAGCGATTTGCATACATACTATATAACTCTGTGTCAGTTCTTCCAACGGCACACCGAGACAGGGCCCTCATATTTCCACCGATCAAGCCGAGTTTGGACTGAGTAAAGACCGAGCCCTACGCCGGGACAAATGGAAAATTGAAAACGGAAAGAGGAAAATGGAAAATTGTTGTATAGAAACATGTTATATATGGTATCTAAATTTTCATGCATAACGTTTCCTGCTCTTCTAAAAGCTGTCGGTTTTGTATATATTCAGATGAATCATTAATCTTCCGTTCTTGAGAAACGATAGATTCGTATCTGCTTTTGTCAACCGACTAACTAACCGACTTTTTCCTATCCGTGTTTCGGATTCCCGAGCACCTTTAAAATCGCGGGCCCGGAGCGTTTCGCCCCTTCCGCCACCCCCTTCTCAACGCCTCTAATAACAATGTAGGATGAGGCAATGAAACCAGAGATGTTTTTCTTTTGTAGTACGACAAGCTCGACCACTCAGTCTTCGTGGAAAACCCTATGAGATTAACACAAAAAAAGTCAATCGCTATATAATTTCTATGCCGTTCTTAAGGCAAGTTAATGTTTCTATAATTCAAATTCACGCTTGTTCAAATCAAATTAATGTTTTTTTTTCAAAACCATTTAACGCCTTTATAAATCAAGTTAACGATCTGTCAAAACAGTTTAGTTGACAAATCAGGGGTTTGCTGCAAAAAAGAAGTGGCACCATTTTTGTAAAAATTTCGACAAATCACAAAAAAACAAACTGCTGCACAATATATTTTTGAGTGAAAATATGATCATAACATGTAAAACAAATGAAAATATTTATAAAATTTAGTGCTTTTGTATAACATGAAATTTTAAATTTCCAGCTGTTTTTAAAATTTTCCAAAAAAGTTTGACAGAAATGGGGCTACCTCCCTTTTACAGGAAACCCCTAAAATCTTTAACTTGTTTCGCAAAGGCGTTAAATGGTTTCGAAAGAGCCTCTAGGACTCGAATTTATAGTTTCCGAAATATTCAAGGAAAACTGGGAAAAGGAAGTTTTGACATCATCTGACTTACCCTTCCGGACCCCCCTATCAACGGAAACTTGGAACCATATATGTAAATTGAACATGATTTTTTCCCTGTTATTATAAAAAATCAAAATATTTAAAAAAAAAACCTGAAAAATACCCTTCAAGCAGGGCTGTCGAGAGGGGGTGCGGAAGGGGCGAATCGCACCGGGCCCGTGTTTTTTAGGAGGCCCTTTAAAATATAAAAATAAAAAATAAATTTTCCCATAACGCATTTCATATATTAACTACAATATGGTATTTATGAAATCAAAATTATTCTTAATTAATACATATTATAGATTTTTCTTATATTAGTAACCCTGGCACTCTAGAGACTGATATGGAATTGACCGTGGCGATAATACAAGTGTTTTCAAAGCGATTTCATTTGGTGTTGCCATTATTTCTAATGGGGCCCCATGAAAGTTGTATCCCGGGCCCAGATTTTCTCTCGACGGCCCTGCCTTCAAGTCCCCGTTGATAGAGGGTCCTATCAATGGGGACTTGGAGCATATATTCAGAGGACTTTCCACATCAATTGTGTAAAATTCTAAAAGTTCGGGATTTTTTTTATTCTATTTTTCATTCGTAGCGTTAATTCAAGGTTGAAGTAAATTTGATTCATCTCCAGACCATGTTTTTTCTTTTAAAGCGTATTATTCGAATTTTCTTAAATCTGAAGCTAGCAAAAAAAATATACCATTGGAAAGCTAACACATTGGGACAACTTTTGTCAAAATAACAGCTTCTTCAGTTCAAAGTACCGTTGTAAAATTACCATTTATATTTTCGCAGAAAAATCGATTTTGACATTTCTATAAAGTTTAAACAGTTGTATCTTTGAAGTAACGGTGAATTTCGCAACCGGGAAATTCGTTTTATCTGAAATTTTATGTAGTTTCTGAAAATGAGGTGAAATCTGGGATTAAATGATTGGGAGAGTTGCAAATTTAGATTTTGTTCGGCAAGTCAAGCTGTTTGACTCAATTTACAAAAAATGCTATAGGTAGCTCTGTAACGGTTACAAACAGAGTGTAATTTTGGTGACAATTTTCCACAAATAAGCGGTACTATCGACCGGTACCGCAGTGTGTTGAGGCATCAGTCTCATGTTCGACTACTGGCGTTTCGGGTTCGAGTTCCGTCCACGACGACCTTCGTGGAGGTGCATCCTGGCAACTGCATTCTCCAAAACCGATTTATGCCGTCGAAACGTCAACTGGGCCACATGGAACAGTTAACGTGCTATGCCCCACAAGGGTTTAGGGCAATTGAGAGAGAGAGAGATTTTAAAGTATTTACCATTCGAAGTGGGACACCTTATACATATATTCGGTTCGGCCCGAACTATACGAACATACTCGTACAAAATGTCTAATCTTCGAGTAGTAAAAAAATATGTTTCTATTGTATTATTAGATACCGAGCCCAAGTGCAGTGCAGGGCTTATCGAAATTTGCCCAATTTTTCAGTTAACCATGGGCTGAAATTAAAGACTTTGATAATACCTAAACACATCAAAGTGTTGGCTGATTCACCCAACATATAGGCTTTTATCATTTTCCTTAGAAAAATATAAACTTTTGGTTTTATGTATCTTGTGCTCAAAGCCTTCTTTTGGTAACAACATTAAAAAATTGTTCAAACACAGAACGCACAAAAAACGTGACTCAAATGTTTGCTCCAATCAAACATGCATCGAATGCACTCATTTTTGTTTTCATTACCAAGAAACCTTAATTAAGTTCAGTGTCAATTGTGAGCTCATAATGTTTCATGGAAACACAACGCCAATTACATGTTTTATTAGCAAAAAAAACTACATATGTATTCTATTGATAAGACAAGTAAAATACCCGTAGATAAGGTCTAGAATAGAAACAACCGGAGTCCGAAGCGTATATACCCTAGACTTGTACAGACTTAGTGGTGATACCAAAAGTACTAATTGGTAACGACCATATGCATGAAAAGTGAGTTTTCTATATGGCCAGTTTATAGGGGAGGTTGGCAATCATTCGGGAGGATCTTGACCATTATTAAAATCAATTAACTAACCCATTCTACAAATATTTGTCGAATTTTTCAAGTCGCTAGCTTCATTCTATCGAAAGTTATTGCTTATTTGAAGTTTCACTTATAGGGGAGGTAGGGGTTCCTTGGGTCGGATCTTGCTCATTATTGCCACCAACAAATAAGATCATGCTACAAACATTTAAACAAAATTTCATGTCTCTAGCTTCACTCTATCGAAAGTTATCGCTTATTTGAAGTTTCATTTGTAGGGGAAGTAGGGGTTTCGCAGGTCGGATTTTACGTATTTTCAATATTAGCCAACTGGATTTTATTACAAACATTTGACCAAAATTTTAAGCCGCAAGCATTATTTTATCATAAGTTATCGCTTATTTTAAGTTTCATTTCTAGGGGAGGTAGGGGTTCCTTAGGTAGGATCTAACCCATCTTAAATACCAACTAACCCAATCTCATTTCAAACATTTGACCAAAACTTCAAGTCGCTGGCTTGATTCTGTCAAAAGTTATCGCTTATTTGAAGTAGCATTTGTAGGGGAGGTAGGGGTTGCTTGGGTCGGATCTTGCCCATTTTCAATACCAACTAAGTAGGTCTTACTAGCAACATTCCACCAATTTTTCAACTCGCTAGTGTCATTCTATCGAAAGTTATCGTAATTAAAAGAATATTTAATTTTTTGAAATTTTGTAGGGGAGGTAGGCGTTCCTTTGATCTGATTACGCCCAACTTACTAGAACTCAAGCAGCTTCCCACCCCAGGGGTACATGCCAAAAATCAGGTGTCTACGTGAATTGGTTCAAGAGTTATAGACAAAAAACCCGAAAAATAGGGTAGTACGGGGCTCTTTGCAAGAAAATCACCGTTAGTTTTTAACTGATCGACTTGATTTTTTCAGGAGAGTAAAAGATTATCCTCGCGAGCAATCTGTTAAAGTTAGAGCTTTTCATGCTTGTTAAATCACGAGTTATTAATACATTTAACTATTGTACATATGTAGGGGAGGTAGGCGTTCTCTTGGCCTGATCATGCCCATTTTCAATACCAACCAACTAGATCATACTTCCAACATCTGACCAAAATTTCAAGGCTCTAGCTTCATTCTATCGAAAGTTATCGTGCGAACGGACAGACAGACAGACAGACGGACAGACGGACAGACAGACAGACAGACAGACAGACAGACAGACAGACAGACATGGCTAAATCGAATCAGGAGGTGACACTGAACATTTATATATATACATTGCTATACCTCCGGAGCCTCCTTTAAGGTGTTACATATTTCCGTCGTGACAAAAACAATATACCCTATACTAAAAGTCTAGGGTATAAAAATAATAATCTTATACTCACTTTGACATCGCCGAACATTTCCTGTAGATCGTGACTTTCGCTACCCAACGCCACATGATAGAGAATATCTTGGTCCATCAATTCAATGTTTGGATTTCGTAGTTTAACGCTTCCATCGGCATATCTGCAAAAGATAAATTTTTTATGAAATTATTGGTATGGATGACGTCGTGGAAGAATTACTTTGGCTAAAAATGTATGTGTAAGGTGTATGCTAGCAACTGTACCATCCCAAATTTGTATGTTAACGAAACGTTACCAAGGCATTGTTGGAGATGTTGTCCCGCCCATGCCCCACGGGAGAGATTAAGGCAATTAGTTTAGAATATAAATATGTATGTGCTAATTTTTACGTTTAGATCGCATGGACTTCTGTCAAAATCCATGTAAAAAAGAAACAATTGATACAATTTAAGACGACTTGCGGTCTAAATGCGGTCATTATTATTATAATAATAGCCTTTTTAAACGAACAAAGAGTCGAAAGTGAATTGGTTGAACGTCAACTTGTGCAATAGACGGGTTGGTGTGCATCCGAAGATGCCCGTGTGGACGGACCCTATAATAATAATAATTAACTCTAGCGTAGACACGCTAGAGTTACCAACATCGTAGGCACTGCGACCTTGCGATCTAGTGTGCCATAGCCTTTAATTAATGCAAAAGACCCTCAACCAGCCTGATAAAGGCTAGTAGTAAAGTAGGTCCTTTGTGGGAGCACTCCTAATGACAGCGAAGCTCACAGTGATATCATCAAGAAGTCTAATCCTGGAACGAGCGACCGTCGGGCATTCGCAGAGAAGATATTTGGTGGACTAAATGTCCTCCAGGCAAAGCCGGCATTCCGTCTAAGTGGACAGACTCATTTTGTTGAGGTCATCTCTCACTCAGTGGTGTCCTGAGAGGTAACCCATTAACAACCTTAGGTCCGCTCTCCCGAGGCGACTATCTTCTTTGAGACCGTGGGGGGTAATGAGATCCTTGGCCTGCCAAGTCCAGTTCGTCAATAGTCCCCTTCCTTATAAACGCCGCCCTGGCAGTGTGGACGGAGCCTAAGGTAAAATAATGACTGTGAAGGTCGGGCCGTGCCATCTGGTGAAGATTATGGCCCCTCAACGAGCTAAGCTGCGGCCTACGCTCGCTGTAGCTCAGTTCGGGAGACGTGGGCGGGATTTTCGCCGCTCGTTGCCCTGTCTTACGTATTAAATAAACTCATATGCCAAGGGAAAGACAACACAAGCCAATGGGTAGAAAAAATGGGAAAATAAAACAAATAGGGCACAAAGGAAAGAATGGCTGTCAGGCGACTCAGACGCCCTCATGCACGCATTTTGATCCTTGCCTTCTCGGCCGACGTCCACGACCCCCTCTAAAAAATTGAGTCACCCTCTCCTATCAAGATGACATCGCATCCACAATCCACTTGTCAAAGTATGGAGCCTGCAACTTAAGGTGCACGCCACCACTAAATTTGGATATTAAAATAATTTTTCACAATTTACATATTTGCGAAAAATATTTCGAACAAAACAAACGGTAATTCACAGTATATTTCTACACAGCGCCCGCGATTCCCCCCACCCGCCGAAGTATCTGTATGGTGGCTGTTTGTATTCGCTCGTCACTGATCCAAACCGTCCGATTCATATAGGCTCTTTGTACGATTGTATCGAACGGGGCTAATATTTTTGGCCGAGTCAAAGAAAATGGAGTACACATAGTTATAAAAGATAGCACAGAGGGTGCCTTTTTTTGTGTATAACGGGTTAGGGTAGGGTAACTCGTGAAAGAAAAAAACGATCAAGGGAAGCTATCGAGGTTAAATTTTTAAATGTTGTCTACCCTGATTGGCTTCAAAATTGACAGTTGCTTTCCGAACTCGTTCGTTTCTCTTCATGTGCCAGGCAGTTACGAATACGGCCGCATAAATTACGAATGAACTGTACGAATTGATTAATGCATCATCGTCGGAACTTGACACCAATTGTCAAATTAACGACAAGCATACCAAATAGGCGCGTTTTTTGATACAATTGTACAATCTATCAAGTGGAGGTTAGCCACCCAACTGACCTGTACAGGTTTACGTTGTTTTTGTAATGCATGGAGATACCCTAACCTGCACCGAATAGATGTTCAAAGAAAAAAAAAGACACATATAGGAATATCTTAAACCTAACAGAAGCACACCATTTTGTAATTTTGATTTGGTGGTTTCTCAACATATTTCAGTCTCTCAAAATCAATTTTATTTTATTTCCAAAGAAAGCTATACTAATACTATTTTATAGTAGAGTTAATTGAGTCAGGTGTGTATACAGTCGCGCCTTATAGAGTGCTACATATACATACCTTCTGCGGATCATCAACCTTTTCACGACTAATGTCGTAAAATGAAATTTTTAAAAAGTCTTGGCAAATTAGATTAATATACGAATAAGATAATGCATTAATTTCATCCATCGATGCAATTAAAATATAAAAATATTAATTTTTAATATGCTGATTATTACAGCCGAAATTGAGAGGTCGCAGCTGGCAGGTTCGATTCCAACTACGAACAAATTCAAACAGTTACTTTCCAGCTGCCCTCAAGTCGACTCAGCCGTAGGTTGATTTTATAAAAATTAATGGAGTGAAGGCGGGACGTGCGTTATACTTTGACAGTAAAAACTGAAACCACATTGAAATAAAGTGCTCAACTAGACTTCAAACAGCATCTTTCGATTCAGAACGAATTTTCCATGTCAATGTCTCTTAGATATCAGGAATTCTGATTTCCCATATGTGTAATTTATGTCGAAGGCACGTTAATGGGTGTGAATCATTCGTTTATGCACTCATATAAAATTATATGAATCTCCAACTCGAACAGCGTACTCTGTCATTTGTCATAACTGACAAAATTAGTAATTCCCTAAAGCACCGACATTAACAACAAAAAAATCTCACTATGTGCATAAGAGAGATTTCATATAATCGGTGTCTCACGGGCTCATGAACTCACCGGCACATCGACCGATGGATTTATCATGGGCAAAAATCTGACTCACGAACTCCGTGTGAAAGCTTTGATTTAACTCTGTACTTTTGGTAAGCTTGGACCCATGCTAAAAGCATTATGGACGCACCGGCTCATCGACATATACGTGTGAAAGTAGCCAAAACATCCAATAACTTGTAGTAATGTACGCAGGCCCGGTTACACGGTTCCAGACTGTGGATGTAAACAAGGTGTCATTGTATAGGGATGCAATATATCCTGCCTAACTAACCACGCCTCAAGGCTATATCTGATTATTTTCCTTAATGCAACCTATTGTCAAAAATAAAACAAAATAGTAAGGTACCCTTGGGATTACCAATTTCGGTTTCACTGACCACATAAAATTACACTGGCCTCACATTGGGCGCCGAATATTTTCGGGTTTTTTTTTTCGACTATTTCCTACCGTAAATTTTTACTGAGGTTGGATAAAAAAAAATCCTCAAGGTAATCTACCTAAAAATTTTGTTTAATTTGAGCAAGCTGGAAAGTGAACAAAAGAAGAAGGCAATACAAATATACAGTCTTGAGCTAGGGACTAAGATCAGTTTTCGTGCGAAATCTCATACAAAAGCTGTCAAAAATTGGGGTGGCACGAAACATTTTCGCTACGTCGATACATACTAACATATTTCATTCGAACAAAAAAGTCTTTACATTATTATGAGCAATTTTCACGCAAAAACAATTACTCTGCACTTTATTTCGCTTGAAAACCGGTCTTTTGAGTAAGAAGGGAAGTTCAAGTGTTGTGTAGAGCGTATCCGCGGCGCTCTACACAACACGCGTGTTGTGCGCAAGTTTACACTGTTCTGTCACTATCACGGGAGGGATAAGTGCAACATTTTCGCATGAAAATGTTAGTACCAGCCTAAAAGATGGACTTAAGGTAGCTTTAGATAAAAGTTCTAAAAAGGTTTCGGTTTTTGTTTCTATAGCTGGCGCTATGGCAACAATAAAAATAAACAAATAAATTTATTGTGGAACGAACTGACAGGTGACACCTGATATATGCGACGCCCTGTCAGATCAAGCCCCTATGCCTATACACATAATCAAATTAAAAATTTCGTAGAATTGCAATGAATCGCGTAATTTTTTGATTCGAACCATTTCTCGCAAAAATATTTGTTTTAATAATTGTCAAAATAAATGTATTTGTGAAGAATTACTTGAAATTTTCAGAATGATGGTTACGCGTACAGAAAGAAACACACATTAAACTGCATGGCATTGAACGGCCTCAAAACAGCACTTAACTACCCTGGCAGTACAGGTGGACGAGTTTTTGGATCATTGTATAAGCCTCCTGTATTTCCATGTATCATTTACTAACTTTCACTAAAAACTTTTCACAGTTCGTTAAACAAAAAGTTATATCTAGCATATTTCAACTTTTGGTTCTATGTACTGTTGCTTCGAAGGTTCGTCGTTTTTCTGCAGTCATGCTCGCAACTGTTAGAAAAGAGATCCATTTCCTGCTGGTATTTGAGGTCCACCTGACAGTCCTTAGTCCTCGCTTTTACACAAGATTAAAAAGAGTAATGATGGATGATTACCGTCGTCTTAATTCCCAGACTGTTCCAGATCGTTATTCTGGACATTAGCCATAATGTTACTTGTTGCGAAATATTTTTGACACTTGACTTAATTTCAGCGTATCATCAAAACATTTGCTGCGTTCCTAAAAAAATCGCTGAGCCAGCGCTTCACAGTTGCCGACCAGCACATTGCGATTATTTTCGTGTTTTAGAAACGGCATATCGTCTGTCTCATTTATCAAATGCCATGTTCAATTTGGCATTTGACAGAAAACTCTAAATTTCTTGCTTTGATGTGTCCCAGGTGACACAAAGATATGGTAACAACCTTTTTTCCCACAATTGTAAGACCAACCTTAGTTTTCACTTAAATTGTATTGCGTAGAAATATTAATGAGAAGGCCGACCAAGGGTATTTTTCCACCTCGAGTGATTTACCGGTTAGGCTGGGTGGAGTCAGTCATAAGTTAGTAGTTTTAAATACGCAAATAGGAGAACTGTTAAATAACGAGTAGTAGAAGTAGAATTCAAGCTCATTGGTTGTTTTTAATATATTTGCAGGCTCGGTCCACCAATTACACACACCCGATCCAGCCTCCTGACGACGTAAATACAAATATGCTGGTATATGTTAAATAAATGGCTATCATAAAAAAAATGGTGTATATTTTCCTGACCATATTTTAATATGGTCTTACACAATAAGGTTTAACAATTACGTTTAAAACACAACCATCGGCCATACACAACACACCCGAGGTTAGAATCGAAGTTTGATAATTGTCGCAAATGTCAAATATTGCGCTAAGCCAGAAAAGCGAGAAAATTTATGTTGACTAAAAGTGCAAGTGCTGTATTGTGTTCTCCTTTTGGACTCTTCGAGCTCACTCGAATAACGTTTGGACTGTGTAATGCGGCTTAAACATTTCAAAGTTTTATCCACTAAAGTCCTCAAGGCCCTGCGAACTCCCCCCACCTCCCAAAAAAAAAAAATCGGAATTGTTCATCTTTTTTTAAAAATCTTTCCACGCACAGGAACCTGGAAACTTCGCTCCGAAAGTATTTTAACGTGCGAAGTTATTGTTATGATGGTTGTACCGCTTAAATCGGATATTCAGTTTGGGTCACACTCAACTAGATTTCCGCTTTAGACGAGCCCGAGCGAACATTCTTCGGTATGAAGTGATTGTTATGATGCATACATATATTCTCTAAATATTTTAATCCTCTACCAGTTTTTTAAAGCAAGATTGGCTGTGTTTATAAAAAAAGTGTTACCATTCTGAATCCCTCATTTGTTTTTTTCTTTTTTCATTTAGACTCCAAATTCGCAATGCGACCCAAAAAAAAACTCCTACCAGCTTTATCCAGCAAGATTGGCTGTGTTTTTGAAAAAAGGGTTGCCGCTACGAAACTCCTTTATTTTTGGATATTTTGCAATTATGACTACAGATTCGCAATCAGCAACCCAATCGACCTTCTACTATTTTTTTACAGCAAGATTGGCCGTGTTTACAAAAAAAGTGTTGCCATTCTGGATCCCCCATTTGTTTTTTGCCATTTGGACTTCAGATTCACAATCACCGACCCAAAAAACCTCCTACCAGCTTTTTCCAGCAATATAGGCCATGTTTTTGAAAAAAGGGGTTCCGCTCAGGAAAAGATCTAAATTCAAGTCAAGTTTGTAACCAATCACACATAATCGGTATTCACTTATAAATTTAAAATCGCATGCACATGATATTGAGCCAGCCAACATGCCAAAGTACATAATCATTCATTCGACTAAACTTTTCCTACATAGCAAACTATCGGGCTATCGAAACTATCCAGCGATAGTCCGGACAGTTATTCGAATAGCTATCGACCAATAGTCCCGATAGTTTCGATAGGCCGATAGCTATTCGAAAAACTATCCACCGATAGTCCCGATAGTTTCGATAGACCGATAGTTATTCGAATAACTATCGACCGATAGTCCCGATAGTTATTCGAATAACTATCGATAGTAAAAACTATCGAATAATTATCGGCCGATAGTTTTTCGAATAACTATCGATAGTAAAAACTTTTGACTAACTATCGAGACTATCAACCGATAGTTTTTACTATCGATAGTATCGAATAACTTTCCGGTTATTCAATAGTGCCCATCACTAGGTTGAAGTTTGACGATTCTCGAAACTTCCAGCTCATCGTACAGTTTGTTCAGCTCATGGTCGTACCGGATGCGCTATCCATTTCGGTCGCAAACTGCTCCGAAAATTTGCCGAAGGACCTTTCGTTCAATTGTGTTTATCATGTCTTCGGAGGCTTGAGTAAGAATATAGGTTTCGCAGCCCTAGCATAACACAGGTCGTATGATGGCTTTGTATTTGTCGTATGATGGCTTTGTATTTTTTGCACATGCTTCGATTTCATGAATGAAACAACCGAGAAGAAAGTCTTATTTGCTAGCTGTAGCCGTCGTTTCATTTCGTAGTATCGTGCTAAGCAACTAATAGCACGGTACTATTTTTCAGGAATTTCTTCAGAAAGTTCATGACTAAGGTCTAAGTCATCTAGTTTCTTAGAACTTATTTAATACATAATTCATTTAGTTATATTCGAAACAGTGAACATTTGTTCAATCTATCACTACAAATTACATTAATCTAATTAGCAAGAATCCCTACTGTCTTTCCATCACATTTCCATTAATTACCCAATCCGAGAGTTTGTCCTGAAAGTTACCTTCATTTCCATACGTCATACCGAATTCACTGTTTCTGTGTACCTTGTTATTAGCTCCACGTTGTCCTTTGTGTAACCTTCACTATTTTTAGCACAATTCGAGCATCCTCCATTGGTCGTACAGCCATTCAAACATATACATCCTCTGTTTTCGCAACCATTACTGCCATTGCCATTAGTCGAGTATTTTTTTTCTGAAACACTATTCACCACTTCTTCACAACCACTACACTCATATTCAAATTCAGGCATATTATTGGAGGGCATTTTAAACGAATAATATCAACAGTTCCTTTTTATTTTGTCCGGCCTGTTTGTAAACACAGCACTCAAAGAAAACGTTAAGAAAATTCAAAGACACAGCACACACTCGCCGGTAGCGATGGCTCTAACTGAACTGATATTCAACGGACTCTGCTAACTGTTTTATATGGGCTCGCCACCTCTAATATCGCATAACGTCATAAGAAGTGTCGTAAGCAAGTAAGAGCTCTGAGAGCCGGCAGCCGCAATCAATATAACAACAACAACAACGAAAAAAACGTATCAGCAACAACAACAAACGCAATAATAGTACGTTGAGAAAAAAATGCGCCGAATTATTCCAAATGGAGGCAGAAATGCAGTATCTGTGACGGTGAGTCCGCCACTAGTATGTACGAGCAAAATTTTTTTCCAAAATGACTATTCCGCAATTTTGTTCTTATCAATAGGAATAAGCAAAAAATTAAGTACATATAAGAACAAATGTATCTTCGGGTGTACCAATCAGAATATAGGGTTCCAGAATCTCTAGTTGCGAAAATGGAACAACAAAAGGAACCCTCAGTTTCTTCAAGGGAAAACAGTTGTCCTTTTCGCTCCGGAAGTGAACAGCTGCCTGAGACGATCCTTGAAGACTTGTCCAGGAATCTAATGAAAAGAAAATAATGGTAATCCCATAAATAAGGGTCCGTAGTTGAAAAACCCAATTTGGAACCGTTGAACTGCCATCAGTGTCATGACAAGGGCAATGGTAGGTTACTCACATGCCGTTGTATTTCTTCCGTGTGAATAAGAAAACAAGAAAAAGATACAAAATTTGTTGTATGAAAGTCACTTACAGAACCTCGAAGAGACACACTCACTACTGATATTGAAGCGCATAATCAACATGCAAAACAAGTAGACTATACCCATATACATAACTCGGTATACTGAGCCACCTAAGAGGCTCGTCTTTTCCCCATGATTTATCAAATTTTTTTATTGGGTGCGTTTAGCAAGTGCAATCGGTGCTCAACGGTTGGTGAAGTATCATCCGAACGCACACTAAGTAGATGAACATAATCGCTGTTCAACAGTCCGACGTTGGGCCCTGACCGTCTGAGCCGATTTCCTCCAAATGTCTTGGTCAAGTGGCCGCATCCTCCAATTTCGAAAGACGTACAGATATTCGTCGTCAGCATCGACTGAATCTTCCCCTCCCGCCTTGGTCCGGTGATGCGTCCTTTAAAGCAGCTGAAAAGTTGTGATTAAATGTCATTCCACTGAGCATTCAATTTTTCTGCTCACTTGTTGAGCATGTTCTGACAATGATTTAGACAGTTCCACGGTCAGGTTGCAGAGGGAGAATAAATTTTTGTGGACGTACGGGCAAAGTTCGGAGAAGAGTCAAGCCAAAAATTTTACAGTTGATGGTCAATGCCTTTCGGAAGGCGGAAAATGTTTGACTGAGGGCCTTCGTCCATCGGTGTAATGCAATTGCAACGCAACTGCAATCCAACTTGTTTGCATCAGTCGTACGAAAGTCGCGTTGGCTGTTCATCGTCAATTGACACAACTTTTCTGCAACTTATGATCATCAACTCACAAGTTTTTTCTTTCGTTAGTGTGTTTGAGAAAATGTAAGAAAGAAATTTAAGATACTTAAAAATCAAAACACCAGAAACCAATGAAAAGTCGGATGAAAGTTGACACGCAACTTGGCAGCCTAGTCATTTTGGAATCAGTCGTTCTCGAGTTGCGTTGCAGTCGCCCAAGTGGGCGCGGTTCAGCGCAGTAACACGTTTCCGACTATAATGCGACTCCCATCTTAAGTCGAATCGCAGTCGCATTGTGCCTATAGGAAGGTAAATAACCTCCGTTTTTCGTGCAAAATCTCATTCCAATACTGTCAAAGATCCAGTTTGCACGAAAATTTTCGCTTTCTCGGTACTCAGTTCTTCGCATGAAAATCCCATACACAGACAAAGGTCTCCACACCGTTGTGGGAAATTTTCACGCGAAAACAATTACTTTGCATTTTATTTCGTGTGAAATCGTTCTCTTTCGAGTGAGAAGGGGAAATGCAAGTGTCGTGTAGAGCGTCGCGGATACTTGCTGTGTGAAAAGTTTCCACTGTCACTTTTTCGTGGGAGAGATAAAAGCAACATTTTCGCACGAAAAGATTAGTGCTGGACCAGCCTTATGGACGAAGGGTCTGAGTGGTTGCGCAACCACTCCACAACTGTGCGACACCTTCGGAACGTACCCATTGGACATCTGTCCGCACGTAGACACGTTATATATACTGATTATATGCATAGTTCTGTATGTTTTTCAGCTTCAGGTATGTAAATCGGTTACCATGTGCTACAGTATATTTGAGCGAATGCCTTGAACGTGAACTCTTGCACGTTCTATACGTCGCATTAGTGAATAGTGAGTATCTTCACAAGGTGAGGAGTGATATGATGCACAACCTGTGGAAGTGATAAGCGAACTGTAGGTGGACAGATATGGGCCATAGTCGGGGTTTTCGTATACCTATTACCTATTACGTTTGATTTCATGGGCAACAGGGCATGTTCTGTTCTAATTATAGATAGAGGTGAGCAGTGTTGGCGATTTACATAAAAATATGTAAGAATTTATTATTTTGGGTACTATGGAGCCGGCCACTATCAGTTTAAGTGATGGTATTCAGGAAAAGCGGACGAGAATCTTCTAGGAATAACTGGCGATAATTTGAAGCGCTGAAGCCTTGCTCGCATTTATTTAGTAATTTAGTCGAGTGGCAATTAGCAAGTATCTGAGCAAGTAGCAACTCACCAAAAATCGTTCGCACTTCAGTTTACCAAACTGTACAGTACAGTAGCTAGTGTTAACGGCGCGGCAGCTATGAACTAATGAACTGGACTAAAATCGTCATGTTCGCACTTATTTAGTGAACAGTGAAGCGCGGTGGGAGGCTCTACTCGCAGAAAAAATCCAGTAGAATGATTAAAGTATTTAGTCAAGTAGTTTAGTCACTGACTAAACTACTTGGCTAAAATGCTGTTGTTCGGACATTTACTAAATTACTCGCTACTTGACTAAACTACTTAACCAAATGCGAACCATCCTTAACGAAAATTTGGAACCCAATGCTAGAGTACCTGGTCAGACTGCTTCCCCGGGATCAAGGCAGCACCCGAATTATAATCTATTGGGTAGACGAGATCAGGGGAACAATGTGTATGGGATGGCTTCTATGCCGAATTCACAGAGATATACAGGGTGTAACGTTCCTGATGATGAATACTTTAATGGCAGATAGTAGTGTTCATTTAAGGAAAATTAACATTTGATTTGGACACTCTCCCTTTAACCGTCAATCAGCATTGTCCACTCCCTCACTCACTTTCTGAAACTACTCGTACATAAAAATTCATATCATCATTAAGCCGAACATAAACCATCCAAAATTCCTATCCGGAAAAACTGATCAGGCCCGGCCTTGGGGAATTCCGGAAAGCGTATGGCCGTTTCAGGCGGCCGGATTGGCCTTTCAGGCAACCGGAAGGAAAATCGTTCACGCCAGGCCTCCACCACACACGTTCCGAAATTTTTCTTTGGAAAAACTGATCAGGCCTGGCCTTGAGGAATTCCGGATCGTCAATGGCATGGCATGTGCAGGCCGCCTCAAGGCTGGGCCTGATCAGTTTTTCCAGCAGGAACTCCGGATGGTGTATGCTGTATTCCATATTCAGGCAAACCGGAAGGCCGGGCCTGATCAGTTTTTCCGGACAGGAATTCCGGATGGTGTATGTTCGGCTTATCGTGTCGCAACGGTCCGACGTCGGACTTTAGCCGTCTGGATAGATCTCCTCCAATTGTCTCGGTCAAGTGACCGCGTCTTCCAATTTCAAAAGCCCAGTAGTTGTTGTGAGTCAGCCTCTGTTGAGCCTTCCGAACGAGCTTGTAACGGACGGTCTGGTGGGCATCCGGTGATGCCCCTGTGGGGACGGAGCCTTAGGTAGCATAATGACCGTGAAGGTCGGGCCGTGCCATCTGGCGAAGCAAAAAGGCCCCTCAGCGAGCTAAGCAGCGGCCTATGCTTGCTGTAGCTCAGTTCGGGAGATGTGGGCGTGGTTTTCGCCTCTCGTTTCCCCTGTCCTTTATAGTACGTATTAACAAAAATTCATAGACCTGGGGAAGACAACACAAACAGCAGAGGTAAAAATGGGGAATAAAAAAAAAATAGTCGATAAGGATGGAATGGTTGTCGGACGGATCAGACGCCCACGCGGTCGCACCTGGGTTCAGGTGTAACGGGACCCTCGGCCTCTGGTTTCGTACCACCAACAGATCACTACTCATCAGGTGCTGCTTCGATCTGCCGGTGGGAGCAGCACTACCAGAACACAATATAGTGCATTACAGGTGGTTCATTACAAGCTCTTGGTCTTCCCGGCAGCCTTGCTCCCCTGATGCTACCTTCGAGAACTTTCTTGGGGACGCGACTTTCGTCCATGCGATGTACGTGTCCTGCCCTTTGTTATCGTTGCCGTTTGATGATATTCGAAACCTCCAGCTTATCCTAAAGACAGTAGAACTCATGGTTGTATCGGATTCGCCAACCATTTCGATCTTGAACTGTTTCGAATATTCGTCGAAGGATCCTCCGTTCGAAAATGTTCAATAGATTTTCGGTGGCTTGTGTCAAGGTCCATGTTTCGCAACCGTAACACAGCGCAGGTCGCATGATCGTTTTGTAGATGCGGAGCTGCGTTTTTCTGCGCACGTGCTTCGATTTTATTATTGGGAGAACTGAAAAATATGCCATATTCGTTACTTGTATCCGTCGTTTGATTTAGTCCGTTTCACTGGTGTCGTCTGATAGCTTGCTACTCAGGTAATCGAAGTGTTTTACGTAATCAATAGTCAGAGCCCCGGTGTTAATGCTATGTAGCGGTGATAGTGTCGTATGCTTGCTTGAAATCGACGAAGATTTGGTATACATTTACATTAAATTCCCAACATTTTTGGTGGATTTGTTTAACCGTAAGCAGTTGGCCGCTTGTTGAACGGCTATTCCTGAAGCCGTCTTGATACTCGCCAATTATCTGCTCAGCAAAAGGCTTTATTCTGTCTTCCTGAATTCTGCTCAGTATTTTATAGGACGTACAGACTAATAGATGCCTCAATAGTTTTCACACCCAAGTTTATTTCCCTTCTTGTGTATGGGGCAGATTATGCTCCAACGCCAATCCTCCTTAATAACTTCTTCCTGCCAGATTCGCAGAGGCAGTTGATGAATGGCGTTCAAAAGGCTCGCTCCACCAGATTTAAGTAGTTCAGCTGGGATCTCGTTTGCGCCCGGCGCTTTGTTCGGTTTAAGCGATTTTATAGCGAGATCAACTTTTTCTACTGTTGGGGGCTGAGTTCTTGGTGTTTCGTCGATCATAGCCTGGTTAAAAGGCTCTTCAAAATAGGACGTCTGTCGTCTGTTGATGCTATCGGTGTCATTGATGATGTTTCCATCTTTGTTCTTACAGAGGCTTATCTTGGGTCGAAATTCATTTTTAATGTTATTTATTAGTCTGTAGGCTTGTCTAGTGTTCTTACTAGCTAGGTTGTTATCTATATTCAGCAACTGCACATCAAAAATGTTCTTTTCTTTCGTCATAATGTTTTATGGCATAATCGCCGTAGCTCATCATATTTTTCTCTCTTGGCTCTTGTCGTTCTTAGCGTCTAAAGATTCCTGGCACTCTTCGTCAAACCTTTGTGTCCAATAACTTTTTCAGCGACTTCTTTTATTGTTTATGATTTTAAAAACTATAAAAAACGCCATTTACTTTAAATTCGCAAATTTATTTCGAGTCGAAATCTCGGGATGCATTTCGGGCATCCTTCCGCCCATCATCAGCAACACGATTAGTATATGCGTGTTCTTTAATATAATTCGGCAAAGAAAGAGGAAGGTATACAAAACGATGAGCCAGAGAATGGAACGCAGCTAGTTTGTGTTGGATAGGGACATACGAATTACTCGGAATATAGCGAAGAGTGCTTGTAGGTTCATGATGAATAGCAATGTCTATTTCGTTATTAATTCTGTACAATTCAAGGTCTAAAATGGGCAACTTATCATCCTTTTCTAATTCGCATGTGAAATTAATTTCGCTATATTGTTCATTTAACAAAGTTAGGGTCTTATTTAACTCACTCTCTTTTAAAATCGCAAAGACGTCGTCGACGTATCTCAGTCAAATTCGTGGCAACAAATTAAGATTTTTCAAATTCATTTCAAATTTTGCCATAAACACTTCTGCTCGGCCCCGACTCGATTTTGAAAAATTAATTTCTGAAAACAACGAAATTCATTTCCATACAGAGTTCTGCGACCTGCATGTACACTGTAATGAACCATATTGTGGTTTGGTTGTGCTGCTTCCACCGGTAGATCTATGGCAGCACCTGATGAGTAAGGACTGTCGGTGGTACGAAACCAGAGGCCGAGGGTCCCATTACGCCTGGACCCTGATGCGAACACGAGGGGATCTGTGACGTCCGCCAACCATTCTATCCTTATCGCCCCATTTTTTTTATCATTCCCCATTTTTACCTCCCCTGTTTGTGTTGTTTTCCCCAGGCCTATACTGAATACTCAATTGCTCTAACCCCTTGTGAGGCATAGCGCGTCAACTGTTCCATGTGGCCCAGTTGACGTTTCGTTGGCATAAACTGGTTTCGGAGAATGCAGTTGCCAGCATAATACGTAAAAAAACAGTGGAAGCGAGCTGCGAAAACCCCGCCCACGTCTCCCGAACTGAGCTACAGAAAGCATAGGCCGCTGCTTAGCTCGTTGAGGAATCTTTTTCTTCGCCAGATGATGATATGCTACCTTTGGCTCCGTCCCCACGGGCATCTTCGGATGCCCACCAAACCAGTCCATTACATATTTGGCGCCTAACGTCGCCAAGGTTGGGGGTTTCCAACAACATTGGCTCATGAAACCCATAGTTGGGAGGGTAAGGCCGCGCCGGGCCCAAAACATGTGGGGCCCATATAGAACCGTTTTAGATTAGAAGGCTCTTCTGGCTTGTAGAGGTGAAGGATCTGTCCTGGACGGTATTCCCGTCTTCGTTATATCTTCGGCCCTGTGTCTGTTTGTAGCTTGGCTGATGCAACCCTGTGTTAGGGATGGCGGTTATTGGAAAATCTACCGGTTGTCCGGTTGTTCCGGTTATTTTCGCCATCGGTTTAACCGCTTCGGTTTAACCGACCCAATCTACCGGTTATGGGAAAAACCGGTTATCCGGTTATTTAATAATAATAAGTTAATAATTGTTGACAAGCTTGCGTTATTTTGTAGATCCTTTGGCATACATTTGTTTGGGGAGCAACTTAGTGTGTAAAGTAATAGCCGCCATACATCATGCGATTCGTCGCCTGATAAACCGGCCGATGGATCGCTACAAAATATCAGCTGATCAAAATTATATGGAACAGTCAAAAAAATCGGCAGCAATAGGCGCATCGGCCGATATTGATATCGGGCGACGGATCGGTCGATCGATCGGTGTGTGTATGGCACGTTTTAGACTTACAAAATAAGTAAGAGTTGCACTGAAGAAAAGTTGCTTCCCAAACACATGTATTCCAAAGGGTCTACAAAATAGCGCAAACTCAAAATCTTCACTTTTCACAAATCAAGCTTTGGGCCAATAGTTGGTATCCAGTCTATTCATAAATACTCTTTCGCTAATATGTTGATCCGTTAGATACCACCCACATCATTTAAAGTTGATACCAGTCGCTCAGAGGCCATGGAACTCCCGATCAAAGCTAAATATTTTTGTGCAATAAATGACAAACCCGGCATGCAGGCATTGCTCTTCTCCCAAAAATTGAAAGGATCACTTCCCCTATGAAGTAACGGCTGCTGAAGATACAGCTTCAATTCATTTGGAAATGATTCCACTGGAGCACAATTGGCTACTTCCTAGTCACGTGATAGCCAAAAAGGGTTTTAGTTGCTTATGACCTCAGCCTTTTGAGGTAAGGGTGAAAGTTTGTCAATGTCAGCACAAGTGGTGCTTAACTTCTTGGCTAAAATGATGGCTTGGCTGGCAATAATGGGGCTCAAGCATATTTTTGTTGGTGCATGCGCAATGGCTATTTAAAAAAACGGTCCCATTAAATTTGAATCAGAAGGACAAACGGCTGAATTTTACTTCTTCTCTGGCGTCGAACGATTTGAAAAAACAAGTTAGCATTTTCGCATGTCGGTTATTTTTCCCCGGTTATTAGATTTAGAAAGTAGTACCGGTAAAAAACCGGACAAAAATAGTACCGGAGATAACCGGTTATTCGAAATGGAAAATACCGGTTGTCGGAATAACCGGTAGGTATTTCCCATCCCTACCCTGTGTCCCTGCACGGGACTTGTATCTTTTTCGTTCTTTGGGAGTTTGACTTTCGTCGTCACAGTTAGATTTCTCTTTTTGTATCTTGTTCTTTTTTGATAGGTTATTCCGCGTTCATTTCTTTTAGTAACGGGCAGACGTGCGATATTTTTTTTGTTGATAATGGAGGCGGCCAAGGCCCGACGTCGGGCTGTCGCGCCACGATGATGATGATGATAATGGAGGAGACCGGTGACTGCCGTGTTTCGCCCAGCCCACTACTCCCGACAGCTGAGCTGGTCTGCCAGCGCACGTCACTGGTGGTCCTCGGAGAGTGGTTCCTTGACACTCGGTTTTCCAATAGGCCTTCATGGCCATACCAGTCCTCGTCCTCCGGTATCCATTATTACAACACGTTTAACTGATTTTCCGAGAACGTTTCTTTAATTGGAATAGATGGAAAGAGAGCTTCAACCTCAAATGCCACTAACATTCCGTCTTCATTCAAAGATATTTGTTTGATGATGTGTGCAAATTCAATTGAATTTTTGACCGCTCAACTTTGGAAGATCGGGAACTTTTTTATCTCGTCAACTAACCAACATGGAGTTTTGGTGCACGGAGCGGAAATGACCGCCATTTGAAACGATCGCCAAATGTGTGACTGATATTTTTTCGGACGGTGTTAGATTATTTAGTGGTGATTTGGAAATTTCTCTGTAGCTGTTTTCCTTTATCAGTTTCCATACTCGTCTGTCGTATTCAGAAATGTCCATGATGTCGAGTTTATTGCCTTTATCGGTTTCATAATGTAGATATCTTTTTCCCGGAGATTTCTCATGATCTCCGACTCGACTCGAAATCAATTTGCGAATTCAAAGTAAAATTAATCATTGGCCATCGTCATTGCTCTGATCATGGAGGCTCTGTCCTTCAGTGGTTCCACGGTGCCAAAACTCATTTCCCACTTTCGCAATAAAGTCTCCCAACACTGTCTTGACTTTTTTCGGAGGCAAACAGTGTCTCCAGACGGTTATAAATTTCATCTTTTACTGCTTCTTCTTTAACTTCAGGGGGAGCATACAGATTAAAAAGATTAAAAAATAAAGTGTTGATGCGAATCGCGCACATCCTTTCGTTGATGGGTTTGAAGTCTATAACGTGCTGTTTCAGTTGTTTGTTGACGATGTTGCGACTCCAAACTCTCTATAAGATAAGATTGTATGCGATTTCATGTCGTTAATTTCGTTACCAATCCATTTTGTTTCCTGGACAGCAGTAATGCTCAAATTGTATCGCTCCACCTGTTCCAGTAGAGCCTTCAAAGCTCCCGGTTTGTTCATATAAATGGACTTATTCCCAGTAACACAACTGTATAAATTTAAAAGAAATTTCAAAATCGATTTTTTATCGGAAACTCAAATGATTATTTTATAACGGTACTTTGAACTGACAAAACTAAAAAGTTGAAAAAGTTGCCCCAGTGTGTTAGCTTGTTCGCATTGGGAGACTCCGATTTTTGTCGGTCATGGAGTCTCATTGGTTGGGTTTCATGTATTTGGGTTTAGAGCTCAAAGGTCCAAACCATCTGGGGCCGGAGCGTATAGCATAAGCCGGTCAACGACCAATGCCTACATCTTTTTTATTTATACAATAGTTTTTCTGGTCGGTGGGGCCCAGTTTCAACCTTTGTGGTTTTGTCTACTCCAAAGGCAGTAATATATGTTATCTATGTGATGGCTGGGGCAACGAGTGGGCATAAGCCCCGTCCACATTTCCCGAACTGGGCTGGAACAAGCATGTACCGCCGCTCGGCTCGTTGTGAAGCATTCGCTATTACCACCGCTGGATCTTCACGGTCACTTTGGCAGATTTTCGGCTCCATCCCCATATCCAACATCTGGTGAACACCTTGAACATTACATTGTATTTAGCGGAAGCCTCGATGGGGGTAGTTCGTCGACTTGAAACATCACCTTTGCGCGCTTCTGCTAGCTACTTGTACTTCCGGCAAATTTGGACGAGGCAATATTGGTTGTTCGGAAAAAGCACGTCACACACACACCTTATTTAGCAGAAAACGTCAGAATCACAAACATCCTTCCCGCTCTCCTGTTAGGGTGTTGCGACAAGTTTAAACAAGGCAGGATCGCGTATTCGGACGCCTTGCCCCCACCTCTACACTTTTATGCATTTTTAATTACAAGCCGACAAACGTTTTGTAATAGGATGAAAGGCATTTTCGGCAGGATCTGCTCCTCAGGTAGGATTGCCGTTCCACGAAAGGGCGTATCAACTCTATAAAGTGCTAATTACAGTCTGTAATGAAAAGCGATCGAAGTACCAAAATCGTGCACGACTCCCTTACTTGGCGAAGAAGTGAGGAAACTTTTGTTGATGGGGGTTACATGTAAGGTTTTGGTTTTCCAATATAAAGAATGCTGGAGTAGTTCACCAGACAAATATAATTAATACAATTAATGAAGACCTCGAGATAATTTAGCTGATGCTCATTTATTAGAATCATCACAGTATACTGGGAGCTGAGTGATGACTGATTGATGAGCAATACGCGCAACCGATTTATTTACAGCCGAGTGGGCTCATAGTTCGACTCGTAAATTATTTATTATTTATCGAAAAGACTACTGCCTTCAGTAAAATTCGAACCAGAGACCTAGTAACAGAAGGCGAACGTGATAATCTTTGCACCTTATATGATCCGCGAAAAAAATTAAGATCGGCTTCCAAAGGTGTATATATTACTTGCTGCACTTGTCTCAAAGATTGTTTAAAGGTGCCTTTTGCTAGACACACGATCGTCGCATATTGTCCACGATTAGCGATCAAGCAATAGAACATGGAGCACTATGTGTATGTATCTTTTTGATCGTCGCCTGCAATTGACGCAGAGTGGTGCCTAGCAAAACGCACCTTTATCGCTTGAATAGCTAGCTAACAATCATAAATTTCTTTTCATTCGACATAAATGATTGACGTATTCTCATCTGCTAATCTAGAAACTTATAAAACAGTTATTTTGGGGTATTGTTAATAATATAATAATAATTTATTGTATAATCGAATCAATCATATTATCGTTTGTCAAAAATTTATTACTGAACAATTTCTCCGAATCGGTAAGAAGATTTTGTGTTTACTTTTCTTGATCTTTATTCTGTCGCAACGCAATTGTATTAGGGTAAATATTTAAGATTATGATCATCACGATTACTAAGAATACATTTATTATTATTTTTTATTAGAAATGAAATAAGGAATCTACCTGTTGTTGTTGTTGCTACTGCTTTCTACGTTCAATCTGGTTCGGGTATAACTTTGTTCAAGAGGCAGTAATAAAACATTTTTTTCCTGACCCTTTTAGTCGCCTTCTACAAGTCGCACGATGGCAGCGTTCATTCCGTCACCGCTCTACGATCAATAGAATGGAGGTTCGATCACCGGAGCGAACAAAAACTGTCTGTGGGTACTAATAGAACTCCAACTGCGCTCCGTGCTTGTCGGTATAAAGACGGCGCGGATAGGAGGTATATGCTAGCATGCGTCCGACAAGTAAACATGCTATTGAAACTAGTCATGAGCAAAAAATAAGTGTTACTTTTTCACCCTTACTTCTCATAATACTTTTTCACCCTTACTTCTATACAAAAGTAACACTTAAAAATAACGAGAGTAGTAAAAGTAGTAAATGTAACGAAAATAGTAAAAGTAATGGGTAGTGAAAAGTAGTGAGTAGTGAAAAGTAGTGGGTAGTGAAAAGTAGCGAGTAGTGAAAAGTACTGGGTAGTGAAAAGTAGCAAGTAGTAAACAGTGGTGGGTAGTTAAATAGCGAATCGTGAAAAGTTGCGGGCAGTGGAAAGACTAAGTTATTTAGGTAGGTTGTATTGAGCCATTCGAACGCTTCGTTCAGCTGTTTCTTTTTATCCTCTGACACCGTTGTTTCACCCAAAAACATCACTAGATAGCAAATGGCTCGAATGCGTGTATACAAGGTTCCAAGATCGAAATATAAGCGCTGATTTGTTATGGCACGCTCATTAATATCTTTCGGATACAAACCGCTATCCGTTGCCTTTGATTCCACCAAGTACTGTGCAACTGCACCTGATTCCCAGATTACAAAACTGTTGTCGTCCAAAGTCGGAACACAGTGTTGCGGATTGACTTTTGCAAAGTCGGGATTGAGTTGTTCCTTTTTGAAGAGATTGATCTCTTTGACCTCGACGTCTAGGTTCAAGTTTCGAATTGTGAGAAGTGCAGCGCGCGATGGGGCGCTGGGTGGAAAATGATATAGCGTTAAGGGGGCCATAGTATCTTAAAGTCACTTTAGCACTTAACACGAGAAAACTAGAAAATCTAAAATTTTCCTAAAATGGCGTACAAGTTGTACTTGTCCTACGGGGAGAAAGATAACTGCTCGCACAGTCAAAGACGAAAAGACGATGATGAACCGTTCTGTCGAAACCTGTAATGTACCACCTGTAACGAACCATATTATGGTCTGGTAGTGCTGCTCCCACCGGCAGATCGAAGCAGCACCTGATGAGTAATGATCTGTTGGTGGAACGAAACCAGAGGCCGAGGGTCCCATTACACCCGGATCCAAATTCGATCGCGTGGGCGTCTGATCCGACCGCTAACCATTCCATCCTTATCGACTAGGCCTATCCATTTTTTTGTTAATACGTAAAGGACAGGGGCAACGAGCGGCGAAAACCCCGCCCACATCTCCCGAACTGAGCTACAGCAAGCATAGGCCACTGCTTAACTCGTTGAGGGGCCTTTTTTTTTCTTCGTCAGATGGCACGGCCCGCCCTTCACGTTCATTATGCTACCTAAGGCTCCGTCCCCACGGGCATCTTCGGATGCCCACCAAACCGTCCGTTACAAGGTAGACTTGGGTTTTCGGGTCGCTGAGTTGAATGGTGATACTGCAATCGACCCTCACTCCTTCCATGAGGTCGCGAGGGTAGCAAACCAAAAAATTGAGATGGATATCAAAGTGATGGTTTTCGGGGTCGCTGGGTTGAATGGTGGTACTCTCGAGGACCCTTACCCGCCCCGCCCCGCCACCCCTCCCCCCTCCGATGGGCCACTGAGGCTGTCAACCAAAAAATTGAGATGGGTATCAAGACTTTGGATCCATTAATTAATTAATTTATTAATAGTTGCCATTCTGGGAACCCTCACCTCTCCTAAGAGCCGTCGGCATATAGTAAGTATCCAATGTATGGTCTTCGCCACCCTTCTGATGGGTAGTGTTGCCCGGTAGATTATATTTTGTTTTCTTCGAGTGCTTTCCAGTCATACTACGATCCGGGCCAAGGTGCAAACATAAAAGATCGCGTGTATGCAACTTTTAAGTGGTTTGTATTTTAAAAATAGTTTGACAGGTCTTAAGATTCGGATTCTGCAGAGCTCAAGGAGCTGAACGGCACAGAAAACACGGCTAACTTTCGAAACAAAATCACGCGAATGTCGAATTGAGCTGAATTCACCGAGGTCCCCGAATGTGAGACTTAGCACATCATTAGATTGAAATAATGTTTGGCGGCTTGAATTGGTGCGGAAAAATCGAATTCATATATTTCACGAATGGCTCTCATAGGTACATATCAATTTGTGGTGCCTCCTTGTTGAGTTTCCAGAAATTGTAGTGAATGCCAAATTGATTTGATTTCCACGTTCCATGGTTTTTAGCATGAGGAAGAAGATCGCATTTGTGTCCTAGTTGTGTCTAGTGCACTGTGTTTTTCAGCGCTTGTTTAATTAAAAGTATTTTGAAATGTCTAAGCGAAGTCCAATTTGGTTTTAATTTGCACCGATAATAACCGAAAATTCTGTTAAGTATAATACATATACGAGGTGTGATCAAAAAGTATCCGACTTTTGTTCATAAAATCAAAGTTTATTATCATATAATTATTTAATACATATCCCCTTCAAAGTAGTCCCCCGTCACGAAGGCGACGCAGAACCTCTTGGTAGTACTCCTTGTTGATTGTAGTGCCGTGTGGTGCGTACTCGTGACGTACCAAGCCACTGGAGTCAAAAAAGGCGGTTAGCATGACGTTGACATTGCTGCGAACTTGCCTTGCTTTTTAGGGGCTCGGGGATGAAGGATGCTTCCATTGTGTTGACTGGAGCTTGGTTTCTGGGTCATACGAGTATCCATAAACCCATGACTGCGATTTTTGGCTTTTCCCAAAGCTGAAAATGCCACTAAAAGGGACCAGATTTCAGACCAGAGAGGACATTATGTCGAATGCGACAGATCATCTGAGAGCCATATCGAAGGAGGACTTCCATCGATGCTTCTAACAGTGGCAGAAGCGTTGGGAGACGTGTGTGGCAGCCTAAGGGGACTACTTTGAAGGGTATATGTATTAAATAATTACAGTCAACTCCGGTTATAACGGCCCGGGTTATAACGAACCATGCTTTATAGTGAACCTATTCTTAAGTCCCCGCGTGACCATTAGGAAATGTATTAAAAATAAACGTTTATAGCGAACTCGTATATAACGAACTATCGGATGTAACGAACTAATTTTCCATTCAATTTGGCTTAAAAGATGGCTATAACGAACTTCGTGACACTAATCTATGAACGATGCTTCGATGTGTACGGTGAGTGTGATGAGTGTGCGTAAAAGCGCGTTGACATAATCAAACTGTGGTTTGACAAACCACCTATTTGAACGTGTGAACCCGTTGTCAAACTGGTTTGAAGTCTTGTGCTCCTGTCAAACCGTAGTTGGACGGTGTTCAACTTTTCATCAAATGCTAGTTTGTCAAACCGTAGTTTGATCATGTCAACGCGCTTTTAAAGAACAGCTCGATATAATTGGGGCCTTCCCCGAATGTGGTTGTATTGTTCGGGATTGTCGGGATTTATGCCTCCATCTATAACGAACATCGGCTATAGCGAACCAATTTTTCCGGTCCCTTGAGGTTCGTTATAACCGGAGTTGACTGTATATCATAATAAACGTTGATTTTATGAACAAAAGTCGGATACTTTTTGATCACACCTCGTATGTAAAAGCGTTTATTCCATTAAAAATGGAAACACGTCTAACCTCAACAAACATTTGAGGCACAAGCATCCAACAGTGGATCTTGAAACAGGTTATCGCATTATACCCGAAAAAAATGTTAAAAATAACATAAGATGACAGTGGAGGGATAATTTCTGGTACCTTAGTATGTTCTCTGTGGGTTTTTTTCCCTGGAAAAAAGGATACTGTCTCTGAAAGAAACTCTGTTTCTCAGAAAGTTAAAGCAAAAGTTTCATATTGAAGTGAGTTGCAAGTTTCTCAGCAGAATACTTAAGCGAAACCAAAAAAAAGCTATTCGAGGAAATTATTATGCTGTAATCTTTTTTTTAAACTCAAGATTCATATTCATTATACCATTGAGCTATGTATTGTATATCAAACATTATCTCTTTAGAAATTTTCATCCAGACATTCGCCATTAAATCTCAGTTGACAGATATTAATTCCGTGACGATAACAACTGATATGTGGACATCAATTGGAGCTGAGGCATTTGTTGCTTTAATAGCTCATTTTATCACTAAGGAATGGGAGTTGAAATCCGTTTTATTAAGTTGCTGTCGTTTTGAGGAAACTCATTCAAGCGAACACATCCGCTGTGCTGTTTTCGGAATTTGCAAGGACTGGAACATAGAGAAAAAAGTGCACGCAACAGTTACTGACAGTGCAAGTAACATGAACCGCGCTGTACAATTGCTGGAATTTCAACCCTGGCCATGTTTAGCACACACTTTGAAAATAATAATTATAATTATTATTATTACAATTATTGTTCAAAAAGCCATCCTAGCAAGCCTCACTTTACGGTCCAAACCGAAACGATTAGTTAAGTTCTTCCATAGAAGCACGATAGTAGCTGAAATTTTTAAAAATATTCAACTAGGTAAGACTATGTCGACAGCAGGGTCAGTATTATCAACTGATGATTTTTCCAATTTGTATAATGAGAATTATGGTGATGATGAGGACGATCTGTTCAAAGTACAATATATAGAAGGAAGTTCGACATCGGCATCGGCAACGAGTCATGAATAACAATACAGAAAAGTGGCCTATAAGCTCATTCGCGATGTGGATACCAGGTGGGATTCCGTATTATTGATGTTTGAGAGAACATATCTGGTGCTGGTGGCTACAATTACTCTATTGCAAAATAGCAGATACAACCTGTCGTCGTTCGACAGTAACGACATGAAAACTATGTCGGAATTGTGCAACATATTAAAACCGTTTGGGGGTATTACAATGGAATTATCCGCCGAACAAAAAATGTCGCTGCATCAAAGGTGCTAACTTTAGTTCGATTTCTAGTTGAAAAGACAAATGAATCGAAGTATAGTACGCAATCGACGGTTGCCAAAAATGTAGCGGGTGCTCTTCTTAAAGGGAATCAGGAGCGCTGGTCGAAACGGTTGCTGTTGAAGAGCCCAACGTCTTGCCTGAATGTAGCAACTGGATTCGGGGCAATTTTGAAACGAAAAATATCACCGATATCATTCGCACTACTCCATAAGCGACGGCATCAATGGAGTTAAGGAAATATTGGGATAAGCCAACTATCATCCAGGATCCCCTGGAGTGGTGGCGGGCCCACAAAGCTTGTTACCTGCAGATCGCAAAACTTGCACGAAAATATTTGTCGCTAGCAGCCACATCCGTACCAAGTGAACGCGTGTTTTCGAAAGCGGGTCAATTGATTTCGAAGAGACGATCCCAATTATTAACTTACTTCTAACTATCATATATTTTTGCATCAGCAAAATATCCTACAGACTTTGCTGAAATTATTGCCGCCAAGCCAAGCGCGATTTACACGCTTCGTCTCGTCGTATTTTTCGTTGTCCAGACAAAACGGACGACTGTTTACACGCTCATACAATGCGAGAAGAAGGTTTCGACGATTTATGCCGGGGACACACCTATCCGATCATACTCCGATCATACAGTCGGACGAGTACATGAGAGGGAAATTATATGGGATTTCGGACGCGTTGTTGCCCGGGCTTTAGTTCACACTTTTCTGATATGCGTCCAATCATACTCCGTTCGAAACCCAATACCATTTCCGTCTCATACACTAGTTCGACTGCATGGTCGGAGTATGATCGGATAGGTGTGGCCCGGGCTTTAGGCGAAGCAGATATTACTGATCCAATGGCAGACGAAGAGCTAGATAAGCAAGATTTAATCTCCATATACTTAATGAATCAAATCATGGCAATGATCCCAACGAATACGATTTTGATGAACTGACAGTTCAAAAAAAGAAGAAAAATATGGGGTATCCTTTTTGACAAAGTGATTCAAATGTCCAGGATTAAAGGCGAAGCGATGCAACCGATCGCATAGGGCGTCGAATGTGGCGTCAAGAGGATAGTCAAATTTTGTAAATTTAGAGCTAAAGTTAATATAATTTTATCTAGTTATAAATATTTCGCAATTTATTCGATCGAATGTGTTCAAACGCAAAGGATTCAATTTACCAATCTTGGGCTTCATTCTCCAGTGAAAGTGACTTATCAACGATAATTAGTACCAAATAAAACAGCCCGGACCAAAGTGACTTTTCAAAACTCGCTTTTAAAAATCGCCCTTGTCCAAGCATACATACATTATGTATTGTATATTTACTATTTTATGAATATACAGGTGCGACCGGTAGCCTAGAGCCACCGGTAACTCAGTGCGTAGAGGCGTCATCGTCAGTCTCGTGTCTGACTACGGTCGTTACGGGTTCAAGTCCCGTTCACGGTGTTCGTGGCCATGGATGTTTGTGTAATAGGCGGCCAATTGGGAGCAGGAGGTGCAGGCTGGCACCGTGCATCGTCCGAAACCGGTTTATGCCATCGAGACGTCAGCAAAGCCACATTGAATAGTTGGCGCGCTATGCCCCACTAGGGGTTAGAGTAGATGAGAAGTATGTTCTTTCATGTTATGCTTTTATTTTACATTAAAAAACATTGCAATTACGCACATTTTAGCTTGTTTTCCATTTCTATGGAACGAATCTTCCGGTTAAATCGGGGGATAGGTGTATTATTTAGTCGGCAAATCCCATCCAAAAATATTTTGTAATCATTTTGTGATTATACGCAACATTATTACACGATAAGACCGGACACACATTTGTCTTAATTACGTTGCGGATGATTATCAAAATTTAGCGACATTTCAGCGAGAAAGGTCACACTTTTTATTTTTATTTACAATACATTTAATTGATACGGTTTTATTATTTAATTTTTCGTTTGTACACATCTACGCAAACGTATATTACATAAAAGAACGACAAAAATGAATGTTAAGTAATTATATTCTTAAGTTTTAATATATACTTAAAAAAGCGAAGCAGCATATACGTCTTTTTATTTGATAGTATAGTGTGGCTGATAAGCCTGCTCTCCGCTGGGGTGGTTATTTTAATTTAAATTCCATCCGAATTCATTTCAAAAATATAAATATCTGACGGCTAATTTGTTGAACTTATGGCCCCCGTCGCATCCGTAAAAAAAATAAACAAATTATCATTGAGAATACGACTCTGCGTACGGGTGTCAAAACTGATTTTTTTTCTTGGTTTCGTTAATCGAGACAAAAATCTTAAAATTCGTAACGAGTCCTATGCCTCCTTGGTGAGCGCGGTAGCACCGTGAATAGAGCGTCGATTTACCAAGCGAGAGGTCGTAGGTTCGATCCCCGCTATAAACATATTCAAACAGTTGCTTTTCTCGCAGGCCTGCGGTCGATCCGGCTATAACTGAGTAAATTGATTTGATAAAAAAAAAATTGAGTAAAGGCGGGACGTGCGCGATATGACTATTTCACCTTCCAGTTACCATTCTTCTTGTAAAAACAGTCTTGGAAATGAATTGCTAAGATGTTACTCATACCTCCACTGTGCTCTTAGCCTCGTAATTAAGTAGTTTTACTAAAGCAAATTGTTGTGCAGTTTAAATTTTTTTTTGTTTACGTTTTTCGGGGTGTTGATTACGAATCTGAGGTTTGCTACCAATATTTTTTTACGTGACAACGTCCATGGAGAGTGTGTCAAGAAAATGTGGGACGAAAGTGGGGTTGAAAATTAATTGAACGCTTTGGTGTTAACACAAGCATACTTTTGGACATGGAATGAAATCTAGGAAAAACGGGTCTCTATAAATTGAGGTGATGAGGCCATTACTCTGAAGTGTTTTAGAGAGCGTTTTTAACTCTATGGTGCTGAGATGAATATATTCTGGGACATCAAGTGGAATCTAGGAAATACGGGTGTCGTCTGAATCAGGGTGATGAGGCTAATGCAATGGAATGTTGTTGATGGTCTTCATAACACTTTCGTGTTGATATCAGATATCAAAGCGATATTGAGGTTATAACAAAGTAATATAAAATCGAGATCGAAGCGTCGAGATCATAGCGATACTGAAGCGATCTCGAAGCGAAAAAAAACCAGAAAATATCAACTCTAAATAGGGGAAAAGAATCGCCAATTTTGCCTGTTAATTTCCACTATCCCTTTTTTATTCGAATCTAGATTTCTGAATTAAATAACGATTGTGACATTATAATGGTTATGGGTGATTTGAATGCCAAAGTTGGCGCTGATAACTATGGGCTCAGACATGTGATGGGGAGACACGGTCTTGGTGATCGTAATGACAACGGTGAAACATTTGTAAAGTTCTGCAACTTTCACAGTCTCTTCATCGGTGGTACTATGTTTGAGCAAAAGAACCACCACAAAATCAATTGTTCCCTTGTTGATCGGCGTAGAACACAAAATCAGATCGCCAATTTACACCTGCTTCTTTTTCATCCCGAGGCACCGTTTAGGAGTTATAAAGATAATATTAAAAAAAAGGGCCCAAATTTCACGAATTTTCGCCCACCAAAAGTTAAGCTCACCTTCTACGACCGTGCAAACTCAGTTTCCATGTATACAGTATCTGTAGAAGGGATTAAAATTATTTCCAGATCTTTCCCTAATTTTTATTAAAAAGCACCCAAATTGGCTTAATGTAACTGGCCTATTAAAGCAAAAAAAATATTTTCAAATTTAGCAAAAGACTTTCTGAGACAAAATGAAGGATCTTGAACAGATAAATAAAAAAGTTTAAAGCAACTTTTTCCGTATATTCAATAGTTCTCGAGATATTCCCATTTTAAAATGGCTAAAAAGAGAAAATCTCCGTTATCTGATGCATTTTTCAAGTGAGAATATCTCGAAAAGATAAGGAAAATGTAGTAATGATCTTTTTTGTTGTGTTTTTTATGATCTTTGATTTTGTCTCAGAAAGTAGAAAAGGTATCTTCTTGTTGTTGGTGCTTTTCAATGCAGTTTTTCAACATTCGGTGCTTGGATCAGCGTTCACGTCAAAACGAAGATAGATTCGTAATCAGCACGAAAACACGAAAAAAAAACATAAATAAATAAAAAAGAATCAGAACTACATTAAACATTACAATTTGCTTTAGGTCAGCTCCTATAAGCACGTGGTGACTCTGCTATGTAATGAAACTCGAAAGGTGGTACTGTAGCCCTTCCTTCAAATTTCTTATCGGAAATGAACACATCACAATTCCAAAGCTAAGATGTTCGACAAATTTTCCTAAAAAGCACAACAAGGGGATATTCGCGCGGGCGTTGTGCTTACGGGTGAAACAGGCCGGCATTGAATTTTTACTCCCACTGTGTGACTAACACATTTCTCCTCTGCTTTGGATAATAGCGATGGACGAACTCATGAGAAAGCTCGAAGAGTCAGAAGCCAAGGTAATAGCATACGCAGAGGACGTAGTGATACTAGTTTCGGGGAAGTTCCAATCGGTGATGAGCGACATCATGAGTGGAGCTCTGGACATGGTCAACGCCAGGACCGCAGACACGGACTAAGCGTGAATCCGAGTTAAACCAAGCTGATACTATTTATCACAAAATCCAAAATACCCAAATTCCGACTCCCACAATTAAATGGCCAATCTCTGAAGCTCTCGACTTGACTCTAAACTTAGTTGGAAGATGAACATCGAACATCGCATCAAGAAAGCCTAAATAGCCCTGTACGCCAGTAGGAGGAACTGCGGCGAAATCTAGGACTTCAGGCAAGGATGGTGCTACGGGTGTACACCCCGGTGGTACGACTATTATCGCCTACGGAGCGCTGGTACGGTGGCTAGCTCTTCATAAGAAATACAACCTTAATCTGCTCGATAAATTTCAAAGTACCGCGTGCATCAAAGTCACATGCGGTGGTGGTTGAAAACCATCTGACATCTACCCCCAATAGATCTGCAGGTATAATTAAATGCTGCTTATAGCGCGGTAAGACTTAGGAAGTCTATCAGCTGAACTCCCAGACCGTAAGGCCACGGCAGCATCCTGGAGTCTCTACACAGGGGAGTACAGGACCTGCTCTCAACAGACTACATCTCAAAAATGGCATGCGGGGTCGATGCGGGGATCCCTTTCGAAGATCTAGGACTATAAAAATTCTTTCGCCTCCCACACAACGCAAGTGTGTTTTAAGCTGAGATACTGGCGATAAGAGAGGCGCACCTCTGTCATCACAAACAACGTCGCCATTTTCACCGACAACCAAGCCGCAATCAAGGTTCTATCGTCAATTTCAATATAATCCAAATTAGTAAGAGAATTGGCGCTGGCAGGATTGCCCGAACTCTACAACATCTCCCTTTTTAGATTCGGGGAGGCAGAAAAATTACGGAGAATGAAAAAGCGGACGAATTGGTGAGACAACGCTCCGCTCTTAGCGAGTTCAGGCACCGCTTAATGCTGTAAAGAGGGAGATTCATAGTCTCTACCTGAAACGGGCTAGCCATAGATGGCGCACGTTGTCGACGTGCATCACATCTAGAGAGCTATGGCCATCACATGACTTAGGAAGGGTAGACGCTCTCCTGAGTACAGCTTGACCGGATGTGGCCAGGGTCACAGCCAGCATGCGGTCAGACTAGGTATTCCGTACAATGTACACTACCGCAGCTACAAGAATGAGGCAGAAAAGGAAACCATGATCCACTTCGTGGATCAGCTAGAGTTGGGCATCTAGAACCAGGCGAAACATTCTCCGCTAGTATTGTACATCCGCCATCTCCTCGAACATGATTGGGGAGATATAATGTTTTCTTAATTCGGCGGGATGGTTCTGAGAACCTTTTCCGACCACCATGGAAGACTTTAATAACCAGGGTTTTGCCCTCCTATGAAGCCAGCACATTTCCAGATACATATAATACAGTTGGGTGGGTGCCTTGCGCGAAATGTATATGCTAACAAAACGTAAACAAAGCATTGCTGGAAATGTTGACGCGTCCATGCTTTGCTGGAGGGGTTAATTAGTAGTAGTAGTAGTAGCAGTAGTGAGTGCCACACACCGTTTGGTTGGTTAAACATGTTATTAATTTCAATTGGCAATCTAATGCCCGAACGAGATTGAACGCTCAATGGAGCAGCAGCGGTAGTGCCCTTGAAAAGTTAAAAAGCATGCATTTCTCTTAAGCGACCTAGAGTGAACGCAGCGGCAGCGACAGTAGCAAAAACAGATCTGTCCGTTTCTGCTGCTGCTTTCTGCGTTCAATCTGGTTCGGGCATTATATCTAACCTTTTTTTTTGTCGGCAGGGTGCCACATGGTCGATGATGCAGAAAATTTTCGTCGAGTAAGTTGTGGACATTGAGAGGGGAGGGAAGAATGGAGGAGAGGGCTTGTTGTTTCATAATTTTGAGCTCGTTGTCCTTATCCTAACATTATCCTAATTGGGTTTTCCGCAACTCCCATCGTAACACTCGCAAAACTAATCAGAACAAACTGTGAAATTTTCATCTAAATCGGCCCAGTAGTTTAGACGCCTCGTTCGGACATACAATAGGCGGGTTTTCTTTTTGAAACTTATCGGGTGTAGGGTAAAATGACACACGTGTTACACCAACAACATTAACCTGGATAGTTTAGTAGGGTGGCTACCCTACACTCGATAACCCCTCAATAGCTTTCACATGCATAGCACATAGATGGCCTTTCCAATAAGCCAAGTTCATTGGTAAACTAATATTACGTCTTGCTCTGATAGGACCATGCCTATTATTAAATAAGATATTTTCAATAGGATTACTAAAAATATCGATAGTAAATAAAAGGAAAAAAAAAGATTATAATTTGGTGGGGATCGAACCCCCAACCCATTTGAATAGAGTTGCACTTGTAGCTGTCACTGATAAATAACTCGTTTGAATGATGTTTGTTAAGTAATATTACGTTTACACTGCAAGCAGATTACTTCATCTGCGATGATGATTTAATCTGAAATTGTCAAATTCATACAATTTTAAACTCACCACATCCAGATTACGTGGCAGATGAAGTAATCTGACTATAGTGTAAACATAATATTAGAGCGGTACGCCGAGTTCATAAACGTCCGCCGTCGCAATAAATAAACGATCCGATAATCAAACTGATATTTCATTGGAATTTGTAATTTATTTTCAAGACATATGAGGTGTCACTTGGCATCAGGCTAGACAACTTGATGACTCGTAATTTGACCTGTATGCTACCCTAGAGCGTTTTTCTGTGCAACAAGGGCAGGGACCCTACACGGTTACCCAAAAAAACACACCTAATGACAGACGCTGATTTTTAGGTATATACTATATATAGATATCTCAATTAATAATGTGAATCATCCGATTACATTAATCCCTTCCGTAAATAAAACGGAGAACACAAACACAACAGAACCCTTGATTTTAATAATAATTTATTGATTTACTTACTCGTACTCGTCCTTCTCTTCGTCCGATAACGAAGTATGATTGTTATTTTTAATGAACGACATATTTCCCTTCCTTTTTTGTCTCCTATGCGAGTATCTGTAATTGAATAGTAATAAATAAATCGATAAAGAAATTGTTTAATCTGGTTGCAATATGAGCTGCGTTCCATTGTACAGAATAAGTAGCAAAAAAAAACACGTTAAAAACAGAATAGCAAAAGGGAAATTTAAGGGAAAAGGTGATGAAATAGTTGAAGAGTATCATCAACAAAATCGTCAGGAGGTTTGTGGTGATAGCCATAAAGTAAGATCTTAAAGACTTTCGGTCCATGCGCCATGATCACGTCCATTATGCTGGCACCCCCACCACTAAGTATAGACATCAGGCGAAGTGTATAATTAGGTGTTAATTAGGTGATAATATTCTAACGTTACGCTGGCACCCACAGTTTTTTGTACAAAATATATCGCACCCAAATTTCATGCTAAATGAAAGTCATAATTAATTGTAAATTTGTTGCTCTATTCCTGAATTTATTGCTCCTGCCGAATTGCCAGGATAATGGTTTTTGTTTGGTGGTGCGAGCGTAACGTTACGCTAGAACCCCCACTTTTTAATACGGCATTTATCGTCTCCAAATTCAATGCAAAATGAAAGCTATAATTAATTGCTAATTTCTTGCTCTATTCCCGAATTTATTGCTAGTGCCGATTAGCCAGGATTCCAGCTTCTATATGGGAAGAGCATCACATTTGTACCCCTCGCCACTAGTCTGAATCTACCAAAAACTTGGTGCAAAGTGAAAGCAATAAATAGTTGCTAATTTGTTGCTTCGGGTGACCGGTAGCGCAGTGTGTTGAGGCATCAGTCTCATGTTTGACTACCGGCGTTTCGGGTTCGAATCCCGTCCACGACGAAGTTCGTGGCCATGGATGTGCAGGAGGTGCATGCTGGCAACTGCAAAATGAAAGTAATAAATATTTGTTAATTTGTTGCTCCATTCCGGAATTTTTTGCTCCTGCCGGATTGAGAGGATAACGTTTTTTTGTATGGTAGAGCTGGTATGACGACACAATAGCTCCCCCCTTCTAAATGCGGAATATCTTTTACTCAAATTCAATGCAAAATGAAAGCTATAATTAATTGCTAATTTCTTGTTCTATTCCCGAATTTATTGCTTCTGCCGATTAGCCAGGATGCCAGCTTATACATGGGAAGGACACCATATTTGTACCCCCTTGTACCATTACACTAGCACCTGTACTTTTTTATATAACACCTAAGGCAGCCAAATTTGAATTAAAATGAAAGCCCATAATTAATTGCTAATTTGTTGCCTTATTCCGGAATTTATTGCTTTTGCCGAATTTTCTGGATAAAATTGTTTGTATGGTGGTGCTAACGCAACGTTACGTTAGTACCATCACCCAGAAAACTTTATCCTGGCAATTCAGCATGAGCAATAAATTCCTTAATGGAGCACCAATTAGCAAATATTTATTGCATTCATCATGCGTCAAGTTTTTGTTAGATTTGTGCTAGTGGGGATAGTATAGAGGGGTACAAATGTGATGTCCTTCCCATATATAAGCTGGAATCGTGGCGAATCGGCAGAAGTAATAAATTCGGGAATTGAACAAAAAATTAGCAATTAGTTATGGCTATCATTTTACATCAAATTTTTGTGCGATAGATGTTGTATAAAAAGTGGGGGTGCTAGCGTCACGTTACGCTAGCACCCCAGCATAAAATCGTCAATTTGTTATTAATGTAATGCATGTAATGTATAATGTTCTGTTCTGGTACAAAAAAGTGCGAGTATAAGTATGAATAAACCCACGAGAATACTCTTCTTCATATCTTATCTCTCTATACAGAATTTATCTTTCATGTCACAGATACGAACATGCATTATGGATGGATTTTCGCCCTCGTCTATTATACATGATGCGAGAAAACATCTAATCAAGTGACATATAGAAGAATGTCAGCATAACGAACGGCAAAAGGACATAGGACAACATTGACAATACACCGATGCCGACAACTTCTATTCAATTAACGTCAATTGAAATTGTATATCGCAAAATCGGATACGAAATATTTGTGAAAGATATTAAGACAGTGGCGTAGATAGCTGGGAGGGGGATCTCTGAAAAGAACGGTCTAGATCAAGGGACGGGCGAATTCAAACAGCCACCATAGAGATGATTCGCCGCGTCGGCACAAATGTCGCACTTCGTATACAAATGTAACAGAGCGAATTGCCGATTCACTTTCAACTCTGATCCAGATGTGATCGCATTCGGGATCTGGATCACCGACGATCAGTCGTTTTGCTTTTGATCCAGCAAAAAGAACCCAGCTATTATCAGTACAGACATCTTGCACTTAATTTTTACTTATCATGAGATAAGCTCATTAAAAACTTAAAACAACGGATCTCAAAATTCATTATCCTTGAAGTCCTTGAATATAAGAAATAAAACTACCCAACTAAATAGATCAAAAAAATATTTAAATAAGCTTTATGCGTACTTGAAAAAGTTGTTTGGAGTATAGAAAAGAATTGCATAATTTTAGGTGATTTTTTCTAAAATATTATTCGGTATTAGGGTTTTGAGTAGAACATCTTACAGCAAATAAAAAAAATGTTACAAAAAAATCAAATTTACTACGAAAATATGCGACAATTTTGTGGAGTTTTGAGAGAAAACAATTTTGTGGAGTTTTGAGAGAGTCTCAAAGGCTGTAGAATAGTTGAATACGAGTATGCTAGTTGTTTAATTTGTCCCCTTTTTGTGTATACCTGAACCTCGAAGTGAACGTCACGCAATAAATAATGGAACAAAAACTAGGCGAAAAGCTTTCTCTCGAAAAGCCACCAAAGTGACTCAAAGCTACTTACAAATTTTAATTGAGCACCGAGCTATTAAAATATCAGGAATGAACATTTTTGGCTCGAGTAGTGAGGGAAAATCTCCTCAAAATGGTCGAAATCCACCAACGAGGAGAATGGTAGGGATAGGAAAAAAACCGACAATTCAGCTTCAGGCTAGATAAGGTTTAAGCAAGCCCATTGAAGACTTTGACCACATATTGTTTTTTCCTCTGTATTTTTTTTAATCCCATCCTAGGAGTGGCTGATGCTGATTTTTAATGGCTGCGTTTGGACAAACTCTGACTAATTACCATGAATGAATCTGACTTTTCTCGATTTCTCCTCCATATCCTTTCCCCTCCGGTAAAATATGTACCGTCTGTCAGTTTTTGGATCTGAAAATATTCCCCTCCGGATCTGAATACTTTTCAGATCCAAAAGGAATTGCAGCTGATTTTCTTGGCAGAGTTCTACCGCCTGTTCTATTCTATTCTACGTCTGCACAGTCCCTCAGTATTAATTTGCGGCTGAGTTGCTTTCAAATATTGTTTCTGATATTTCAAATGTGATCAAGTGATTTGCTTGATCTATAGGCATTAAACTCTGGATAATGATCTCTATTTGACTTTTGGCCATTGCATCATTTTAATGAGCTAGAAATTTGTCATCATTTTTTTATACTACGGCAACAGTTTGAACATTGTTAACATTATGGCCGATTGTCGGATAATTCAACTTAGCGACATGAGTAGATGTATCTGATACTTGGACTATGACTATTCGTCTTACATAATTCTTCGTTGAGCATCGTAGTTTAGTTTTTTTTTTAACTGATAGTAGCAAATATTAGCGATTGTGATCAATTGACCGCGTACATATTTTTATGGAAACATTTTCTGTTCTCCTGTTAAGTGCTTAATTAGTGAATTTTTCTTACAACTTTTTTACGACTTGATAGCACTTTGCAACATTCGGCATTGACATCTACCTCTACTTATATTCGAAATTATAAATACACAACAGAAATTTGATTGACTGCCACTATATTAAACTGGTGAATTTTTTTCATTTCCTAAAAAAATGGTTACGAAAAACCTACAAACAGACATGGGCGCCACCAGAAATTTTTCTAAGGGATGACATTTTTTAAGTCATCTTGCGAGAAAACACATTCTAATTTTTGGTATTCATAGACTTAGCCCTGGCTCAAACGCTGGCATATTGATTATTCATTAGTACACCGGCATGTCACTTGACCGAAATTACTTTGATGCTATACAAAACAATCTATTGACATTTGGAACCCAAAATCAAATATGTAATTCAAATTTGTCAGGAAGAAAAAATGTCCCCCAGGAAAATAATGCATGTATGTGTTCTCAGTTTTCGCCGAAAAGACAGCTGATATCGGCGGCAATTAGCAGTTGGAATTCGCTATGGGCATTTTGATCCAAGTAAATCATGTTTTAATATCCTTTGAACCAGGGAAACGCTAACGAAATTTCTGAGGCAACATTACAGAGCTTGAGATCGAAGATGCCAGCCATCGACTGAATTTCCCTGTAAATTATTTTCTAGATAACACAGTAACTAGACAAAAAACTTACGAATGAAGCGGAGTGGAAAACAAGTCGTAATGACTTAGTTTAGCTATCTACTACCACAAAAATGGCCAGCATTAAGCCAACACTTCCACTGTCCACTGGTTTCGTCCACACGATGGATTGTACTCTTCAGGAGCTGCCTTAATCACATCGGGGAAGCAGTTCGACTAGGCCAGGCGGTTAGTGTTCCGGGATAATCGGAATACGCCCCTGAATACAATGGCTCCACTTCATTCTTAAGAAAGTTAGTTATGCGTTTATGCGTAATTAGTCAGAAAAATTTTCATTGGAAAGTAATTGACACCCGTGTCATACAATGCACACTGTATGTAGTGTAGCCATTGTATTCAGGGGCGTATTCCGTTATATCTCAGCCTGTGGTATACCGTGAGGTAACCCATTATCAACCTATGATCTGCGCCACCCAGGCGACAAGCTCCTATGAGATCGAAAGGGGTAATGAGATATTTGGCTTGTTGCAGACCTAGAAAATTATTCCAATACCGCAGCCTCTTGTCAATAGTCCAGTCCCTCACCAGCGCCCTATCTGTGGCCCAGCTCAGACCGCAGTAGCGATCGGGCCCATAGTATTTCGCGAATGAGTCTTTTCTGCTTGAGCTGGAAGTTTCGAAAATCATCAAACTACAACTACAACGACTTCAATGGGCAGGGCATGTACAAAGGATGGACGATGATCGCATGCCAAAGAAAGCAATGAATACTGAACGAGTCGACGGACCGAGACTGCCTAGACGACCGAGAGCTCAGTAGGTGTGGACGCCGCGCAGCTGTGGGGCTTCCAAAATTGGAGGACGCGGTCACGTGACCGAGATAATTGGAGGACAACGATCCAGGCGGCCAAGGCCCGACGTCGGGCTGTCGCGCCACGATGATGATGATGAGCCTTTTCTGCTGTCATTTGGTGTTAAGTCAAGAAGGATACAGTTTTTATCCAAAATATATTTTTTTTTTTCATAATTTCTGTCAATATGTAATACATACTCGTACATCGAATCATCATGCATTCATTTATTTCATGTTCAGACTAGCGGGCAGATCATTTGATCTGAGCACGATCTGGGTGTGGTGATTTTAAAATTGTATGTGTTTGACAGTTTCAGATCAAGTGATCTAGCTCCAGTGTGAACCCAGTATTATTTTATTCTGATTTTTTCATATTATACCTCATACTTCTTTACGAAATTATCAGTCTAATAAAATTTACAATTATGATATTTCTGTTTTTTTTTCTCCTTTTTTTGCGCTGTATACCTTTTCGTTAAAAACCATTTGTTATCTGATTGGGGGGAGGTTAATTTTTTCACGAATGAACAGTTCTGCATATGTATATATATAAAAATGGACTATGTATATGTCTTTTTTTCGGCCGATGATTGACCCATGTCCATGAAAATTTCATAAATACCTATATCCGTTATGATCCAGAATAGGTTCAATAGGCTCAAATGGTAGCTTTCAGATGATCAGTCCGCTGATCGGCTGACCAGCTGACCCTTCCACATGATCCGCCGCTGACTGACGTACTAATGCTAAGCCAAAGGCACCGCTGCTTGACGCGACGTGCGGTCAGCCGATACGTTCGACTAATCATTATAGAAATAAATGGCTTGACTACAATTCACGAACTCATGTTCAAAATTTATGAATTCGTCAATATCGCAAGTGAATAACATTCCCGCCAATTTACGTCAACCCAACAATACTTCGGTTTCATTGAAATTCTTTCTCATTTGCGCGCCAATAGTGTGGGTCGGCCGCGTTTCTTGTCAAAGCGATCGGTCAATGAGTTTAGCAACATCGTTTTTCCTGTCTTCCAAAATCAGTCTAGTGTGGCTAGTTTTTTGTCCAGAAGGCAATGCATGAAAATTGATAATGATGACAACGAAATGAGTTTGACTCAAGCCATTTATTTATATTATCAGTCGGACGTATCGGCTGACCGTACGTCGGTCATGCTTTTTTTTAGCATTGGTACGTCGGTCATCCGTGGATCATATGAAAAAGTTCAGTTGGTCAGCCGGTAATCTGAAAGCCTTCATTTGAGCCCATTTGAAAGCCATACGTCGTTCAACCTATCAGTCGGTACGCGACTGACGGGCTGATCATGTGAAAGCGGTGGTCCGACTTGCAAAATATCCATAATTTGCATTCATAGAATGCTTTATTGATTCATAATTTCACGCTTTCAGCATGGGTGGTAATATAATGTTCCAGCAATTATCCCTTAATAATAATTATTATTAATTAATTTAGCGCACGGTCACATTTCATCTTTGCCCTTGACTGGTCATTGAGCAAAATGTGTGCATAATAAAGTAAGATACGTTAATTAATCGGCAGCCAGATATCAGTGGGATATCAAATACTGAACAGAAAAAAATTGTATGATGACATATTCAGGATGCTTTCTTTATCGGACTCGAATCACATCCCACACAGTATCCAATAATCGAAAACTCCCGTTGTAAATACATTGTAAATTGTGTAAACAAATTTGTTAAGTGCAGTTTACCTATTAGACTAGACGAAACAAAATTTTATATTACTCGTAGATAAGGGAATGGGATTAGGAGTATGATCCACCTGGTATTTTTCTTTTTTGACGTGATAACGTCTATGTGGGGACTATGTCGAAAAAGTCTGGGATGGAAATGAAACGTCAACCAAGCTTTTGCGGGCGGTGCAATTTGAATTGTTGGTAGTACACTATTGGTTTTTTTGCCTAATCCTACTTACCAACAATAAGTGAACTCGCGGATCAAACAAGCAAACAATAAGTGAACTCGCGGACAAAAAAAGCAAAACAAACAAGCAAAGCGAATAAACGAAACAAACAAAACGATTTCATGGCACCGCACAGGTAAATACAAACAAATGACCAAATAAAATAAGCCAACGTTCTTCTTCTTGATGATCGATGTTGTCGTATTCGAGTTGGATGCCCAGCTTTATCACTCTGGAAACGATAGAATGCTACAAATTTGTTGTTTTTGATTTGGGTTCGGACCTCGACTGAAGGCTGCGTCCAGACGAGGAAGCATTCCCACTACTCACTAATTTTGACGTTAAGTGTACCATCGTTATTGGGACGAGATGGGGTCACTGTAGGTAAAAAAAATTGTTTAATTTAAATTGCATCGATTCAATGACGTTATCACGCAAATGACGCCTTCGGCACTGCCCGTCAATTTTTTTATTGACAATTACTTTGTTCGAATTAGAGTAACCTACCCAGTGTTCACACTTAAAATTCATCGAATTTAAAGAAATCTTAAAGCTGAGGATCACAGATAATGGCTGCGTTCCTAAAAAAAAATCGCTGAGTCGGCGCTTAGTCAGCGCTTCACAATTGCTGACCAACACATTGTGATTATTTTCGTGTTTTAGAAACGGCATGCCGGCTGTCTCATTTGTCAAATGCCATGTTCACTTTGACATTTGACAGAAAACTCGAAATTTCTTCCTTTGGTAAGTCCCAGGTGACACACAAGATACGGAAACAACTTTCTTTCCCACAATAAGGTTTAACAATTACGTTAAAAACACAATTATCAACCATACACAACACAACCGAGGTTAGAGTCGAAGTTTGACAATTGTCGTAAGAGTCAAAATATTGCGCTGAGCCAGAAAAGCGAGAAAACTTTATGCTGACCAGAAGTGAAAGCGCTCAGCCTCAGCGCTTAGCTCAGCGCAAGGGTTTCTATGATAAATCACCATACAACACTAATCGGTAAAGTTTCAATTGGAGCGCCCCTCTCTGAATTATATTTTCTACTTGCCATGTGGTGATGGAATTTATGTAGTGTATTATAGTACACTAACACTTAATCGGACTCCTTGGGACAAGAGCTCAGTCCGGCATCCGTTTTGTCCGGATCGAACCTCCATTCTCTAGATCGGTAGAAAGGCGACCGAATGAACACGGCTACCGAGCGCGTCGATACTTGCAGCACTCAAATTTGCGCGCGCGGGAATTTTAAACTTTCGAAGAAAAAAAATCTTCAAGCATGGAGTCCTCCGCATCTTGCGGATCTGTGTATATGGTTGGCACGCACCTATTTCAGACTAGATAAATGTGATGCCATTGAGAAAGGATTACTTCTTTTTTCATGCAGGCGGTTCTTATACCATTATCATGCTGCCAAAGCAGCGTATTTTTGAGAGCTACAGAATACTGTTGTTCCTGGGCGTATATGCTGTAATGAAAATTTTGTGGAACAAGCCTTCGGGTAAATGTTATCAAATTTCAGATCACTCTTTCTACTTGATACCCTTCTAGGGATCTTGAAACGTAATCTGTTTCTTTTTATACCATAGTTTGCTTCTCTCATATTCCTGCGAGCTGCTCCAGTAAGCAGGGTTTTTGAGGACAATATCCTTAAAGGAAAAAGTTTCAGATGTTTCCTTCCTGTCTTCTTCTACATTATGCGAATCTGGATTAGACTGATTTGACTCTTAGATGAAGATGTTGCAATCAGTCCTGCTCAGTAGGCCACTGCTCCGTGACTCACGTCCGGGTGCCTATTTAAAGAGATTGGGTATTCCATCTCCAAAGACATTTATGATATAATTACTCACCTGTGGGTACTCCGAGCTTGTCAGTATAAAGACAGCGCGGATTGCAACATTGAATCCTGCGCTTTAAGTTGCGTTTTATTAGGCACTACTCTGCGTCGATCGCAGGCGACGATCAAAATGATACATACAAATAGCGTTCCGTGCTCTATGCTTTGATCGCTAATCGCGAATAATGAGCGACGATCGTGTGCCTAACAGTAACGCACCTTTAACAATGCTTGACAGTCGTCAATCCCTCGGGCCCCGGATCATGAGAACCCGTTTGATAATAGCCGGAACCATATGAGGTATTAAAACTCGTCGTTCAATTTGGTTATGATTCCTCAAGATGCTGTCAAAACTTAATGGATCTAGATCAAAAAAGCAGTATGGTTTCATTTACAAATGCTTGAAAAATTGCCTTTATTCCTAAAAGCAAACAACAAACGTCATTTCCATAAAACTCTTATGATTTGCACGGTCGGGACCGTACACCTCGAAACTTGACGAAGAAATCGGTTTTAAATTGGTTCCCCTTAATCGTGAGACCATTTTGATTGACTGTATTAGACTATACATTCGTAGCGATATCAATAAATATTTACCCGCTTTAAGACGTCGACATTCTTAGCTAGGGCTATTGTACCGTCCTGTTCGTGAACCCATCGCCAGGACATTTTTTTGAGTGCAAGATTTACGCTAATTGTTATTTCAAGAATGGTTCAGTTTATTGTGATACCTTCACAAAAAAAATCACACAACAAGGCAATCCGATAGTCCTTCAAAAATGTATGAAAAGTTGCTGTGCCCCCCCCCCCCATATTTTCTTAACAGTCGGTGCCTCTGTCAGCAGCACATCAAGAGCAGCCGCCGTTGTAGTTCTAAGAGCCCCAGTAAAGGTAAGACTCACTATTCCTTGGAATTGCTCTAACATATTACGGGAAAACCGCAAAGTTGAGAGCAGTCCACGAGACGATAATTCCATGCAAAAGCGGATATATAGCCAGAATACAACCTTCAGTTGCAGGCCCCACTTCCAACCAATGGCTTTCTTTCACGAGCATAGCGCAACAGTCGCCTTAACTACTGAATATTGGGTCTTCACCCCAGTTTCCTGTCCAGGATGAACCATCGAAACTTGGCTTTACCAAAGAGAAACAGTCTTGCCCCCTTCAGCGGTGGCGAAGAAACTAAAAAGCTTGTTTATCCTAGTAGGCAATGGTCCGAAACAGCTTCCCAGCATTTGAATGCATTATGTATTTTCCAATAGTTCCTCATCAGTCACGCAAATGACAAATGGTCCAGGTTCGAATGAAAATATCTTTTAAACAAATACTTTCTAAAACTTCCCAATAATTATAATTCAAGCTAGACAAATGGATCCCACGAATACAAAATCCTTCATTTATCTCTTTCAAATTCCTTACTTCTATTCATCGGTTATTTGACCTCCATTCCAGCACTCCTCCTCTAAACTAAATAAATGGCTAAGAACTGCTTCAGCTGCACGAAAGGAGCAAAACAAATACTTGGGACAACAAACGACAAACGTCTTCTCAGCTCCTCTCAAGTACAGCGGCCCGTCCTTCACGTCTTGCATCTATAACTGGTCAACAAATTATTGCGAGACCCATTTCTAGCCAGCAATAGTCATACCACTCACACACATAAACCCTATTCTTGTCAGGACAAAACCCGCTATCTGCTCTGAATAATTAAATATTCCGAGAATTTTTCATATTTCGTATATCCTTAAGACATATTCCACTCATCGACCACTGCGAGTACAGTTTTTGCTATCAAGCGGAGGGAAGACGACGAAATCAACATGTTTGAGGCGAAACGCGGTAGCGAATGATAGCGCAGGACTTTATCGATTCCTTGTAAAAAAAGGGAGTAACAACGAATTGTTCAACAGAGACGAGGTTCGATGCTCTTCACGGAATGGATGTTGTCTAACACTTGAATGCGAAAAGACTTTCTTGCAGACTTTGAACCCATTGTAATAGACCTGTAATGAGTGCCGAGGGATATATTGAAGGATACTAACCTAACCACAGACGATATAATATCTTTCGTCTCGTCGAATGTATCGATTTCCGGAAGATGCACTACTATTCTACTGTGATAGTCACACTAAGATGCTAGTTACCGAACAGACACATTAACTATTCAAATAGAGGCAAGGATTGGATTTTTGGATTACGCGAAGTTAGGCGACGAATTTTTAGCTGCACTAACGAGATTTTAGCTTCAGTGTCGAATAACTGGGATTTTATCTACTTTCCGTGCTAACCTCTACCAATGAATTTGGATGTGCGGTTACAAGAACTCTACCTGGACGCGAGGGAACACGTGAACGTAACACGAACGACTCACTATGACTATTTCGTTGGTTGGGCTTTTCCGTCATTCCTTAGTTAGTAACGGTCGAGGGGTAAGACGTCATGCTTGCGTCTGGCAATGGCAAATGGCGAATTTAGTATAGTCGGTCAGTAGTAGCAACACACAGAGAACAGCTTCTATTGTACATCCATTTTCGCCGCGTCATAGAAAGTTTCGGAAGCGAAAAGCTTTATCGCGGCTTGAAGGTCGAGGGTTTCCGGACTGCGAATCACTTCTTTGAATCGCGATTGAATGAAGAAGAAATAAAAATTTTTAGTGGTCCATGTGTTATCAGGGGGATGACGGTGGTAATAATTCTAAACTTTTATCTTTTACGTCGGGGGAAGGTCATTTGATTTGTCGTTGTGACCTTTGACTGCGATGTAGTCGTTCAATGAATGTTTTTGATTTATTTTTGATTTTTTTGATTTAATCAGCGCAAACATCATTCAACTCGTTTGGACTGATTTTCAGTTTTCTGGGCAGCCAGTGATAGGTTTTAAGCTCATCGTAGGAAGCCTTCGTCTTTTCTTCCATTACGTCCTGGAGTCGAACACCAGGCGCTTTTTGGGGATGGGATATATCCTCGTGCACAAAATCCCCAAAAGCCAAAGTTCCCAGAAAAATCCTCCAAACACAAAATCCCCCAAATTCCAACTTGGGAAGTAATCTAAGAGATCCCTAGACCCTGTACTAACTTTTTTTTCTTTTTAATTTTATGAAATTCCCTAAATGGAAATGTCGAGGATCCCGAAAAATACTCTTTTAAGTCTTTTGTGGGGCGATTTCTAATCGACTTTGCCATGAAATTTTCGGGGTTTTTCGCAGTTTTTCGTCCAGAATGGTATTTTTAGTTGTCGGGGCAGGGCTCAGGCTGCATTCTAAGACAAAACTCAACTCTCTAGCTGCCGTAGTTTTGGAGATAGAGCCATCTGAAAAAGTGCAAGTTTGGACCCTCTAGCTACTAAAATAAAGAAGTTACAGGCACTTTTATATTTGGCGGTCGAGGGGTCACTTTGCCATGAAATTTTCGGGGTTTTTCGCTGTTTTTCGTCCGTTTCTGTTTTCGGCAATGAAGCACCACACCAGTCGACTATTTCTCGTTGGTATGCAGGACTCAAACGTGGACGGGTGAGTCTTAGCGACGACCCAATGGCAGGTGCACCAAAAACGGTAGTCACCCAACAAAAGTCGATACTGTGCGCAAGCCCATTATGGAAGATCGACATGTGAAATATCGCGAGATTCTTTGGGAATTCCAAAGACCCCAATTCAACAAATTTTGCATGAAGAATTGTGTGTAAAAAAAGAGTTTCCCTTTGGATACTGCATCTATTGACCGAAGAACTGAAAGCAGCTCGCGTCACTTGGTGTCAAAAAACTCTAGACCGCTTCAACACGTTAAATTCTAACAACGTGTATAGGTACAGCATCATCAGTGGTGATGAATCCACGATTCATCATCATGGGCCAGTTATAAACTCAAAAACAAACGCTAGTCATCTGTTAGGGTGTTCCAAAATGAAGAAAAGCCGACAAAAGTCATCCGTTCTCGAAGTGTCTCCAAAAAGATGGTTGCGACATTTGTCTCAAAAGCAGGTCGTGTCGTGTCAAAAACGCAATTTTGACTGTAGCAGCAAACGAGAGGAATAATTGCTTCCAGATATGGTTCGAACGCATGCAAAAGTGCACTAATCTTCGTGGAAAATACTTCGAAAAACAATAAAGTCTTTAGAAATTATATACTGTCGTATACCGATAGCCAGACGAAGATCAAATCCTTGGACGTGGTCATTTTTAAAACCGTAGTGAGCTATCGCACAGCTATCAAGAAGTAACTAAAAGGCGGACGAGCTGGTTCAGATGGGTACGACTACGTGGTCTTTTGATTTGTCAGTAAACTTATAGAAGGTAGTCAGGACAAGCACTCCAATAATTGGGACGCTAAGTGACATAAATGGACGCCACCTTGCAAAATATGATAGAGAAATGCCGTTTGGTATTATTGTTGGTGGTCCCCATACATTCATTTTAAGAGATGAGACCATCTTGGACCCCGCGGCAGAGCGGCTGTGCGGGCGAAAAACCTAAAAATTTGAACCCTTTTTTTAATATTCTCCTCATAATTTGTAAACGGTGCCTCGGATCGAAAAACTTAATAAGATTTAAATTAAAGAGCGTCAAATACATCCAATGCATTGCTCAAAGTTGGAATTCGGTTTAGTAGTATAGTCAAAGCCGATAGTCGAAAAACGTCACATTTGAGGCTTTGGAGGAAAATCACACTATTTTGCTTTTCAAGCTCACATATCTCTGAAACCGATGCTACAAATGGAAAAACTTATTTGACAAAAGCTGAAGACATTTCTATTTTAGTTTCAGTTTAACTAGCCCAATACTTTTGAAATGGGGCCGTTTTTAGTGTAGTGAGCGAAACTGCGGAAATAGTTTTTTAGCGATTTGAGCCTTAATAGCTATGTATATCTCGATAAATATAATAGCTAAAAATTGTAGTTTAGCCTCAATTCGTAGATATTTTAACCTTGTTTATACCAGGTTCGTGTTGGAGTTCGACAGTCTGTGGTGACACTTAGACAGGGCCGTCGAGAGAAAATCCAGGCCCGGGAGACAACTTTTGTAGGGTCCCATAGTATGATATAATAATGATGGAATTTATTGCGCGCATTTTTTCGTGTTTGAAAGAACTTGGAAAGTTCATGCAATTTTCAATAAATATTATTTGCATTAAAAATTCAGCTTAAAAAAATGATATGTTTATTAGGAATTCATAAGCATCTGACCCTCATCGACTGTAAGAGAATTTCCCAATAAAATATTAAATAGACTACACTACAACTATGTAAAAAAAACGCAAGTTAGAACACTTAAATAAACTGCATAATTCGATAATGTTTAAAATGTATCCCGTAAAAAAATTAGGAAAATAATTTTATAGGTTTAGCCAGTTTTCCGGATTTTTTTTTTCAAATTTTCGCGTAACATACTATGTAGTTTTATAATTAAATTTGTGTTAAAATCGATTTTTTTAACGTCATTCCATTATAATTTCTTAATATTTGACAGACCTCCTTTAAATGTGTAGAACCATTTTTTTTGTGCATTGGGACACCGAGCACTTGTGAAAATTCGCAAGAATGAAATTGCATTTTACATTCAAAAGCTTCTGATTGCCAGAAATGGGGAAATTTAATTTGTGAAACAAAATTAGTTTGCGAAAATCCGAGAAAAGGTGATGAGAAAATTTTTAAAGATAAAAACATTTTCACGAGACCCTGTATAAATTGTGTCTTATTTCTTACCTGGATTACAATACAAAAACAAGCTAGCCTTAGGCTAGCTTGCCGGAGCGGATTTTGAAGAATTTTTTAACGTTTATTGATTTTTACGGGGAAACTATCACTTTTTCGCAAATACGTATGATACCAGGTAAAGCTTTCTACGAGAGTGTTTTTGAGTTACGATTGATTCCCTTCGTCTCAGCTCCTTCCTGAACTTCCCTAAACACTTTTCTGGTCGGCCCCGGTATTTTTCTAGCATCCTACAGCTACATCTCCTGAAGATGAATCAAAAGAAAAACCGTGGTTCGCGAGTTTCGCATACTCTACTTTTCACGCATATTTGCTTATGGGATTGTGAGACTATTTTATTGTTAGGAAATATATAAAATAATATCCAATGTCCAGGATAACGACCACAATGTTTACGATCGTTACCCTTCCTCCTATAACCCCTAGAAAACAATCTACTAAGAAACCGGGGTCCACTAATTTTTCATTCTCAACCACCTTCAGCCCCTAGTCTATTAAATGGCTATCAGGAACAATGACAACGAAATTTGTTAGGATGAAAACGGTTTTTTTTTTATTTTTAATTTTTCTAATATCCTCTCTAATTGCCTTGACCCCTCCGGGGGTATGGGCGCGTCAACATCTCTAGCATTTCTATGCCTTGTTGACGTTTCAATAGAATATCTACTTTTCGGAAGTGCAGTTGCTAGCATGCACCTCCTATCCCCGCCGTCTTTATACTGATAAGCTCGGAGTACTGTGAGTCGCGCTCGGTGGCCGTGATCGTTCGGTAAACGCTCTATGATACTAATCTAGAGCTCGGAGATCAAATCTCGGGGCGATCAAAAGCTGCCTGTGAGTACTAATAGAACTCTCACAGTGCTTCGAGCTAAATTTTTCTAATATCCGGCCCCTCTAAAAACCACGGGCCCGGGCCGACTCACCCCTGCCGCACCCCCCTCTCGACGGCCCTATACTAAGATGCTAAACAAATTTGGTGAGATATGTTTCCTCAAATATTTCGTACATCTTACGGTTGTGCCTTTTCAACCTTTGGTCACCATCGCAAATGGTTTGTCGTAGTACTCCCCTGTCGAAGGTATCTATCGATTTCTCCGATGACCGGATTATGGTGCGTAGTGAGGAGTTGGAGCCTTCATCAACGCACAATGAGAAGCCATTTAAGTTCACTTGTGGTCTTGTGGAGCGTTTAGGTTAAATACATATATTCTTGTATATTTTTGTATTTTTGTTTGTTGATTTGTCTATAGAAATTTATTCCCTTATCCATCATATTGGAATCGGGTTAAAAGTTTTCCTGTACATTAAAAGCACGAGCGCTTCCACTACAGAGATTTATAAATTGAATTTCTTAGTGTGCCCTTTTCATTCGATGTCCTTTCACAAACTTGATTACGAATTAATTATTATCTATATGTAATCATCGTCTTTTCCTTTTCACGTTGTGTACTCTATCAATCAACTCCTTTTTTTTCCGAGACCAAGTTGGTGGAAATCCTATAATTCAATTGGGTGACAAGTAGAGAGTATGGTGCTTGATTAAATTTGCAACCAGTTAGTCTGGTTCACTGATTACTTGAATCGAGTAGACAATTTTTTTTTTCTGCTGTCAAACCTCTTTCATTTTCTGTGTAATAGGATTGAACCGCAGTATAGTGAGATGAGAACAAAAATGATGGTGATTCATTGAAGTCACCAGTTTTTTCTTAAATATACAATAAATGAAAATAACTAATTATAATCATTCCTGTGGGTTTATGGGGAAGAAGGAAGGGAAGTGATAGATAAGATATATAGATAATAATACAGCGACTACTGACCCTAGAACATACAGTACATGGAATGAGCATATCCCGTTTCTCACCGGCTCCAATATCTGGCGAATAAGTCGACAGTCAGCCTACTCAGTTGGCGTTTAATACTGACAAATGTTGACTGTTCTGTAGAATTGTGCATAAACAAATGTCAATTTTTGTCAAATTATCGACAATCAGCCTACTCAGTTGGCGTTTCGATATTGACATAATGTTGACCACAATGTCGAATTCTGCGTAAACAAACGTCAATTATTGTCAATATTTGAATTTCGTAAGTCTACTGAGTTAGCTGACTGTCGACTTAGTACCTGGATTTTGGAGCCACTGTTACTATGGAGACATACAGGACAAGCTCATTCCATGGCTATATATTCAAAGCTGACCCAGCGAGTAGGCACTGCGACCATAAGAGGTCTATTGTGCCGTTGTTCATTAAACTATCAAAAGATTATCCACCCCCCTAATGAAAGACATTAGGCGTGTTTTTTTTTGTACTGCGGTGCAGGTTAATTGGGGGCTATTCGGGTTAACTTACACATATTACAGGTGGTCAGGTCTGTGGGGAAACTCATGGGCAAGTCTACATAGCACCTCCGCGTGGTGGCCGCTGGTAACTTCGCGAATAGCGAAGGCTGAGCTATGGGGCCGGTTGCGTGTACTATCACATTACGCGAGTACCGCCGTTTTGTGATATGTAAGCAATCGACACACTCCCTACTTGGTCAACTCTTGTGTTCTATAGTTTTGGCGAAGGTAGCCCATACGGAGTGTCAAATGTCCTAAATCCCCGGGGTGTTATGCGACCGTGCCCATCGGGGGAAGGTGACCAGGGACGCAAATGGTCATCACAAACGGAGCAAGTTACTGCCACACATCTGTACAATAACCAGTTGTATGGGTAGTGTAAACTGTCTCCCCGACCGTACGTTGGCAGAGGGGCGCCTATGAAACTCTCTGCATAGGTGACACGGCGACCAGGTGTGAGGTTGGAGCTGGTGACTGAGGTGAAAGTTCACCTGCGGGGTTCCGGATCCAACACTTCACTTTGCTCCTTTCTTGCACCTGTTGAACCGCGGTCTACAGAGTAGCGATCTGTTAGACTAGGAGAGAAACCTTGATTTGCTTCAAGGGTAGCAGGTGCAGAGTGGCATGAACGCCTACGGAACTTTCGGGAGGTCGCGAGGGAGTCTGCTTCGCGGCACAAAGAGAGGAATGAACGGCCGGATCGTCATAATGTTCCTATAGGGGCGGGGAGTAGCGGGAAGCAATATGCTGGCAGTTGCCTCGGCTGTGGTCCGAGAACGGGAAACCCAAACCTGAATCAATAAATAAAAACAAGAATATGAAAATACATCAAGACATTCTTGGAGAAAGTGGCTGGAGGAATTCCAATGAGACGGACAGCGACGACTCGCAAGGGTTGAAGAGGTTAGTCTCTGAAGAAGACGCTCCAGGGGAGAAGGGAGGCGTTGTTGGAGCGGACAATGACGCGCCAGAAGGCGCGGAGAGGTTAGTTCAGACAACGTACACTCTGATCAACGTTCAATCTGCTGACTATCAGGGATGGTGGCGGGCCCGAACAAAGAAACACTAACTGTGTGCCAGCTGAATATTCATCATAGTAAAGCGGCATCAGCGATGATGACGAGATGCTTTGATGAAGAGAAACTGGACATAGCTTTAATACAGGAACCCTGGATTTTACAAAACAAAATTAGGGGTTTGTCACAACAAACCGCAAATCTGTACCATGCACAGGTGAACGGTAAAATAAGGACATGCATCCTGGTGCGTCATGGAATACGTGCAGTACAAATGATGCATCTCTGCTCGCCTGATCTTACGGTAGTAATGATCGGAAGTGGTGCAGGATCATTCCTAATTGCATCAGCATATCTCCCTTATGATGCACCAGAACCACCTCCATCAGAGGAAGTAGAAAATCTGGTAAGGTATTGTAAAGAAAGAGATATGGCGCTGATCATAGGCTGTGATGCCAATGCGCACAACACTGTGTGGGGCAGCACAGATGACAATCCCAGAGGACAGCAGCTGCTAGAATTTGTGGAAAAGTACAATCTGCTGGTAGCAAACAAGGGGGTCGCTCCTACCTTCGTGGATGCACGAATGGCTGAGGTGATCGACATTACCCTAAGCTCTGTTAATATGCTTGACAGAGTTCAGAATTGGAGAGTGGTGGACAGGCTAACCATGTCTGATCACAGGGCTATCCAGTTTGAAATTCTGTATGGCAGAAAACGGAGTAGCGAACGCAAACGTATAAGAGTGCCAAAAAATACTGATCGTGTTAAGTACGAGATATATTTATTGGAACAAGTCGAGGATATTCAAGACGGAATACCTCGGAATACGGTCGAGATAGAGCGAACAGTGGAACAACTGAACTCCACTATTAATCGCGCCTTCGAACACGCTTGTCCCTCCACAGTAGTGGACGAAAAGGACCCAACACCATGGTGGAGTAAGGAACTGGAGTCTATGAAAAAAGAGACAAGGAAAGCCTTTAACCGTTACATGAGGGAGAGAGACTCTCACTCTTGGGAACTATACAAGGATAAAAAGAGGGAGCTGAAAAGAACCTTACGTCTTCGGAAACGAAATACGTGGAGGGAATTCTGCTCTAGCATGAAGGATACGTCGGAAGTATGCAGATTACAGAAGATGGTATCGAAAGACACTGCTTCGAAAATGGGGCTGATACGCAAAGTTGATGGTTCCATGACAGAAACAGTGGAAGAAACGTTGCAGGCCCTGATGGAGGTACATTTTCCTGGAAGTTTCAAGTCAGACCAACCATGGCCTCAAACTAACATGGGAGCTGGTGGGGTAAGTCAACAAGAAGCTGAGAGGATAATAACTCCAAATGGAGTCAAAAGTGCTATAAACTCTTTTGCTCCATTTAAAACGGCTGGAATGGACGGAATATTCCCGGCACTATTACAGTGGGGCATGAGCGCTCTACTAGATAGGATCCGGAATATATTCGTCGCCTGTCTTTCAGCAGGCTACATCCCGAAGGCATGGAGGGAGGCTAAAGTGGTCTTCCTGCCTAAACCGGGAAAGAAAGACTATACAGAGGCAAAGTCCTTCAGGCCGGTTAGCCTTACATCATTCCTGTTGAAAACAATGGAAAAGGTGTTGGTGGACTACCTGGAGAACACCACGCTAATGTATAGTCCTCTGAGTAGGTGCCAACATGCCTATAGAGCAGGCAGATCTACGGAAACCGTTCTACATGAACTTGTTAGAGTTGCAGAGAGAGAGATTAACAATGGCGGGATCGCTATGTCTACTTTTATGGATATAGAGGGTGCTTTTGATAAAATCTCCTTTACCAAACTAAGGAACGCCCTGATTGAGCGGGGGGTTGATTACATTATAATTAAGTGGATCGACTCTATGCTTAAGCAGAGGGCGGCAAATCTTAGCAGTGGATGTGACAGAATACGGGGTAAGGTAGTCCGAGGATGCCCGCAAGGAGGTGTTCTTTCGCCTCTACTGTGGAACATCACCGTGGACAGTATTCTCTGGAAGCTGGACTCGATGGGCGTACACACTGTAGGATACGCCGATGACTTGGCACTCACGGTCAGTGGAAAGTTCATGGACACAATTCTAGGTTGCATGGGACAAGCTCTCAAAGTAACCGAAGAATGGTGCAATGAGCAAGAGCTAACCATAAACGCTAGTAAATCAAACACTATGATTTTTACTCGTAAGAGGAAAGACATAGAGATAACTCCCTTACGGCTTTTTGGTTCGGAAATCAAGGTGTCCAAGGAAGTGAAGCATCTAGGAGTTACCTTAGATGCGAAACTAACTTGGAATGTTCACGTTGATGAAAAGATCCAAACAGCGAAAAGGATTTTGCATCAATGTAAGAGAGTGTGTGCTCGTAGGTGGGGAATTTCACCTAAAGCGACACACTGGATTTACACAATGATGGTAAGACCTATTCTAGCCTACGCATCAGTGGTATGGTGGCCAAAAGCCATGCAGAATACCACAAGGCAGAAGCTAGATGGGGTACAAAGGATAGCTTGCGTAAGCATATGTGGTGCAATGCGCACCACACCAACGCGAGCAATGGAGGCATTGCTGGGACTGCCGCCGTTGGACTTATTTATAAAGAAAACGGCGGCGCTTTCAGCAATACGCATGGAAAGGGATGCCATGTGGCATCGCTTTGGAACTAGCAGCGGTCATAAGAGCATCCTAGACATTATTCATGATGAGGTCAGGGAGACTCTAATGCCGGTAGAAGGCATGAGTAGACGTAGGGTAGTTGAAAGACTACACAAGACTCACATTGCAGATGGAAACATACATAATGAGTGTATGTACAATGACATCAGCATTTTTACTGATGGCTCTTTAATGGACGGTAAAGCGGGGGCGGGGGTTTACTCTGAAGAGCTAAACCTAGCATGTGCGCTTAGTCTAGGAGAGTATGTGTCCGTATACCAGGCAGAGATGCTTGGCTTGTTGCATGCGTTGGACCACTTGCTTGAAGGTCAGGTGCGGGGGAAGAAAATCCTTATTGCACTGGACAACCAATCGGTGATCAGACGCATGCAGCAGACGAACATAAACTCTAAACTGGTACTAGAGTGTGTCCGGAAGCTCAACACGTGTGCCTCAGAAAATGAGGTTACGCTGATGTGGGTAAAAGGACACATAGGTACAACAGGAAATGAGGCGGCGGATGCCCTAGCAAAACAGGGATCTGCGGCACCTTTCATTGGCCCAGAACCCAGAGTTGCTCTGGGGAACGGCATGATTGGAGCGAAGGTTGGGAAGTGGATGGACTCCATGCATCAACAAAGATGGCAGGAGCTAGTCACTTGCAAACAAGCTCGGAATGCAATGACCAGCCCTTTAGGCAGGGAAGCGAGAAAGGTACTTAGTTATAAACGGAGTACCCTAAGCTGGATAACTGCCTTGGTCACAGGGCATGGTAATTTTAAGGCTCATCTGGCCAAGATGAAAATCGGGGAAGATGACGTTTGCAGGCTATGCCTGGAGGAGGCCGAGACGGCAGCACACATTGTGTGCGAATGTCCAGCACTGGCTAGCACGAGGTTGAGGATCACAGGCAAGCACACGATAAGTGTAGAAGCCATGAGTGAACTCAGCTTCAAACAAATGCTAGCAATAACACGGGACTCAGTGATGAAGAAAGAGGTCGACAATTATCAGTCGACATCTGGAAGTCACTGATGACCGGGAGGGGGCGAAAAGGGACCCAAACGTTAGTGGTCTGCTTCGGCTATCCCCCAGAGTATATAATAATAATAATAATACACATAAAATATTACACAAACAACATACCCTAGTTGTTTGTGTAATGTGTGTAAGTTAACCTGGATAGCCCCCAATTAACTTGCACCGCAGTACAAAAAACACGCCTATTATATCTTTTGCATGAATCAACCTGAAATCTGCCTGTCCGAGGAATGACATCCTATAACGCGCGATAGCGGGGCATTCGCGCAAGATGTGTTTGGTTGTGTCCACGTCCTCCAGGCAGAGACGGCATTCAGTCTAGCTGGACAGACTCATCTTGTTTAGGTAATATCTGACCAGGTGATTGCCCAATAAGTACCCTACTAGAAATCTTATACGAGCCCTACTCGTTAGAATAGTACCCTTATACAATATTTTAAGAACATTATCAGCTCCTTCGACTAACACAGTCCTGGGAGGGTATTCCAGTACGGCTGACGTAATAGTGCAGACCAGTCGCTGATTCGTGATTTAGCCGAATACATGGTCCATGAAAAGGATTGGATGCTTCTTGTCTAGCAAGTTCATCCGCAGCCCCGTTCCCCTCAATGCCCTGGTGACCTGGCACCCAACACTAGAAAACTTGGTTTTTGCTTGCCAAGAGGAGCTCATAACACTCCTTCAACAGTTTCGAAGAGATCCTATCTAAAGAGAGCTCCTTTATGGCTGAGTAGATAGCAATGTGAGCGCCACGAAGTCCTTTTTCCAAGATCACAATGACGCAGACCTCAGGCGAGATTCCCATTGCGATTGACTGTCCGGCCGCCTCAAGGCCACCTGTCCGACCATGTGACCATAATGAATTTTTGTAGAAGTTATTTCAATGTACCAATGTATCTCAAGCTTGGCCGTAGAAAGTAAATGCCGTACAATTGAATAGATAGGGAGATACTTTGAATTTCTGACGATAAGATCGATTTTCAATTGTGCATCCGGCCGTCTCAAGGCGGCCTGAAGCAGCCATACATGATCCGAAATTTCTCAAGGCCGGGCCTGATCAGTTTTTCCGGCAGGAATTCCGGATGGTGTATGGTCGGCTTAAGATTTGGTATTTGGTGCTCTTCTGACGGTTACTTGTTCAGATGCATACCATACTCTGGATCGAGTGACGACTATAACCGTCAAATTGGTTTGGGTGGGATGTGGTCCTAAGACTGTTGGAAAGTTTAGTGGATCCCACACTTTACCGAATCTATTTTGATAACTTCATCTCATCTTATTATTTGATATGCCTTTTAAAAGAAAAACGTTTTTGTACCACGAGAACTTTTCGTCCTAATCGTATTGCAAAGGCTCCATTACGAACAGGGAAGCAGTTGAATCGAGGAGGATGCGACTATCAATTTGATAAAACAAATTTTTTGCTCATTTGTCAGTGGTCAGACAATAAGTCGTGACGGATATCACCAATTTCGAGCAAAACAAACCGAAGCGTAAGATTAAGCTGTGGAAAAGGACTTAAAAAAAGGAGGCCGTTCCGAAACCATTGCTTCTCAACTCATACAACAATGGTATGGGGGGAGAAGACCTCGAAGTCGAAGATAATACTGTATCAAACTGTATAGGTAGAATGCAGGGAAGTTTCATTGCTTCTTAGCAACATATGAAAATAAAAATTCGTCATCGCAAAAAGATTTTCGGTTGAGTGTGAGCAAGGCGTTGTTATTGACTTCCCCAGAAGCTTGTAAATTCCCTCAAGAAAGGGCAGACAGAAACGTTGTTTATCAATTGCCGCGGATTGTAGGGGAGCATATTCCCATAGTTCGGCCTGAAGGAAAACCGCAAAGGCGTCAACTAAAAAACTGGGTTTACCACAGTTTTTTAGTTGACATGACATGACATGATCGGTTTTTGGAACGTTCGAACGATGTGGGGCGAGTGCAATAGTGCGAGGCTGACTGAAGTCCAACGGGAAATGACCGCATATAACATCGACATACTTGGACTAAGCGAAGCAAGATGGCCTGGAGCGGGAACGACTTTATCACCAAGCTCCCAAACAATACCGCTCAATTCTGGAAATGAAGACGATACGTCAACTCGAACGACAGGCGTCGGAATCCTGTTGACTAGGGAGGCACGCCTATCCCTAATTGACTGGAAGTCCATCTCCGACCGTATCATTACAGCCAGATTTAAATCCAGGGTAAGAAACCTCACAATAATTCAGTGCTACGCCCCGGATGAACCGGCGGATCAATCAGCTAAAGACGCCTTCTATCACCGACTCGGCGACACTTTCGACAAGGCTCCCAAAGGTGACATAAAAATTATTATGGGGGATCTCAATGCCAAAGCCGGGTCTGACAACCTTGGTTTGGAACACCTAATGGGCAATCATGGTCTAGGCAACAGGAAGCAAAATGGCGAGATGTTCGTGAATGTTTGCAGCTCTCGTCAGCTCGTCATCGGCGGTACTTTGTTCAAGCACAAACGATGCCATTTAACAACCTGGGTTTCTCCGGATGGCAGAACAGAGAACCAGATTGACTATATAGTCATTTCCAAGACATGGAGGAGCTGTCTCTTAGACTAGACGTCAGGTCGAAGCGGGGTGCTGATATTGGCAGCGATCACCAACTTGTTGTCGCAAAAGTGCGCATTCGAACGGCACCGATCCATCGCCCCAAAATGCAAGAATCTTGCCACGTTTTAATGTGCAAAAGCTTAAAGATCCATCTATAAGACGTGCTTATTCCACCGCCTTGCACGAAAGAGCTAATGCACCACCACCTTATGGGACTCCTACAATTGATGATAGATGGAACGTCGCTAAGGACTCATTTATTTCGTGCGGTGGAACTTTTGCTGCCAGATTGGAGCTGGGTAGAAGGCCATTCATTAATGACTCTACATGGTCTTTAATCTCTACACGCAAGAGAATTAAAGAAACACTCAACTCAGCTACTGACGACGCAGTCAAAGATCAACTTAGAGCTGAATACCGTTCTCTTCAGAAAGGCGTGCAAAGAAGCGTAAAACGGGACAAACGCAACAACATCAATGCATTAGCCGAGAAGGCAGAGGAAGCGGCTAACCGTGGTGACAGTGGAACCCTTTATTAAAAACTTATCAAGCTATTAACTGGAAAATCTTTTGCAACTGAACATCCCGTGAAAGATGAAGACGGGTCTCTACTGGGCACTGATGAAAACCAACTGTGACGGTGGAGAGAGCACTTCATTGACGCCCTCAACATCACCTTTGGACATTTGAACTCGTCTTCACTAGAAGTATAAAATATTCCGCAAATAGCCAGAGTTGATACCAGCCCACCATCTAAACAGGAATTAATTATTACATCGATGGAAGCGGGTAAAGCCCCGGGGATGGATGGAGTTCCGGCGGAACTCTTTAAGGCGGATGTCAACACCACTGCGGATATTCTTCCAAGAGTGTTGGGAAACCGAAACTCTCCGTAAAGAATGGAAGAAGGGCGTCGTTATTAAGATCCCGAAGAATGGTAACCTGAAGGATTGTAATAATTGACGTGGAACTTCCACCCCCCCCCCAGTCGTCAAACTGATGGCAAAAATAGTCTTAAACCGGATCAAGCATACAGTTGACCGCACGCTGAACGATAAACAGGCTGGTTATCGCGAGGGCTTTCCATGTAGCGACCGCATCAACACCATCCGAATTATTATTGAACAATCCGCGGAGTGGAGATCCCCATTACATCTCATGTTCATCGATTTCGAGAAGGCGTTTGACAGCGTTGACCGGGAATACATCTGGAAGGCTTTACATAGGAGAGGTATACTAGATAAAATCATATCCATCATCAATGAGTCCTATAACGGTATAACGGAGACCAATGTCCCGTCTTACACAAGGGTAAGCTTTCAGACCCCTTTGAGGTACATAGCGGAGTGAGACAAGGATGCATTTTGTCACTTATATTGTTTTTAATTGCCATTAACGACATACTCTGCAGTGCGCTTCATGAACACCAGAGCGAAGGTATCAGATGGAACCTGTTTGAATACCATCAACACCTGGATTACGCTGACGATATTTGTCTTCTTTCACATTTATCGGATCATCTAGTTCAAATGACGGATGCACTACACCGCGAAAGTGGCAATACGGGGATTAAAATCAATGCTGCCAAAACTAAGTACTTGAGCTTGGATCCAGGAAGACAGCGAAATTTGTGAAAAAGTGGACAATTTTTGCTACCTCGGAAGCGTAGTTACAGCAGATGGTGGAGCGGATGCTGTTGTACTGTCTCGCATCAATAAGGCTCGGGCAGCTTTTTTAAGTTTGACTCCCCCTCCTCCTCCTGACAAAACAACATCTCCAGAAGTATCAAACTCTGGATCTTCGAAACCAATATAAAATCTGTGCTTCTTTATGGCTGTTCAACTTGGTGACCAGGGCGATAACAACTAGATTGCAAACTTTCGTGAACCAGTGTCTACGGCGCATCCTATACATACGCTGGCCGAAGGTTATTTCTAACGACGACCTCCTGTTCATTACATCAGGATAGGCACCTCCATAAAAAGGCGAAATTGGCAATGGATAGGTCGCACACTTCGAAAAGGGCCGGAAAACATTGCCAAACCGGCCCTCGATTGGAACCCACAGGGAACCGATGCAAGTCGCCGCGTTGGACAACCTAGAAACACCTGGAGAAGATCAATTGAGGTCGAGGGTAAGTCATTAGGCAAATCGTGGAGTTAGTTGAAGGCGATGGCGGCGAACAGGACGAGGTGGAAAGTCGACATGGTTAATGCCTTATGCCCCATAAGGGGTTGACAGGACCCACAGAGAGATATAATATGCTAATAATTAAACAATAAAATTAACTTTTAAATTTGTATTTTGCTTTTCGATATATTTATACTCAGATGTATATAAATTTCTCCCAATGTTAAATCTACGCCAAATAGTAGCCAGTGTTCGCACTTGCGAACATCTACCTATACTTCCGGGAGTCACGGACAAGTTAGCCAAAAATTGACAATAGATTTGGGTTTAGCGGGCCCCAATTACCCGAGAAGTGTAACATTTTTTGATAAACTTCGTTTTTGAATTTTCTTGGCCGAAAATGGGTTAAATGTTCTACGTGAAATAAATGGAAGGCAACCATGCAATATTTTATCTTTGATATCCATAAATTTTAAACATACAAGACTCTTATCGGCTGCTGTCAACTACATAGTACGGAATATTAAATAAAGGGACTTTTAGACGGTCATATCTATTTTCAATTCTTTCATCCGTTGAGCTATCCGTTCTCCATCCGCTTACCAGAAGTTTTCAGTAGGATATTATGGCAGAGCGGATAGCTCAACTGATGGGAGAACTGAAACTAATATGTATTACCGTCTAAAATACCCTTAAAAAGAATCTATGTATACATATAGTATATAGCTCACCCCCAAGAAAAGTGACACAACTGAAAGAATTCTCATTTTGAGAAATTACTTGTCATACTTACTTTTACGAGTCTTTCCCAAAATCAGCATTTTTTAGTTGTACCAATTTGCTTAAGGATGAGCGATTTTGAAAATAATTCGTTTTTATCTAAGTTCAGTTTGTCGGCATTTTTATGCTACATGCAAACATACAACGATAGTGCAGTTATAACAGCAGAGCACTATTATAATATAAATTTTCGATGGTTATCCCCTCTTTCCAGCCAGAGAAAAAAAATAGTTAGGTCCTACCGAGAGTCGAACTCGGATTGCTGGATTCAAAGTCCAGAGTGCTGACCATTACACCATAGAACCGCATATCAAACGGTCTCAAATAATGAAAATTGTTTTAAAAATCTATTTTTAAAATAAGCTTCGCCGTGATTTTATTTTTGGCATCTGGCCAAACTAATCGCTGCTCACTATCAGCGGATATCGAAACAAATATCAAAGAGCTTATCAGTCGGCAAAGAATTAGACAAGTATAAAAATTTGAATTGTACAGGTCCGGTTTTTTAGACTGTCCAGGAACAAACTAATCTTTCTCTCGGGTCTTTTGTCGATAATGGGCAATCAGGTAATCAGTATAAGGGAGTACGAAAAATTGAGGCAAATCCACGAATCGAAGTTGATGAAGTTGAGATATTTGGAAAATCAATTAAAATTGGAGGCTTTTTTTCAGGTATGGGTTACAATTTGGCAAAAAATAAACCAATCTAGCCTTCATTTTGATTTATAGTGTATTTGCCACTTAGAAATTAGTAGTAAAGCTTGTTCAAATTTCACTGCTCCTATGAGAGGTATATGAAGTAATGGGCTGATTTTAATCAAATTTAGGATTGTGGTAAATATGATTGAATAATACGAAACGTAATTGTTAAAGCTTATTGTGGGAAAGAAAGTTGTTACCATATCTTGTGTGTCACCTGGGACTCATCAAAGCAAGATATTTCGAATTTTCTGTCAAATGCCAAACTGAACATGGCATTTAACAAATGAGACAGACGGTATGCCATTTCTAAAACTTGCAAGTAATCACAATGTGCTGGTCAGCAACTGTGAAGCGCTGACTCAGCTTTTTTATGAACGCAGCCAATAATTCTACAGATTCCCACAAAATTGCATGTATGTAGCTTCAGTCGTTCGTGAGATATTCTATGCATGGACAGACAGACAGACAAACATTTGACTGATTTTATAAGAGTTTTGTTTTTACTACAAAACCCTTAAAAAGAAATAAGTCAAAATTCTTAGCGTATGGAAAAACATTTCAAAATTGTTTACGCGCGATGAAGAACGGTTTATTTTCGCTTGTATTGTTTGTTAAGGGCGAGGGTGTGGGGAGATATAGGGTGGTGTAGTACAGGAAACAGCTCTGCACGAAGTGGTTTCCACCATTGAGAATTCTCTTCAGTACAAGAAATACACGCTCGGCACGTTCTTGGACATAGCCGGGGCCTTCAACAATGTCACAACCCAAGCGATCTTGGACTCTCTTCATAAGGCAGGAGTCAAAGAATCCATAAGGATCTGGATTAAATCACTGCTTTAAAACAGACTTATATCGTCTGCATGAGACAACGCGAGGGCTGCTAAAACGGCCAGAAGGGGTACGCCAGAAGGGGTACGCCATAAGGAGGTGTGCTATCACCACTTCTAAGGATACTAGTAGTTAACACTTTGTTAAAAAGTTTTGAAGCGGTAGGCATACGCGTGGTGGCCTACGCAGATGATGAGTAATTCTTGTATCCGGAAAGGACACTGATGTTCTATCGGACCTCACAACAATGGCTCTAAGTAAGCTGCTAAAATGGGCAGACAAGGTGGGTCTAAATGTGAACCCGCAAAAGACTGAAATGGTTCTCTTCACACGGAGAACCAAAATTCAGGGCTTCAACCTCCGAAGGATGGGTGTCACCGAGTTAACTTTGACAACTCATGGAAAGTACTTAGGGTTGATTCTAGACAGCAAGCTTACTTGGAAGCTCAACATCGAAGGACGCACCAAGAAAGCAACTATCGCTCTATACACCTGTAAAAGCTTGCTTGGTAAGGTATGGGGGCTGAAACCTCGCATTATGCACTGGATGTACACGGCCGTTGTCAGGCCAATTTTACTATACGGAATTGTGATCTGGTAGACTGCACTTAAAATTAAAGCCCATAAACGGAAAGTGGAAAGGATCCACTGGGTTGCCTGGGAAGCAATGAGTCTACTGTACAACATCATGCTGCAATTTGGTATACCTGCAAAACTAGTGCGGCTAACAGAGATGACGATTACCAACTCCGTCTCACAGGTCCGGATCCAGAACAGGTTGACTGATCTATTTGAAACACGCACTGGTCTGAAGTAGGGCGATGGACTGGCGCCGACGAAGTATGAATACACCAGCGGAAAGCTACTCATCAAGTCGACACAATTGATAACGTACGCAGACGACATCAACATCATGTCCCGAAAACTGACCGACGATGAAAAACTTCTGCACGCGCTCGACACCGCTGCAAAAGAAGTTGGACTACGTATCAACGAGGGTAAAACTAAAATAATGATGCAGTCGAGGACAAGGACGCCAGCACAATCGAGCATCAACGTGGGGGACCTCAACATCGAGTTCGTGACTGACTTCATATACCTGAGTTGCAACTTGTCAAAGGACGCCAACAAAACTGACGAAAGCGAGCGATGGATACAGCTGGAGCATAAATCCAGAGGACTCTTGATATTAATTGTGCCAATTTTCATAAGTGTACGATCTTTTTTTTCCTGCGTTTCGTTGGTAGCATGCACTACCTGTTAGGTCAACTTTGAAGTATTTTATCATAAATACGTTTCATCTCCAGACCATGTTTTTTTCCTTTCATGCGTATCATTCGAAAATTTTCAAATCCAAACGTATCAAAGAAATATACCGTTGGAAAGCCAACACACTGGGGCACCTTTTGTCAAATTTGCAGATTTGTCAGTTCAAAGCACCGCTGTAAAATTTCTATTTGAATTTTCGATGAAAAATCGATTTTGAAAGTTTGAACAGTTGTTTCTTTGAAGCAACGGTGAATTTCGAAATCTGGAAATTTTATATATGTAGTTTCAGAAATTAAGGTCAAATCTCAGATTAAATGATTGGGAGAGTGGCAAATTTTAATTTTGTTCGGAAAGTCAAGCGGTTTGTCACAATTACAAAAAATGCTAAAACTCTATAACAAATAAAAACAGAGTGCCCACTTTGGTGTCAATTTTCCACAAATGAACGGTACTATCTACCATTAAAGTATTTACGATTTGAAGTGGGGCACCCTGTATATGCTTTTTACTTTTATTTAACTGGCTCATTTTGACTGTGAGGTGTATTTTTAAACTTTTGAAGTTCATTTTTTTGTGTGCTAAGAAGACAAAATAATTATAAAACACACTGAAATAAGAGACTTACATGATGAGACATTTCAGTCTTTTTAAGTAATTCTTTCTCTAACATAAGGTGGTTCATTTTGACTGTGACTCACTGTAGTTTCGAACGACATATAAATTTTAAGGACTAAGATTTGAAAATTTGCGAATCTTAAGTATTAGACAAAAAAAACATGGTCTGACGAAGAAACAAATTTACTTCAACCATGACTTAACAGAGTCCACGCTACGAACGAAAATGACCTTAATCGGCCTTTATCCTAAACTTCCGTACCCCCTATCAAAACGGAAAGTTTGGAGCATATATTCAGAGGATTGAGCCAAACTTCAAAAGTATGAGATTTTCTTCCTTGGCCTTAAGTCAAGGTTGAAGTAAATTTGTTTCTCTTCCGACTGTTTTTATACCCTAGACTTTTAGTATAGGGTATATTGTTTTTGTCACGACGGAAATATGTAACACCTTAAAGGAGGCTCCGGAGGTATAGCAATGTATATATATAAATGATCAGGGTCACCTCCTGATTCGATTTAGCCATGTCTGTCTGTCTGACCGTTCGCACGATAACTTTCGATAGAATGAAGCTAGAGCCTTGAAATTTTGGTCAGATGTTGGAAGTATGATCTAGTTGGTTGGTATTGAAAATGGGCATGATCAGGCCAAGAGAACGCTAACCTCCCCTACAAATGTAAAATAATTATATGTATTTATAACTCCCGATTAAATAAACATGAAAAGCTCTAGCTTTGGTAGATTGCTCGTGAGGGTAATCTTATACTCCCCTGAAAAAATAAAATCGATCTCTTAAAAACTAACGGTAATTTTCTTACAAAGAGCCCCCTACTACGCTACTTTTCAGGTTTTTTGTCTATAACTCTTAAACCAATTGACGTAGTTAGCTGATTTTTGGCATGTAACCCTGAAGTGAGAAGTTGCTTGGGTTTTTGTAAGTTGGGCATAATCAGATCAAAGGAACGCCCACCTCCCATACAAAATTAAAAAAATTAAATATTACTTTAATTACGATAACTTTCGATAGAATAACACTAGCGAGTTGAAAATTTGGCAGAACGTTGGTAGTAAAATATAGTTAGTTGGCACTGAAAATGGGCAAGATCCAACCCAAGGAACCCCTACCTCCCCTACAAATGAAACTTCAAATAAGTGGTAGCTTTTGATAGAATGAAGCCAGCGACTTGAAATTTTGGTCAAATGTTTGAAGTGAGATTGAGTTAGTTGGCATTAAAGATGGGTTAGATCCGACCTAAGGAACCCCTACCTCCTCTAGAAACTAAATTTTAAATAAGCGATAACTTACAACAAAATAAAGGTAGTGACTTGAAATTTTGGTCAAGTGTTTGTAGTAGGATCCAGTTGGCTAATACTGAAAATACGTAAAATCCGACCAATGAAACCCCTGCTTCCACTACAAATGAAACTTCAAATTAGCGATAACTTTCGATAGAGTTTTTTTTTTTAATGTTTGTAGGGTGATATAATTGGTTGGTGGCAATGATGGGCAAGATTCGATCCAAGAAACCTCTACCACCGATACAAGTGAAACTTCAAATAAGCGATAACTTTCGATAAAATGAAGCTAGCGACTTGTAAAATTCGACAAATATTTGTAGAATGTAGTTAATTGATTTTTAGAATGGTCAAGATCCTCCTGAATATGTGCCAACCTCCCCTACAAACTGGCCATATAGGAAACTCACTTTTAATGCATATAGGTATGGTCGTTGAAAATTGTTACTCGTACTTTCGGTATCACCACTAGGTCTGTACAAGTCTAGGGTATATACGCTTCGGCCTGGATTTCCTTTAATACGTAAGTAACATTCGCAAATTTTCAAATCTAAGCCCTTAAATTTTATATGTCGTTCAAAAGCTAACACAATGCGGCAACTTTTGTCAACTTTGCACTTTTGTCAGTTCAAAGTACCGTTGTATATAATCATTTGAATTTACGGTGGAAAATCTATTTTGAAAATTAAACTTTGAAAGCTGTATCCTTGCAGTAACGGTGATTTTCGCAATTGAAATTTCATGTACAATAGTTTCAGAAAGTGAGGTCAAATCTCGAATAAAATTAATAAAGGGAGTGGAAAATTTTGATTTCGCACGACAAGTCAAGTTAATAGACACAATTTACAAAAAATGCTATAAAAGTTAAGGAGAGAGTCTCCATGTCAATGCTAATTTTTCTCAAATGAACACTTCTATCTACCATTAAAGTATTCACCATTAGGAACGGTACGGATACATCCCATATAAAAAACACTAAAAAAATCCAATGATGCCAATCGTTTCCTGGGGTCATGAAACGTTAAGAAACGCAACTCCGAGGTCGAAACTCGTTATCAAGGGAGGGTCGAATAACTGATTTTTTTTCAAACATCAGTTGAAAAGGACACCACTAGACAACTGAAGCAAATCTGAAAGGATTCAAAATTCCAAATACTGGTATTTATCACCTAATAATTCTACTTTATTTGTTTCTTTATGTCAATAACCTGTTCGCAATAAACAATCACAGCAATATTATTTCATTAAATGTACAATTCTTTACATATTATTATACTCTTGTGTAAGACTTACATATTTATCTTGTTCTTCTTCTTTTTTTTCTCTTTTATTTAACTGTATTAACTGTACTTGTTTTAAACTGCTTGAACTGTTGAGCAAAAAATGTTTTCATGTTCGAATAAAGCACAACCCAAACGAAAAGACAATATTCAAAAGAAAGAAATTGAAATCTACTTTTCGAATTAATGCGATTAAGCTAATAGAAATAGAACTGTATATATGTTATGTATATAGGCGTTTTCTTCAATATATTCGTAGGAAGTAAGAAATATATTTAGCTATAGTTTCTTTTTTTTTTGCAAGTAACTCGTATTGTAAATATTTAATTATTTTATATATATTGTATATATCATGTATAAACTTAATTTTGCTATGAAAGAGATTCTGATGACTGTGGGTGTAAAGTAAGCTCTTGATGTTTATTTTCTTTTTGTTCGATTGCAAAATGTTGGATGCGACAAATGTATAAATGTGTCAAAAATTGTTTGGATGAAAAAACTGATCAATATTTTAAAATTTTAATCGGTCGTCTTTAATAGTCACGTCACACACGTGAATTAACGACAAATTAGGCTCTGCTGGAAGAATACAATTAATTACGTTATCCGAAATTCAAGTAACTATAGTAAGGCAGAGAAAAATCGTATTTCAATACGACCTTACGAAAATAAACCGAAACTGTTAGAAATCGTGTGTTTAATACAATGGAATGAATTCTTTGGTGTAATCAATGTAGTAGCTCAATAGAGAATATCTTAAAAATATCTTGACATGACATGACATAAATGAATTCAGAAAGAATACAACAAACGGAGAGTTAATTCATGAAAATATTGTTTTATTCAATTCGACCCAAAATGAATTTTCTAAGCTACCATATTAATGTAATTTTATATATATGTAAATATATTTTTTGCTCATTGTTTTGTACCATTCTTTCTTTGACTGGAGTATTCGATTTTTTTACGTCATCAATAATTTACCATAAAATATTTGATTCATGTGGTTTTGACTTGTCAATTTTCTAGTTAATCATAGAAATTGAAAAAATGTATGTAACATTGGGTTCACAGTGGCGGCTAAATCAATCGATCTGTGCCGTTTCATAACTGTTAGGAGATGACAAAGTTGTCGAATTTCTATTCGAAAAATAAATGGCTTAGTTCATAACACACAGCGATTGGTCTACTGTTGCCAATTTATTTTATAAATTCTCTCCACTAAGTTTCAGATGGACACAACACGCTGTGCCAAATGTCATTTTCTCCAACAGAAAAATTTCTACGGTGGCTGGGACTAGCATATGCTGACGGTTCGGAAATGACACTCGCGCTGTCGTATTCAAACGAATTTTTGTCGGTAGTCAATTCTGGGCCTAGAACATACACCATATGGAATGAACTTGTCCTGTATGTCTCCGGCTCCAAAATTTGGCGAATATGTCGAAAGCCAGCCTACTCAGTTGTTGTTTGATATTGGCATATATTGACTGTTCTGTCGAATTGTGCACAAAGAAGCGTCAATTCTTGTCATACTATCCACAGTCAGCCTACTCAGTTGGCGTTTCGGTATTGACATAATGTTGACCGCACTGTCGAATTGTGAATAAACAAGCGTCAATTTTTGTGAATATTTTAATTTCATAATTACTAAACGGTCTACTGAGTTAGCTGACTGTCGACCACCTGTCGACTTAGCACGTAGGTTGTCTTTTAAGTTTTGCGTATAGGGCTGAATTAAAGCAGTATATAGTTTTTAAAGACTTTACTGTCTTTCGAAGTATTTTTCACGAATATTATACACTATTGCATGCGCTCGAACCAACTCTGGAAGCAGTAATTCCACTCGTTTGATTGTGTAGTCAAAATTGTTTTTTTAAGACTTCAACTGCTTCTTCTAGCGACTGGAACCTTTGACCACGCAGTCTGTTCTTAATTTTTGGAAAGGTAGAGAAATCGTTGGGGCTTAGGTCGGGACTGCACGGAGGATAGTCTAATAATTCGACGTTTTTTTTTTGCTTTAAAATTCAATTATCTTACGAGCTGTGTGAGAACTTGCATTGTCTTGGTGGAGGTTGATTCGTCATTTGGGATTGGTTTTTCGAAGCTCAGAGATGACTTCTGGCAAACAAATGGTTGTACATATATGTATAGGTATATATATAATCGGCAGTAACTGTTCTTTGATCTTACAGAGGAATGGTTGCTATATGATCTGCTTTTGAGACAAATGTTGCGACCATCTTTTTGGAGGCACTTCGAGAACGGATGACTTTTGTTGTCTTTTCTTCATTTTGGAACACCCAAAAAGACGACTGGTGTTTATTTTCGGGTTCATAAGAGTAAGTCCACGATTCATCAACACTAACGATGCTGTACACGTTGTTAGAGTTTTCTGTGTTGAAGCAGTCTAGAGTTTTTTGGCACCAATTGACCCGAGTTGCTTTCTGTTCTTCGGTCAATAGATGCGGTATCCAATGGGAAACAATTTTTTTGACACACAATTCTTCATGCGAAATTTTTTGGATTGGGGTCTTTGAAATCTCCAATGATGCCTCAATCTCGCGATATGTATGATGTCGATCTTCCGTGATGAGCTTGCGCACAGCATCGACGTTTTCTTGGGTGACTGCCGATGGTGCACCTGCCCTTGGGTCGTCGCTAAGACTCACCCGTCCACGTTTGAGTCCTGCATACAAACGAGAAATAGTCGACTGGTGTGGTGCTTCATTGCCGAAAACAGAAATCAACTCGGCGAGGCATTCGTTTTGAGATAATTGTCTTCGAAAGTTGTAAAAAATTGCTGCGCGAAATTTTTTTCGGTTCAATTCCATTATTCGGATAACTCGACGACTTTGGCAATTCGCTGTAGCTGTAATACTATACGTATCGCACTAAACGTTTGGATTTAGGTTAGGTTTAGGTTAACTAAGGATGCAGGTTAATATTTAGTACTGACATTTGATTCGTGGCAACCTCGATGTTCCTATATGCAAAACTTAAAAGACAGCCCTCGTATCCAGAGATTGGAGCTATTGGGTGGTATGCATAAAGTGTGTCGAGTGAAGTAAAGCTGAGTTGACAGAATTCCACTCAATTTTCACTATGGAGCGGAGAGTAGATTTATGCATACAACTTTTTCACTCGATTCACCGAACATAGCAGACTCAGGAATGTCCTCAATAGACATCACTCTTGAGTATATCCTCATTATTATGGATACCACCCATTGTTTCTACGGAGACATACAGGACAAGCTCATTCCATGTCTGTATGTTCTAAGATTCTGAGCTATGAAATTTGACAATTGATGGATGACTAGATGCGACCAAAGAGCATTGATATTCAACAAGAGCGGTCACTCCATAGAACTTTCGCCTCTGCCAGAAGATTTGTATGTATTGACAAATTGTATAGACTACACAAGAAAGCTCACTTCATACAACTTTAGCCTCCGCCGGTAGATTTGTATGTATTGATTCTCTTGTGTACCTATATACAGGGTGGCGCAAAAGAAACGAAGGGGTTTGAATAGTCCATAATTCCTTTATTTTTGAATGAATCGAATTTCTTTTCTTTTTGTAGTACACTTCATAAATGGGGAATTTTGTTAATTTAAACGTGAAAAATAACATCGCGTAATTGGTGCCCATTTCCAGCTTCGCAAATTGCGCTCTTTCTAAACGTTTTCATTATTTTTTCAAGATTTCTGGAGGTATCGCTCGAATTTCTTCTCGAATATTATTGTTTAGTTGGGGTATGGTCTGTGCCTTATTCATATGCTATACACATACTCCAGACCATACTCCAACTAAAAAATAATATTCAAGAAGAAATTTTAGCGATACCTCCTGAAATCTTGAAAAAATTCATTGAAAATATTTTAGAAAGAGCGCGACTATGCAAAGCTGAGGATGGGCATCACGTACGCAATTTTTTTTCACGTTTAAATTAACAAAATTCCCCATTTATGAAGTATACTAAGAAAAAAAAAAGAAATTCGATTGATTCAAAAATAAAGGAACTATAGACTATTCAAACCCCTTCGTTTCTTTTGCGCCACCCTGTATATACTGTGTAGTTTATACTAGTATGGTTCGATACTGCAGGCACAGGATGTTGCGATTCTGCTTTGTTTTATGAACTTAGCCATTGTCACTGATTGTGAGACTAATCGTGGGTTACCTCACGGGGCACCACTTGGTGAGATATCACCTCAACACAATGGGTCTATCCACTGATACGGAGTGCAGGCTTTGCCTGGAGGACACAGAGCCCACTAAACATCTTTTCTGCGGATGTCCGGCGGTAGCCCGTTCCAGGTTCTTGTTTCTTGGAGACTCCATCGTGAGCTCAGCGGTAGTAAGGAGCACCCCTACAAAGGATCTACTAGCCTTCATTAGGCTGGTTGAGGGTCTTTTGGATTAATTAAGGCTACGGCACAATAGATCTCATGGTCGCAGTGCGAACCCTTGGGTATCTTAGCCTGTCCTTGTTATTATTATTCTCCATATAAAAATTCGATAACTTTGTCATTTTTCAACAATTGTCGAATTGTCACGTTTTATCAAACAGCGACCCTGACCACATAACTTGATCTGAAACTGTCAGATACTTACAAATGCGACGTTTCTGATCAAGTAATGTGTCAGATCAAATGGTATGGCCGCTGGTTTGTGAACCGAGTGTAAAAGTATCCTGAAATAAGGAACAGAATAATAAACAATTTGATTTTTTTAAATATTGTTCGATCGCAACTATGTACTTAAAAACAAACTGTCATCATCATTATGGTAAAATTATAAAAAATATATATAATTATATAAATTTGTAAAATAAGGAGTAAAAATGAACCACAAAATCAGCCTTACAATCTTTTGACTACAAACAAATGCGATTTTTTTTTTTAAATTGTTCTAGCGAGAAATATAATTACTAAACTTAGTAACGATAGTTACGTGGAAATATTGCACGAGCTGGTAAATCATAGTAGGGATCCTGTTGATTGCGATATCGCCATGTTATGAAGACGGCCAGAACCTGTAAAGTGAATGTGAGAAAGGCAGAGCGGTTAGAGATTGTACTGGCGAAAAGTCGACGAATTAGAAAGACATCAAGCATAAAAAAAGATATGAAAGAGAAATAGGCAAAAGATCTATCATGTTACAATTAAAAAATCTAGGGTATAAAAATATAAGAACAAAGTCGAGTAATACGGGGCACTCCGCAAGGCGGCATTTATCCGCCCTTCTTTGGAATAGAGTGGTTCACACACTGCTTCTTGACCTGGAGAAACTGGGCTGCAGAGTGACAGCCTATGCGGATGATGTTGTAATTGCTATTTCGGGTAAGTTCCCAAGTGTTCTCAGTCAGATGCTTCAAAACGCCAATTCCTGTGACTTAAAGGCTAATCCGAGCAAGACTCAACTTGTTTTTTCATTAGGAGGTACAAGGAACCTTCTGTCATCCCCCACAGTTGAGAGGGGCTACATTATTTTTTTTTTCGGAAACAGCGAAATTTCTTGGGCTGATTCTCGATAAAAGGTTGGAATGGAAACCCAATATCCAGGAACGAGTGAAAAGGGCTTACTATTGTTATGTACTCCTGTAGGGGAGTCATAGGTAGAAGCTAGGGTCTGCAACCAAATGTTGTGCAGTGGCTTTGCGTTTCTATTGTACTCTCTCTAATTGCCTTGACCCCTCCGCATGGGCGCGTCAACATCTCTAGCATTTCTATGCCTTGTTGACGTTTCAATAGCATATCTACTTTTCGGAAGTGCAGTTGCTAGCATGCACCTCCTATCCGCGCCGTCTTTATACTGACAAGCTCAGAGCACTGTGAGAGTTCTATTAGTACTACCATGTAGTTTTTGATCGCGCCGAGATTTGATTTCCCAGCTCTAGATTACTATCATAGAGCGGTGACCGAACGATCACGACCACCGAGCGCGATTATTGTACACCCCATACTTATTCATGGTAAAGTTTTGTCGCTTCTTGAGCAAGTTTGACGCTGCCAGTGCCAATTTTACGCTTCCCGAGCAAATTTGACGTCCGCAGTGTAAGTTTTGACGCTTTCTTAGCAATTTGTCGCTCTCTGAGAAAATTTGAAGTTCGCTGAGTAAGTTTTCACGTTCGCTATGTAAGTTTTGACGCTCGCTTAAGTAAGTTTTGGCGCATCTTGAGCAAATTGTAGTGTAAGTTTGACGCTCCCTGAGAAATGTAACGCTCATTCAGTCAATTTAACGCTCCCCGATAAGTTTTGACGCTTCCTGAGCAACTTGTCGCACTCTGAGCAAATTTGACGCTCCCCGAGTAAATCTGACGCTTGCTGAGTAAGTTTTCAAGCATCCTGAGCAATTTAACGCTCCCCGAGCAAAAATGACGCCCGCTAAGTAAGTTTTGACGCTTCCTGAGCAATTTAACGGGCCTGGGCCATTTTTACGCTCGCTAAGTAACTTTTGACCTCGCTGTGTAAGTTTTAACGCTTGCTAATTTTGACGCTTGTTGAACAAATTTTAGTGTAAGTTTAACGCTCCCTGAGGAATATGACGCTTGCTCTGCTCAGTCAATTTAACGCTCCCCGATAAGTTTTGATGCTTCCTAAGCAAACTTAATGCTCCCCGAGCAAATTTGACGCTTGTTGGAAGCGGAAGCAAATTTTACGCTGGCTGAGTAAGTTTTAACGCACACTGTGTAAGTTTTAACGCTTCCTGAACAATTTGTCGCTCTCTGAGCAACTATGACGTTTGCTGAGTAAGTTTTGACGCTCGCTGAGTAAGTTTCGATGCTAACTGTCTGAGTTTTAGTGCTTCTTGAACAAAGTTTAGTGAAAATTTACAGCTCTTTGAGAAATTTGTCGCTCACTCAGCCATGCTCCCGATATGACGGTTCCTGACGAATTTGTCGCTCCCCGAGCTAATGGACGCCCCCAAGCTCGCTGAGTAAGTTTTGACGCATCCTGAGCAAATTTGACGCTCTCTGTGCGAATTTTATGCTCCCCGAGCCAAATTAACACTCCCTGTCCCTGAGCAAATTTAACGCTCGCTAAGTAAGTTTTGACGATTCCTGAGCAATTTAGGGAAATTTCTACGCTCCCTAAGTAAGTTTTGACCTCGCTGTGTAAGTTTCAACGCTTCCGGAGCAATTTCTTGCTCTCTGAGCAAATTTAACGCTCGCAGAGTAAATTTCGAGGCTCGTCGTGTAAGCTTTGACGCTTCTAGAACAAATTTTAGTGCAAGTGAGGCTCCCTGAGAAATTTGACGCTCGCTCAGCCAATTTAACGCAAATTTAACTCTCCTTGAACTAATTTAATGTTCCCCGATTAAATGTTGATATTTCGGGAGAAATTTGACGCTCGCTGAGTAAGTTTGATACTTCCTGAGCAAATTTTAGTGCACATTTGACGCTCCCTGAAAAAAATTGACGCTCGTTAATTGTCAAGGCAATTAACGAGCGTCAATTTTTTTCAGGGAGCCCCTACAGGGGCGTGGGCGCATCAACATCTAATGCACACCCATACCCCTGGACGGGTCAAGGTAATTACCTAGCGTCAAATTTTTCAGGGAGCCAATTTTACGTTCCCCGATAAGTTTTGTCGCTGTCTGAGCAAGTTTGACGCTTCCTGAGCAAGTTTGACGCTCCTTAGTCAAGTTTTGATGCTTCCTGAGTAAGTTTTAACGCTCCCTGGGCAAGTTTTTACGCTTTCTGAGCCAAGTTAACCCCCCCAAAAATCTGTTGCCCCATTTGAGTGCCGTTGTATTTTGAAATATAAGTACCAGCTCAACAACCAAAGTAAACTGTGTAACGCATATGGAGCATTCAACCGGACTCTCGGATTTGTTTGTAACTAAAGTTTATCACCCGTCCCATATCTTCCGTCAGTCAGCTACAGAAAGATTGTGCCGCCACCTATAAAGCTGATGAATTCTCGCCAGATGGCGCCGACGGACATTCACGGTCAATTCGACAAACATTTGTCCTTATGGACACTTTGGTGTCAACTAAGATCCGTCCATTACAAGCACAAAGTGCTCGACAAAAAGAAAACATCGTGGATCGCCTCAGTAGAAATGAAAGTGGTCGAATATCGACGTGGTCTTGAGCACAAAAGTCAAGGCTAAATTAAGGGCGAACAGAAAAGAGCAGGAGAAATGCCGCACCGAATAAACGAGCTAGGAGGGGTTTTGAATATGCCTCGCTTCGATTTTGTTTCCCAAAGATGGCATTGCCCAAGGATTCTAACACGCGGCAGTTTTTGTTGTAGCAACGCCTACTGGGTTTGGCAGCCCTTACTCAATTGCCCTAACCCCTTGTGGGGCATAGCGCGTCAACTGTTCCATGTGGCGCAGTTGACGTTTCGTTGGCATAAACTAGTTTTGGAGAATGCAGATGCCAGCATGCACCTCCTGCTCTCCCATTTATTTAGCCGCCTACCTGCGACAAGTCGGGAGATGCTGTAGCTTATTATTACGCCTCGCACCAAAGGGGGAAGACAGCACAAACATCCATCGCCACGGACGTCGTCGTGGACGGGATTCGAACCCGAAACGCCGGTAGTGAGATATGAGACTGATTCCTCTACACAATGAGCTATCGATCTTCATCGTTGATGAATAGGTCGCTCCGGTGCGTAGAACCGGTTGCCGTAGAAGCGAACACGCGACAGCCGAACAAGGTGCTCGATTTTCCTCGGCTCACTGGCAACACTTACAACCGTTACACACATGCGTTGTTGACCCAACGGCAATTTGCATCTGACTGAATAGAAGTAATCCACTGCGCGACGAGTTTCAACCCAGCCCCGTTGATTTCTACAGGAGGTTTCACTTTGGGAAATATTTTAATCGGACTAAGAATAAATTTAAATTGCAGATTGATTGTCAAAAAGATGGTCATAAATTTCTGGAAATCTTAAATCTAAATTAAGCGTGGGTTTTCTCATATCTTCTGAAATATCAGAAAATAAAAAGTTAAGCAATAACAGAATGATTAAAAATCTCTAGGCGATGGAACTAGTACGGAACGAATAATAACTGCAAACAAAAATGCTAAGTAAACGAAGATTTGCAACAAAAAAGAGGTACAAAAGCAACAACACACATAACGTCAACCAATCGCTTACCCCCGATGAATTCATCGAAATGTGATCTAATGCAAGGACCATCCGTTTCACAAAAATGGAGATCGACATTTCGCACGGCAGAATGCAGATACCGCTAATCGTTAAAACTTACTATGATTGAACAATCTTTTACAAACTAATTGGGTTATATCGAATTTCATCCTCCGTCACACGCACACAAACACTCAAAATGAAATAAAATTAAAGTTTCATATCTTGTCACCGTGTTAGTCTTAAAAATTACTGTTATGTTATATATTAACAGACAACGACAACGCTATCCTTAGAGCTGTCATAACGACTTAAAGGAAAGCACTTGGAAGTCCGCGAGGATCTTTCTGATTGCGATAGCGAACTGTTAACCATACACCAACAAACTGTAAATGATTCATAAAACCAATGGAGAATTTTGATTAGTCGATGTTTAGTATGGTTAGTGTTAGTATGACTTCAAGATCTAGGACGAGCACTAACCACCTGTTTAAGACTTACCTCCGTGAAGCTGAAGAACAATCCAATTCCGCCGCACAGTTTAAAGGCATAGTTGATTTTATCCTCGAGAACGGGCAAGCAAGGCATACACGAGCAATTCGGATCCTGGTCCGGACAACAAATACGACTGACCACATCACACGACGGATGATCGTCCGTGGTGGTTGAATTGAAACCGCAACAGATGAATGTGTCTTGGACTTCTTGTTTGATGTCCATCGGGACATTGTTCCAACCTTCCTCGGCAAAGTGTTTTTGTTGGTCCGGATTGACGGCAAGACACGAGCATGCGATGGAGAATTGAATGAGGAAGAGCAGGAACAAAATGATCATGTACTGTAGAAGTTGTTGGGAGTTAAGGAATTCTATGGTGTGTCTGACTTTAGGTTTGGTATAACTTTATTTCTCATTGTAATACGCACTTCGTTATTTATCTTTTACTCCACCAATAAGTTTGAAAGCTTCTATTCTGAGACTTCATTTCAAGTTTAATTGAACTGAAGTTCGGCGTGGTAATGTAGAACCATTGTTCAGAAAATTTTAAACCAGATAATTGGTAAGGTTGGCTAGAAAAAAATGTATAAGAAAAAAAGTTTTAAGATTTGAGTTCCGGTTCTGTAAAAATGTAAGTTGAGAGCCAGTGGAGTTAAAATTTGCTATTAATTTGACCAAGTTGTTTGTTTTTGTTGTTGTAGCAATGCAGAAATTTAGTTTCAGTGTGTATGTGTCATAAAATCAGCGCATCCCACTCAGTTTCCTCCGTAGGAAGTTGCAGAAACGCAGCCACTTCGATGGGGTTCTCCCAGAGCGCTATAGGTGTTAGGTGCGTTGATGCTGCAGGGCAGTCGAAGATGTGTTCAACTGTTGCATGCCGGACAAGTATTTTGGGTGCCGTGGTCGATTCGGGACAAGTATGAGTTGAGGCACGAACACCAGCCTGAACGGAGCTGTGCGAGCGTGGTCCAAGTCGCTCTAGGCAGGTTTCGTTCATCCGGTGAGATGTCTGGTGGTTGAGCGCTAAGTACTTTGTTGTGATTTAGGTCCACGCTCAACGTATGTACTTCTTCCCTGTGCAGCGTAGCGATGGCAGATTTATAGCTAGCGCTATCGAAGGGGACCCTCTTAAATCGTTGGACTTCCCTTTCGAGTTCTCTTAGATTTCGCCTCATGTGTCGTGGCGGTGGGGTTCTGTCCATACGGTCAAAGTTCAGGTGATCATTTGGGTAGCAGCCAACTAAATACTGCTTTGATAGCAGTATGTTGTGTTTTCTAATGGGAATAGTTTTAGTCTCTTGGTGGAGGTGGTCTTGATGAGACATCAACAGACAGCCTGTGATGGTGCGTAGGGCTGCATTTTGACAGGTCTGAATATGTTTCTAATTTGTGTCACTTAGATTTAGTGTCCACACTGGTGCCGCATAATTTGCTACAGATCTACCGATCGCTTTGTAAGTGGTTAGTAGGGTCTCTTTGTCTTTCACTATTGGTATCGAAAGCGACGTGTTGTTAATGTCAGACAGAAGAAGGGAGTGGTTGACCGTATCGATAGGTCAAATGCTACCATAATGGTTCTGTGACATGGACGGGCCCCGTTTAGATCGTTGTGGATGCTAGAAGTTATGACATCCAAGGCCGTAGTTGTGTTGCGCATTTTTCGGAAACTATGTTGGTGGTCAGCCAGCTGAATATGGATCGCAAATGTGGGAAGTAAGACAGCTTCAAGAGTTTTTGCAATTGGAAATTGCAAAAGCGTGATGGGACGGTAGGAGTCGCCTTGCGTATGCTTTTTCCCGGGTTTTAACATCGGAATCACCCTACATTTGTTCCATATTTCGAGAACAACAGACGAAGACACGGAGAGGTTGAAGGCTTCCGTAATGTAGTCAATTGCAGGCATGTCAAGGTGCTTCAGCATGACCATCGATATGCCATCTGGTCCTAGAGCTTTGGAGTTCTTGGCGTTTTTTATGGCTGAAGCAACTTCGTTCGATGAGATTTGAAGTGTATGGTCTATGATATGGTATCGAATGGTTCTGAAAATTTTACGCTTTAGCCTGTCGGGTGGCGGATGGTCAATGAATTGTCTATTAAATAGGCTAGCGCACTGTGCAGAATTATTAGTTGTATTGCCACCGAATTCAATAGAAGCCAGTCCTCTCTGACTATTGTTGGTTTAGTGAGGGCTCTTACCGTAGACCATAGCTTGCCAACTCCGGTTGTTAGATTGCAATTGTTCAGATGCTCATTCTACTTTTGTCTCCTATGTTCCCCAACATGGTGTTGAATTTGTAGGTTCAGATCTTTGATCCTGGGATCGTCGTGGTTTGTGCTGCGTACTCTGTCGCGTTCATCCGCCAATCTTACTACTGAGGTGGGAAAATTAGGTCGTATGGTTGGAATACACAATGCCTTCACAATAATACGCCTTAAGTTGGCCTTAATAGTCCGGATGGTGCAGCGGTTAGCACGTTCGCCTTCTACGCACTAGGCCCCGGTTCGATTCCTACTGAATGCAGTAGTTTTTGATAAAAAAGGGGATTTACGTGTCGAACTATGAGCCCACTCAGCTGTTAAATGAGTACCCATTTATGGGGCAAATAACTCGGTTGAGCGTGTTGCTGATCACACACCTCTGCACAAGACATACCGTCACGATCTAGAAAATGAGATGATGCTAACTCATCGCGAGGCCAAGGTTCAAATTGAATTGTTGCGCGTTATTTATTTATTTATTTAGGTTGGCCTCAGCTACTCGAACATCAGAGGGTGTTGGTTGTTCGTAAGGCTAAAAAAGCCGAGTTCGTGTATTCTTTGAAGCCATCCCAGTTTGCTTTGATTGATGAAGGTGCGGTGGTCGGTATGGATCACATCGGATGGATTGTCAAGCTTGATCACTATTGGCAAGTGGTCAAATGACAGCGTGAGAGTCGGTTCCCATTGGACGATGTTGATGAGGCCCTCACTTGCAATTGATATATCGGCGGAACTGCAACAAGTTCCTGTCGAGCCAGTGGGAATATCATCGTTCAGGGGACAGAAATCTGATGCATCCACTTGTTCCGCTATGGCAACTCCTCTCGAGTCGTTTTCGAGGCTGAAATGCCATAATTCGTGATGAGCATTTAAGTCTCCCAGTAGGAGACGGTATTGGCCAGATAGGAAAGGGATTATGTTTACGCTGAAACCCGAGGGACAGCTTGATACTGGTCGTATGTAGAAATTAAATATTTCTACGTCCACATTTCCAGATTTGATTGCGATGGCCTGTAATTCCATTGTTGTCGACGACTGGGACGATAATCTCACGATGTGGCATGGATCGATGAACGAGGATGGCAAGCCCCCTCCAGCATTGGTTAGCCTGTTCTTCCTTACGATGTTCAAATTGCCATAGGAGTTGAGGGACGAGTTGTGATTTAATTGTCTCCTGTATAGCGCCAATTAGGATGCGATGTCTATCCATGAACACGGTGAGTTCTGCAATTTTATGCTGCAGCCCATTGATATTCAGCTGGACAATGGATAGACTGTTGAAGTTAGCGACGAGTGGAGCGGGAGTCAGATTGGGTTGACTCGGGATAACTCGTGCGGGATTGGTCGCAGGTGTGACCGGAGACGGATGGGAGCTAGGTTGTGTATTCGCCGTAACTGAGGGTGAATCATTTGAGGTGGATGTTTGTTGTCCTCTGTTCCTACAGAGACTAGCGGTAAATGTTGCATTCCATTGCCTATGGCGACTTAAACCGGAGCATCCCTTGAGATGGCCTCTCTCGTTGCAACAGTTGCATCTAACTTCTGTTGCAGACGCAGCAGATCCATGCACCAGGGTTGAATTCGATGCCGGCGCGGTGGAGGAGTATTGAGAGCAGCTGCGCCGATATGTGAAGCTCCCAGGTTCCATAAAAAATGGACATGTTGAAAATATCTCTCTCTCTCTCTCTCTCAATTGCCCTAACCCCTCGTGGGGCATAGCGCGTCAACTGTTCCATGTGACCCAGTTGACGTTTCTCGGCATAAACTGGTTTCGGAGAATGCAGTTGCCAGCATGCACCTCCTGCACATCCATGGCTACGAACGTCGCCGTGGGCGGGATTCGAGCCCGAAACGCCGGTAGTCAAACATGAGACTGATGCCTCAACACACTGCGCTATCGGTCGCCCCAATGTTCAATGTGTACCCATTTGGGATAAACAACACGGTGGAGCGTGTTGCTGATCACATACCTCCTCCATGCTAACCCATCTCGAGGCATTTGTCCTAATCGGAATATTTAGCCAGTTATTTTTAATAACAAATTGAATTTATCCCAAAACAGTTCTTATCAAAACGAATCAAATCTCATTGTTAAAATCCAATCAACGCGGCCACTGACCCAATAAAAAAAAAATCGAAAGCCGCGATAAGTGGGGTTATCAAAGATCGCTAGCTTCCAGCTTATATTGACGTCAAAGCGCCATAAGCACTTCCTTGTCTTGTGTGCATGCTCTTGTAAACATTCCTGAAGCATTTTCTTTTTGAAAAAGGATACGAAAAACAGCATGACCTGATGATGTTTAATGGCTCCCGCCAGTCCAAGCATTGAGATCATAATCAGGATAATTCCGCAGGCCAAGATTCCGCCAATAATCGGCAGATTAGTCACAATCGAGGCAGCACGTCCGTACACTCCGACTCCGATCAATAGGAAGCCCACGAGCTGAAATCAGAGAACAAAAAACGGAACAGTCAGAGCCAGCCGATGGCAAGACGGTCAAGATGGGGGGGTTTTTACGCAAGTTCCTTCCGGGAAGCCTGACAAGTGCCTACACGACCAAACATATAACACCACAAACAACAAAAACACACGCTACTCTCGGGAGTGTGGAAAAATCGATAGTAGGAGGCAAAAGCGAGTCCGTTGTCGCCCCCAGCTTAATCGGTCGCAACCTACTTACCACGTACAGGACGTTGAGCGCAATAAGCGCATTTTTCGAGCACGTAAAGCCGCCGCACATTTTCGTACGCAAACAGAGCCGTAAGCACTTTATTTTGACGCAGACTGATCTCGAGGACGAACGAAAATGAAAGTTGCGCGGATTGCGAATTGGACCACGGGCAAGAAGTGTTCAATGACAGATTGGAAAAGAGGTTTTTTGTGGATAGCCTTGGAGAAACGTCAGAGTGACATGACTTCTGGAGAGCGAAGAAAGAGTTGAGAGAAATGATATAGTATTCTTCGCACCGTTTGTGACGGCATCTGGCTGTGAAACGGCAATTGAAAACAACAACAATTTGAGTAATAACATCCGGCGGAAATGACAACAGTTGGAAGAGAAAAATACGCTACGAGGAGCATAGTCTTCATTAACTGGAATAAAACGACTGGCCATGTTTATATCGTGGAACTAAAAGGCGATTTAACTAAATCGTTTTGGTGTTAGTACTTGTTCATGGTGTGCTTGCTTAGAATATGGATTTAAAAAAGAAGTGGAACTCAGTACAACTTAGCCGATGGTTGCTAGTATTGGATTTGTTGCATATTGTGTATTGAATTCCACAGTTGGTACACAATGGAATTGCGGAAAGCAGATAGCAAAACCACCGCGTCATATGTTTTCGTTTACCAAAAACAGGTAAGACTATCACAGCAGATCCATCGGCCAACACCAAAAGTGCGTTCAATCTTTTGTTTTGCAATTCTGGAATTTCCTTGGTAGTTGTTTGGTTTGGTTTGTTTGCATGTTATCAGTGGCGTAGCTAAAGTATTTGGCGCCCGGGGCAAAACTTCTGTATGAATTAATATTCAAACGGAGGGAAGAAAAAGTTAATCCGTGGAAGGCGTTTTGGCGCCCCCAGCCGTTGCGCCCGGGGCAACGGCCCCTTTCGCCCCCCCCCTTAGCTACGCCGCTGCATGTTATGCCTGCTAGAGCGTGTTTACATGATCAAACTACGATTTGACAAACTATCATTTGATGAAAAGTTGGCAAAAGAGCAGAAACCGCTCGCGAGCAGCTCCGGAGCTACTCGGTTTGGAGTCTGCACCTGCTGAACGCTACTTCACCAGCTGACAAATCGACCAGCTGAAAGCTGACGATGACAATTGTAGACGTCAAGTGCCGAAAAGTGGAAAATACATGAATCCCACGCTGTCCATGATGAAAATCCCAAAAAAAACGAGAAAACAAAACAGAAACGGCGAAAACACCAAGAAAACACAACCTAAACACAACAAATCCAATTTGACAACTGTCAAAAGTCGAAACTCGCAACATGAGCGTGAGGTTGAAAAGAAGAAGAAGAACCTGAGCACTGATCAGTGAGCAGAAATATTTCTTGCTCGGTGAAATTTGATCATGCTCACCCGAGGAGAAGTTGCTCGGTCACTTCTGAACCCGCTCGTTCTGAACATGTTCGCTGAGCGGAAGCTGCTCAGTTCCTTCTGAACGCACACATTGTGTGGACGGGCGGATGGCGTTCAGTGGCCAATGCCGCGTAACCGTCATTTCTGTCAACAGCGATGGGCCATCGGATGGCCACAAATGGCTTCGAGAGCCATTTTCCTCCACGCGATGGCCCATCGGTGTCTGTCAACGCAGTCGAAAACAACTTTGAACAGCTGACAGGCTACTACACTGTCCTGTCATTTCCATGTTGGCAAGTTGATTGTGGTGCGAAGTTATTGTGATAAGGATGGTATCTGTGGAGTCAATGTACGCATCCCAATGTTCGTTTCCATCCTTTTCAGGCACCTTCTCAATGCCCGACACAAATGCTGGGCTCAATTGATCCTTGGTCTCTTGGTTCTCCATCGACTCAATCATTTGCACGGTGGACTTAAAATACAGATTGCGGCTATCGTAAATACTCTGTTCTGTATGTTGTAGCGGGCGCAATGAGGCGATGAGAGTGTCGGCCGCTGTCGTGAATGTGTCTCGAAGAAGCTAGCCGCCATACATTATCCGATCCGTCGCCCGATCGATCGGCCGATGGATCGCCACAAAATGTCAGCTGATAAAAAATTATATGGAACTGTCAAAAAAATCGTCAACGATAAGCGCATACACAGGCCGATCCATCGACCGATATCGATATCGGGCGACGGATCGGCCGATCGATCGGTGTGTGTATGGCACGTTTTAAAGAACGGCTGCGATTTGTACAAGGCCGGATGTTGTGCCGCAAAATCAGTTATCACGTTAGAATCGAAACGCTTAAACATGCCCGGTTCCCTGGGTTCGGGCACTTGGCCACGTAAATGCAACGTCTTGTGCCGTAAATTGACCCGTCTCTAGGTAAACGGGAAACATAATTATCGCAATGCTACTGGCGCGGACCTTCTGTCATACGCGATCCGTTTGTTTACAACTGCCGCTACGCACAGAGCGACAGCTGTCCATTTTGGCCCACTATGCGCAATTTCCTGATGGCCCATCGAAGACCATTGTGTGGACGGACGATGTTTGAAAACACTTGAATTGACATTTGGTGCGTGATGGTGGCCATCAAAGTGACCATCGCGATGGGCCATTGTCTGTAGCAGGCTTTAGATGTTGCCCGACGTTTGTATAGTTGTCAACTAAATCAAAGAAGACGCAGCTTTCCCAAGCTACAAATTTTATTTATATTGTACATATATATGTATATATTTCGGGAGCGACTTACTCCCTTCTTCAGTACAAAAGCTACTAGCTACGAGTACTAATACTACAACGATAAAAATATCTAATAAAATGCTTGAGCTACGAAAATTTACAAATGGCCATTTTTATACCCTAGACTTGTAGTATAGGGTATATTATTTTTGTCACGACGAAAATATGTAACACCTTACAGGAGACTCCGGAGGTATAGCAATGTACATATTTATATAAATGATCACCTACCTCCTGATTCGATTTGGCCATGTCTCTCTGTCCGCCTATCCGTCAGTCCGTTCGCACAATAACTATCAATAGAATGAAGCTATAGTCTTAAAATTTTGGTCAAATGTTAGCAGTATGATCTAGTTGGTTGGTATTGAAAATGGGCATGATCAGGCCAAGAAAACGCCTACTTCCCCTACATATGTAAAGTAATTAAATGCATTTATAACTCGCGATTAAATACACATGTAAAGCCCTAGCTTTGGCAGTTTGCTCGTGAGGGTAATCTTATAATTCCCTGGAAAAATAAAAATCGATCAGTTGAAAACTAACGGTAATTTTCTTACAAAGAGCCCCGTACTACCCTACTCTTAAAATTTTCAGTCTATAACTCTTGAACCAATTGACGTAGGCACCTGATTTTTAGCATGTTACCCTGAGGTGAGAAGCTGATTGAGTTTTAGCAAGTTGGACATAATCAGATGAAAGGAACGCCTACCTCCCGTACAAATTTCAAAAAATTAAATATTACTTTAATTACGATAACTTTCGACAGAATGACGCTAGCGAAAATATGGTAGAATGTTGGTAGTAAGATCTAGAACAATGATGATTTTGATGTTTACACGGTCCCCGTCAATAACTCCGGTTGTCCCCTCCCGAGCCAGCTCATCCGCCTCGCGGTTGCCTGCGAAGCCACAATGACTCGGTATTCTACAGAGCGTAATGTTGAAAAAAAAAACACCCATCTCCCTGAGGGCTAAACGACAGGTAGCGATGGTTTTCGATGTAGTCAGGACGGATTCAAGTGATCGAATTGCAGCCTGACTGTCCGTATAAATAGTAACGTCGCTAGTGGTCACAACATGATTTCTCAGCCAGGTCAGAGCTTCCAGGATTGCCGAAACCTCCGCCTGCAGGACACTATACTAGTCGGGAAGACGGAAAGACAAGTTAATTCCGAATACTTCCGAATAGATACCAGCCCCAACTCCACCGTCGGTCCTAGAGCCATCCGTGTAGATGACCATGGAGTCGGTGGTCGGTGGTCGCGTGTTAACACCCCATAGATCCCTCGACGGAATCAAGCTGGTGTGATTCCGGCCAAAAACGTATTTTGCACAAGTATCGCCAGTCTTCATAGGGAGATCTAAGTTGCCCAGTATAGTCGAGTGTCCACAACTCAACGTGCGCCACTGGCCAGTTTCGCGAAGGCGTAAAGCCGTGTTAGCCGCCAGCTGTTCGCCGCAAATATCCAGAGGTAGCAAGCCGAGCGCCATATCCAATCCGGCTGACGGAGTTGTTCTAAAAGCCCCCGTTATAGCTAGCGCCGCTAGCCTTTGTACCTTACTCAGTAGGTTACAATAGGCCGCTACTCGGAGTGCCGTCCACCATACTCTTATTCCGTGCAGTAGTATAGGACGACTCATCAACCAGGAGGCCCAGAAGTGCCTCAATAATTGCACTAGGTCTAATATTATTGATATCCAAGAATGCAACAATCGTGTATTCCTTTTGATCAAGATATTTCTCAATATGACAGACTAAAGAATGCAGAGCCGTGTCCACCGACTTACCTTTCCAATAGGCATGTTGGTACGTGGATAAAAGCAGTGGCGGGATAATATCCCGCAAATGGATGTCAACCAGCCTCTCTAATAGTTTCAGTATAGTTGAAGAGAGATTAATTGGTCAGAGATCGTTTGGGCGCACATGTGAACTTCTATCGGGTTTCGGGATAAAAACCACCCGCACTTCCCTCCAAATGCGAGGAACGTACACAAGCTCCAGGCAAGCCATTAGGATATAATGGTACTCTATCCAAGGATATACGATATCCATACAGTGGTGCAAGTTCGCAGGAATGATACCATCGGGTCCAGCCGACTTATAAGTTTAAGTTACTCAATTGCCCTAACCCCTTGTGGGGCATAGCGCGTCAACTGTTCCAAGTGGCCCAGTTGACGTTTCGTTGGCATAATTTGGTTTCGGAGAATGCAGTTGCCAGCATACACCTCCTGCACATCCATGGCCACGAACATCGTCGTGGACGGGATTGGAACCCGAAACGCCGGTAGTCAAACATGAGACTGATGCCTCAACACACTGCGCTGCCGGTCGCCCCAAAGTTTAAGTTGCTACATTTTTTAAAAATTCGAATTTTCTATCCCCCCCCCCCAAACACCACGGACCCCGCCACCATATTGAAAATGTGCCTAATTGTTTGGCTTGTCCTGTCTCTTTTTAGTATCTCGTAAATTGATCTTTCAAGAAACCTTGCAAAACTTGATTAAACTAGTGTAATTTATCTAAAATTTTTAGTGTAAACTAAAATAAAGCTTCTAGCTGTTATACTTACCGAGATAGAGCTTTTAAGGCATAAATCGGTGAGCAGGCATTTTTGAATTTTCGCTCATAACTACTCTAAAAATGGCCCGAATCGAAAAAACATTGGCCACGTTATAGTCGCCATACATTGTCCGATCCGTCGCCCGATCGATCGGCCGATGGAGCGCCACAAAATGTCACCTGATCAAAAATTATACGGAACTGTCAAAAAAATCGCCAACGATAATCGCATACACAGGCCGATCCATCGCAATATCGGGCTACGGATTGGCCGATCGATCGGTGTGTGTATGGCACGTTTTAGGCTTACAATCAAATTATCTTCAACTTTTTAAATAAGCTTTCATTCAACGGATGCTCTATCCGTTGCAAAGATCTGTGAGCTTGAAAAGTGATAAAGTGTGATTTTTCTCAAGCCTCGAAAAATGTCGTTTTCTGACTATCGATTTTGACTACGCTACTGAACCGAGTTTCAACTTTGAGCAGTGAATTGGACGCAAAATTCAACGGTATTTAATTTACTCATGTACATTTTTTTCGATCCGAGGCACCGTTTAGGACTTATAAGGGTAACATTAAAAAAGGGCTCAAGTTTCTCGGATTTTCGCCCACCAAAAGTTAAGCTCACCTTCTACGACCGTGCAAACTCAGATTCCATGTATTCAGTATCTATAGAAGGGATTAAAATTATTTCCAGATCTTTCCCTAATTATTATTAAAAAGCCCCCAAATTGGCTTAACCTTACTGGCCTAGTAGTAAACCTTTCCAATAAAAATCCTTTTTTTTTGTATAAAAATGATCGATTTTATGAGTAATCTTCATCGATTCCTCAAATCAGTGAATTGAACGCCTACCCGGGTATATTGTTAACAATCATGAATTCCATTCTATACAAGATTATTTCTCTTCTTTGTACATAATCTACAATCATCTACATTTTCAGATACAGATACTATTTATTATTTATCAACAGATCTAGTCGTCGCCAATTCTCACATGACTAGAAATCTAGAAATCTTTAAATCCACACAATATGGCAGATTATAGTTTGTTGTGATGATTAAAACACTAAATTACATGTATACAAAAAGATATAAAGTCACGTGTTTTTAAACAATTAGCTTTGATGGAAAACTCACGAATTTTTAGGCCATTTACATTTCAACGTAATTTTTGTTTTTCTCCCACTAATTTTCCCAATTATTTATTATATTTGTCGAAAGGCGGATACGTGATATTAAAACTCAATGAATAATCGTGAAAATGACAATGACAGATATATGGATTCAGATGAAACTAGAATTTAATCAACAAATAGATAGATTACCGGCATCAGAATTTGTCATTGGTAATGGTGATGGTTTTGTAATAGTTTGATTATACGCCTAGTGACAATTAGATATCAATCTATTGTGCTTACATCTTTTGGTTAATTTAAGTAGTTAAGATACGGCAGAACACGTGATTCCATATCAAGAAAACAAAGTATCCTATTTTCGCTGTAATCAAAGTAACTTTCCTTAGAACAAAATTTTGTCTCATTAAATAATTATATCTGAATTACATGAGTAGTTTATAATTTTGAGCCAGCAATTTTGTTAATTTTGAAAGATGCCTATTGTTATTAAAACATGTCCATTATGTTCTGATGTATTTTTTTTTGTATGCTGAAGCACCAAATAAGTCAAGAATATTTCCAGGATATGATTAAATCAGTGATTCAGATGATTATGTAGATGATTACATGATGATAAGGATAAAAATTAATTTGGCGCCCAACGTGGGGTTGTTATCGATTCTATGCAAATTTCCCAATGTTTTACTTATAGTTCTTTAACGTCTATGAAGTGAACTGTTGTTGAGGAAATTTCTATTTCAGTCAAACTTAGGAGATGAGGGGAAGAGGAAAGGGTACAACTAAATGTAATGAACGCTATCGGTTGCCTTCAATGCATTTTTCACAAAACACCCCAGAGAAAACAATAGGAGCGTTTTTTTTAACAAAAACTCAGCTTATATGTCGATGGATCGTTGTGGCGACGGGCGATTGGCAGAACAGCAATTGTCATAACTTTCCGTATAATAGACTGTTTACAGGTTGTTTACATCTCGTTTAGTTTTCGAGTTATTGCTATTTCAGTGCGACTGGTTTTGGTTCCCATGCCGATTTTCGCAATCTCCTGTTTACGAGAATAACGATGCAGCATCAAATTTTGCATGAAATTGGAAAATTTTTTGACTGATAATCATAGGGGACGAGAGTTGGGTAACGGATACGATGTTGAGACAAAAGTCCAGTCATCGCTGTAAGTTGGCGGAAGATCTCTACGTTCAAAACAGGATCGATCCTCAGTCAAGGTTATGCTCACTGCTTTTTTTTTCCATTTCAACGGGTCTGTGCATTTTGAATTTTTACCCTAAGGCGAAATCGTCAACTGTCAGTAGTCATCATCATCATCGTGGCGCGACAGCCCAACGTCGGGCCTTGACCGCCTGGATCATTGTCCTCCAATTATCTCGGTCACGTGACCGCGTCCTCCAATTTTGGAAGCCCAGCAGCTGCGCGGCATCCACACCTACTGAGCTCTCCCAACGAGATCTCGGTCGTCCTCGCAGTCTCGCTCCGTCGACTCGTTCTGCATTTATTACTCTCTCAGGCATGCGATCATCGTCCATTCTTTGTACATGCGCTGCCCATTGAAGTCGTTGTAGTTTGACGATTTTCGAGACTTGCAGCTCATCGTACATTTCATACAACTCATGGTTGTACCGGATACGCCATCCATCTCGATCGCAAACAGCCTTGAAAATTCGCCGTAGAACCTTACGTTCAAAAGTGTCTAGCATGTTTTCGGTGGCTTGAGTTAGGGTCCTTGCTTCACAGCCATAGCATAGCACTGGTCGTATAATGGTTTTGTACACGCGGAGCTTCGTGTTTCTGTGCACATGCTTCGATTTCATTATGGGGAGAACCGAGAAAAAAGTCTTATTAGCTAACTGTCTCCGTCGCTTGATTTCGTCAGTTTCGTTGGCGTCTCTTGACAAGTTGCAACCCAGGTAAATGAAGTTGTTCACGAACTCGATGTTGAGGTCCCCCACATTGATGCTCGGTTGTGCAGGTGTCATTGTCGCCGACTGCATCATTATTTTGGTTTTACCCTCGTTGATACGTAGTCCAACTTCCTTTGCAGCGGTATCGAGCGTATACAGAAGCTCTTCTGCGTCAGCCAATCTTCGGGACATAATGTTGATGTCGTCAACGTACGCTGCTAATTGTGTCGACTTGATGAGTAGCGTCTTGTTGCTGTCCATATTCATGGCCCGAATAACGTATTCCAGTGCTAGGTTGAAGAGCGTCGGTGCCAGTCCATCGCCCTGTTTCAAACCAGTGCGTGTTTCAAATAGATCAGTAAGTCTATTATGTATCCTGACTTGTGAGACGGAGTTGGTCATCGTCATCTTAGTCAGTCGCACTAATTTGGCCGGTATACCAAATCGCAGCATGATGTACAGTACTCCACGATCGATACTGTCGTATGCCTGCTTGAAGTCAACAAAGATTTGGTATACGTTTACGTTGTATTCCCAGCACCTCTGGAGTATCAGTTTGACTGAGAAGAGCTGATCGGTTGTGGAGCACCCAGGTCTGAAACCGCTTTGATATTTGCCAATGATTCGTTCTGCGTACGGTTTTATTCTATTTTCCAGGATTTTCGTCAAAATTTTATAGGACGTACAAACTAGTGAGATTCCCCTGTAATTCTCACACCGCAGTTTATCTCCCTTCTTGTGAATTGGACAGATGATGCTTCTGCGCCAATCGTCTGGGATCACCTCGTCCTCCCATACTCGCAGGAGTAATTGATGTATGGCATTAGCTAGACCCATTCCACCGAATTTTAGCAGTTCAGCTGGAATCTCGTCAGCGCCCGGCGCTTTATTTCGTTTTAGTTACTGCCAGTAGTACAAATGCGTTTTAAAACCAAACCGAAGCTTGGCTTCGGTCTGGAGTCCGAAACCTATATACCCTAGATTTGTACAGACCTAGTGGTGATACCAAAAGTACCAATTGGCAACGACCATATGCATTCAAAGTGAGTTTCCTATATGCCCAGTTTATAGGGGAGATTGGCAATCATTCAGAAGGATCTTGACCATTCTCAAAATGGACTAACTAACCCAAACTACAAATATTTGTCGAATTTTTTAAGGGGAGGTAGAGGTTTCCTTTGTAGGATCTTGTGCATTTTCAATAACAACCGACTAGATCCTAGTACAAACATTTGACCAAAATTGCAAGTCACTAGCTTCATTTTATCGGAAGTTATTTGAAGTTTCATTTGTAGAGGAGGTAGGGGTTCCTTGGTTCGGATCTTGCCAATTTTCAATACCAACTAACTAGACTTTACTAGCAACATTCTACCAAATTTTCCACTCGCTACTGTCATTCTGTCGAAAGTTATCATGATCAAAGTACTATTTAATTTTTGGAAATTTGTAGGGGAGGTAGGCGTCCCTTTGATCTGATTATATCCAACCTAATAAGGCTCAAGTAGCTTCTCCCATCAGGGTTATATGCCAAAAATCAGGTGTCTACGTTAATTGGTTCAAAAGTTATAGACAAAAACGTGAAAAGTATGGTAGTACGGGGCTCTTTGTAAGAGAATTACCGTTAGTTTTCAACTGATCGATTTGATTTTTCCAGAAGAATATAAGAAAACTCACACGAGCAATCTACCTAAGCCAGAGCTTTTCATGTTTATTTAATCGGGAGTTATAAATGCAATTAATTACTTAACATATGTAGGAGAGGTAGGCGTTCTCTTGGCCTGATCATGCCCATTTTCAATATCAACCAACCAGATCACACTGTTAACATTAGACCAAATTTTCAATCATGCGAACGCACAGACAAACAGACAGACATGGCTAAATCGAATCAGGAGATGACGCTGATCATTTATATATATATATATACATTGCTATACCTCCGGAGCCTCCTTTAAGGTGTTACATATTTTCGTCTTGATAAAAACAATATACCCTGCACTTATAAAGTCTAGGGTATAAAAAGAATAAACAAAACCAGTCCGAAGCGTATATACCCTAGACTTGTACAGACCTAGTGGTGACACCAAAAGTACCAATTGGCAACGACCATATGGATTAAGAATGGGTCTCCTATATGGCCAGTTCATAGGGGAGGTTGGCATTCATTCAGTTGGATCTTGACCATTCTCAAAATAAATTAACTAACCCATTCTAAAAATATTTGTCGAATTTTTCAAGTCTCTAGCTTCACTCTATCGAAAGTTATCGCTTGTTTGAAGTTTCATTTGTAGGGGAAGTAGGGGTTTCGTTGGTCGGATTTTACGTATTTTCAATACTAGCCAACTGGATCCTACTACAAACATTTGGCCAAAATTTCAAGTTGCTAGCTTTATTTGGTCGTAAGTTATCGCTTATTTTAAGTTTCATTTCTAGTGGAGGTAGGGGTTCCTAAGGTCGGATTTTACTCATCTTTAATGCCAACTAACTCAATCTTACTTCAAACATTTGACCAAATTTTTAAGTCACTGGCTTCATTCTATCAAAAGTTATCGCTTATTTGAAGTTTCATTTGTAGGGGAGGTGGGGGTTCCTTGGGTCGGATCTCGCCCATATTCAATACCAACTAAGTAGGTCTTACTAGCAATATTCCACCAAATTTTTAACTCGGTAGTATCATTCTGTCGAAAGTTATCGTAATTAAAGGAATATTTAATTTTTTGAAATTTGTAGGGGAGGTAGGTGTTCCTTTGATCTGATTATGTCCAACTTACAGAACCTTAAGCAGCTTCTTCCCTCAGGGTTACATGCCAAAAATCAGGTGTCTATGTCAATTGGTTATAGACATAAAACCTGAAAAGTAGGGTAGTACGGGGCTGTTTGTAAGAAAATTACCGTTAGTTTTCAACTGATCGATTTTATTTTCCCAGGAGAGTATAAGATTACCCTCACTAGCAATATACCAAAGCTAGAGCTTTTCATGATTTTTTAATCGGGAGTTATAAATACATTTAATTATTTTACAAATGTAGGGGAGATAGGCGTCGTCTTGGCCTGATTGTGCCCAATTTCCATACCATCCAACTAGATCATACTACCAACATTTGATCAAAATTTCAAGGCTCTAGCTTCATTCTATCGAAAGTTATCGTGCGAACGGACAGACGGACAGCCGGACAGACAGACAGACATGGCTAAATCGAATCAGGAGGTGACCCTGATCATTTATATATGTACATTGCTATACCTCCGGAGCCTCCTTTAAGGTGTTACATATTTTCGTCGTGACAAAAAATAAAAATAAAAGGCGCGGAGCTCCATCGCCATCAGGGGGTTCTCGTGCAAGTTGCAGGGATGGTTTAGGGTATCGTCGGCCACACAATTTTTTCCGTATTTTGTTAGGGACGTCCCGTTTTGTTTCGGCACTATAACTATAGCCGCATCATATATTCGGATAATTTTTGTATTTTATGAGATATTTTGACGAAACTAATTACACCATATTAAAACGATATAATTTAACTTCTATTTTGCCAAATCGGAGCTATCTATCCTTTAAATTGATTTAATTACGCCATGTTCCTTATTTTGTTAGTGTGTCATAACTATAGCCGCACTACATTTGCACACTGCAATATAACCATATTTTTTGTTTTCTTCGAAGAAAATGCAAACGCATTGAACTTCATTCACAGTACCGTTATATTTTCTTGTTTTGTCATTCATTCTCGAACAAAATGCCACGTGCCGCGTATCTGAGCGAAGTCGAAAAAGGCAAAATTGTAGCCTTCTTGGGTCAAAAATTGAGTTACCGGGAAATTGGACGAAAATTGAAACTTAGTTTTGTCGTTTTCTCGGTAACTACTGATGCTAAGCATTTCCAAGATACCTCAAATTAAAGGTAATCAAATTACGTAGAAAACGATATGATGGTTTGTCCGATATGCGACATAGAAATGAAATGAAAATATTTAATCTTTTGGGAAAATTTTTCCAATTCCTGAAAAGCTGCTTATCGAAAAATTTTGTACGTATTGAGTTGGTTTTTGTACTAAAATTTAGAAAATTTAATGTTTTTTTTTAAGTTGTGAACATCACTTTTGTGTGGAATACATACTTTAGGTATTGAGTGATCTTTACATTTTTTTTTGCGTGAAATATGCGTGTCGATGCCTTAAGATTGCTTAATCAGCTGTTGTCCTTTTAAGGGCAAAGCTATTTCAAAGACAGGACAACTGACTGTCCAATCATCCTGAAAGTCCTGAAAAGACCGTGAATGGCACATCGCCACTTTTTGTGTCATTAAAAATATATCCAGAAAATTTTTCTGAAAAGTGTGTGTACTATCATCTCTCGCCATATTTTTATAATAAAAAAAAAGAAAAGGTCTCGGACCAACCGAATAATAATTTATTGACAATGAAATAAAAAAATGTCTACATAACTCCTCAAAATGACAGAAGTTTTCCACCTATCCATTGTGTGCTATCGAACTTAAAGACTTTCTAATACTATGTATAACTGTCCAGGATCACGTGAATGATAAAGTGCTATAACACTTGGAATGCATCAGTTCGTTGACTTTCATATATTTTTACAAAAAAAAGCAGTAGATCATCACCCAAATCTGCAAAATCTATTTTTTTTTTCTTCACTCGAACATATCTCCACATTCCTAAGTATTGTCTTTTGAAAACATCCGGTTTACTGGTCTATTTGGATATGGATAGTCAGATCTAACCGCTTTTCATCCATATAATATACTATCCAACAGAAAACAGCACGTGACTGTATCTTCGTGTCGATAGTCTTGGACAAAGCGTATCAGATACAAATTCTGATTTTCAGTCATGTGACGCGTAACACCACTCAATCACATGTCTTTGGATTCAACCTATAGGATGGGACGCGGAAAAAAAAATCAGCAAAAATGAAAATCAGGTTGGTCACATGACCAACGGATGCGACGCCGACGCCTCGAGGCGATCTACAGAATCCACCTTAGCTTTCGTCATTCCATTTCGGAATACAATTTTCACTCAGCTAAAGGAGAGAGAGAGAGAGAGAAAAAAAGGTGCACAATGGAATGGAGTTGGTTACTTTTACTCAATCAGTTTGAATATATGTAATTATTATACGGAGTGTATGCATAAGAAGTTTTGGTAGTACATACATTTGGATGTCTAACATATGAAAGTAACTATCGAAGATATCTGATTATCTTTGCTTTGCCTAGTACATTCTTTGGAACATTGGCAACTCATTTTTACCAGTTCTTTTCATCAAACATGACCTACATTCATTTTAATATTCAATTTTATTAGATAGTGTTTGACGGTTATTAGCAAAAAAAGCGATGATTGGATTGTTCACAATTCAAAGTAAGCTTACAGTACAAAAAAATCAGTTAAAATGTCCAGAAAAACACTTCAGCTCTCTCTACAATTCAGCGGGGTTTGGCGCAAAATGGAAGTAGCTTCAAGTCTGTCAATTTTTTTGCAAATTTGAAAATAGTCGGGTTTTGAACAAATCGGTAACTTGATTTGTAAAGCGTTAAATGGGTTTGAAAAAGGATTAATTTTGTCTGAATAAGTGTTAATATGAAGGCATTAATTTTTTTATAAAATTGTATACAGTAATGTGATTTGAATGGAAGTATTATAACCTTATATGTATACACAAATTACTATTCCGTCTCTCTTCTTTGTACCAGTAAATTAGTAAAAAAATGTAAGGGAATATTTATTTCGGTTTTTTCTCTTATTTTTTCTTTTCCTAGCCATCATAAATGTAACTCAAACTTATGAAGTTAAATAGACCAGACAACCAAAAGTTTGAATATTCTCCATAATATAAATCTTTGGATGATCGTACTTAGTTATTTGTTCAAAACTAAGATACAAAGATTGACCATTAGTGTTTTCAAGTGTCTTTGGAATAAAAGGCATCTTTGTGGTTTGGGGAAAACCTCTGTTGTTTGCTCTTTTTCGGACGTCATTCAGTTAAAAACATGCAAATATTAAGAAGCCAAATGAATGAATTGGCTGCACAAATATCAGTATTGACGACAAAATGGAACTATTTTCTTTTAAATTATGAAAGTTAATTGTGTATTTGTTTACTTTTAAAGTGTGAGGTCATCGTTTAAGTGTTTTGTTTTGATATTTTTGTGGACCTCGCCAGTGTGACTGGTCAGGGATTGACAAGCACTTAGTTTGGGAAGTATGGTCTTTGCTGGATAATTATTCATTGGGTGTAGCTTCTTGGGATGGGCTAAAAACCCGTCAACTGACCCAAGCAGCTCAAATGCTAGTGTCATATAAAAGGCAATAATAGCGTTGCTTAAACATTTGTCAAAAGGATAAATTTACGGGATACTTACCATTTGACAAACGTCTAAACAACGCTGCTTAAACTGCCCTGCTTGGGTACTAGCTGAACAATCTCCTGGCGAAATAGCGCAGAGTTAAAATAATTTAAAAAGTTTCTTTGATACTCTTGTCGACATTTCAAACGAGAAGAGCACAAACTATACTCAAAATAAAGCTTGATGATTCTATTGATATTGACACTCCTTATGTTGAATTGATAAGGAAAACGTAACAGCGCTACTTGCTGATTTGCTTGAATGCAAAGTTAGGTCGTGAACCGATCCAAACTTCATACTGGGACACTTAAACACTTACAAACCGGACTAACTTCTGTTTACGTATGCATTGAATTTTTCCGGCTTAACATTTGGTTCAGTAAATTCGCCGATGATTCACCTGTGTTGTAATGATGATTGATTTTTCTGATGACCTCGTGGTGTTACGAAGTGTCAACTATTTGACATGATCATATTTTTTGGCTAGGGGTTAGGCAAAATTTTCCATTATGTAACATTGGAAAATTGGAAATGGAAAAGGGCAAAATAAAAAGTGCAAAATAAAAAGTGGGAAATGGTTAATGAAAAACGAAAATCGGGAAATGGGAAATATGAAGTGGAAAATTGAAAATGAGATATCAAAATTCGAAAATCAAAAATTAAAAAATAGAAACTGTGACGTGGAAAATAAAAATAGATAATGGAAAATGAAAAAATTTGAATGTAAAATGGGGAAATCAAAACTGGAAATTTAATATGAAAAATAGAAAATGTGAAATGGAAAAATCGGAAATGACAAATGAAAACCGAAACATTGGAAATTTAAAATAGAGTATAGAGGAGTGTAGTGCCGTCGAATGGAAAATTAAATGTAGAATATTCAAAATCCCAAATAGTAAAGGGTACATCGAAAATGGGGAATCGAAAAAGTAACATTGATTAATGCTAAACGCAGAATTGAAAGGCGAATGGAATCAAGACATGTTTCTGGTCCAATAATAAAATAGATAAATGGATAGAACATCGATTTAACAAGCGAGACCAGGGGCCTATTATGTAATTCGATTCTAATCGAATTGCTTTGGAAAAATGAAAATGGTACCTTGTAATTGTAAAACGAATTTCTTCATTTCGGTAATTATTGAGTATTCGAAATTTTTCGTTTGGAGCGAATACTTGATGATTTTTGAGATTGGCTAATTCATCTTCGAGTTCCAAGGTACTACTTTTATCCTTTTGAAAGCAATTCGATTCGAAACAAATTGCATGATAGGTCCCTAAATTCTGCTCTTCCTACCAAGGGCATATTCTGAAATAATTGCTTTTCTCACCAGTCGACAAGACTCATCAATTTAAAAAAAAAAAAAAAAACAAGATGAATCCTGCCTAGCAAGTTCGTCTGCGATCTCGTTTCCTTCGATGCCATGATGCTCTGTCACCCAACGCAAGATTAATCGGTTACTTGAACTCAGAATTTGAAAGAGAGGTTCATAACATTCTTTCACCAGCTTCGAAGAGAGCACCTGAATGGCCGCCTGGCTATCTGAAAAAATAGCGATGTGAGCACCACGGAGTTTATTATCTACATAGAACTTCCCTGGCACAAACTTCAGTGGCATGGATCTATGCTTGAAAGACACTGGGATGGGATCCCATTGCTATTGAAATCCTGGTGTTCGGTCCATAGACCCCAGCACCAACTCCCTGTTAAGTTTTAGAGTCATCGGTAAACATCGTTAACATAATACACCTATGGTTCAGGGCAGGGATTGCCATTTTCCCATTCTGAGTGATCCGGGATAAGAGCTGAGAATTTCCTGCCGAAGCAAACTTCGGTGGTCAAGTAATCTGATCTTAAGCAGATCTGCATTCCAGGAATTTGTTTTAGAATGCTCATATGACCGGCGTGATTGATGTGTACGTCAGAAGTGAGATGTATTCTCAGAGCATTGATAGCTGCAGATTCTTGGATAAATATGTATGGCGGAGTTAATCCAATCATGGCCTCTAAGGCAAACGTTGCGCTTGTACGCAAAGCCCCAGTGATGCCTAGGCAAGCAAGACGTTGTAGCTTATTGGCTGCATTCAGGGAAAAATTTTCCGCTACGAAACGCTACATCCCCTCCACTACACATTTGAGGAGGTGCTACCTGTCACAAGATTTCTTTCGGGATTGAACCGCTACATATCAAATATCTGAGTGAGGCTCCAAACACAGTCGGTTCTGAACAACTTAAGCCATTCACCAAAAAACATCCAGTTACAGACGTGTGCGCTGATTCGCAGCACAATCACTCAACTATGAGACAATTCACTAACAAATTTGCACGAAGGGATTTAATGACCTTTTGCACGACACGAATCTAGATGCGGATTCTACTCTTTTTGTACACAAACAAATGTTACTAATGTCACAACTCACAAACCAGCTGTGAATTGTCAAATGTAGCGGATCCATGCCCCAGAGAGCGTAAAAAATTTCTGCTACGAAGGGGAAGTATCCGCTTCGGAGCGAATGAAAGGAGCGATTGCAATCACGAGCGGGAGGGGTAGTAGCGCTACGGAGCGTTACATAGCGTTCCGGATCAAACGAGTGTCGTGAATGCACTCATTGCAATTTAGTATGGTTGAAGACTGTCGGGTCTTAGGCCACCATACAAACACAGCGTATGTCACCATAGGGCCCACCAGCAGACAGTACAGCCATTCGATCATCTTTGGAGTGAGTCCCCAGGTCCTTCCAATCAGATTTCTACAAGCGCACATTGAGCGAGTGGTCTTGCTTAATACATTATCAATATGAGTGTTCCAGCTTTGTTTCGAGTCCAGCGTAATACCTAGACATTTAACTTCCGTGGAGTACTCAAGTGCTGTTCCGCCTATTGAAACCGGGCTCAATACCATGTTCCGTTTCCGCGTAAATGGCACAACGACATATTTGTGTGGGTTTTCGTTCAGGCCCACTACAGCACACCAGTGCAGAGCAATATTAAGGGCACCTTCCATCAAGTCCGCAACGGTAAATTCGAACTTACTCTTGACTATAATGGTGATGTCGTCCTCATATCCTATTACACAGTAACAAAAATCATACTGAAAATACACCTAATCGGTGTGCCATTAAGTCCGTTTTTTATCGGTGTAGTGGAAATACCTTCCATGATGAATTTAATTTTTACACCACTAGGTGAATTTTAAAATGTCCCGGAGGGATGAAATATTATCCATTTGCGTTTAGAAGCAAGTTTTCCAGACGGAGAATCGCTCCACTGTTTTTGTTTAATCGGTGTAATATAATAATATCCTTATGGTTAATATTTACCACATGGATGGTGATATGCATGCATAATCGGTGAATTAATACTGCATACCTTTACTGCACAAAATAATAGTAACATATATAGAAAAACAAATTTGTTATATTCATAAACACTCTTTATTTATTCAAAAATCAACTTTGTAGGAATTATGTAACAAAAATCATCTCCATAAGTATAAGTAGCTTCCAAAGGCTCTTTGGTTTTATAAACGTATACATTTTGAATAATTATTGAATTTAAACTCTTAATTCTATAAGCACTTAAGCAAGCACTTAAGCACAAGCACTTAAAAAGTCAATAAAACTTATATTTTCATTTTCACTGTCCACCAAAACAAACTTTTCTAAATTGTTATATTTCACTCTAATCACTTTCTTCATTTTACGAGTATTTATAAAAATTACTCCACTCTCTAAAAATGACTGAACTGATCAATGATTATTGTGGAAATACTAACTTTGGCAAACGTTGCGCGGACTTGTTTGAGCGAGTTCTCATTTTTTCGTTCAATCGGTGTAATTTCGACACCGTTTGGATAAATGCGTCAAATGCAAACACCCATTGGATTCATTAGTCAAAACCAAGATGAAACTTGCACTCACTTGTATCTGATTGGTGTCAGTCTTAACACCGATTGGATATTTTGCATCAGGTTATTTCCCTTTTTTACGTTTACACTATCAGGGAATTAAATTCACCAAGCAGAGCAATCATTTTGAAAACACCACTTGCACGGTGAATTTCTGGGGTAAAAATTTCCCAAGTGGATGGAAAAGTCCATTATCCAGCCTTTGGTGTAAAAATGCATCTACAATTTTTTATTGTGTACCTGATAACCGCTCTCATATCACACATTTAATTGCATATATATTTTCACCCTCTCCCCTGCACAATACCCCTCAAACACACTATACCACATGAATTACATACCCCAAACAGACCCCCACTACTCCACCCTACATAATAAATCCAATGTCTCATTTTCGTAAATGCTTGGTCGGATTTATGGTCGCTTTTCCTGTCGCTTTTTATATGAATAGCATCCCAATAACCATTTTCATGTTAAGAAAAAAAAGGTGTAAAGGCGATACGAGAGTGATACTGACCATTCAACTCTCAATTATCCTCATACTGTAAAACGGTCTCAAAAATGAAAAGCTTTACTACATTTTGTACCGAATGCTCCGTCTTTGGAGTTCGGAGTTAAAAGGAGAATACTTTACTTTTTACCTAATAACTCGTTATTCTAATCTTTAATCAGAAATTGACTTGAACTACAACTCCGTCCATTTGATTTGCATTGCCTTGCCATGAGTTTGATAAAGGGTCTCATCTATTCTAGAGGAATATCGACTTGGCCGGTAGAATGTATGGGAGTTTCGTTTTGTATCGAAACGAAATTATCCTTTCTCTATGACATGACTGTACAGGGGAAATTTTTGTCGAAGCATATGAATATTCGGGGGTCCTGAGCTTTTGTGATTCAGACGATGAGAGTCAGCCAATCAGATTGCTGATTTTGTTTTCGTTAATATTTTTTCGAATTTTTTTATTTAGTCTCTTTTTTTTTAAACAAATACTTAAGTTACAACACGCTTTTGTCAATATGCGATGGCTCCTACATTTTCAATATTTTTCTGCATTGACTTACAACCGTAAGACCTCAAAGATAGGGTTGATCAAGAAGGCCAAGGTCAACTCCGGCTTGTTAGGTGGATGAGCCGGTCACCAGCCCTTCCATGCCCACATCTCCCACATACAGAACTTATGGCGTTGCCGCGCCGTAGCTTCTGGGCTATTATGGCAACCCGTGAGATACCTTTTTTCTCGCTACGCCATGCCACTCTAACAAAACATTAATACGAGTACCTAATGGAGTCACATACATACTTTCAATACACTCAGCTTTCAACTGATCTTTAACCTCAAGTTTAATTTATTTCTAGAGAATTCTATATAAATTTTTATCTTGACTGTCACCATATTTAGATCTTATTTAAATCTTAAAGATTTGTTAATTCTAACTAAACATCGCGTTATTGCCAGTGTGTAGAATTCAATTGCAATGTTCATTAAAAATGCTCATTTTTCATTCGGATATGCAAATTGATGTGAACTTATTACATTATTTTAATTAGTCGAAATCACATGACCGACGTATGACATTTAATTTTTCACACTTGTTTCGATCTGTCTGTATGTGTGTGGATAAAAAGAAATCTTATTCAATTCCAGGAATTGATTAACCACTTAACCGGTATTCACAAACGAAACCAACAAAAAAATGATCTGGAAATATGTATCTTTGTTGAAGTGATTTCTTTACCATTTTACCGTACATGTAAATACAAAACGTGATTTATTCGTATTTTACTATCAATGGAAATTTCATACATTTCAATACGACCACTGAAGAAGGTTTCATTTCCGACAAGGGGTTTCCCTTATTTTTTTGCGACATAAATTGTGTCACTAAGTTCGATTTCACACATGAGTGGATCACCCTGAAAGCGTAATCCTGTTTGAAGAAAATATCCCCCTAGGATGTTTATTGCCATAAATACTGAGGCAATGAAATATATTATACATGCAGGTGCGATATGACGACATAGTTTAAAAGTGCGTCATTTAGTTGTCTGGTGACCCTGAGGCATGTTCTTTAGATATAGGGACATTGGTAGCCTCCACGGAAGCTATGATTTGACGTAGTTTTTTTTACTATTTACTAGGTACATGGTACTAGGCTACAAGCAACAAAGGATTTCAAATCTTTCAAAAATTTCTTTGCAGAGGATATCTTTCTTGAAAATCAAACGCTAGATCAGGGCTTCTTAAATTTTTTTCATTCGTCACCTAACTTTATCGTTGACTTCTTTAACGTGACCCCAGACATTAAAAAAGACAGTATCTGGCGGAACAGTCCAATTTCGGAGCAAGGCCTCGAGATGAGTTTGCGTCATCTCATTTACTAGATCGTGACGGTGTGTTTTGTGTAGAAGTGTGTGATCAGCAACATACTCTATCGAGTTAATTAACTTCAAATGGATACTTATTCAACAGCTGAGTGGGCTCATAGTCCGACACGTAAATCCCCTTTTTTATCGAAGACTACTGCATTCAGTAGAAATCGAACCGGGGCCCTCTGCATAGAAGGCGAACGCTAACCGTTGCGCCATCCGGACTAAATGGTTAAAGGAAAAGCAAGCTCATTTTCGTCAATGCTCCCTAATTTGCAGCAACATTTTTCAGACAGAAAATAACTGTATCGTGGCTGGTACTTCACATCCATAAAAGAGATTACTATTTTCACGGACAGTTAGGCTTACTTTCTTCGAGTAAGGGTTTTGCACGGCTAAAACTAAAGCAAAAAAAAAAGAACATTCTGGAGATGTGTAACTTCTTCGGCATTGTACTGTACTGGGTACCTAAATAGCTTTGCCGGAAAGGCCAACAAGTTCGTTCGAAGAGGAAAAGCAGACGCACGTAAAACAGCAGATCTGGAGGAACAGCCCTTCGAATTCGAAATAAAATCGGCTGTGGCTCGTAAATCAATTTAAAAAGGAACAAAATTGATGTGTGTTTTGAAGCAAAGATTAGACCTAAGCTGGATATCTGTCGGTCCTCCGAATTACTGTCGTTGTCGAAATACCAGATTGGACACCGTGTTATCGATGGGCACACCAGGAGGCTTTGAATTTCACATAACGACTTTTTACACGCCACCGAATGATATTCCAGTCTATCAATTGACAGATAAATCCCCAATGAACCCACCAACGCTTGAAGAAGTCGAATCAGCTATCGACGCGCTGTAAAACAACAAAGTGTCTAGCATCGACGAAATACCAACAAAGCAAATAAAAAAAAAAATGCGAAGAACCCATCAAAAACGCTATTCACTAGCTCATTCGAGATACTTAGCTAAAATAAATAATGCCAGAAGAATGGGGCCGAAATATAACATGTCCAATTTATAAAAAAGGGACTGTAAAAGCTACAGAGGTATATCATTACTCTGCAAGTCCTACGAGATCTTCTCAAAATTCTTGTAGACACCGATCAAACCATACGCTGATCGGGGGATATCAAGGTGGCTTTCCTTCAGGAATATAGACCACTGATCAACTTTTCACGGTAAAGCAAGTGCTTGAAAAATAATAGCGAATTTAACACCGATGTACACTAAATATCCGTATTTGTTGACTTCAAGCATCACATACATCAACTGGAGTGTACTATATAAGATCATACTACTACTACTTTGCCTTAACCCCTAGCGGGGCATAGCGCGTCAACTACTCCTGCGCGCCATCGTACCCTGTTCTGGGCAATGGGGCGCAACTCCCCAAAAGACTTACCCAGTACCTGACACTCCTTTGCCACAGATCGACGCCATGTGATTCGAGGACCCCCTCTTGGTCGGCCTTGGTTGGAAATAGGGTTCCATTTCATGGCATGCAAAGCAATGCAGTTATCACTCTTCCGCAATGTGTGACCTATCCATATAAGATCATGCAACACTTTGGAACCCTGGCAAAGTTAGTTAGGCTCACCGAGATGAAAATGCCTGATCCAACAGCAGGGGCCCGAATCACTAACAGTCTGACGGACGCCTTTGAGATGCAAAAAAAAGAGCAAAATAAAAACAAAACGAGCCAGCCTGCGGCTAGCTTGCCACTACCTTGGTTGTGACTTTGGTGCATTTGCCACTTAGAAATTCGTAGTACAACTTGTTCCGATTTCACTGTTCCTATGAGAGTTATATGAAATAGTGGGCCGATTTCAACCAAATTTAGGAACGTGGTTTGCCAGTCAATATGATTGAATAATATGAAATTTGGTAAAGATATCTTCAGAAATAAAATTTTTTTTTTTTTAACAAAAACTTGCTTTAGGACCGGTCGTTCGTATGACAGCTATATATAGTCGTCCCATTTCAACCAAATTCGGAAATGTGATTTCACTAAAGATACTATTGATTAGTGTGAAATTTTAAAAAGATGTGTTTAGAAATGAAAAAAATGTTCTCACAAAGACGAATTTTTGGGCCGGTCGTTCCTACTGCGACTGCCAAAAAAACGAAATGAAAGAAGGAACTGAAGTGCTCACCCAAACCAGCAAAAAAAAAGATCAAACCCCGCGGATGAGAAGTTAGACGACCACGTTATCGAAATGATGGACAACTTCATTCACCTTGGGACGAACATAACAGAGAATGGCGATGAAACTCTCGAAATCAAACATCGGATCCAACAATGCTCCCAAGGACGCTTCTACTCGATGCTCCCTATATTAAAATCAAGCTGCATACACAGTAAGGCTAAGCTGAAAGTCTACAAATATCATAATCAGGCCTGTATTGCGTCACGGATGTGAGAGAAGTGGAACACCATACGGTAGACTTAGAAGGTGTATACTCAATTGCCCTAACTCCTTGTGAGGCATAGCGCGTCAACTGTTCCAAGTGGCCCAGTTGACGTTTCGTTGACATAAACTGGTTTCGGAGAATGTAGTTGCCAGCATGCACATCCATGGCCACGAATGTCGTCGTGGACGGGATGGACTGTATTCTCCAAAACTAGTCTATGCTAACGAAATGTCAACTCGGCCACATGGAATGGTTGACGCGCTATGCTCCACAAGGGGTTAGGGCAATTTAGTATTCGGTAGACTGAACAAGCGATGGACAGACTCCGTTGACAACAACAGCAACAAGCTGCTCAGATTCAGAAACTGGAGGATGCGCTGTTTGAACCGAGAGATGATTGTAGGCATCGTAGTCCAGATGGAGCAACGGTTAGAACGTTGGCCTTCTATGCACTGGACCCGGTTCGATTCATACTGAATGCAGTCGTTTTCGATAAAAAAGAAGATTTACGTGTCTCGGACTATGAGCCCACTCAGCTGTTAAATGAGTACCCTTTTATGGGGTAAATAACTCGGTTGAGCGTGTTCTGCGCTCAGTACAAAACACACCGTCACGATCTAGAAAATGATGCCAGGGTCCAGATCGGATTGTTGCGCCAGTTATTTTTTTTTTATTTTTTATTTGACTGTAGGCAACAACTGGCGGAAGCCACATTCCGCGGAGGACACATAAGCTTATAAGTACAACGACTTTTGCAGGAGTTATAGGGATGGCCATGATGTGGAAAGCATTTTGCAACCGCACTTGCACGTTCAAGTATGAAAAGGTAACTCTTGGACACTATTTTTGAACAATTGTTAAATAAGCAGAAGTGGAGGCTGGTCAACTCCTCCCCTTAACAATGGACCAACGGTTTGGTCTAAGTGTGTGTGCGATCGCAGAAACCCTAATTGGCAAATGCAAATAATGTTTCTGCTCACTAGTTTCATCGTCGTTTTTCCTTTTTATGTGACATCCCTTTTTTCACGTCCTGCCAGATCTAAGACTACAATGAGATGCCGGCCCTGCCTATACTGAAAATGCCGCATACAAAATTAATTGTTTTTAGAATCGTCATAGTCCCGACCCCACATTGGGCGCCAGTATTTTTTTTCAGGCTTTTGTAAAATTTATGACGAAAATCAGAATTATAAAATGAACCCTGCCTAGACAGCAAGTACTGCATACAAAATTGATTTTTTGAGAATCGTTATAGCCCCAAGCCCACATTGGCCGCCAACATTTTTATTCAGACTTTTATGAATTTTATGACGAAAATCGCCATTTCGAATCGTCACGCTTAACTGTTTGAACAATGTTCCATAAAATGTCAAGTTTAAGCCGTAAATTATAAAAAAAAATAGAACTCCACCCTGGGAATCTCATGAAGCAACGCACCTTGAGCATCACCAATCCATCACCATTCGATTAAATACTTGCCCAGATAAATAGCTCCTTACTTTCTGTTAACCATCCATAAAAGTACCGTTAGCCAATTCAGAATAAAGATTAATGCACTGCTATCTTTACTTTCTGTTAGCCATCCGTAAAAGTACCGTTAGCCAATTCAGAATAAAGATTAATGCACTCCTATCCGTAACTTACAACAATTCAATTAGGCCAAGATCATACAAGTGATCTCGTGATACAGGTGATGTTAGCTTGTTTTTTTTTTCTTGCGAAATCAGGAGGACTCAATCTACGACTATGGTCACAACAAGATCGATGAAAACCCTGAAAACTTGACACGACCAAACCCAAAAACCCAGTAGCCTAAGAAGCGTTTTGTAAGATTAATGACGGTCACATGTTTGCGGTATCGTTGTAAATTTGTCAACAGACATTTCGCACATTTTGCCCGCCTTCGGCTTAAAGACAACAAACAGATCCCAAAATACCGACCGGCAAATTAATCAAAACATTGATACGTAGTAGATACATTTGTTCGCGTCTTTGTATCTTGTGGGCAATATTGGCCCGAAATGTCACGGTTGTAGGTTTTCAAGATTTTCCTTATCATCATGGCAGCTGAGTGAAAAATGTGGTTTTTCTCTAACATAGATTTGCGGAGCCTTTATGACATTGAAACGGTTGTCACATGATAGATACTAAGTTGAAATTTTTTTTTTTTTTGAAAAAACCAGTTTGCATGGATATACTCGTATCATTCTAGGTCACGTGTGGGTGCTGTCAATAAAATAGACAGACATACCGATCACCATAAAATTCGTAATAAATGAGGTATTCCATTTAGATATGAAATCGAATTGGCGATTGCAACAGAAATGCATTTTGTTTTATTTGCACATTTTTAAACTGTTAGCTGAAAGTGATCATGCAAACAAACAAAAATAATTGAATTCGTGTTGCTGAAACACAAAAACAAAAATTAAAAAAAAAATAGTCACTTGCAAGTTCAACTGACTCTGATAAAGCGAACGTTTTGTTTACGCGAATCATTTCTTTCCCCCCGATTAAATTCAATGGTTTCAAATGAACCGGCGATGGCTAGCACAAATTGTGAACCCAATTTTGTAACGCCAACACAAAAATGTCAGTTATAGAAGTGCGTTTTGCTAGGCACACGATCGTCGCACATTGTTCGCGATTAGCGATCAAGCCATACAGCACGGAGCACTCCTAACTAACAAACTCTTGAGAATTAACCTCTTACAAATTGGAAAAGGGTCTCATAAGGCTTTTGTAAAGCCGGATTTTCCTAAACAGCGTGTTTTGTACGCGGTGTGAACCGAATAGGCAGTTTCACGCCAACAGAAGCGTATTGTTTATTACGCTGCGCATTACTGTTTTCCTAGGAAACGTATCATTTTAGTAGTTCTTTTGTTTTTCTAGTGAAGATGAGTCGTTTGGGGGAAAATAAAATAAAAATATTAGCTTTTTTGCTACTTAAAAAACATTTGGAAGAGGAAGATGAAGAAGAAAAAATACTGAAAACTTTTGAGATCGGAAAACCTACCAGCAATGTGTTTTTAAAACGGAAAGAAGAGGGTGCTTTCAGTATATTGATTAAGAAACATTTGCTCGATGAAGAAGAGAAGTTTCAAACGTATTTTAGATTTACCCGAGAGCAATTTAGTTTCATTTTGAATGACATCAAAGATGACCTGAAAACTTTCCCCTACAATCGAGTCATGGAACCAATAAGCCCTGCTGAAAACTGGTAACTTTAAGGTAAAAAAAAAACGAATTTTTGAAACCTATTTATTTATTTTAGAAAACATTAACAATAGTCAGCAGATATTATAACCAACTGTTTAGTATTCATATAAATAGTATTAATCGTCATTAACTTGACATAATTCATATTCTTGTATTATAACAGGAGAGGGAACGCTGGAGAGTTCTGATGGATAATTAGGGGTGGAAGTTGTCAAATGGGTGAATTGATTGGAGATCTCTGTTTGATAAGGAAAACCTATCGAAGAGGTGGAATGTGAATTGGAACCGGTAGACAAAACAGATGGATAGTTAGGGGATCTATTTTGTAGCTGTTCCATATCAGATACAATTTCCAAAACTTTGATTTTGGTTCTGCTCACAAGCTCTGGTTTCAACTTTCTAATAGTCATGGCAATGCTTTTAAAAAATAGGTCGATATCATCTTGTTCGTCATATTTCAATAATTCTTTAATTGAATCATTGAACTGTGTGTTTTGATCTTTTTTATCAGTCAAATATTTAAATAACGCTGAATTTTCCATTCTCCTTTTTCGTAGTACAGGGAGCTTTCTTGGAGATTCAGTAGTTTTCTCAGGTTCACGGGAAGATGCTTCAAACTCAGGTTCATGACAAGATGCTTCAAATTCGTTTAGAGAGATGTCATTCATGCTGTCTTGTTGAGCATGTTGATTGGTTTGGATGTTTTCAGAAGTTTCAGTAGAAATGTTAGAAAACGTTTCCCTTTCATCTTCAGTTTTATCTAAAAATGACAACCTATCCCAGTAGCTTGCTCTCCTTTTTTTTGCAGCAGATCCTGTTTTGCCTGTGTGCTCTTTTTTCTGCCTTTTATAATGATCACGGATACTTTTCCATCGTGCTTGGCATTCTTCCCCTGAAAACACAAAGAAACAAAACATTATTTTTATTAAATAAGCTAAGAAATTGTGCAATGTTAATAGGTGCTTTCGTTTCACTTGGATTTGGATGATTATCCCATTTCACTGGTGGATTAACATCGGATTTGCTGATTTGTATGAGAATAATTCCAAATCTAGTGAATCGAACGCACCTATTAATAATAATTATATAGTCATTTGATTGTGATTGGGTATAATATCTTAAAAAAACAAATATTGTTTCAAATTTCTCGCAACGGGTGAATCGCATAGGTCTTTATCATTCAGTTTTCGCATATCAACATCTGCCCTGTACAAGATTATTCCACAAGTTTTGAAAGCTATAAAGGAAAAATTGCTGCCCAAGTTTCTGCCTGAACATGACCAAATAGACTGGAAAAAGAAAGCTGAAGAATTTTGGACTCGCTGGAACTTTCCTAATTGTGTTTCCGCTATTGACGGAAAGCACGTGAGAATAATAGCACCAGGCAATTCAGGAAGTTTATATTTCAACTATAAGGGATATTTTTCAATTGTACTTCTTGCTATGGTTGATGCGAATTACAAGTTTTCGCTCATTGATGTGGGCTCCTATGGCAAAGAAGGCGATTCTGGAATTTTTAAAAAATCACGAATGCAGCATTTAATGAGAAATGAAGCTATATTTCCTCCCCCCGAAATGTTACCTAATTCAAATATAATTCTGCCCCATGTAATACTTGGAGATGAAGCATTTTCTCTAAGTGAACATATGGTGAAACCATTCTGCAGGGATCAAGCATTAAAAGACTCGAGGAAGCAAAGCTTCAACTATCGTTTGAGCAGAGCTAGAAGAGTGTCTGAAAACGCTTTTGCGTTACTGTGTACAACTTTCAGAATATTTTTTACACCTATAAACGCAAAACCTGAAAATGTCGACCTGATAATCATTGTGTGCTGCTGTTTACATAATATGTTGAGGAAAGATTATTCATCGGCTCACGCCAGCAGTGTTGAAGGAAACATAGAGGACCTTGAATTTCCTTCAGAAAACATGATACCGTTAGCAGGTACAGGCGGTTTTGAAAAATCTGAAGGTTTTCAAGTAAGAAGCCGATTTACGGATTATTTTAATTAAAATGAAGAAACCAGAGTAGGTACCTAACTAATTCATTTCAATTTTGTTATTTTTGACCACAAAGAAATATGTATGTAATTTTGTTTGTATAGGTACTGTGAATAAATATAAATAAATAAATAGAAATTGATGTGTACTTACTTTTTCTTCTCAACTTGTCCGCAATGTTTTGCCAAACTTTGTCTTTTTTGTGGCCACTTTTATAGTCCGCATGTTGCATATTCCATATATATTCAAAAGAACTGACATGTTCAATTAACTGCTCGTCCTCTTCAGCAGTTAAAGGTATTTTTGTCTTCACTGAATTCGGCATTTCACAATTCAATTGTGTATTATACGAAACTTGAAGCAAAAACCAAACACACACGACAACAAATTGAAAATACGCCGCGTACGTCGCAATTGACTCCTCTGAATGCAGTCGGTCTTATCACGCCCGACGTACAACGCTGGCGTACGACGTATTGTGCTCTGTAGGAAAATACTAGCATTGCATTCGTACTGAGAGGTGCCGGCGTGTTGCGCTGGGCGTATTACGTTGCACGCCGCGTACAAAACACGCTGCTTAGGAAAATCCGGCTTAGGCTCTTATTGCAAAACTGTTGGAAAATTTTTTTGATTAGCTCTCGTAGCTTAATTATTATAGGAGTATAACTCTACGAAAGTTCCTGAGATTTTCCATCCTGTTACAAGACTACATCTATTCTCTTGTTATAAGAGTTAAACTCTAGAATAGTGTTACTCCCATAAGAATGTTCTTACCAGCATTAGACTCTCACGATACTCGTAAGTAAACCTTTATTAAAGTTGAAGTTTAAAACTGCTTGTAATAACGCTGTTATGAGATCAACAAAACTAAGTACTTATCCGGGGTGTTTTGTTATTATAAGAAGACTTAATTCAAAGCGGCCATATTTTCCAGTGATAAATTTTTCTGTATGGAAATATGACTTTCAATTTACTGCGGATTATTGTTGTGATTTGCAAAATACAGGAAATAAGCCACGATGAATATGATTTTAGATGTTTTTAAATAAATTTTAGGCAACTATGGAGTAGTAATACAATCATTATATTGTATTTTTTCTACACAGAATATTTGCTAACAGAATAATATGAAAGTTTATAACTTTTAAGGCGGTGTGTGTTTTTTCGAGGTAAAATGTCTGATATTATCGATAAAATTTCAAGCACAATAATATTTTGAGTAACATTGATGAAAAAACAACGATCACTATGTGTCACCACAGACTGTCGAACTCGAACACGAACCTAGTACAAGTTGTGATGGACACTTTTCGATAGTTATTCGATAGTTTTAACTATCGATAGTAAAAATAGAATGAAGCTAGAGCCTTGAAATTTTGGTCAGATGTTGGAAATATGATCTAGTTGGTTGGTATTGAAAATGGGCATGATCAGGCCAAGAGAACGCCTACCTCCCCTACATATGTAAAATAATTAAATGGATTTATAACTCTCGATTTTGGGGCGACCGGTAGCGCAGTGTGTTGAGACATCAGTCTCATGTTTGACTACCGGCGTTTCGGGTTCGAATCCCGTCCACGACGACGTTCGTGGCCATGGATGTGCAGGAGGTGCATGCTGGCAACTGCATTCTCCGAGACCAGTTTATGCCGAGAAACGTCAACTGGGCCACATGGAACAGTTGACGCGCTATGCCCCACTAGAGGTTAGGGCAATTGAGAGAGAGAGAGATAACTCCCGATTAAATAAACATGAAAAGTTCTAGCTTTGGTAGATTGCTCGTGAGGGTACTCCCCTGGAAAAATAAAATCGATCAATTGAAAACTAACGGTAATTTCATTACAAAGAGCCCCATACTACCCTACTTTTCAGGTTTTTTGTCCACAACTATTGAGCTAATTGGCGTAGACAGCTAATTTTTGGCATGTAACCCTGAAGTGAGAAGCTGCTTGGGTTTTAGTAAGTTGGCCATAATCAGATCAAAGGAACGCCTACCTCCCCTACAAAATTCAAAAAATTAAATATTACTTTAATTACGATAACTTTCGATAGAATAACATTAGCGAGTTGAAAATTTTGCAGAACGTTGGTAGTAAAATCTTGTTAGTTGGCATTGAAAATAGGCAAGATCCGACCCAAAGAACTTCAACCTCCCCTACAAATGAAACTTCAAATAAGCGATAACTTTTGGTAGAATGAAGCCAGCGACTTGAAATTTTGGTCAAATGTTTGAAGTGATATTGAGTCAGTTGGCATTAAAGATGGGTTAAATCCGACCTAAGGAAGCCCTACCTCCCCTCGAAATGAAATTTTAAATAAGCGATAACTTACGACAACATAAAGCTAGCGACTTGAAATTTTGGTCGAATCTTTGTAGTAGGATCCAGTTGGCTAATACTGAAAATACGTAAAATCCGACCAATGAAACCCCTGTCTTCGTCGAATTTCGACTTCTGTCTCTAGATTGATGGCCACAATAGTGAGGTGTGACCCGACGTGATAGTAGGTAGTTGGCCAAACATAGATTAATGTAAATTGTGTAGAGGTGTGCACTAGTGATGGGCATAATGACTCTTTTCACTGTGCCAGCACATAAGCTCTGACCCTTTTTAATGAGTCGTTCAAAAAGAGTCATTCAAAGAGTCAATCTGGGATGGGCAACCCCAATTTTTTTTTTCGTCCCAGATTCTGAGTCAGCGACCCACCAACGCCTTTTAGTTCGAGCCAGCCAGATTGAATCACTATTTTCTATGAAAACGGGTTTGCCAGCCTGGGGTGGGTGATCCCAATTTTTTTTTGTCTCTTTTTGGACCTTATATTCGGAGTCAGTCGAATCATTCCACTCTGTTCTAAAAGCTCCATGCGAAGAATTCCTCGTTTGGCAGAGAATTGGAGTATGCGCTTCGTGAGTGAAACATCTGAATTTGAGTCTATACTGAATTACACAAATAATCAATGTTTGTGTTATCGCCACAGCCCAGTATGTCTCACAGCACAGAGTGAGTGAAATATAGAACTCAAGACTCACATTGCGAATAACTCATTTCGTGCCACAGTATACAGAGGAAATTGCCTGGCTGTTGGTTTGGTATCGTTTTCATCTAAACTTGAACGTGAGATGATGATACAAGACGATTACTTTCGTTTTAGAATGTTTGGCTTGTTTTACAATATGTATTTGGGGAAACTTAGATGTGCGATGCGGCGTAAGCAAATGATTTTTGATTTGCTGGCAGTCAGCATCACGATGGGTTGTTGTTTGTTGTGTGTATATTAAGAAGTATACACAATGCGTGCATTGCATACTGGAGAGATGATTATGAATGGATTTAGATGGGATAGGTTTGGTAGATAGATAATGTTGGTTTTATTTTCAGATAGATATTAGGATGGAATGTGAATGAATGTAATACATACGAGTATATGTATTCAGAAATTTTGAGTGAGCGTGGATTTTCTATTCGTTGCGTAATATTTATGCGGGGATTATTTCAAGTATTCATTTTACAGTGTGTCATTCTTAAATTGAACGACTCCGAGGCTATGTCGTTGTGCCGAATCTTTCGCTCATTCTGTTGAGTCGTTCAAAAAGAACGACTCGTTACTGTGTTACACATCACTAGTATGTATACGGGACGAACTTTCTTACTCTTCGAGATGCTTAACCATTAATGTTAAGACGCCATTGCATATTGCAAGCTTGCATAAAAACAAAATAAAAATTTTGTGAATGATTATATAGTAGAAAGTAGAGTCAGCGCGACCAGCTTAACCCCCCCCCCCTCTCTCCTCTGACTCCACTCTTTGCACTTTTTTAAATTGTTAAACTAAAATTCGCTCCACGAAAAACAATGCAAGTAGATAGTGCACAAACCTATACATGAGGCCGGAAGGTGTATTTCTTGTAAGGATAGTGTCAAAATGCCAAATTTTAAATTAATGTACTGTTGTTAAATATTACTTGATTGTAACGAAACTTGGAGATATTATTACCATTGGTGTTTATAATCGTTGGCCATCAAAATTTTTGTCCTGGGATGTGTTTAAGGGGTCTAGGGGTGTGCTAACTGGAAACATAGAAATGTTCTTTTATATTATTAACCTTTTTTGATGAGATGTCAAAATTCTATTATTTTAAGTTTTTCTATGCTAGTGAAATGCGTCTTTTCCATATTTCTAAAATAAGTATAACGGTCTCGAAATGCAATGGAAGGGGACAAACTCTGATCGCATATTTTCCCCTCTCCCTCTCTTCTCCTTGCTTCAAATTTGACGAAAATACCAAAAATGTACTGGACGGACTGAATTTTTTTTTTCATCAAAGGCAAAAGCAGAATCGGGATCAAAAGTGAAGACAGTCTTGTGATCACGTGCTTACGAAACTCATTCATAAGGCAAGTGGCGAGGTAGACGGTATGATTCTACAAAACGTGTGGAATATGTATCAGGTTCAAAAACTAGATGAGTGGTCTGTCGGTGGACGAAACGAAAGCCCGCGGTGGATATCGGCGTCTCGTTAAAAAAAACGCTGCAGCAAGTCGTATCCAATCAGTTGGATTGACCCTTAATTTAGTCTCTTTTTCGACACTTTGTTAAAAGCTGTTGCATATGACGATTCTGTAAGTATACAACGCTTTCTGTTTATTTTAACAGAAAATACTATCGAGTTATTGATATGTCTATCGTTTCTCCTCAAATACCTTTACGAAGTATTATTATAATATTATTGCCGGAACAATTAATTTTCTTGTCGAATAAATTCATCATCATCATTCATCACCCAGAAGAACTGCATAGAATTGATTCATTCTCTAACAGAAATTAAAATAAATAAAATACAATAAGATAAAATTAAATTCTTTTATTCAAAATAGTTTTGCTGTACATGTTTGGATTTGTCAGGTATCTTAACGACTAATCTTAAAAAAAACAACAACAACAATTTTTTGCATGTTTACTAAAGTATGTGGAACAAGTTGCGAGGAGAGTCAGTTTGAAAAAAAATCATGGGTTCCACTTGAGTTACTTCACACGTATCGCAGCAGAACTATCGCGTTTGCGCGTTCAGCGTTTGTTAAATATCTTCACTAGATACATGTTTGTACTATGTTCTATCGCTACGGAAAATTTTCAGATTAGTTTGCTAATTGATTTTATTTTATTCTGAATAAGTTATTCACCGGCGAATTCACTGTGGCTGTAAGAAGTAAATGTTTGCAAGTACAGTCTCCACTCTGCCCTGTCTGTGGAATTTGGTCCGACATCCGACATCGCGTCGGGCCTTGGTAGTCTGGATCGTTTTCATCGAATTTCCTCGGTCCAAAGACTGCGTTCTGTAATTTCTGCATCTACTGAGTCTTCCCAACGAGCTTTCGGTCTTTCTGCCAGCGTTTTTTTTTTTCAATATTCGTTTAGGCATGAGGTTCTCGTCCAGTGGTTGTATACAGGGCCGTCGAGAGGGGGGGGGGGGGCGGAAGGGGCGAAACGCCCCGGGCCCGTGTTTTTCTCGGGGCCCGAAAATTTGAAAAATGGAAAAAAAGAACGTATCTACGCACTGAGCTTTTTTTTTGCTCCTTCTCCTTTCATCCCACTCTGACGCACTAAGCTACCGGTCGCCATATATAGGCCCCTACCAAAAAAAAAAATAGAAAAGAAACGTACGCTTTAATTTTTTGTTTTTTTTTTTGTTCATTGAGCTATCGGTCGCCATATACGAGTAGGGGCCCCAACAAAAGTTGAGTACCGGGCTCGGATTTTCTCTCGACGGCCCTGGTTGTATATGCCCTGCCCGTTGAACTATTTATAGTATGATTAAACTCCCAGTTCCACGTAAAGGTTGTACAATTCATGGTTGTTCTGGATTCGCTAACTATCCCTCAATAAATTGCCCGATGCACCACATTTTTCACGTCTTCGCAGCACACCCAATACATTTTTACGCACATACATACGATACTAATCTACAGCTCGGAGATGAAATCTCCGCGTGATCAAAAACTGCCTGTGAGTACTAATATAACCCTCACAGTGCTCCGAGCTTGTCAGTATACAGACGGCGCGGATAGGGGGTGCATGCTAGCAACTGCACTTCCGAAAAATGGATATGCTATTGAAACGTCAACAAGGCATAGAAATGCTAGAGATGTTGACGCGCCCATGCCCCTGGAGGGGTCAAGGCAATTAGAGAGAGAGAGTACATACACTGTCAGTCCATTTCTTCCTTTCATTTCGTTTGAACATTTTATTCTATTCGCTACCAAAATGACTCTTGCACCGGTTGACTAACTACCAGCAGAGGGTTTCATTAGCTGTTGCATTATAAATATTTCCGTCGCCATTTTGCTACCTTTCCAAGCGAGTAGCGATTCCACCATCTTATCTCACTAACTCCTAAGATATTTAATTTATGCCTGAGATTCACTCTCTAATTAAAGAAATCGTGCGTTCTGGGGATCTTCTGATCCATTGTCCAGGAGAGTACGAAAGTTCCTATATCCAATCTTTGTCATTGTACGATAGCCGAAAGTCGTAACCGTTGGGTCAGTCCTTATGCGAGGCATAGTTGACGTTTCGTTAGCATATAGAAGATTTCGGATAGTGAAGGTTAGTATACACATCCCTTCCTTTGATTGTCGGTTTCAACGATAGGTTGTTAACGGGAAAGACCGTGGTATTATTTTAATGCCCCACACCACAGGGCGAACGTTTACCTCAACCAAATCATCGCACCACCATTACCGGCGGCTTGATTTGGTTAGCAATGGTCAATGACCACTGCCATTCCAGGGGCCGCTCACGAGGAGCACTATGGAAGAAGAATTTTTGCCCCCCAATATGTTTGCACAGTTCGAGAGAGAGCTCAATAGCGTTGTGTGTGCCGTGTGCCAAATTGATTGCGAATGAGAATAATTTTCCCTTTTACACTCGGTTAAGTTAAACTTGACCGGCTGAAAATTCTGCGCGCCTGGTTGAAAATACTCTATCCACATCCAATCAGCCACAACATTCATGGCTCTCGAAAACATTTTCAATCGGCTTGTTTCAATTTCTACTAGCCTACTGAATCGTGACATCCGACGTAATGGACAAATTTTCAGTATGACCCCCAGCCATAAGACATATCTATGTCAAAAATAACATACACTGATCATGCTAATAACCGTAATATAACATCCTTTTCCGGCTCTACGATCTCCAATATTCAGCGCAAAAGTGTGCTGAACCGGAACTATCTATCTAATTTAATGTCTTTGAATTTCGGCTACCGAAAACAGACACAAAAAAAAAGATACCCGGAGCGATAAAGAAAAAAATTAGCATATTGATATCTACGACTATTGATACTGCGACACATTCAAGATTGTGATCGCCTGGAATCGTGCGCAGATAATATGATAAATGATAAATGTATTTGGAACATGCGGCCTTTCAAGGTTGCTGGGACGCAACCTGCTTGTTTGACGTCAGTGTTTTCGAACGATCTTTTTTTTTTCGAATTATCTCAAGCATACTTAGGGATGTTTTGCTTTTTTGCCGAACGCGGACTTAATGGATCTGCAAGATATTTAGATCAATACCTAATCCTAATTTGAATTTTATTGATTTGAATTTCAAACAAAATTGGCGTATTCCCCTTGAGTGACGCTGATAATTTTTTTTTTTTGCTAATCAACATCATCATTGTGGCGCTACAGCCTGATGCTACGCCGCACCGGGCCTTTTAATAGTCGAAAAAAAAGGCCGGACTTTGAGCCTAGCGTTTTTTTTTTTCAAACCAAAAATTCTTGAGAGGCGGTAGTGATGACGCTTGTAAAATGTTTACATTCTCATGTAGTTTGTTTTGATTTTCTTCTTACGATTTTATTTGATTTTCGTGTCAATGACATTTTATAAAATTGACATTAGCTGTTGACATTTTCTGTTTTGAGTGTGAATTGGATTGATTGACAGCGACCCTGTCAGTAATTATATCAGCTTTGGATCATTTACATATGTTGAAAATGTATAGAGCAACAGTGTAGCGCAGTTTCTTTAGAGTATGCAACACAAAAGAGAGATTAAAAGGAAATGATAACCAGGAGTCCGAAGCGTATATACCCTAGACTTGTACAGACCTAATGGTGATCCCAAAAGTACCAATTGGTAACGACCATATGCATTAAAAGTGAGTTTCCTATATGGCCAGTTTATAGGGGAGGTTGGCAATCATTCAGGAGGATCTTGACCATTATCAAAATCAATCAACTAACCCATTCAAAAAATATTTGTCGAATTTTTCAAGTCGCTAGCTTCATTTTATCGAAAGTTATTGCTTATTTGAAGTTTCATTTGTAGAGGAGGTAGGGGTTCCTTGGGTCGGATCTAACCCATCTTTGATGCCAACTAATTCAATCTCACTTCAAACATTTGACCAAAATTTCAAGCCACTGGCTTCATTCTATCAAAAATTATCGCTTATTTGAAGTTTCATTTCTAGGGGAGGGGGGGTTCCTTGGGTCGGATCTTGCCCATATTCAATACCAACTAAGTAGTTCTTACTAGCAACATTCCACCAAATTTTTAACTCGGTAGTATCATTCTATCGAAAGTTATCGTAACTAAAAGAATATTTAATTTTTTGAAATTTGTAGGGGAGGTAGGTGTTCCTTTGATCTGATTATGCCCAATTTACAGAACCTTAAGCAGCTTCTTCCCTCAGGGTTACATGCCAAAAATCAGATGTCTACGTCAATTGGTTCAAGAGTTATAGACAAAAAACCTGAAAAGTAGGGTAGTACGGGGCTATTTGTAAGAAAATTACCGTTAGTTTTCAACTGATCGATTTTATTTTCCCAGGAGAGTATAAGATTACCCTCACTAGCAATATACCAAAGCTAGAGCTTTTCATGATTTTTTAATCGGGAGTTATAGATACATTTAACTATTTTACATATGTATAGGTATAGGAGGTAGGCGTTCTCTTGGCATGCCCAATTCAATACCAACCAACTAGATCATACTACCAACATTTGACCAAAATATTAAGGCCTTAGCTTCATTTTATCGAAAGTTATCGTGCGAACGGACAGACAGACAGACGGACAGAGAGACAGACAGGCAGACAGACAGACAGGCGGACAGACATGGCTAAATCGAATCAGGAGGTGACCCTGATAATTTATATAATACATTGCTATACCTCCGGAGCCTCCTTTAAGGTGTTACATATTTTCGTCGTGATAAAAACAATATACTCTATACTATAAGTTATTGTAGGGGAGTTGGAGTCTTCTTCGACCAGACAATGCCCAGTGATAGCTCCCACCAACACGCCGATATGCCTTCTATCAATTGACTGAAGTTTGGAAGACCGGCCAGGATCGATTCTAGGCCATATCAGTTTTGTTACTTGGCTGTGCTGCCGATGCTCCATATTGTGTTAGCCCTGGTAACCGCATTTGCCCTTATTTTCATTTTGAGAGCAGCTATGTGCATTCCAATGTCGTGAGGCTCCATCACAATCTCCCTATCCCTGCACGAGGCAGCTCGTCAGCCATGCAATTGCCAGTGAAATCACTGTGGCCTGTGATCCAACACAATAAAATATTGAAGAATTTTTCGAGCTCAACGAGGAACGAGCGGCACTCTTCCACCAACTTAGATGAGGTGGAAATGGAGTCGATGGATCTTATAGCAGCTTGGCTATCCACTTTCAGTTCAGATAACTGCACAGATTTTTTCCACAGATATTTAACACAGATATCTGCGCAGTTAAACTGAAGGACTGTGGTCCCCTTAAGTGAATGGAATTTAATGAGCTCACAGTCGATCCAGTAACAATCGAGAGTAAAAGAGTCATATGGCCAAATATTAAGCCCCACTGATCTCGGAACGCCATTGAATGGAATGAATTTCAGTCTCTTGTCACCATTATTTATTAAATGTAATAATAATATTCTCTTATCTGAAAGTTTAAAATCTGAACATGTTCATGTACCATCGACCGAATTTTTATATTCAAGGCTCGAATTCAAAATTCAAGATACCTAATTCCGTTCTGTGCAAGTGATAGTTCATGAGAGTTTCGTGCTCTGCTAACGATTTGCATAAATCTTGATTTCAAAGACTACCGTAAATCCATTAATTTGTTAAAAAGCTCAAATTTGGGCATTGGACGCGGGGGCTTTTTGGTCCGGCCCGGATCATGTTAATCAAACGCGGAATTTACCATTTTTCCAAGACAACTTATTCGCGAAACTGATGCAATCAGGGAAGAAGATTATTTTTTCATATTTCGCAGAAAATTGTTCAATGTTTGTGGATCATGTTGACCTTACGATTAATAAAAATATTTAGTCGGTCGCTTGCCCAATTTGGATTTTCAGGTGCAGCGTGAGATTTTTCCCATGTAGGATGATCTGATTTATTGAAATTGAGGAAAAAGCTAATGTGATCTCTTCCTGTGTGAATCGATGAAATATCTGAATTTCCGAAAAATCGGCATCAAGTCGCGTCGCGTAGTCAGTGTGAATCAAGCTTCACTATTTTCCGGTGGACTGCTTTCCAAATATTTTAATGGAGGACGCGGATCCATCAATTACTGTATCATTTACCACTTAATGTGTTCAATTATTTGGTTAGATTTTTTATTATCTTTTTTTTTGTAAAAAATAAAATTAAAATATGAATTTAGTGTTTGACATGCACAAGTTTCTGATTGCAGGTCGAATTAAGGTGATTTGACATTAAATTATTAAAGAAAATTTCGGTTTAATAAGCGCGACACAGTTAATTGAACTGACAGACTCGCCTTTCTCTTTTTTTTTTCAAAAACATACTCGTACATCAAAATCTGCACGAAAATCGTATCGTACTCAAATATGAACCTCATTCTACAGCAGATCGTGTATCTGATCTGTTCTACTATAAATTCCATGTGTCAAGTTCAAGGTGAAAATTAATGCGCACAATCTTCAGAATGCACTGAAAGCCATTTATTTTTTGTTTAATTTCTTGTTTCCTTTACTTTGACACGGTATTTGCATGGTTCAAGATATCTTCTATTGCCCTAAGCATTTAGCTAATCCGGTTTGATCCTATTCACGTGGACGAAAGTGTAGTATTCAAATTCATATTCATATTCAACGTTACGCTTTGCTTATATTGTATTTGAGTCCTGGATAGGCCCAAGTGTGCCAAAAGGACAATGAAAATTGTTCCAATGAATGAAACGACATACAATAGATAGTGAGTGCAATGGGAATTTCAAAGGAGGAGAAGTGCATTTCAAGATTTGCCGTGACATCGAATACTACGCAATACGCAATATCCGATTACTGGTTTTCTTCGGAATAAACTCTAAATTATTGTGCAGGGACTATAGATTCTTTGGAACGTGATCATTGCCAAGGCCATCTTTTGTGGTCAGGTTTTTTCTTTTCTTTCTTTCTTTTTCTTTAATGTTCCGGATCGTCAATGGCATGTGCAGGCCGCCTTGAGGCCGCCGGACAGGCCTTTCAGGCGGGCGGATGGATAATTGGAAATCGATCTTATCACCAAAGTATCTGTCTATTGGATTGAATTGTACGGCATTTTACTTTCCATGGCCAAGCTTCAGATACATTCGTCTTTTGAAATAAACTCCAGTGAAAATTCATTCTGGCCACGGTTCGCCTTGAGGCGGCCTATCCGGCCGCGTAAAACGCCGCTTCTAACACTCACCACATCCTGGACTTGAGCGACCGGTAGCTCAGTGCGTAGAGGCATCAGTTTCATGTCTGACTATCGGCGTTTCGGGTTCGAATCTCGTCCACAACGACGTTCGTGGCCATGGATGTTTGTGTTGTCTTCCCCTGTGGTGTGGGGCGTAATAATAACCTACAGCATCTCCCGACTTGTCGGAGGTAGGCGGCTAAATGGGGGAGCAGGAGGTGCATGCTGACAGCTGCATTATCCGAAAATAGTTGGCGCACTATACCCCATAAGGTGTTAGGGAAATCGAGTAACCTTCTGCCGGGGTGCGATGCCAACGCCCGACGCACATTGTGAGGGAGCTCCGAAATCAATGGTAGAGGTCAGTCCCTGTTCAATTATATAGTTAGTACAAACCTCGTAGTGTGCAATAAGCGGAACTTCCCAACCTTCGTTTTTCCAAGTTCGGAAAATAATGTAGGGTGGAAAGAAGTCTTAGACGTCACACTGCTGACAGACAGCAATAAATTTAAGGATGTACCTATACATTGGGGAGTATCCGATCTGCGATCTTTCTCGGATCACAATTGAATACTTTTCAATATAAATGTCTCCAGGGGGACTCCCAAGCCTTAAAGAAACCCCAAAATGATCGACTGAATATAGTTCACAGTGATCTTTAGAGCAAAATTCTCTGGTATACATATTCTTTCAATAAGCTCCGGGGAGGAGGTGGACAAGGAGATTGACTCCTTCGAGAAAGCCGTGGAAGTAGCTTTTAAAGTTTCGTGGCCGGCGAGACCTAGTAAAAAACTCATCCCTCATGGTGGAACAAGGCGCATTGAGATATGCTAAGGAAACTGACTATATATTGTAGATCCTCAGCATCTGTAACAAGCATAAATTCTGGCTGTCATATAAAGACTGCCTTAAAATATCCACAATGCCTTACGCCATTAGGGCGGCGAAAGTCCAAGCGTGGGAGGACTTCTGCCCATCTTTCAATAATATCAAGGAGTCAGGATTAGCAAAATAATGTGCAAACAGCATTCCAATCCGTCCTTAGTGAAGAGAGCGGATGGCACTTGGACGGAATCCACTGCTAAATCATTAGAGCTCCTTTTGAACACACACTTTCCTGGATGCGTAGAAACATGCATGGATAGCTCGGAAGCGCGCAATGCTGAGTGCGCACAAAGTGAAAGTGTGCTTTCCGACATTACAGAGGAAAGAATGGCTTGAGCAATCAGCAGTTTCTCACCGTACAAATCACCCGAACCGGACGGCATACTGCAAATTGTGCTTCGGGAATTGCAAGGCTTAGTAGTTCCCAGGCTGCTGGTGTTCTCCAGAAACTGTCTCCTACTCAACCATGTTCCCCAGTTCCCCCGCGAATTCATGTCATATTCATACCGAAGGCAGGAAAGCGAGGGCAAGAAGTTGCGAAGGATTTCAAACCTATCAGCTTATCCTCCTTCGTACTAAAAACGCTCGAGCGTTTCATAGACTTCCGCATACGACAAATGCTGGAGGGTTCACAACTTTCGAGGTCGCAGATCTACCCTTAAGGTAGCTCAAGGGTAGATCCAAACAAACGGCTCTACATCAGGTGGTGCGCACCATCGAACAGAGCCTTCAGTATAAGCAACATACACTATTCACTTTCCTCGACATAGAGGGTGCATTTAATAATGTCCGCATCGGATTTATTCACGACGACCTGTCAGACTTGGGAATCGAGGTAGGGCTCGGCAACAGGATAGCAACTCTGCTTAGATCTAGAATAATTCATGCGGACTTAGAAAACAGCCACCTAATCAGATTCGTATGAAGACGGACACCTCAGGGAGGCATCATCTCCCCGCTACTCAGGCTTGTTGTCGTGAACAAGATTCTAACTAGGCTTGACAGGAAAGGGATTAAAGTGGTCGCAAACGCGGATGATTGTGATGATCGTAGTGTGAGGGATGTGCCCCTCCGTGATTTTTCAGTTCAGGGAAAGGGCCCTAGGTATGTTGAGCGCCTCGGCCACAAACTGTGGTGTCAACGCAGTTAAGACTGAACTTATGTTATTTATCACAAAAGAAAAAAAACGAAGTGCAACATTTTACCCTCCCTAATATTAGAGTAAAAACACAATCAGAAAAGGTTAATAATGTTTATTGAATAATTCGTTTTTCCGTCTACAATTTAACACCACGTATTTCAGACGCCGGTCCTTTCTACTTGAAGACACGTTAGCAACTCCCTTCCTGGCTCTCTTTCTTTTCGTGTTCATGCTCGCTTCTATCTGCAATAGGGTTACCAGTAGAGCTGACAGTTCGACCATCCTGCTTAGAGGCGTCCTCGTCTCCAGGGTCGTCGTCTTCGTCTGATGTTAATTCGGCTTCAGGAGGTACAGCACACCATCTTTTCATATTATCCGAGGCGAAAACGTTAACATATTTACGCGTTGTTCGCTGTGCGCCCGGGATATCTTCAACGACGTATCTATCCTTCGGTAACTTCTTCGTAATAACGTAAGGCCCTTTATATCGAGGCTCTAGCTTCTTCGACGTTCCAGTAGCGGATGGTTGATGGTCAACCACAACGAGGTCATCTATGTTGTACGATGTCGGAACCTTGTGTTTTGCATCGAAACGTTTTTTCCACTTCAATGATTGTATAGAGATACGAGATGCAGCAGCCGCTCGACGTGTAATTATCGAATCCGCAGCTTCGTCCTCCTTATCATCGCTATCATGAAGAGCCAAAACAAGTTCGTTGGTTAGTAAGTCCCGAGGCTTGTAGTCAAATACCAACTGGTGAGGACTTTGCTTAGTCGTAGCGTTTTCAACCGTGTTCAGCGCCCACTGAACCGTTCGTACTTGTTGATCCCAGTGCTTGTTGTCCTGGTGAGCCAACGTGGCGATGGCGTCTCTGACCGACTGATGGATCCGTTCCACCTGGCCATTAGCTCTCGGTGTTCGTACCGCAACCTTTACATGACGGATAAGGTTGTCCTTGCAATATTTTTCAAACATGACTGAGGTGAATGCCGTTCCTCGGTCGGTTACAATTGTTGTTGGTAAACCAAAGTAGGAAGTCAGTTCATTCAACATGGCAAGGACCGGGGATGTGGAAGTATTCCTTACAGCTTTGACGATCACATACTTGGTAAACCCGTCCACCGCGACGATTGTATAGGCATTTCTACGGGTACTAATCGGAAATGGACCCTGATGATCCAAATGAAGGGTGTTGAAGGGTACTGTTGATCTATCGTGCGTGTGCAATTCTCCTTCGATCTTTCCGCCCGGTCGTTTATGGTAGCAGCAGGGAATGCAGGCCGCTATGTACCCCTTGACATAATTCCGCATCCGACGAAACCAAAAGTATTTTTTTATCCGGCAGATAGTTTTCTCCACCGACTGATGTCCAACGTCGTCGTGGCACATCTTCACAATTCGCCAACGTGCTGTCCTGGGCACTACCCATCGTAAGCCCTCTGTCGTCTCTCGGTACAATCTTCCACGGTCAAATTTGTAGTCGTTTCGAATTTGGGTCTCCTCCGTAGGAGCTGTTGTCGAGGTTATTTTTTTCAAAATAGTGCTTATATCTGGATCTTGTCGCTGCATCGTGAGAAGCCAATCCTCTGCTGAGAATTCTATTTCTTGAATACTACTGCGGACTATATCTGGCTCAACTGCGTCCCCCCACGGAGCTCGACTTAACGCATCGATGTGTCTCATTCTGTCGGCGCTTCTATGTTCAAGTGTGAATGTAAACTCCTGGAGTTTTAGCCACCATCGAGCGATACGTGGAATCAACTGCTTATTTGTCTTAGTGGTGGCGATTGCAGCACAGTCGGTGACAACTGTAAACTCCTTTCCCACTAAGTAAATTTTAAAACGCTCCAACGTTTCCACGATAGCCAGAGTCTCTAACTCGTAGCTATGATACTTTTCTTCGGTTTCGGTGCAGCGACGACTATAGTAAAACACGGGTCGATACGTTTTCCCGTCAGCTGACTGTAAAAGCATACCGGCCAAACCAGTACTACTTGCATCCGTATGTACCTGATGTTTATATTTCGCATTATAACTCGCCAATACGGGTCCGGTATTCAGAACTTCCTTCAATTTCTCAAAGGCAACGGTACAGTTATTGTCCCATTCGAATAGAATATTTTTCTTTAACAGCTGGGTTAGTGGGTTTGCTATTAATGCGTAGTCGGCGACGAATTTCCGGAAAAATCCAGTCAACCCCAAAAATCTGCGTACATCGTGAATATTTTCTGGCGTTGGGAACAACATAATTGATGACAACTTTTCTTCTCCCGGTTGTATGCCGTTTTCGTTTACTCTATGTCCCAAAAAATGAATCTCCGTCTGCAAGAATTTGCACTTATCGAGTCGTAATGTAAGTCCGTTCTCCTTAATGATCGAGAGAAATCTCTCCAAACGATGCAATCCTTGTTCCACGGAATTACTCGGTATAATGATATCATCAAGATATCCCATCGCTTCACCCTTCCCCATTTTCGACAATAGTTCGTTTATCATTGTTTGAAATACACATGGAGCGTTAACGAGCCCAAAAGGCATTCTATTATACTCATATTGTCCTTCGTGAGTAGTAAAAGCTGTGAACTTTTTTGAAGACTCTTCAATTTCCACCTGATGATATCCGGAAAGAAAATCGAGGACCGTATAATAGCGATTTTCGTCGGCCAGCTGCGACAACATTTCTTCCACTACTGGCATGGGAAAACTCCGCTTGACTGTGATCGAATTTAACTTTCGAAAATCGACACAAAGGCGATCCTCACCGTTTTTCTTGCCAACCAGTACTATGGGGGATGAGTATGGGGATTTACTTAGTCGAACGATCCGATTTTTCAACAACTCATCCACTATCGCTTTAACTTTTTCCCTTTTAGCAAATGGGATTCGGTACGGTTTAAGTTGGACTGGTTCTGATGTTGTTAATTCGATCGCCATCTTCGTGGACACACACTTTCCCATTTGGTTCAACGATTCTGCAAAGCAGTCAGCATTCCTCTCGACAATCCGTTCGAGTCGTTCTCTCTCGTCAGTTGTTAAATGCGAGGGTACGCTGAGCTTTGTACACTCGATTCGGCACACTCCATTCTCGATTACAAGCCGATTATTATCGTTGCATAGAATATCTGTTCCCAATAGTAGGTCACTTCTCAGCAATCCGTCGTCAACCACATAGAATTCGACCACGCTTTGCAGTTCATCTAGTTTCAGATTGCAGACTATCTTATACCGACATACGTATACTCCACCAGCAAATCCATGAAGTTCCAGTGCTTTACAAGGCACCAGATCCATTATCTGCTCAGCCGTAGTTCGTTTTATTAATGATTTCTGGCTTCCCGGATCAATAAACGCTTCCAGACGAAAAACCTCATTTATCAAAACTGTTTTGATAATCTTCGCTGGCGTATCCTTCGTAGTGTCCATTCGTTCATCGATCCTGTTTACAGATGTTCTCTTCGTTGATGGCGGATAATTGCAGGCCTCAGTTACGTGCCCTGTCCGTTGGCATTTATCGCACCGATTCCGACGTTGTGGCTTAGGACATTCCTTCGAATAATGCCCCACCTGACCGCAATTAAAACATCGTTGAGACTTCTGATTTGATCGCTGATCGCTCGGCTGTATCTTTACTGTCGCTTGAACTTTCGGTTGTCTCACAGGCTCTGCTCTCAAAATCGACGTGGCTCCGTATGCCCGAATAGATCGTTGTAACTCCACTAAATCACCGAAATGATGAGCGGAAAACGTTTGTTGCATTTGTGACTCGTTGAGACCGCGTATTATATATTTTATTACTGCCGCCTCCGATAATCCACCTTTTCGGCCCATTGAACACATCCGGTAATAAAAGTGTTCCGGGTTTTCCTTGGTTTCCCGCACCGTCGCTGCCATTTCTAGATGTACGTCGGCTTCATTTGTGACAGTAGGAAAATCCGTAAGGAACTTCTGCACAAATTGTGGCCATGTCACGAAAATTTCCGCCAGTCCGTCCATCCACAACTTCGCGGCTCCCTTCAGCTTTGCCGACACAGCCAATAAAAGAACTCGCTCCGGCCACTGGTAAACTGACGAGAGACTATCAATGCGATGAATAAACTGCGAAGAACTGACAGAATCTTTACTAAACGGGTCAAATTCCGGCAGAACGTCCATAACTTCTCGTACCGTGACATAATGCATGGCGTTTGTTGACAAGTTGTTCGTACTTGCATTTCGCTGTTCCGCATACATAAAAACGTTGGCTGGTGTGCTTCGCGTATATGGCGTAGTGATGTACGTTGAAGCCGTATGCGCGTATGGTGCTGTGCTGTTCGCTGTAGCCGTATACATGTTTGGCGCTGTTGTGTTCGTTGTAGCCGTATATGTGTATGGCGCTGTTGTGTTCGTTGTAACCGCATATGTGTATGGCGCTGTTGTGTTCGTTGTAACCGCATATGTGTATGGTGCTGTGATGTACGTTGGACCCGTATGCGCATATGGTGCTGTGGGGTACGTTGTAGCCGTATGCGCGTGTGGCGCTGTGGTGTTCGCGGTAGCCGTATACGTGTATGGTGCTGTGGGGTACGTTGTAGCCGTATACATGGTTGGTGCTGTGGGGTACGTTGTAGCCGTATACGTGTATGGCGCTATGGTGTTCGCGGGTGTTGCATTTGTTTTGGTAATATCGTTCACACACACACTCGCGTTCGCATCGACGCATGTTGCTTTCGTTGAAACGTTTCGAAAGCTCGTCGCGTCACTTGCCGCCACCATTTTGAAATTGTTCAACATTTCTTTCAGCTCGGCCACCTCGTTCTCCAAAACACTGACTTTGTCGTTTTCGTTTCTCCCGCACGTTTCACCACTGTTCAACTGATATGTCACCAATTCATTAATCAATTTTGTTTTTGAGCCGCTCGACGGCAAACCCAAACGTTCGCACTCCCGCCGCATGTCCGCTATACTTAACAAACTAAAGTTCGGCATTTTTTTTTTAGATTAGTAGGCGTCGCGGTTTGTTAATCCCACTTCTGAATTATTAGAGTAAAAACACAATCAGAAAAGGTTAATAATGTTTATTGAATAATTCGTTTTTCCGTCTACAATTTAACACCACGTATTTCAGACGCCGGTCCTTTCTACTTGAAGACACGTTAGCAACTCCCTTCCTGGCTCTCTTTCTTTTCGTGTTCATGCTCGCTTCTATCTGCAATAGGGTTACCAGTAGAGCTGACACTAAGTTAAACGAACATCAACTCCAATTATCGATAAGCGCAAAGTATTTAGGTGTCATTCTAGACACGAAGCCAAGCTGGAAGTTAAACATTGCAGAACGGGTAAAGAAAGCCGGTAAGAAAGTATTCGGAAGAAGGTTGGGCCTTAAGTCTAAAATGATCCTTTGGCTGTACATAGCCGTTATCCGTCTGTTAGTCTGCTGGACTGCGCTTGCTAGAATACACAACGTAACAAAAGTTGGTAGGGTGCAAAGATCGGCATGTCTGGGTACTACAGGTGCCATGCGAACAAGCCCGAGGGAAGCACTAAATATGACCTTCATCTTCCGTTCCTGCGGCAGCCGGTTCCACGCACCGGAGCGACCCGTGTTACTTGGATCTACCCTGTCACACGGCCAAGAGCTGCCACAACCCCTTCGATGCAAGAAGGAAGATCTATGTGTGTGTCACATAACTTGAGTGTCCATTTTTTTCGGAGCAACACATGCCGGCGCTATTGCTCTCAATACTTCTTTAGCGCGCCGAAATCGAGCTCACACCTGGACATCGAAGAAAACATGGACAACCAAGATTTATGACACACACATTCATCGGATATCAGCGCGTCGTTACTACAACAACAAAAACCTTCATCTTCCACCTATCGACCTTTTTACCAAATAACTAGCGGCGGGCAGTGCAGTCAGGCTCAAAGAGTCGGGAGGCAGGACTGCCAAACCGTGCCGCCATAGCGAAATTCTATACCTGCGGTAACTGGTATAGAATTTTGGTGTGGCCAAGGTATAGGTACACACCGATTTCATCGTGTCCAAACTAATATTTAGGAGAAACATTTCCGAAAAATTTCCCGCCAGAGCTGAATGGACGGAAGGCGACGGAGTGAACGATTTGGACATCACGATTTTCACCGACAGGTCAAAATGGACTGCGGCGTCGGTGCAAGGATCTTTTCGGATGCACTGAATATCTCTAAATGTTATCACCTTCCAGATCATGTTAGCATTTTTCATATACCAGATAACCACAAACTCATCAAGGCACTGGACTCGGTAAAAGCATCCTCTAAGCTTGTCGAGCAATGCGGAGTGGAGCTAATTTACCTTGGCAGACGGCTCAATATCGCCCTGCTCTGAGTTCCTGAGCACAGGAACAAAAAGGACAACGAGAAGGCTGACGAGCTGGCCAGAAAGGGCGCCGCACAGTGCGTTGAAGTGATCAAAAATCAGTATCTTAAGAACTGTGCAACCGATTTTGTTAAAATTTCGCACGAATGGGGAGCTATACATAATCTTTTAACTGCATAAATTTTATTAAGATAGATGGTCGCAGTTCTGATATATTGCGAAAAGTGTGAGTTAAATTTGCTGTAATTAGGAGGCTGGTGGTAAAAAAATCATAACTTGAAAACGAGTCTACCGATTGTAATGAAATTTAACGTCCATTTAATAAAAGCTACAAGCATTAACATTTCCAAATTACAATGTGATCTGATGACGCAGTTTTGAGATATTGATCAGAGAATTTATTCAATTCTGGCTCTGTTTATAGGTAGTATGCAAAACGTAATATCTTTTAAATGGTAACACAGAATATCTTAAATTTTCAAAGAGATTCTATGCACATATTGCACTTTACTATATTTTACTTACTTGGAAGGATCAAGGCAATTAACAACCTAACATTTAATTTAGCACAGGTACACAGATGCGGAATTTGAAGTTTATGTATGAACCGTGTCGAATTTTCTAACTAGCTGTGACATTTTACAACATTTATTTTATTACTCCGCTCGAATTTTCATTCGTTACGTTAGCTGATGCTTTTAGCACCTAGAGCGTAAAAATTAAAGTGTATTCTTTCATTATATCCATATTATTCTTTTATTTACTTTTTTTCCGGTCCTGCTAGTCTAACTCTAAGCACAATACTTATTTTACCTATAAAATATAAAATTTTGTCCGTAATTAGAACTTTTTAGTAGTTTTAACATACATATACATATTTACATGTGTTACAAAAGCGTTTTTCACGCATATAAATTAGAATTACGCCCCCAAAATCACTCTAAAGTAGATAAGCGAAATAATATATATATAATAAAAAAAACTTTAACCCAGTTGAACCGATATGCCTTGTGTATTTGTTCCCTTTTATGGGTATTTCTTTCTAGAATAAATAAACTTTTTATAGTTTATTAAATTTTTTTTTTTTATTTATTTATTTATATTTCAGACGGTAAGCACCTAGTCCTTGCAACAAATGTGCAATTTTCTCTGTATTATTAATTTTAAGGAATCTTGAAAAATATTCATTGATTTTTTAAATGTGACTTATCCCACAAAAACGCCAATTACGCTCAAAAAGGCAAAAAAAGGCAAACCAAAACTACTTAGAATGAAAGAATATGTATGCATCTGACAGAAACCGTCAACCACCCAAAACGTTTTGTGACGTTTTTTTTTAATCCTTACTCAAAGTTTTATTTTAATTTTAAATAATTGTGCTGTTTTTTTTAACATTTTTTAATTAAATTTTTTTTTTTTGTCTTTGGGTGTAAGCCTGGGGCCTGGTCTATTGGGAAAATATAACTTTAGGTAGCCAGGACTTCACCAAAGCTCAAAACGCAATTTTCACCTCATAGACCCTTTTTTCAATATTTTCAATTTTTCGAATTTAGCACATAATATTACTAAAACAAAGAAAAGCAAAATTTTTCAAACATTATTTTTAGGAGCTCCAACATGTTTTCTTAAAGATAGGTTACTTTCAAAGCCGGACAAAAATAAAAAATTTTCGATTTTTGGCTATGGAACGACGCACTGTGCGCCGTCCTAAACAGCTCTTACGGAACCTGTCTGCATTCCAGTGAGGGCTGTTAAGGGCAGTATTTCCTCACATTACCTTTTTTCGCAAGGTTGGGCAAAGGAAAGTCCACAATGGGCAAACGAACTGCCCAGGTCGCGTCCACAAATTGTCCCTTAAGGAGCCAAAGGGTGAAAATGTAAAATGTGGCCCTCAAGCGGGAACAAAACTGTTATTTTTCAAATAAAAAAAATTGTAGAGGTGGACAAATGAAGATAATGGGTGCGCAATCCCAAAATCCCCAATTTTCACAAAAAAAAAAAAAATATCGTGGTTTTGTTAGTTTGGAAAAAAATTATTTTTTAATAACTTTTTTTGCAAGGGTGGGCAAATGAAAATTTTTCTGGGCAAGCGAAGACTTACGAGGTACGTAATTTAAATAAAGGAATTTCGTTGTAGGGTATAGAATGTGTTATCAAAATTTTTATTTTGGGAATAAAAAAAAATGTACTGGTACAAACGAAAATTTTGGGTGGGCAATCCTGTGCTAACGTTGGGCAAACGAAATAGCGTAAAAATTTCCAAATTTTGAAAATAAAAGAACTTCATGGTTTTTGTCGGTTTGAAAAAATTCATTTTTTTTGAATAGCATTTTTTGCAAAGATGGGCAAACGAAATTTTTTCCTGGGTAAACGTGAGCCTACGATGAGGAAACGAACTGCACAATCTAAATTTATAAAATCTAATGCGAGGGAGCGAACTTCGCAAAGCTGTTTTAAACTTTGGACCAGAGTCTATTTGAAAAATATAGCTTTAGGTAACCAGGACTCGATTGTAGACTAAGAGACAAATTGAAACTCATACACCTTTTTTTTTATTTTTCCAAATCGTCATCTTTACCCCATAATATTACTAATTTCGCTTTTTGACCGAGAAACGATGCACTGTGCCACGCGGCGAAGTATTTGTATGGTAGCTGTTTAAGTTCTCTCGTCACTGATCCGTGGTGTTCGGTTCACTGTGAATCTGAGACCGGCTGAATCGAAAACGGCTAATATTTCATGGGACTAAAACAGTCTTTTGTAAAAGATGTGAAATTTTGCGATTTGAAGATACATACCTCCTTTTCGAAATACATACATACACGATTCAATTGTCCTCTAAAATAGGGAATGGGAGACACCACTGATCCGATCCATTCAATTATAATTCCTCAAGTGAATGTTCAACGCAACAATTTGTCATAGAACATAAAACAATCACTGCATACAAACATACCAAAACAAAAAAAAAATCTTTGGTTACCATACTGTACTTTCTTTATACCTGACGACCACTAAACAAAAACATTAATTTTGAACTTGTCGACTCATAAACCGATCAACAGTGCATACCTGCTTACAAAAAATATAAACAAAAAACTACAATGTGGCGAGTATCTCGATATCTGAGGTCAGTAAACAGTAAACGATTTCGTAAAGCTTAGCGAGCTTTTTTTCATGGTTGAGATAGGTACGTATTTACATAGCTGGCGTCAAACAGTCCTCTTTGGATAGATCACCATAACTGGTTTTACAACCGTCGTCACTGCATTCAATATATTGCTACGTGCAACTTGAAATATTCTTCTATAATAAGATAATTAAATGAACACGTATCTAACGTATTGTGATATGTTTGGTAGCCAAACAAATGCGGCATCCAGCTGCGAAAGCTCAGCTTAAATCTGCAGTTGACAAAGTACGTTTAGGTGAGATACGGTTATTTGCAGGTGAATCGTAAATATTACTAAGTCCACCTGACTGCATGATCGGAAATTGAACTGTATTTCAGATGTAGTGGTAAAGTTATGGGTAAAGTGAACAGTAGGAGTTGACAGAGTTTTGACGTCTTATCAATTGAAAATCTACAGTTACCGCATGAGGTGCAAGTACTGGGTGGATGACTAATACATGTAGCCTTTAAAATAAAACATAAATATTTTTAAGTGAATCTTAAAGCATCGCAACAGGAAAGTGTTTAACACTTAATCAGAACCCTCCCATTTGTACGAAGACGCACTGGTGCTTTCTCATCCGCCACCGACCCGGTTGTCTCGAATTTACGCACGATATTCGAGATTGTGCGCTCGCTTGGACGATTATGCGGACCGAAAAAATCACGTAGCGCACGATAAGCACTTTTTTTAACGCCCATTTACATAATAGGCTTTGATAACTATTGTATTTCGTGTTGTTCGACTGTATACCGGCGCATAGTTCAAAATGGTAGTGGACTCAAGATAAGAAATGCCAAAACAGAAAACTAAAAAGTTTTGACGATTAGGCGTGTCACGTTCGCTTGTCAAAAAGATGGAATCTTTGAATGACACTTTGTCAGTTTAAGCAATAGTCGGGCATCATCGTATCAAAAAATTGGGTTGATTGCTGTCCTTCACAACAGATAATTAAGCAAGAAATGAGCGACGAAACAAACAACCGGACAGTATAAGACATATACCAGCACCTTACCCAGTTGCTTGTTTAAATACATAACAGTTAATATTGTACAATTGGTGAAACGAAAACATCCGAGTCTTTGTCAAACTGACGGTGTGTCATTCTACCAAAGATTCAATCCGTTTGACAGAAAACAACCGCACGTGCGCTCAGCCTAATGTGAAAATCTCTATTAGGACACCCTTTACATATCTGAGAGTTTTATATTTTAAGTGATCTGAGTTTTTTTAATTTTGTTTTTTAGTTTCTGAAGTTTTTTTTTTAATTTTTGTGGTATTTTCTCAATTTTATAATTGCTTATAAATCTACGAGTTTATGAGTCCATAACTAAACTAGTCTATTAGTCTATGAATTTTATGATAACGTTATCCTGTGCTGTTGCGGTTAGCAAATCAAGCTCAAATCACCCGACATTTTGAAATTGTTATGACGGATGGCGTTTGACGATTGACGCTATTGAAAGGGCTTTCGACAAATCCTCATTTGAATCCATCAAAAGTGCCCTTTGTGCGAAAGGAGTCTTTCTTACTACCATAGTGTGGGTGAAACGTATGCTGTCCTCTAGAAGGGCCATCACTTAAATAGAAAACTGTATCCTCTCAACGAATGTTACGCGTGAATGTCCACAGGGTGGAGTTTCATCTCCCCTCCTGTGGTGCATCGCAGTCGACGGTCTGATTTTCAAACTATTCTCGATGAAGTTTTCCACACAAGGTTATGCGGACGACCTGGTAATCATGGCAAATTTGAAGAAGTTCTGACCAATATTATTCAAGTACAGTTCAAGAATGGTGCGACAACAACGGCTTACGAGTGAGTCCTACGAAAGCTGCCACAGTCGCGTAGATAAGGGGTATTAATCGCTTCTATGTTGTCCTTCTGTCGAGTTTGATAAAAAAAATTTTCTAAATTCTGACAAAATTAAAAATTCGTAACTATTGGAATACAAAAAACATACCGAAATCGAGGTGATATGCAGAAGTATAAAATGGGCAGAGGCTTCGTCAGTTCAACTGCGCTCCTGGCAGTAGTGTCGGCCTTAACTATTCTAGCGTTCTATTTCAACAAATAGTAAAAACTCATATTTGCCATACAAAGGATATTTACCTTCAAAATGTTTCTGCTTATTGAAATCGACCCATAATTTACCAAACTAATTTTAAACCAACACTAAAATCGGCAATCTTCACATAATCAGTACAGACACAGAAACTTAATTAAAAGTAAAGCCAACAGTCATCCGTCATCAGTCCGATACATCGACACCACTTTATTTCACGGCATTTTCTCTTTGTTGTGATTCCTTTTTTCAGCCATTCATCCATATGATGACATCAACCAAATGATGGCTACGTTAAGTCTTTTTTGATCCTATGCCATTGAAAATTGACAGTAGAAACTAGCCGAAAACATTTCGCGTCCAACGTGGGGTCTGTGTGGTTTGATTAAAAATGGTGTACGGGATACCGTTAGTCAAAAATACAAAAATCGAAATTTTTTTTGCATTGCAAATTGCCAACTTGCATAACTCCCCTCCCCTCCTTCCACTCCCACCAATCTTTACCCTTACAGAAATGGTTCAACTACAATTCGCTCTACGAAAAACAATATGCAAGTAGTACTCGCACCTATGCATGAGGCCGGTAGATGTATTTTTGTGTATGGATAGTGTTAAATTGCCTTACTTTAAATGAATGTACTATTATTAAATATTATGTGATTGTAATGAAACCTAGAGATATTATTGCCTATGATGTTGGTTATTATTGGCCATCAATATTTTTCACCTGGGGTGTGCAGGGGTGTGTTAACTGCAAATATAGAAATGTACTATTATTAACCTTTTTTGATGAGATTTCAAAATTCCATTATTTTTAGTTTTCTATGTTAGTGAAATGCCACTTTTCCGTAAATTTTCATATTTCTAAGAATAACGGTCTCGAAATGCAAGGGGGTGGGACAAACTCGCACCACTTATCACTCTCCCTCCTTTCTTCAAATTTGATGAAAATTCCAGAAATGGAATGTCCTCGACGGTACCTTTCTTACGATACCCCACTTGCCTATACCAAACGAAAAAAAAAATTCGACCTTCATTTCCCCTCTATAGAGACCTCCCCTTAAAGTTGACCTATTACGACGCATCGCTTTCTCCAGAAAATTATAGTACTTCTACATATTTCCACCAAATTTCATGCATGTAGCTTCAGCAGTTCGTGAGATATTTCATGGACAGACAAACGGACGGACGCATGACCGAGTTCATTAGGGTTTTGTTTCTTTACAAAATCCTAAAAAGAATTGACTGGCGAAAGTTTCCCTAACCGTCCCTGCCACTAGCACAGCAGTCGGCTGACTTAATTTCTGTACTCATACATATGCACATTTGATGTTATTCTTTTCATCTTTTTTTTTTCTTTTCACTGACGCCTAAGTTTTGGTTCACTTTTTTTTTTCTTATCGATTTAATCTTACAAATGCGGTATTTACTCAAATAAATGCTTTTTCATGTAATGCTCAAATGCTTTAACTGCCCTGATTAGCAACAACAAAATTCAATTTAATAATAAAAAAAACAATCCTAACATAATGTGTTTATAGATGCTTTTTTTCAGCCATGGTTAGCGAAAACAAAATTCATTTCGAAAAAACTTAACATACGAGTACGTGTTTACAAAAATGATATCAAATTATTTAAGAGACTGTACGATATCAAATGACTTAAGTGACGGTATGATGATTTTCTGTCAGAAGGCACAACAAAATTCCAGCCTACACCCGTAGGCATCGGCTCAACAGTGACACTTTAGTGCGCCTTGAGGTTAGGCTTCACCTTTTGTCTCTGGTGGTTTTCCGTTCCCGCCCAGGAAGGCAAACAACACAACAAAATATCCTCATTTTTCATAGAACCTGCGGTGACTTGTTTCGGGACTCTTTCGGTTGGCCGGCCGGCGCACCACCTTTGGCGGTGGATATGGTCTTGTCGCTCCTCCCCAATATAGCGGGCGGAGTGTCGGCCGGCCCATTAGTGGTCTGGGAGCTTCGGTGCCAATGAGAAAGCCGAGCTGTGATGATATGGCTCGTTCTCGCTCCCAGCAACCTGACTTCCGGCGGTTGAGGTGCTTTTCCACATGCGCTGTCATCTCTGCGTACGTATGATGACGTTCCATGGACGCAGCGCTCGCTGAAACTCGCCAAAAAAATTGAAGAAATGGGATCTCACCTGCAACCTGACTTCTGGCGGATAAGGTGTTTCTCCTACACACGGCACACGCGTTTTCGTCTCCCATTGTCATTGTGAATGTGGGTTCACGATGACAATAGTAGACTTACCTATGTATGATCGCCATAGAATTACAAGACATAAGGAATGGTCCTTTGACAAAATTTTTTGTAACCACTTTCCTACTTTTTGGCTGACGAACTCAGTGCAAACTGACAGCGAAAAAGCTTTTTTGTGGGTCGCAAAAGTAGTTTCAGGTGGGAGATGGGAAATCAGTTTTGGTATCAGAAACGTACGCTCGGTACATACCAAAGATCCGCTCCATATCTATTTATTCAAAGATCATCGCAAATGACATTGGCTGCGTTCGCAACGAATCCCGTTATAATTTGAACTCATCCATTGCCCGCGGAGAGTTTTCGAAATGTCTACTGAAAAACTGGCGGCCGCGCCGGTTCGAGTCACGAAAATTCGCGGATCGAACGAATTGCTTGACCAATTTGTTCGGCTCACAGAGATATTTAGAAGGAGATGAAACCACTATACATTGTACACTAAATTCTGGACGTAATTCCACCACATACGAACTAGTAAAATGTAAACAGAGAGACACACGCCCTCTTCCCCGCAACACCCTCTCAGTCCATATAGAAGCACATGAGATGTCAAACTTAGATACCCAACTTACACTTCTCCTTTGTGAACAATAATATTCCATTTTGTCTCTCTGCCGCGGAACACTCGCCCGCTCCATATAGCTGTCACATAAGAATTCAAACTCCCATCCTTTTCCAACTTCCACACTTGTGCCAAATTACTTCATTTGTTTCGCTCTTTATACCCTAGACTTATAGTATAGGGTATATTGGTTTTGTCACGACGAAAATATGTAACACCTTAAAGGAGGCTCCGGAGGTATAGCAATATATATATGTACATAAATGATCAGGGTTACCTCCTGATTCGATTCAGCCATGTCTGTCTGTCTGTCTGTCCGTTCGCGCGATAACTTTCGATAGAATGAAGTTAGAGCATTGAAATTTTGGTAAAATGTTGGCAGTATGATCTAGTTGGTTGGTATTGAAAATGGGCATAATCAGCCCAAGAGAACGCCTACCTCCCCTATATTGGTAAAATAAATAAATGTATCTACAACTCCCGATTAAATAAACATGAAAAGTTCTAGCTTTGGCAGATTGCTCGTGAGGGTAATCTTATATTCTCCTGGAAAAATAAAATCGATCAGTTGAAAACTAACGGTAATTTTCTTACAAAGAGCCCCCGTACTACCCTACCTTTCAGGTTTTTCGTCTATAACGCTTAAACCAATAGATGTTGATACCTGATTTGTGGCATCTAACCCCGAGGTGAGAAGCTGCTTGAGTTTAAGTAAGTTGGGCATAATCAGAACAAAGGTACGCCTACCTCGCCTACAAATTTCAAAAAATTAAATATTCCTTTAATTACGATAACTTTCGATAAAATGACACTAGCGAGTTGAAAATTTTGTAGAATGTTGATAGTAAGAAAAATGGGCAAGATCCGACCAAAGAAACCCTTACCTGCCCTACAAATGGAACTTAAAACAAGCGATAACTTACAATAAAATTAATCTAGCGACTTGAAATTTTGGTTACATGCTTGTAGTAGAGATATTGAAAGTACGTAAAATCCGACCAACCAAACCCGTACTTCCCCTACAAATGATACTTCAAATAAGCGATAACTTTCGATAGGATGAAGCTAGAGATTTGAAATTTTACTTAAATATTCATAGCATGATCTAATTGGTTGGTGGCAATGATGGGCAAGATCTGACCCAAGGAACCCTCTACCTCCACTATAAATGAAACTTTTCAAAACCTGGGGATCTTCCCAGACCTGTATACCTAGCAGCTCTTGTAGTTTCGGCCAGTGAGATTGGACAATTTTTTATGAAAAAGGGTTGCCGTTCTGAGACTCCAATTTTTTTTTCTTTTGCTTCAGAGATTTGAACTCAGCGACCCAAAAAACACACTATTAGCGCAAACCCAATTTTTTCGGCACTTTGATTTCAGATTTCAAATCAGTGACCCAACTTCGTTATTGTTTCTGTCAGTAAGATTGAACGAGTTTTTATGAAAAAAAAAACGATTCCCAGCCTAGGGCAGCCCCAATTTGTGTGTGGCTTCTTGCTACTTTTAGTGATTTCTTCTTACTTTTAGTTACTTCAGTAACTTATTGCTAGTTTTGATGGTTCCTTGATACTTTGAGTTACTTTTTTGGTTTATTGTTGCTTTTAGTGTTTTCTAGTTACTTTTAGTTACTTTCGTGATTTCTAGTGACTTTAGTGACTTATTGTTACTTTTAGTAATTTCTAGTTAGTTTCTGATGCTTTAGTGATTTCTAGTTGCTTTTAGTTACTTTAGTGATTTTCATGGTTCATGAAGTACTATAGTTATCACTGTTACTTTTACATAGAAGTTACAGTGAAAAAGTATGATCAGAAGTTACAGTGAAAAGGAAGACTTACTCACTATTTGAACATCACTAGCTACGATCGAAATAAAAAACTGTGTCGAAACGAATATTCACGAACATTCGGGAGTTCCTTTAATTATGTTTGAATTTTAGTTGTTTTCAAATCCTAGACCCGAAGGAAGATTGATCCCCTTAACCCCCCCCCCCCCACCCTATCTACGCCACTGTTTCAAAGCAGTACATCCTGTATAAGTAGAATATGCGTTTTCAAGGACTCTATGTCAGAATCATCGTGGCGCGACAGCCCGGCGTCGGACCTTGGCCGCCTATGTCAGAATGGATTGAGCGATTTGCTATTAGTTGAATTGGGCGGTAAAACAGTTGGTACTGTTCAAGATATACCATAAACTGCACCTATTTTATTAGGTTGGTGCAGGTGAAATGTCGGACTCAGTAGTAAATTTTTGAACAGCTGTAACTTTTTATTAAGATAATTTTATTAAACAAAATAGGTACCAGCGGATGCGAAAAACTTTTTCCAACGTGATATAAGTGCATTTATTCTTGTTTCGTAGAAGTCCGAGCTTATGGTTCGAAGAAACTCCTCGAAGGCATTTTTGACAGCTGCTTCATTGTTAAACTGTTTTCCTGTCAAAAAGTTATAAAAATGTTTAAAGAAATGGTAATCTGTTGGCGAGAAGTCTGGTGAATATGGCGGGTGAGGAAGATTCTCATAGCACAACTCGTTCAATTTTTGGATCGTTGTTCTCGATACATGTGTGCGTTGTCATGAAGCAGTATAACTATTGTACATCCCTGTTGACTAGCCTAGGTCGTTGAACTGTCAATTTCTGATGCATTTCGTCCAGCTGGGCGCAGTATTTCTCAGCATTGATGGTCTCGCCAGGTTGCCGGAACGAATAGTGGATAAATCCAGCTACAGACCACCAAACAGTCACCATTATTTCCTTTGGATGATGTCTTGGAGCCCCATCGGCATCTAGCCATTGGGCCGATCGGCGACGATTATCGTATAGTATCCACTTTTCATCGCAGGTTACAATTCGGTTCAAGAACGGTTCGTTTTTGTTGCGGGAGAGAAGAGAACTGGACATGTCTATTCGACACGCCATGTTTTGCTCGGCAAGAGTATGTGGCGCCCACTTGTCCAGCTTTTTCACTTTTCCAAGTTGTTGCAAGTGGCGGCAAACTGTCGAATGGTGCACGCCCAATTTCTCCACAAGATTCTTTATGGTTTGGCGGCGGTCAGACTCCACTAATGCACGTAGCTCGTCGTTATCGATCGATAGTCCTGGGTTTTCAAGTGGCTCATTTCGAAGGTTCATATCTCCAGATCGAAATTTTTCGAACCACCGCTGAGTAATTCGTTCGTTAACCGTATCAGGTCTAAATGTCCTGCTGATATTCCTCGATGCTTCCGTTGCGTTCTGCTCTAGATTAAATCCGTAAAGGAGAAATAGTCATTTTTCATTCGCTTTCATGTTCTTTTTCTTTTTTTCACCGATCACATGAAGTGATGAAGTGCAAAACCGAAATGAAGCCAAGGTAGCAGTACTTATACTTTAATATGTCATATCACTAGGGCCGGCTGGTGGCAGTTTGATACATAAAAATCGCAGCCAACTCCAACTCGTTGCGAAATCCAACATTTCATCTGCACCAACCTAATAGTTTGGGTAGCCAGTGCGTACAGTAGCTTGGCCTGACATGAACGTTGAGTGATGCACATCCTTTTTAGCTGTAATAAATTTGTTTTTTCCTTTTTTGGTTAGATTTTCTGGTGTTTAAAATTAACAGACTTTTAGATCCATCTATCTCTTCCTTCTTTTACACCCTTTATTAAGAGATTAGAGAAATGAACATCAGTGCCAGTCAGGCATACTGACGGGTCATGATTCATGAATCATATCCTAGATATTTAAAAATGTATTTTTCAAGTGCTCTAGCACATATAATTTTTTTTAATTTCATTTTATTTTCTCAAGTCACCCGACTCTTTTATTGTCAACAGATGATGAGGCTTTTTTCTTAAGCATCTAATTATTCTGTGTGGAAGGCTCCTACACATTAAGATGGCATTCCACAAAATTATCTCAAGCAAATTCCACTACTCGTACTATTGTTGCGACTTTTGAGTTACTACTCGTACGTATAGATAAATAGAAATGTATTTTTTATAAGTACGAGTGCATATATTTGCGGTGTACTAATACTTGTTTGAATCACTACGCAACTTTAATTGATTTTTGTCATGAATTTCACCGGTGTGTCTCTGCCATTTGTGCACGATGTTAATTTTTTTTTATTGTTCGAACCCACATCCAATCCTCGTGTTTTTTTTGTTGTAGTGTAAGTTTTTTTCAAGCTTGACTCGAAAACTTATAAAACTGCAAGAAAAAGTCTAAAAATGCGCAACGAAAACGAGAGCTTATTCAGTTTGAATTGTTCGCGCATATTAAACGGTCGTCATCGAGTTTGAAACCCTCATAAAGATAGAAAGATATTTTAACCCTGACACGAGCTACGATCATATCATTCATCAACCCCTTCTGAAACGTTCAGGTTTGTCAGCAGTAAGCCTTTGTCGTGGTTGTCGGTCGTGCATCCCTTTTGGAATGGTGGCTATGATTATTTATTAAAAAGGAGCAGTCGCTTCTGGTTAAATTGCAACCTGTCTTGCAGTCCATTTGTATTGGAGGTGTTAATATAATAATCGACAAAGTAAAGTGCAAAGTGTTAATATAAAAATAGAGTTGTTTAAAATCAGCGACCGTTGATATATGCTAATACAATTTCGTTGAAAAAAACAACAAAAATATTCATAAAGTGTGCTAATTTTTTAATGTAAATATAGATATATATCGAGTTTCTTCTTTCTTTTATTTTAATATTTTTTGAATTTTGTTATCCATAATTCCGTTGATAAAGTGTGTTTTAATAGTTACGTACATATAGGTATAAAGAAATTTTTGAGTGTTTTTGTGTGTTAAAAAAGTTGACGATTTCCTGTTTCCGACGTCGAATTTAAATATCCATTTCATGGTTCTACTCGCATCGCACGAAATCTGATTATCTATTCAACTCATCGAATATTTTCTCAGGTAATTATACAAAATATTAAGCACGTGCACACACAAAAAACTTTCAACTGTTTAGAGTAGATTTACGAAAATTCGCACTCAGGCTATTATATTCTCATTTAGAGCAATACATAGATATTATTTGGAAAATATTGTCCGCAACAGAATTATCAACAGATTGTTGGTTTTAGATATTTACAGTGGAATTACATATTAGAAAAGCATAAGTTCGAGCACGCACATTGCCGTGTTCAATCGTTCGCTAAATTGCCACTAAATATAAAAATAATGGCTTATGTTCGAAATGTCAATTTACTCCTAAAAGAAGTCATCAAATCTTAAGATAAATCAGCACAATTTTTTTTTAATATAAAAAGTTTTTCGTTTGATATTTTCCGTCAATTTCAGATTGAAAAGCAAAATTATTGAAAATTTAGGAGATTTGAATGTTAATTTTAGTTTCTATTTTTTATTAACATTTTTATGATTGTTGCGCTGAAGACATATGTAGTTAGAACAAATAGTTATCTATAGCCTGATTTATTTTAAGTGGACCAAGGCTGAGAAAATGATGCTCATGATTGATGGCTTATATCCACATTTTGTTCAATAACCATGAAATTATTATGTCTTGTTAATTGAATTTTAAGCTGAGAAAGTTATACGAAGAAGCATCAAATGTGGAAGCGAACGTTACTAAATATTTTGATGATTTGTGGTCATGTTTTGGGTGATCAATTTCGTGCGTACCGCATGAACTTAGCATATTTGTAACGGCCTATTGGCGGTCATATGATAAGGGGCATGAGTTTAAATAATTTTAACAAAATATCTGTAGTAAAACACCGAAATTTCAGGTCGTATAAAAATTTGAAAATGAAGTTATGTTGCTTATGTTTCGTACCTAAGTCGTAACATGCATACTCATTTGCCCGAACCCCTGGGCACGGTTTCTTTCTATTAATTTCTTAATAAGTAAAACACACCAGGGCCGGTTTCTCAATGTCCTATTCAAGTTTAACGTAATGATAAACTGTCGGTTAACACAATTTAGTTTTCTCAATGTCTACGGTTGGCATTTATCCGAGCGATGACTCTAACCGCCACCTATCGTCTAGTTAAAGTTTTATCGAAACGATAATCCTAAACAGATGATACCGGCTACTGATATTGTGACAGCTTGAACTATTCACTTTTCAACATTCAAATAATGCCCGGTTCACATTATTCCAGTAACCAATTCAGTCCAGTAATCCAGTCCAGCGCTGGATTGCTACTGGAATAATGTGAACCGGCACTGGACAGCAATCCAATCCAGCAATCCAGTCCAGCAGTCCAGTCTAGTGACTGGATTGTCGGTCTACTTTTTCATTCCAGCTCGCCCAGAAATCATTGTCACTATAGTCACCGAATCAACATCACACTCGCCGGACTACTGGACTGGAATCATGTAGACGATATGATCCAGTCCAGCACTGGACTGGATTGCTGGACTGGATTACTGGACTGGAATAATGTGAACCGGGCATAAAAACAATTAAACTGGGCATAAGGAACAGAGCTCTGGAAAGGCATTCGATGGGGGTAGCTTAGGAACATACTCGGCCGCAAACGAATGAAGAGAGACGGTACAGACATAAGGCTTAATTACAGTGATAGCTTCACGGATTTTGTGATTGCGCAAAATGAGTTCAAGCACTTACGAAATGTATTGAATAAAGCTTTAATAAATATATTATGATAAATAATAAAGCCGCAAAGTTTTATGAAACTATAAACTCTGCCGCTTCTCTACCGATGACAAACTCTGTTTCCATTTCTTTTATGGATGATCAATGCCGTTTCCTGACGCAAGAATTCAGCGTTAAGTTATGACTGTATTTGGACCTATAGAATAAAATGGTACAGATGGCATTCTGCCACCAAGAAAAACCGCGAATTTTGCTTTAGGGTTGTCATACTTTGATCGGTATATGTGAAAATGGAAATATTTAACCGGCGGTTTATCGCTTCGATAAAATAATGTACAGATTAGTTAATCGGTAGTCTAACCGGACATTGAGAAACTGGCCCTAAATGTGTATAAAGGTTTGTATATATAATATATATGTATATGTATTTCAACGAATGGAATTAATTTACAAGATTGCATGACCTTAGTAATAAGTTTATTATGGAGTTACGTTTGCCGCGTTTAATCAAGAAGCAATGGAAAAAGTCCTGAAACAAACAGTGTGGAAGATTATCATTGGATTAGACTATTCATCCCGTTTTTAAACACATTTCTAATGGTCTTGGTAGACAAATCGTAAATTTTTCTATGGCTTGGCTTCTTGACTAAACTCGGTAAACATATATCCATATCGTGCCATGAGGTTATGCTCCTTTGTAAATAGAGGTTTAAATATCGTATTTGATTCAGAGCGTATACTTTTTCCATTGCGGTCGCCTAATTTTTAGTATGCATCATCTGCAGCTCTGTGAAGTTGGTACCGTCACATTTGATTTTTTAAATTTAAATTGTGCAGTTCGTCTGCCCATCGTAGGCCCACATTTTCCAAGGGAAAATTTTCGTTTTCTCACTCTTGCGAAAAAAGTTACTAACAAAATAATTTTTTCTTCAGACTGACAAGAACCAATTTTTTTCAAAATTGGGAATTGTTACGCTATTTCGTTTGTCCAGGATTGCCCATCCAACATTTTCGTTTGCCCACTCCTCCATTTTTTATTCAAAAATAAAAATGTTGACCCCACATTGGGCGCCACATTATAAATCTCCACCTGTGGCTTCTTAAGAGACAATTTGTGGACGCAACCTAGGCAGCTCGTTTGCCCATCGGTTGCCCAGGAAAAGTTTTATTTGACCACCCTTGCAAAAAAAAAAGTTATTAGCAAAATAATTTTTTTCTTAAGTTGAGAATCCTCAAATCTATGTAATTTGGATCCTTAAAGGACTTTTTTTTATACAGACCGCGCATTTCATGTGCTCATCGTAGGCCCTCGTTTTCCCAAGAAAAAGTGTCGTTTGTCTAACCGTCCAACTTATTTTTTATTAAAAAGTAAATATTGTACTTTGATCCCACTTTACATTTCTACCGTTTGGCTCTTTAAAGGACAATTTGTGAAAGCAGCCTGGGCAGTTCGTTTGTCTATCGTAGACTGTCGTTTGCCCAGGAAAAGTTTCGTCTGCCCACCCTTACAAAAAAATTATTTTACTTCGTATTGTAAATAACTTTATTTACAATACAAAGTAATTTTTCTTTAGGTTGTTAAAAATGAAATCCTTAATTTGACTCTTTAAGGATAGTTTTGTAAAAACGAAACTTTTTCCAATGGGTAAATACACTGACCAGCTTAAACTACAAATTATCATTTAAGGAGCCAAATTAAGGATTAAAGTATTCCCAACCTAAAAAATTTAATCAATAAACAATTTCCACTTTTCCAAGCTTTTTTAATTGAATGTTAATTAACTTGAGGTTTCGGTGACGTTTCGCTACTCTTGTAGCATTTTCAAGCCTGCTATGTTTTTATCTTATATTACATTCAAATTCAAAAAAACGAAGGCTCAACAAAGATGTTTTCGTTATGAGTTAGTATTATTATGGTACTTTTGTGATGATTTGTGTTTTTGGTTAACCAAAGCCGAAGCTGTTGTGACAGTATTAAGTGAATTAACATTATTTGATCCTGATTTGTTACAAACCCTTCGAAATGGAAGCCAAAATCGCTAAATTCGCCGACTACGCCGGCCAACAAACGACAAACAGGCGAAACCTTGCAGGTAATCTACAGAAAGAATTATCTCTAACTTGAGTTGAATCAGTGAGCTTTTTAGGATTGGATTTTAGGTACTTTGGGAACACTTTAATTTTTTAATTTTAATTTTTTTTTTTGCATAAAGGGTTGCAAAGTCCAATTATTAAAAAAGTTTATATTCTAACATCAAATGACGTGACCCCGTAGTGGGATGGCAAGAGCCCGGTATTACATTTTAAGCTCCTTTTCATACCCTAGACTTTATAAAGTATTTGATATATTGCTTTTGTCACAACGAAAATATGTAACACCTTAAAGGAAGCTCCGTAGGCATAGCGATATGTGTGTAGAAATGATCAAGGTCATCTCCTGAATCCATTTAGCCATGTCTGTTGTCTGTTTGTAAGTCCGTTTGTCTGTCTGCCCGTTCGCACGATAACTATCGACAGAATGAAGCTAGGGAGTTTTTTAAAATATTTGTAGTAGGATCTAGTTGGTTGGCATTGAAAATAAGCATGATCCGACCGATGGAGAGCCTACCTCCCCTACATATGTAAATGTATCTGTAACACCCGATTGAATAAACGTGAAAGGCTCTAGTTTTGGGAGATGACTCATGAGGTTCACTTTATACTCTTCTGTAAAAATGAAATCAATGAGTCAGAAACTAACATTACTTTTCTTACAAAGAGCCCCGTATTACCCTACTTTTCACGTTTTTTTGGCTATAGCTCTTGAACAAATTGACGTAGAGATCTGATTTTTGGCGTGTAAAGTTCAGATGGGAAACTGCTTTAGTTTTAGTACGATGGGTATAATCAGACCAAAGGAACGCCTACCTCCCCTACAAAAGTCAAAAAATTCAAAAAATTAAGTACTACTGTGTACAAATATAACCCGGAATTTTTAATTTAAACTGCGTGGGCATTTCGTTGGGCTCAAATCTTTTATTTTTAAGTTGCTAGGACTGTTACTGCCATCTGTGTCAAATTTTAGGTTAATATCTTGATTAGTTGAAGAGTGACGCTCGTTTTTGTAAACAACCAAAATTAATTTCTTCGATTTTTACCATATCCGAAAATATTCAACAAAGACGTTCGATTAAATTTTGTGTTAGAAATGATATTTCTGCTGCGGAAACGCTCAGAATGTTACAAAATGCCTTCGGTGAACAGGCTGTCTAAAACATAAGTATACGAATGGCATAAAATGTTCAAAGAGGGTCGTGAAGGCGTTGACGACCAACCACATCAAAGACGACCAAGAACATCAACTGACGAACAGAACGTCACGAAAATTAAGGAATTAGTGCCCCAAAATCGTCGATTGACAACTAGAGAGCTGGCTGATATCGTTGGCATTTGAAATGAGGAAGTCAACACCATTTTGAAAGAAGTTTTGTGCCTCAAAAATGGTTCCAAAAACTCTCTATTTTTTGGAAAAACAGCGTCGCATTGATGTGTGTGAAAAATGCTTTCCGACTATCGGGACAAGATAAAAGGCATTATTACGGGCGATGAAACTTGGATTTATGCTTACGACCCCAAAACAACCGATCAATCAAGTGAATTTCGTGTCAAAGGTGCTCACCAAAACCGAAAAAATCGCGCCTAAATCGCTCAAAAATTAAGGTCATGTTGACGGTTTTCTTCGATTATCGTGTTGTTGTGCATTACGAATTCCTTCCACCGGGCCAAACTGTCAACAAGGAATATTATTTGAGTCTTATGCATTTTTTGCGTGAAGCTAATCGTCTCAACAGGCCGGATTTGTGGAAAGAAAACTCTTGGTTTTTGCACCATGACCAACAATTATAACAAAATTCCGGGTTATATTTGTACACAGTAGTTAACTACTACATTAACTACTATAACTTTTAAAAGAATGAAGCTAGCGAGAAGAAAATGGTCAGATATTGGTTGTAAGTACTAGTGAGTTGATATTGGAAATGGGTAAGATCCGATCAAAAAACCCCTACTCCCCTACAAATGATACTTTAAATATGCGATAACTTTCGATAGGTTACAAAGGTTCCCTCAGTTCCAAAAGAAGTTAGCCGATAAGACTGGCTAACTTCTGTTGAAACTGACCATATAGGATAGGAGAAGTTTTGGTGTCACCACTAGATTTGCACAAGTCTAGGATATATACATACGCCTCAGACTCGGGAAAATTTAAGAATCTTTCAAATTTTTTTTGCCAAGCTATCGGAAATGCCCTAGCGCAAACATGCTGCTGAAAATATTGTCCCATGAGAATTGATTCAAATTACAACACTTACTTGTTGTGTGTGAATGTTTATGTTATCTGTCTTTAGGCATCCTCTACACGTACGTCTATTGCGGTGTCAGTCTTATATAACATTACATGCAAACTCAGTCAATTGAATGCAAATACACAGTGTGAGTGTGTTTCCTCAGAAATTCGCTTTCCGTTTACGATAAACTTACCACAGACATTACACCTTGTCCCATTGCAAATGAGGTATTGGTGCATTACCAAATACCTACCATTCTCTCAAATGAGCACCCAATAGACGAGAGGAGCCTTTGTGGTCTTCTGCACAAGAATTCAATTTTTTCGTAATCCATTTGCATTTGTTAATCATGCTGCAGTGCAGATGAATGCATTTGGAATGCAATTTGGTTGTAAAACCACTATTATTTGTATATATGCATAATCTTTGGAAACGCAAAGTCTTATCAATCGAATTGCATAATCAAGAAATCTCAGCAGCTTACAACGTACTGAACGTGCCAAGTTCACGGTTTCAATTTCTTCGATTGTAATGCATTAGCGTGCACAGGCTTTTTGATGAGGTACAACACCAACACGTTCCCGTCAAGGTAGACCAGTCGTCAGTCAATCGGCATTTTTGAGTATCCATTCAAGATATGAGCTGTGGTTCATTCAGCAGAAAGCTAAAAAGATACAATGTTGGGCGACTTGCTTGAGGCATATTGGAAAGTCGATTGGAAGCTAGAGATGCAAACCATTAATATACAGTTGCTACGTTGCACCTCATTTCTGAAAAAAAAGTGTGCCCAAGAAGACTTTTTGCTGCTAGAGACATAGATGCCAAAGATAAAAGTATCGGCTAGGTAACACAAAAAAAGAGGCACACGCCAATGTGTCTAACTACAATGGTCATATGACGCCTTAGGATTACTCGTTGCATTTTTTTTCATGAATATCCATGATACTGTCAAACGTTAATGGACCTTTGAAAGATGGCAAAGATTCATCAAGATTTGACAGCATCCAAATTAAATGAGTTATTTAAAAGGATCCGGGTCCGGGACAAAACCCGTATTGTGTGGGGCTCAATTTGGACGCTTCGTGATCCACTGCCATCCAAGTTGGATATTTGCCTCGCCCAAAATCCACGAGCCTGAGCCCGACTGCCACGACGTTTGTGCGGTAAATCCGAACTGAACGAGTCAAATTTTATTTATGTTTTGTATTGCACCATCAAGGTGTGTTTACGGAAAAATTTTGGCAATCCACTTGTCGGCGCTTGAAATTAAATTGAATGAGTGGAAATTTAGTTCGACGCCAAACTTAACTTGAAAAATGACACCTGGCTCGACTTGGCTCCACTGTGTGTGACCTCGAAATTTGAATCGAAATCATTCGAAGAGGATCCGCGCCCAAATGGACGCATGCGTGTGTCAACTTTGAAAGGCTTCATATGACCACTGCAATTAGGCTTAATCATCTGGATCTGGAAGCTGACAGATAGATTATCTGGTATGGATGTCAGATGCTGCGACAATCAAAATTAAATTAGGGTTTGCTTCTCCATTACAATTCTAGGGAACTATCTTTGATAGTATCCATCCGGATTCGATATATCATCAGCTAGTTTAATTATCTTTCTCAATGCAAGAAAGAAAATTAAAAAAAAAGAAGAAACAAATTGTTGAATACAGCAATTTCTATCTAAACTTTGAGATATTCATATTTATAACTGGTTTTCTTTGTATCCAATTTGATAGTACAAAATCCATTTTGGTATCTTTCTCTCACACACTGCAAGTAGATTGTTGTCTGGCTTGTTGACCGGTTCCACGCCTGCTACGAGTCGAGGATACTTGAAGATGACTAAATTGTCTGACAAAGAGCCATTACTAACTAAACCATCAATGGCATTGATTATATTTAAGATAGATTGATGTGTGTATTGAGAACGAATTTGTTATTTCAGGGTTATTTAACGGTGTAAGAAATTCTGTAGTCACTGCTTCATACTTAGATTGGTTCAATGCACTGAATCATTTTAATTTTTTTAGTATTTTACGCGCTTATTTGATTTGCAAATAAATGTGTAGGCGGAGAGTTAGAAAAAAATGGAAAAACCGGATGCAAAATTATATTGCATTTTCTCTAAATTGGAGGCTTTCGCAAAAAAAAACCAAAACGGTTGCAGAAAAATGGTTTTCAATCAAGGAAAACGAATAAAAAGGAAGGTTTTGAAGTATGTTTCGGAAAAGTCGTCAATGAAAAAAAATTAAATTGCGAAGTATGTAATACAAATAGCCCGCGAAATAGAAACATTGCCTTGCAAAAGATTCAAGATAGGGCGACCGGTAGCGCAGTGTGCTGAGGCAGCAGTCTCATGTTTGACTACCGGCGTTTCGGGTTCGAATCCCGTCCACGACGACGTTCGTGGCCATGGATGTGCAGGGGGTGTATGCTGGCAACTGCATTCTCTGAAACGAATTTATGCCAACGAAACGTCAACTAGACCACATGGAACAGTTGACGCGCTATGCCCCACAAGGGGTTAGGGCAATTGAGTAGTAGTATTTTTTGATATACGAAGTCTATTTGAGAAGATTCCGTCCATTTTAAGAAAAACACATATTTGAAATCAAAACAACATTTATTTCTCGACATAGTCTCCCTGCAACTCGATACATTTGGTCCAACGTTTTAAATCGTAAAAAAAAACTGATTGTCTAAACCTGAAAAATACTGGTCTACAGCGTTTGACTTATATTTTCCCCAACTCCCAGATCTCGCCAATAGGGTGGGTGCCAAAGTAATTCAAACTTCAATTCGTTCAATTTTGACATTGCGACCATGCACGTGAGCGTTATCTCGGTGAAACAGGATTCTTTTCTTAATTGTGGCCTTCAATTTATTCACCAAAGCAGCGTAGTACTGTCCATTGATTGTTTCAGCCTTTGCAAGGTAATCGATAAGAATTATTCCACGGCGATCCCAAAAAAATGTCGCCATCATTTTTCCTGCAGAGAGAACGACCTTTGCCTCCTTCGGAGTTGGTTCCCCTACCGCATTCTACTGCATTGATTGTTGTTTGGTCTCAGGCGTATGGTGGTGTACCCAGGTTATTGTTCACCGCAAAAATTCGAATTTGAAAATTTCCGAATGGCCTCCATATTATACTTGTCCAGTAGCTCAGAATCTAGGTTTTTTATTAAGTGCAAATGTCTAAATATTTTCCAAAGACGCCGGTGGTCGAAAAAGCTGAGTCACCATCAAAAAGTAAACAGTTATATCCTTTTTGGTTTTGCATCTTTTAACCCGGGAGTTTGCGGGAGTTGGACGATATCAAGAGTGACATTTCGAAAATAGAAATCGTCGTCTACGCGATTTTTTTTCTTTCTTTTCACTTTATTCTCAAGAACATGGTATTATGCACCAGTACGTATTTATTTTAATTAATAAGCTTCATTTTTATAAAATACACAATATTTTTTTTTATTAAATAAAAAATATTGTGTATTTTATGAAAATGAACACACAAACTCCTAAAGACTGCGCTATAAAAAATTAATTCACACATTTTTGAATTAAGTGAAGTATGTTTTCAAAAAAGGACAATACATGATGTGCCGTTCCCGATGGTAAATACTTTAACGGTAGATACTAGTGTTCATTTGGTGAAAATCAAAATATGACATGGACACCTATCTTTAACCGTTACAAGATTATAACTTTTTTTTTTGTAAATTGTGTCAAAAACTTAACTTGCCGAACAAAATCTAAATTTGCCTCTCTCCCAGTCATCGAATCCGAGACTTTACCTCATTTTCTGAAACTACATAAAATTCCATATAAGATTACTTTTTTTCGGCTGCGAAAATCACCGTTACTTCCATGATACAAGTGTTCAAACTTTAAAGGAATTTCAAAATCGATTTTTCATCGGAAATTCAAATGATTATTTTACAACGGTACTTTGAACTGACAAAACTGATAAGTTGACAAAAGTTGCCCCATTGTGTAATTTTTTCAACGGCATATGCATTCTAAGGACTTAGATTTGAAAATTTGCGAATGTTACGTATTAAAGAAGAAAAAAAATTGTCTGAATAAGAAACAAATTTACTTCAACCTTGACTTAACAGATAATTCACGCTACGAATGGAAAATAAAAAACAAAAATCTTGTAGTTTTGAAATTTGGCTCAATTGATGTGGAGAGTCCTCTGAAAAAGTTTCCGCTGATAGGGGGTCTGCAAGTGTAGGATAAGTGCAGTTAGAAGTCATTTTTTTAGGTTTTTCTCGAATATTTCTTTTTTTTTTTAAATGTATACTGATTTAATAACAAGAAAAAGATCGTGTGGTTTTGAAATTTTGCAAAATTGATAAAGGCAGTCTCCTAAATATATTCTCCAAAATCTCCATTGAGAAGTGTAGGGGAAAGGGAGTCAATGGTCTTTTTTTCAGTTATCCTTGGTTGATTGTCTAAGGCGTAATATATCATTTTATGGTAAATTTTATATGCTTTAATTTTCCTTTAGAACTCTTTTATTTAAAACTCATAGTTTTCGAAATATGCTTGAGAAAAAGGAGAAAGGACCTTTGACTCCCTCACTCCTACACTTCCGGACCCCCTATCAACGGAGATTTGGGAGCGTATATTCAAAAGGCTGCTTTCATTAGTTTTGCAAAATTTCAAAACTACACGATTTTGATCTGTTATTTTATCGACGTCTACACTAAACCACCGAAATATTCGAGAAAAAAAAAAACGAAAAAAAAATCTTTAACGGCCTTTATATTACACTCCCGGACTCCATATAAACGGGATCTTTGGAATAATATTCAGAGGACTCTCCACATCAATCAATTGAGCCAAATTTCAAAACTACAAGATTTTTCTTTCCTATTTTTCATTCGTAGAGTGAACTATCTGTTAAATCAAGGTTAAAGTATTTTAAATTTATTTTTCCTTCGGACGGTGATTTTTTTTCCTTTAATACGTAACTTTCGAAAATTTTCAAATCTAGGTCCTTAAAATGTATATGCCGATCGAAAGCTAACATAATGGGGCAACTTTACACTTTTGTCAGTTCAAAGTACCGTTATAAAATAAATTTATGATAAAAAATCGATTTTGATTTTTTCTTTTTTTAAGTCTGAAAAGGTGTATTTTTGAAGTAACAGTGATTTTCGCATCCGGAAGAAAATTGTTTTTTATGATATTGTATGTAGTTCCAGAAAGTGAGGTCAAATCTCGGATTAAATGATTGGGAGAGAGGCAAATTTGGACTTTGTTCGGCAAGTTAAGTTTTTTGACACAATTTATAAAAATACTAAAATATAATTCTGTAACGGTTAAAGAGAAAGTGTCCACCCATGTCATATGTTAATTTTAGTCAAATGGACACTAAACATTTAAAGTACTTACCATCACAAATGGCACACCCTGTATAATAAGTAGAAAAAAGGCGAGGTCCCCTTTTCCCTTTACTAAATTTTTCAGCTTCAAATTATGCTCCGGGGAATAGAGTCCGAAAAGGTGACCTTATCTTGCAAAAGGTTCAGTAGTTCTAATTTTTTGATTTGTTATACAGGTCAGTCCTATAGTCAAGAATTTAAGTTTTTAACCTTGTGCAATCCCTGTGGCCATTCCCGAAAAAACAACGAATTCCAGACAATTTTTCAGTTTGTAGCACATATTTTTTTAATTGTGCGTCTCAAAGAAAAATAATGTATCAGTTATTTATAGAGTACTGAATTTTCTATAACTTTTTAGTATAAAGTTATTCTGTAAAACTACGAGTATTATCTTAAGAGGTACGCGCTTTCAAAGTTGCACATTTTTCCTTAAAATGAATTATGCGGCCTGTATGCCGGTCAGTCAATAGTCGTGCAGAAATTTGTTTCCAATTACACATGTGCGTTGGTGTACAATATATTTTTTTTTTGTCCATTGTAGCACATAAGTGATGGCTTCATCATCATGTCCTCCGTGTATTTTATATAATGGTAGTGAGAGTGAAAGGAAGAGGCATTAAAACACTGCTTGAAGCCAGAATAAAAGCAAGGACACATTCAGTCAAAACAATGTAAATGTGAAGCAGTTGAAGATGGTGATATGCTTACTGTAACATCTGTAAAAATTTTGCTGCAGAGTATGATGCTTTAGAGGTCATCGAGGAGGACGTCTCCCCATTTACCTCCGAAAACCTGGAAGAGGTGGTTCTCCTGATAATTTATTTTCCACAGTATCCTACAAGTACCCAGTATCTTAAAATCTGTTTGTACTTGCAAAATTCTCAGAATATTAAAATTCAGCCTATTCTCCCAAACCTGCATTAATTACAATGAACTAATCATTGTTGCTCTTATAATTATTTGAGTGGGTGTGACACCACGTCCCCCCTGTTTGAATTTGGTAAAACCAAATTTTGTACTTTGTTTGATAACAAACAAAAACTGCATAAATTCGCAAATATCTTCTAACAATTCTAACACCATTTCTGGCGGTTATTTGTGACGCAGAGGAGCGTATACTTCTTGCTCTATATGGCAGTGACATAACAAAAACATTCAACGCACATTCATTCAGCTATTCTCGCAGTCTGCTACAATATTTAAAGCAGCCAGCGACACAGGATGCAAGCATGTACCACATCTTCCGTACTTATCACCAAGCTCAGATATGACTGGGCCAAATTAAGAACCCTCTGGACTGGCGATGGAGAAGGGACAGTCAAGGCCTTGCTCCTATTAAAACCACCAGAGATCCATATCCCATTACCCGCCGACGTGCGATAAGTCGGGAGATGTTGTGGCTATTATTACGCCCGCACCACAGAGGGAAGATAACACAAGCATCCATCTTTCATCTTTCTATGGGTATGTGGAAAGGTGAGAAAAATTTGTGTTTCAAGACTGGATTTTGTTTTTATAAATCTAGAGGCTGTAATTTGAAGGAAACTATTTTCTAACGAAATTATAGTGAAATAATAATAAATAAGAAAAAAAGACATTAATCCTTTTTAGCGTTATATTTATATTTCAATTTGAAAATCTCTTATTTAACACAGTAGAAGATTATAAGCTTTTCCCCTTTTTTCGCGATGACTGCTCTAACAGTAACATATCCCTCGGTTTGGCATCGCATGGCAGGCATAATGAATGCCGTACTAAGATTCTGGTGACGTTGTTATTAAGACCTAGATTAGATCTTTAATCAGAAACCTTCAAATGAAAATTCGAGATCCCACATTGGGCGCTATTCATCGCACGCGTTTGGGGAGAAATGAGTCTTTGTAAATAATAGGGGTACCGGTTAATTCGTGCGGTTTTCTAACAGATGGCATAACTTCATTTTTATTCCAGTGATTCACCTTTCCAAATATGTGTTGGAAAGCTACTGTCATATAGTTTCAGAATCAGTATGTGTCATTTAGCTGAAGCATAAACAACAATACTTTTTTTTACTCTGAAAATGTTGAATTTTGTGTCGAATAAAGTGTTTTTGCGGGGAGTACTTCTTCATTACTTCAATATGAAGAAAAAGGCTGCCGAAAGTCATCGTATTTTGGTGGACGGTTGCACGGTTTAAAAGTGGCAATTTTGACTTGGAGGACGATGAACGGCCCGGACAGCCAAAAAAGTTTGAAGATCACGAATTGGAGACATTGCTCGACCAAGATCCATCCCAAACGCAAAAAGAACTTGCAAAATCACTTGGCGTCGCTCAACAAACCATTTCCGATCGTCTAAAAGCAATGGGAATGATCCGGAAGGTAGGCCATTGGGTGCCGTATGAATTGAAGCCAAGAGACGTCGAACGCCGATTTTTCACGTGTGAACAACTACTTCAACGGCACAAAAGAAAAAATTTTTTGCATCGAATTGTCACTGGCGATGAAAAGTGGGTCCATTACAATAATCCAAAACGTCGGGCAACGTATGGATACTCCGACCATGCATCATCATCGACGGCCGTTCAGAATATTCATGGCCTGAAGGTTATGCTGTGTATTTGGTGGGACCAGCTGGGTGTGATCTATTATGAGCTGTTGCGACCGAATGAAACGATCACAGGGGAAGTCTACCGACGACAATTGATGCGTTTGAGCCGAGCACTGCGCGAAAAACGGCCGGAATATGAACAAAGGCACGACAAGGTAATTTTGCAACATGACAATGCTCGGCCACATGTTGCACAGGTTGTCAAAACCTACCTTGAAACGCTCAAATGGGATGTCCTACCCCACCCGCCGTATAGTCCAGACCTTGCGCCATCCGATTACTATCTCTTCCGATCAATGCAACATGGCCTGGCTGACCAGCACTTCTCCAATTATGAAGAAGTCAAAAATTGGATCGATTCGTGGAGAAGTCGGCTGAATTTTTCAGAAAGGGTATTCGTGAATTACCAGAAAAAGCTAGCTAGCTAGCGATGGACAATACTTTGAATATTAAATTTGTAACCATTTTTTCACAATAAAGCTTCAATTTTCTGTTAGAAAACCGCACGAATTAATCAGTACCGGTTTTTGATTCTTACGTGCATACCCCGAAAATACACGGTTAAATTTACTACTGGCTCTGGATATTTTCTCCAACTATGAAAATTAATTCGTAATTAATTTTGAATTAACTTTGCCGTGAATGAAAAAAGCCCTCGAATGGAAAAAAATAAGAAAACAACGTTTGTCGATTTTCCGACGTCCGTTAAAATCTAGATGTGACATGTCGCATAATTAGGTGTCATTAGGTCAAAAATTTAGTGCTCCAGCTAAATCGCCACAATTGAGTATCATATATTGGGTGGAAGCTTGATGTCACGCTAGCACCCCCACTTTTTTAAACCGCATGTATCAACTTCCAAATAAATGTAAAACAAAAATTAAATGCCCCCAGAGGATTGGCAGGATTCCAGCTTTCATTTGTGGATCACCCCAAACTATGACGCCAATGAATTATCCCTAGCGGCATATGTCAAACTACAAATAAGCTTGTAGTAAAAACGTTAATTAAGTGCGAGTTGGGCACTCTATTTCCGAGTTGATTGCTCATGCAGAATTGCACGAAAAGATTATTTTAATATGCAGGTGCTAGCTTGACATTTCGCCAGCACCCCCATATAAAGCTTACCATTTCGGTCATTCCTGCAGGAGCACTTAATTCGAGAATGGAGCACCAAATTAGCACTTAATTAATACTTTCATTATACGCTTATTTGGAAGTTAATATATGCGGTTTAAAAAAGTGGGGTGCTACCGTAACGTCAAGCTTACACCCCCATATACAATAAGATACTTTATTGTGGCGATTCGCCTGGAGCACTAAATTTCTTAGTATAACACCTAATAACTCGTAGCACCTAATTAGCACCTAATTATGCGATATGTCACATCTCAATTTTTCGTTGCTTAACGGACGTAATTTTCTCCAAACTCACTGCGGTACTTTTAACAGAAAAAAATTTATTACCGATTTTGATTAATCGAAAGGCCGATCAGTCGATTTTTTCGTTTTCTTAATTTATTTGGTAAGGTTTTCTTGTTTTAAAAGTCTTCGAACCATGTTGTCCGATTGTAAACATATGTATCATCACAACCTAGGACCAAATAGAGACATTATTTAGTCAGCAGTGAATTTTTAAATGAAATTTATGTAAATGCGGAAACTTGAAATCTAGTTCATACCGGATAATGTCTTACTTAAGGAACAAATGAATTGAATTTGAATATTAAGTTCGTTCGTTTCACCCGGGTTCAGATCCATTCCTATACAAAACGAACAACCGATTTTGATTCACGTCTCTTATGGCATGTCAACGAGAAAGTTGAAAGCGAATTGGTTGAATGTTAATGTGTTTCTAGTCAATTCGACTATACCTAATTGTATATATGAGTCATCAATTCGCCCCAATTTTGACCGTCTATCTGTATGTGAGATGTAATTAAACTGGCTCGTTGCAGATCCGTGGTGTTCGATTCACTCTGAATCTGAGACCGGGTGAAACAAACATGGCTGTTGCCTACGTCTATTGAAGTCAGAGTTGCCGTTACGGAATGATTTAATAATGTGCATATCTACGTATTAGCAACAAGTTTATGAGTGTTTTATTTATTGAAAAAAAAATTCCATAAATTGTTTTGAGCAAAAAATTACAAGTAATTATTATCAAACATGGTAATTTTTCGCAAACAATCTCCCACCAAAGGTTGTTTTCGCAGCTTCCAGTTGTCGAAGACGAAAAAAAAAGATAAATAATCGTGTGACCGTAACACATCCCACAACTGACTTATAATAATATTTGTATCACATGCAAATATTTACGCGATAATATCACTTTTAACAGGCTTTTTTATGGGACGTTATCATCTACTTGTAAATTGTGTGTTTGCGAAACCCCCGGACACCGGTCATAAAAATATAGGAAAATAGCACTAAATTTCGAATCATGCATACGATTATGGTTGAATTCTTGGGGAATTGAATTATAATGTCAATGCGAAATTTTACAGTGTAAATATGTGCAGACTTTGTCAAAATTAGCATATTTGAATTTATTGTATGGAAATATGTTTTGATAAATGATAAAAGCGCCACTTGTTGATTTCTTTAGATAGTTTAGAATAATATCGGAAAATTTTTGAGTAACTATTGTCGTGAAAGTGGAAGTGGGAAATTTGAGTTATGGGACCAAATGTGGGTCGACACAAGTCCTACACACTGTTCCGCTAGTTTTTAACACAACTCATATGGGATGGAATGACCCTCGCGAAATGACAATGCAAACGGGGCCATTCACATTTGCTGTGCTTTATTGCGTTATTGTTGTCAGTATTCTTATCATCAGGAGGATTTGACTGTTTTTTTACGTGCAGCAACTCCTTCGATTGCCGCAGCCCTCGAAGTTGTTCCCAGTATTGCAGTGTAAGCCATCACATCATTCCCTATAATTCTTATAATTGTTCTGGCTGAAGCCAATCTAAACCACAGTAGGGTTCCTGTCCATAAAAGTTTGAGGATGACCCCGTTTAGCAAGTTCATCATCAGTGAATTTCTGCGGTATAAATTAAACATCTTAAGAGTTAGCGGGTTAAGATGATGGAGCAGCGGAGAATTTACGTCTCAAACGGGTAGCACTGTAATATTGTATTCCGGTAGAGCTGCCGGTAGTGGTCATGAAATAGGTATGGAGCTCTCTTAACCAGAGCCGCACGAAACTATCTTCTATCCTGCGATCCGGTCTCCGACAGAATCATGACCGCCAGGTTCCGAACCTAAATGAGGAACATCACAATAATAAAATGCTAGGATGCAACTGATCCCGACATATCTTGGCGAAAGACTCCTTCTACGAACAAATAAACGCCGTCCAAAAGCGGACCTCCTAAAGGTTACGTTATAATGGTTATGGGGGATTTGGATGCAAGGGTTGGCACTGATAACAATGGGCTCAAACATATGATGGACAAACACAGTCTTGGGGATCGTAACGACAACGGTGAAAGATTTGTAGAGTTCCGCAACTTTCACAGTCCATTCATCGGTGGTACTATGTTTGAGCATAAGGACCACCACAAAATCAGTTGCTCGTCTGTTGATCGGCGCAGAACACAAAATCATACCGACCACTTTACTTTGTCTTTAGTAAAAAATTCAAAAATTGTCTCCTGGACGTGCGAAATTAGAAGAGCGCCGATATTGGGATGGGAAGAGACCATTATCTTCCGATCGCTAGTGTCCGACTGCCTATTGCAGCCGTGCGCCGTCCTAGTGACGAAATATCCAGGCGTCGCAAATTCAACACCGCACGACTAAAAGATCACCTACCTTACAACAATATAACTACCATCTTGCATAAAAAGCAGCTGAGATAACTAGTCACCAAGATTGTGACATAAATGAAAACGGGGACGTCATAAAAAATGCGTACATTGAGCTCAGATACCATCCTTGCCACAAACCCGGATTACCCGCATAAGCTCTGGATGTCCGTTGCTTTATGGCAGCGGATTATTGAAAAGAAACAGCTGAAGGTTCGTTCCGCTGCTTCGTCAGACTGGAATTGAAGCAGCATCGAACATCGAACTCCTTTACCGTCAGAAAACTCAAGAAGTTCAGCGTAGTGTGCGACGCGATAAAAGAGATTATCTGAATTTTCTTCTAGCCTCAGCAGAAGAAGCGGCAAGAAGTAACTACTTAAACGCTGTATACGGTGTCATCAAGTAGATTACAGGTAGTTGTAACTCCTGTCAACATCCGGTGAAGGATAGTGATGGAAAGCTACTTATCTTGGAAGAAGATCAAATGAAACGGTGGAAAGAATATTTTGCCGCGGTATTATACCGTGCAAACTCTGGTAAAGTTCCCCTCATATAGATAATTTAGCTAATCACCAAAATGTGCTTATACCGTCCACTACCCCGACTAAAGAGGAAATAGTCACTGCAGTTATTGCACTGAAACGAGGGAAGGACGCCGTACTCCATGGTATCCCTGCCGAACTTGACCAAGCAACGCCAAGCGTAACTGCCGAGTTGCTGCACCCGCTTGTTGGTAAAGCGTGGAATATAGAGACCTTTCCCACTGAGTGGAAGGAAGGATTGATCATCAAACTCCCGAAGAAAGGTAGCCTTACAGCCTATAATAATTGGAAAGGCGTTTGTGTGCTTCCTGCCGCTGGCATAATAATTGCTAAAATCGTCCTGGAAAGACGAAACGTTTCATATGCTTTTTATCGATTACGGGAAGGCTTTCGATAGTGTGAACCGTTATTCTGTATAGGCGGCCTTGCACGAGAAAGGCATCCCTGGGAAGCTTGTGACTATTATTAAGGCAACATACTACGGCGCGAAATGTCGCGGTTTGCATAAAGGTAAGGTGTCGGGGGACTTTGATATTCGCTGTGGAGTTCGGCAGGGTTGCATCCTCTCACCGATCCTATTCCTCATAGTGATCAGCGATGTGTTGCATGCAACTCTATCCGGACTAGACAGAGGAGTGCAATGGACTTTAAAATCTTATCTCCAACATCTTGACTATGCCTACTCTCCCACAAAATCCAGGCAAAGTTAGATAGATAAAGAAGGTGGGCCGTGGGTCGTATGAGAACCACAAGTACTGCGACCATGAGATCTATTGTACTACTGCAATTTATATCGAGAAGCTAGGCTAAATCAAAAGATTCAGCCAACTCTTCTCGATAAATTGGCTGATCTGGCAAGGTTTTATAGAAGAAATATCCTCGGACAAGGGAAGTGTTACGCCGAAGCAGTCGGCACGTCTTTGAGCAAGACCTTCACACTCGCAAAGGATGTGTTTTGAGGTCTCATCATCACAGCACATCCTTTGCGAGTTGGGCTGAAGATTAATATCAACATAACCCGCCATTACGAAAAAGAAACCCAACACCTATTGCCATCACTGTTTAAGGCAGCCTGTGGGAAAAATGGGAAAACTTTATCTACCTGGGTAGCAGAGCAGTTATTTCAGCATCAAAACCAAGCTGGGCCTTTTTCGCTTCCTGGTAGTCCATGTGCTTTTGTATGGGAGCAGTACATTGAAAGTTTCCATAGGAGTTACCAGAAAGCTGCAATTTTTCGTCAACTCATGTCTTCGTCGCATTCTAAGAATTTTCTGGCCCGAAACAATATCAAACGAAGAGCTACGTCAGCGTACGGGTCAGATGTCAATCGACAAATTGATACGCAGGCGAAAATGGCAGTGGATAGGTCACGCATCACTGAAGAATGATAACTGCATTCCTTTACACGCCATAAAATAGAGTCCCATTTCCAAACAAGGCTGACCAAGAGGGAGTGCTAAAAATACATGGCGTCGACCTGTGAGAAAAGAGTGTAAAATGCTGGGTAACTCATTTGAGGAGTATTGCTCAGAACAGAGTAAGATGGCGTGCAGGAGTTGTTGACGCGCTATGCCTCACTAGGTAGTAACTTCATCCGCAGCCTCGTTTCTCTCAATGCCTCGGTGCCCCAGTACCCAACACAGAAAAATATGAGCTAAATTTAAGGAATGCAGAAGCGATCCAGCTGTTTGTACGAATATTCCATTGCCCGCATATTTGTCGTCTGGTTTGGATGTCGGCAATGTGATATACGAGTACATATATTTCATCTTTCATTTATTATTTTGTAATAAATAAATGTTTTGACTTTATTGTACGTTTGTATGTTTAAGTGCATACAGTGACTTGTCTACGAAATATGCCAGTGACCTATAAATTGCTTACTAAATCACCACAAATTAGTGTCAGGTAATTAATACAACCAAAAACCAGCTGAATTTTTAACGATCAAATATCTTCTTGTTTTCTTAAATGTTTAAAATGTCTATTTAATACAGGCTGCTCTAAGATTGACTTGAGGTTGTGTAACGGACGGTTTCGTGGGCATCCGAAGATGCCCGTGGGGATGGAGTCTAAGGTTGCATGATGACCGGTCGGGCCGTGTCATTTGGCGAAGAAAAAGGCCACTCAACGAGCTAAGCAGCGGGCTATGCTTCCTGTAGCATTGTTCGGGAGACGTGGGCGGGGTTTTCGAAGCTCGTTGCCACTGTCCTTTACGTATTAACAAAATTCATAGGCCTGGGGAAGAGAACACAAACATGGGAGGCAAAAATGGGGAATGATAAAAAAAAATAGGGCGATAAGGTTGGAATGGTTGGCGGACGGCGCAGATTCCCTCGCGATTGCATCGGGGTACAGGCGTAATGGGACCCTCGGCATCTGGTTTCGTACCACCGACAGATCACTACTTATCACTATGATGCTGCCATAGATCTGCCAATGGAAGCAGCACTACCAGACTATAATATGGTCCATTACAGGTGGTTCATTACAGTTGTTAAATGAGAGTAACATTTGTCTATTCATTAAACGAAACTGAGGGGATAACGCATTGATGCATGCCTAGCGTTGATATCAACTCAGAGGACATTACTTACCCGCGTAAAAATTTATTTATTTTTCTTACAGTTACAGTTACATTTAATCTTTGCCTTGTGGAAACAACTGAGCACTTGAAACACTTGCTAATTAGTCGATTTAGTCAATTATCGTTACTTTGCTAAAAGCTATTATTAACTGTTCATATTTCTATTTCATGATATTTTGATTTTGTTTAGTATATTATTAGCTTTTTATTTTTTTTATTATTTATTCATTCATTACGCCGCGCCAGTCGCAAAATGTCAATGAACAATGAACGAGTTTTCTTTTTTATTTCGATTTGAGATACTGCTTGTATTAATGCTGCATTAATAAATCGTTAGAATGCCATCATTTTAATAATGTCAAAACTATTAGCATATTCTGATCATAAGTTTCCAGTGGGCGAGTTGGATAATTTGCTAATGGTTGTCATTTTAAAAGACAGAGCATGCAAAACATAACAAATATGTCTTTTGGTGCATAACACAGAAAATTCATACAAAAATATTTATAATACAATAAATTACAAAAAAAAAGAAAAGAAACTGTTGGTTATACATGCAAATGAATGAATCAATAAGCAAGACTTGGCGTGCAACGTGGGGCCAAATTGTTATGAATTTTGTATCAGCAGTGAAAAATGTATTAAATAAAAGAAACCCAGGAAAATGTATTTGTAAAGCTGATTTTTGCACTCAACACGACATATTCGTTCATTGCAAAGATTATGATGCTAATTCGCGCATAAATTATTTATTTGTTTTAAGTGGCCTTAGTCCGAAAATCCGACTCCAATTGTATCCACCGAAAAACAGACTTGTGGAATTGATGCACTTTATAATTACGAGTATATTAGACCTTCATCAAGGCTAGGGCAAGGTGACTGTCTCCCCAATCCTCCTCCTCACCCCTAAAAGAAAATTTGCAATTCCATTTTTTAATAAAATTGGAATTGAACTGTAGATACGAGTACATTTGCTGATTTCCTTTTAGGTTTGAGAAGGGGGTTGAGGGTGGTTTTCCGAAATCCGATGTGGACAGTCACCTTCCACTTACTTCGAAAGTCTAATATGTGCAATTACATCGAGATCGGAATAAAACTGCACAATACATATACAATATTTGCAGATTTCTTTTTAGGGGTGACAAAGGGGATGAAGGTGCTTTTTTGAAATCATACGTATATCCCGTAGTCTTGGAGCTCCAATATAAATTATCTTATCGAAATCGGAATCAAACTTTTGATTAATTTACAAAGCTCCTTAAAGGGGTGAAATAGATGATGGGGTGGTTTTCCGAAATCTATGTAGACAACAACTTTCCCCTAGACTTTAAGGTCTTATATGCAACATTTCATCAAGATCGGAATAAAATTGTAGATAAATTCGCAGATTTGCTTTTAGGGGTGGGAAAGGGGATGAAAGTGCTTCTTTTTTTTAATCTTATATGAACATTAACCTTCCCTGTTCTTGGAGCTCCAATATACAAAAAGGAATAAGGAGATAGGAATAAAACCGTATATCAAGATGCAAATTTCTTTTAAGGTGGTCTGGAAACGGGGATGGGAGTGGATTTTCAAAATGCCCTACATACATTAACTTTCCCCTTGTTGTGGAGGTTCAAAAATTCAAATTTAATGAAAATCGAAATAAATCTAGAAAAATAGATAAAATAGATTCGAAAGCAATTTTTCTTTCAAAAACCATGAATCGTACAAAATGCACGCGAGCATATGAAAAATTGAAACTGTGTCGTCATGAGCTTTCTCACTCGTTCGGTGACTGAATAACGAACCTGCGCATTGCATAACCTTCTATTCTTGAATCATGTGAATGACCCATGCTCGTAATCATCTTTCCGGTACTCAAGTTAAGCATTTCGAACCAATAATAATCACGATTTCAGTATAATTCAACCAATAACCACATTGATCCAAAATCTCTGTAAATCGTCGTCGTTCAATCTATGTATATATGCATAGTTTCTTTCACAATCGCTGTGACAATACTCTTTCAATCAATCAACATGCCAAGCTATCGTTTTGATTGAATCTCAATTGGTTTAACCCAACAATTTGTTGGAGTACGGGTATACTGCTTGTTCCGGATTGCTATTTGCTTGGATAGGTGGCTATTCGGAACAACGATGATTAATTTAAAAAAAAAAGCGCTGGTATTTCAATTAAATTGTTTAAAATGATTCGCCCAATATAGCGCTGCGCCGGCGGCTATTTTTAATCGATGAAAAGCGTGAGCTGTTTGCGGATAATGAACTGAGATCGAAATTATAATAAAGAAAAACACACAAATAAATAAAAATAGATTAAGAATTTACTTATAGCTACGATAGTATTAAAGGGGAATAACGGAAACAATTAACTACAATATAATTATTAAAATTACGGGAAATATTCATACATGGCATAATTACAGTAATTTCAATGTTGAGTATTTGAGCGGATTTTTTTTCTTAGTACTATTTCTTACGGGAAATGTTAGTAATTTATTTTACAGATTTGCATTAAAGATACAATGCCATTCAGATTCATTCGAACATTTGCTTTTCTTCCAGGGAAATGATGAATCCGATCAAGAAATTATCTGTAAAATAATTCAGGCGATTATTCATTCTTGGCATCCTCAATCAGAATGTTCGAAAGCAGGTATCATGTCCATAACGTCTACAAAACCATATACCAGAAGGATAGGCCTGTCAGTAAAACCGGTCCACCGGTTTAAAACCGGTCTTTTGTTAGTACCGGTCCCGAGATTCCCAAGTACCGGTTTGAAAAAACCGAATCATTAAAAAAAACCGGCTTGTGGTCATAAAAACCCATGAGTCGATAAAAAACCGACTCATTAAAAAACCAATTCACCAAAAAACCGACCGAGTACTCGAAACCCGACTTGTTAAACACAGTCCGGCTCATGGTTAAAAAAAAAACCGGGTTAAAAACCGACTCATTAAAAGCCGATTCACCAAAACTAGCTGATGATGGGTCCACGAAGTGAATGGACCACAGATTCGATATCGAACTGAATGTATAGAGTCTACAGGCAACCACAATAGTCTGGTTGGAAATCGGTTCTGAAGGGTTGATGACGTGTTGGGAGCTTATGATTTCAAATTGTATCTCTCTCTCTCAATTGCCGTAACCCCTTGTGGGACATAGCGCGTCAACTGTTCCATGTAGCCCAGTTGACGATTCTCGGCATAAACTGGTATCGGAGAATGCAGTTGCCAGCATGCACCTCCTGCACATCCATGGCCACGAGCGCCGTCGTGGACGGGATTCGAACCCGAAACGCCGGTAGTCAAACATAAGACTGATGCCTCCACACACTGCGCTATCGGTCGCCCCGTCAAATTGTATAAATATATGATATTTATACAATACGAGAGGGTACCTAACAGTAATTTGATATTGAAAAACTGTAAGGGTGCCAGCATTGCCTTCCCTCGCTGGGTACTGTCCGCTTGATGATTATCGCATATGGCAAACGTGTTAAAATAACGGCGCCTACAGGGTGATTTATTTACAAAACTCTTTTCAACATTTCTCGTTGACTGATTTGAAAAAGCAGCAGGTGAAAACTACTTCAAAGCTTTAGGAAGTTTATAAAGAAAATACTTAGAGTCACAAAGATTTTTGAGTGTTTTGTTTAAATAATTTAAATAAATAAATACTTAGAGTCAGTCAGTTATTGAGGGGAACGAGGCTGCGGATGAAGTTGCTAGACATGGATCACCCAGTCGTTTTCATGGACCTGAGCCTTACTGTGGCTTTGGGCTAGCCTCGGCCAAGCTGCGGATCACAGATTGGTTTGCACTATTGCATCATCAGCACTGGAATAACCTTCCAGGGCTACGTCAATCAAAGGAGCTTATATTGCCCTTCATTCACAAGGGTACTACGCCAATGTATAGAACCCACCTAAGACTCCCAGTGGGGTACTTATCTGGCCATCACCTGGTCAGATATCACCTGAACAAGCTGAGTCTGCCCAGCGAGACTGAATGCCGTCTCTGTCGGGAGGACGTGGAAACGACCATCTTGTGCGAATTTCCCGCCATTGCGCGTTTAGTATATCAGTCCAGGGGCAGGCTACTATCAGCACTGCAGACGTCAGATTGATTCCTGCTAAAGACCTACTGCCCTTTATTAGAAAGGTGGACGGTCTTTTGGATTAATGATCTACGGCGCAATAGATCTTTTATGGTCGCAGTGCCTTCCTGCTGAGACTGTAGCTCGACTATTTTATCTTATCTTATCTAGAGTCAGTCAAAGTCGTTCAGAACATCCATCATATTTTGTTTTTTGACAGCAGTTATACATGCTGCATTTGTCCCTGAATCACTGAATCGCCCACTGGTAACGGCAGTGTATCAAATCGCTGACGGCCAATGTCTTAGCGATAAGACAGTTTGGAAAAAGGCAGATAGCTGTAGCCTGAATGGCTGACCAACACCTAAGCGTCTAAGGTTAAGTAGGATGGAATGACTTGCGTAGTTGGACCTGCAACATAGTTGTGTGAACTCCAGCACGTTTATTAAACACTTTTGGCTAATCCTTCGTAAGTCTGTTCTTATCCCCATGAAGTGTGAGTACGCTGGGGGAGGGTGCTTCCAATCGATGTAATCTAGCTCCGATTGAGGATGAGATGCCCTTGTTACACTTTCAGATACGCTTTTTTTCGCTTCAGGATTCGAAAGTGAATTCGCGCGTATAATATTCATAATAACAATATCTGGAGTTTGCTGCAAAAAGGGTTTTCCTTCAATTTTTTTGTTTTTTTTTGCTAAAAAAGGCTGGATAATCGAAATTGGAAATTATGCAAAAATGGCAATTCGTTCACTTATCCTGTATTTTGATAGCATTTTGACTCAAAAATGCAGACTTTTTTTCCAAAGTTTTTTGCGATTTGCCTAAAAAATTTACAAACAATTGGAGCTACCTCCTTTTTACAGTAAACATCTGGATATCTCCACACCCATTCACAATAGCAGGCAAATACCTACCACTGTGGAGAAGACAGAATCCATATGTTGTTTTTATTCTCTTTTCGATGCATAATTTATATTTAATTACGAGTACATAATTTCATGAAGATCGGAATAAAACTGTAGGTAAATTCGCAGATGTCCTTTTAGGGGTGGGAAGGGGGATGAGAGTGGTTTTTTGAAGTCTGATGTAAACGTTAGCTTTCTTCTAATTTCGGAGGTCCTGCTTACAAAATTTCATGAAAATCGGATTAAAACTGTAGATTTGTCAGCGAATTCTCTTTCAAAAAGTATTGTGATTTTATACCAAATTTATTGAAAGCTTTCAAAAAGTGAAACTGTGAAGTCATGCGCAGAGAGAACGAAAAAGTTACACACTTCTTTGCGTAACCAACGAACATGGAGACATAGAAGGGGCACTCAGTACATTAATTTTTGTAAGGCGGGATGCAAATAGTCAGTCACACACATGTTTACCCATTTTTGACAGAAACCTAAAAGGGTAAATTGCATTGGCGTGGTTTTCACCGCTCGTTGCTGCTGTCTTTACATGCCAAAGAAAACCATAGACCAACAGGCCATATATACAATAACACAAGAAAATGAAACCGGAATATAGAGGGCTACGCCCGCAATCCGAGGGTTTTGTAGCAAGCGCTTATTTTGGTATATAAATATCGGCTCGTTGCTCTTCTTGATACAACTCAGATGGACAAAAAAAACATAATTAAACTGTCTTACCCACTTACATTTTACATGCCAATTCATATTACGTGATTGTAACGAAACTTAGAACATATTATTGGCTAAGGTGTTGGTTATCATTGGCCATCAGTACTTTTGACCTCGAACGTGTTTAAGGCATGCAGAGGTGTGCTAACTGTAACTACAGAAATAAACTATTACTTACCTATTCTGAGAAGATATACAGATTCCATTATTTTCCATTTTATATGCTATTCGGAACCCACCTTCCTGTAAGTGTTCATAATTCTAACAGTCTCGAGATGCCAGGGGGGGGCGGGGGCAAATTACGAACTAATATTTTTTCCTCCCCCACTATTCCCCTTTCTACAAATTTCAAGAAAATGCGAAAAAATGGAATGTACTCAACATTACCTTTCTCACGACACCTCACTTGCCTCTACCAGTCGATAAAAAAAAAATTTCGAGCTTAATTTCGCCTCTATGTGGACCCCTCCCCCCTTCCACTCGGTAAAGTTTGCCAATTACGACGTAGCGCCCCCAACTAATCTTCACCCTTTCAAAAATGATTAATTAAATAACTGCAATTCGCACTACGAAAAACAACATGAAAGTAGTACTCACACCTACATATGAGGCCGGTAGGTGTAATTTTTGTGTGGATAGTGTCAAAATGTCAAATTTTAAATGAGTGTACTATTATTAAATATTATGTGATTGTAATGAAACTTAAAGATATTATTGCCGATGATGTTGGTTATCATTGGCCATCAATATTTTTAACCTCGGCAGTGCTTAAGGCGTGTAGGGGTATGCTAACTGCAACTATAGAAATGTACTATTATTAACCTTTTTTGTTGAGATATCAAAATTCTACGATTTTCGGTTTTCTACACTAGTAAAATGCCGCCTTTCTGCAAATTTTCATATTTCTAAGTATAACGGTATCGAAATGCGAGGGGGGGGGGGACAAACTCGGAACACATATTTTCCCCTCTATCTCTTTTCCCCTTTTTTCAAATTTGATGAAAATACCGGAAATGAAATGTACTCGGTGTTACCTTTCTCATGATACCCCACTTGCCTATACCAGATGAAAAAAAAATGTTGACCTTCATTTCCCCTCTATGGGGACATCCCCTTAAAGTAAGCCTATTACAACGAATCGCTTTCTCCGGCGAATTATAATAATTCTACATACTCCCACAAAATTTCATGTATGTAGCTTCAGCCGTTCGTGAGATATTTCATGGACAGACGGACAGACGGACAGTCATTTGACCGATTTCATAAGGGTTTTGTTTTTAATACAAAACCCTAAAAAGGGACGATAAGAGGAAAAATGGATAATTGCCGGTTTAAGTGTCCCGACACGCCCCTATGACTATGGCAAACTACAACTACTGACCGTCACTTGATAACATCCGCGCCGTGGTACAAGTCGAGGTGCAGCCCAAAAATTCTAATACTTTTTAAAGACTTTATTCATTCCAGTCTTCCTATCCTACAAAACTCTACAATAATCCTTGCATTTCGCGCATAAATTACATGTGAGCGTCATCCTTTGTCCCGCCCGGGTTCGGCCTGGCCCGCCTAGTCTCTTGGGAGGGTTTGTTGGGTTTCGGCTTCTTAAAGTCGTCTCGTTTCACACGCAGCACCGATGGTACAAATCGGGTAACGTCCGCGCTCAGATTTCTGTAAAACAAAAGGACGTGAATGTGAATAAGCTACGTCCGTTGGTAAAACGTGCAGTCTGTCTAATGAAAACTAAACCTCACCATAACAAGATACTTCTTCTTCTTCTTTGTCAGCGACGTCTACCGTCGTACTCATCCTCTCCGAGAGAGTGCTCCTTCTATGTCTCCATGTTCGTTGGCGTAACCTTCTATTCTTGAACCATGGGTGATTCATGCTTCACCCTGGAACCAGAAAATAATATTGCCGCGAGGTATTTTGTTAAATGTGCAGGGTGACTGGTTTCGATTCGATGAAAAAATTAATCAGATCCATTCTCGGAAACTGCTTTGTACAAATACCCTAAGCCCACGAATTTTGTTGAGTAATAACGTATTCCTAAAACAAAAACGAATAATTCAAAATTCAAGATTCGGTAAGGTTGTCAAATATGCAAAGCAATAAAGGTGGCATCTATTCAGTGCTGTTTTATCTGTGTTAATTTTTTGGGACGACTGGTGGCTCAGTGCGTCGAGGCGTCAGTTTCAGTGGACAGTGGACGGGACTTGAACTTGAAATCCCGTCCACGGCGTTTGTGGCCATGGATGTTTGTGTTATCGTCCCCCTGTGATGCGGGGCGTAATAGTAAATCACCACAACTCCCGACTTGTCCTAGGTAGGCAGCTAAATGGGAATAGGAGGTGCATGCTGTCAACGTGCATCGGCAGAAAATGGTCTATGCCAAAGAAACGTCAGCTAAGCCATATAGAATAGTTGACGCGCTATGTCTCACTAGGAGTTAGGGTTAACTAGTATGTATGAATATTCATCTGAATAGACAGACAGCTTTTTCCTGCGTCGCAATCAACTTTGCTAAAATCATCAATAATTATTATTGATTATTTCCATCGACCATTTCGATGGCGATCTAACACTGAAATGCTAATTTAAGTACCGCATAACTTTAACTTTCCTTTTATTATTTATTAACTTATATTGCATTTTTTGCAATATTTTTGCATATTGGAGCGGCTACGTACTCCCGCGACACAAGTTTCAACAAGCGAAATAAGCGGCCACGAGCGAAAGGAATCGGTCATTGCCGGCATCTTCACGCCTCAGTTTGCTTAAGTATATCTCTTCCATTGCACACAAAATCAATCTTTCGCATACATTCCATAAAGTAACGCGCAGCTACGAGCGGCAAATCCAATTTTTTTTTAGATCTGACGCTCGAGTCGCGTAGCGCACATAGACGCTCGTAGCCACTTCGCTCAAATACGCTTGTAGTGGATGAATGTTCATGAAAATCCCCATTTTTGGATCTAGCGCATTGCCGCTTGTTGACGCGTGTGCCGCGGAAGTTCATTGCCGCCCAAATATGCTTCCAGTTTACGACTACGACTCATGAGCTGGTCCATCAATTTTGTTTCTGCTAGTAATATTTATAATAGAAATTCTCAAATTTTCCGATCAAATATAATTAGGTGCCCAACGTGGGGTTCCCCTAGGGTATAGTAACTGCGAAATTAAAAAAAGTGATATAAATATAAACCGGCACCCAATGTGGGATTCCCGCTCAGAATGTCAACGGAAAAATTGCAAAGAAGAAATAAATGAAGCGGTCAAACACAAGAGCGGTAAATTGAAGTTTGCGCCCAATGTGGCGTCGACATTGGTATCCGGTGAATGAAAAGTTGAAGTATTTTGAAAAATAAAACTGGTTAGAGGTTATTACTATTCGTTACGTGTTGAAACGTACAAATTATCAACTCACTCGAAACCTATGCAAATAACCGATTTTCCAGCAATTCAAAAAACAATCATTTCCACACGCTATCAGTTTATGTTGTTTTTGTAGTCTCTACGCTATTAGCATGTAATTTTTACAGCGATATTTGCCCATTACACTCGTCGTCCGACTGAATGTCTGATCTGACAGCAGTGTGTAGTTAGTTATTTGGTTGCATCACGACCTTATGCCACTGAAATCAAACGTAGCGTAGTGGCAAATCATGAATTTATTTTTATTCATTATCCTATCCGCGTGCTATTCACGTGATTCCAATAATCCAATCGGCTTTAGTTACGAGTATCTTTATGAGTATACTCGTCGTTAATACAATTATAGGCTCATTTATTTACGTTCAAAGTACGGTATACTGTGTAAACTCAATATGAGATTAATTCAAGTAAGTAACTCTGAATAAATTATGATCAAAACTATAGGAAAATGCGGCAGTCTCGCTAATATTTATTATAATGAGTCTAGATCTAGACAGTTTGCTGACAACACGCACCGCTCTGGCTAGAATGAACAGCACGATCTTTCATCTAGTATCAACGCGGAAGATGGATTTGGCAGTTCTGGTTCCGCAGTTTTACCTTGGTGCCCCTTGGGTTGATATTTGAATGCTCTTCACTAAACACGTAAAGTAAGTTATGATAAGTTGATGAATGTTTTATGCGCGAATTACATTGCCGGCAGAAGCAATTGCAGTGGCAGCGGCACTTACCTGTCGAGTTATGTTCTTAATTGCCTGGACCCTTCTAGGGACGTGGGCGCGTCAAAATCTCTTTCATTTCTATGCCTTGTTGAGGTTTCGATAGCATATCTGCTTTTTGGACGTGCAGTTGCTAGCATGCACCTTCTATCCGCACCGTCATCATATTGACAAGCTCGGAGCGTGTTGGGAGTTCTATTGGTACCCACAGGCAGTTTTTCTGCGCACTTAGTATCAAACCTCCATTCTCTAGATCATAGAGCGGTGACCGAACGAACACGGCCACCGAGCGCGTCACCTGTCAAGTTAGAATGCACGTATTCCTCTTGAGCGAATTACATTGAAACGGCAACTCTGAAATGCTGCTTGAGTGGTGGCATGCGGGGAAAATTTTTGAAACCTCAAAAAGAAAAAAAAACGAGATTTTGTACATTAAAATGTCGATCGAAAGATTCATTTTGTTGTTAAAAATAATAAAATATTTGCCAAATTCACAAAAACAATTTTTTCGTTGTCGTTTTTTTTCTTGTGCAAAATAATGACAAAAATCGGAATTTCCGTATTGGCGGGATGATATGGCATTTCGTGCTGCCATAGTTGCTGCCTTCAATGTGGCTCGCAAAGCAGATTGCACAAGACGCAGCCGATATGGCCTCTGATGCCTCTGCAGCTTTGATTACTTCTGCCGTCAATGTAATATCCCCATTATTATGAAGTTGAAAATGTTCTATCTAGATTAAGAACCATAGTATACGATATTTAGAATTTCTTGAGTTTATAATAAGATTTTTGTGCTTCTAACTACCTTGAATTGGTTCTTTGGCATTTCGGTGTAGCCAAGTCCGTCTTTTTGTATATTTAACTTGTATTTTTGGTTGAGCTCATAAAATGTACGCATGTGCAATACACATATGAGCCCGATGACACTTATCTACATGGCGCAGATTTCTCAAATCTTCCGCATATTTCATTGAGTCGATCGATTATTTTTGTTTTAAAGGAAAACACGCCTGCCCGCGCCGGGCCTTATTAAAATAAAGCTAATTTAGATGAAGCTTACAGGATGGCCAGTTTAAGCCTGGTCGTAGCAGTTTGGATGATGAAGGTGGTTTGTTGGGACCAAACACTTCTCCCACCAATGGTTTAAGATGACCCCCAAATCAAAGTTATAAAATTAGCTGAGGCCTCAAGCATATCATATCAAGGAATTTAGAAAATATTCACAGGATTTGTGGGCTTATAACCCTAGTGAAGAGCATGTTCAACGATAGTAGGTAGGTAGATTAACGGGTTGTCATAATAACCACGGCACACATCGATCACGTTTGGGTCCGTTGTGATACTACACGGGATATGCTACCTCGATCATCTTATGCCTGGAACCAGCATGAGTACACGATAAAACGTTGAAGCTGGTCAACATCAAAGCTTTCCAAGTACCCCAATTCGACAAAGAAGTATGCTCCAAGAGTTGAACTACTCATACCTGCCAAGCCCGGATATCCACAGAGAAGAAGGAATGTACTCTTCTCCTCCTCCTCCTCGTTCCGACAACTTCTGCATAAGTCGTTATACGGAAGCCGAAGCCTTTTGGCGTGCTCCCTGATTTGATAATTCCAAGTGACGCTGCCGGCAACATCAGCAGCAACCTAGTAGAGCGGCGAATATCCAGCCTTGACCACATTAACTTTGGTCTGTTGCACGTACTGACATTTAACCATCTATAGGTAGAATTGACCTTGCATGTGTCCATTGGCTTATCAATATTGTGTCGATTCCCGCATAGGTACAATTTCCGTTGTCCCCCGTCGAGCTAGCTCATCAACTCTGCAATTTCCGACAAAACCCCTATGGCCCGGAACACAGGACAATGTGAAAAAAAAAATGCCGATTTCCAAGAGAGAGGTGCGACAATCCAGCACCGCTGTTGAATTATACTCAATTGCCCGCCTCAACATTTTCCTAACTGGCCCAGTTGATGTTTCGTTGGCATAAACTGGTTTTGAAGAATCCAGTTGCCAGCATGCACCTCCTGCTCCCCCATTTAGGGGGACGTTACTGTCAGTGGCGTGGCGTCCATGGAAGCAAGGGAAGCATTACTGTGGCTTATTACTACACCCCGCACCACAGGGGGAGGTCAACACAAACATCCGTGACCACGAAAGTCGTCGTGGACGGGATTCAAAACCGAAATGCCGGTAGTCAGACATGAGACTGATGCCTCTACGCACTGAGCCGCACCAGCCGCCTGGCGTTCTAGTCGCAGCTTGGTTTGGCTATCCGTAAAAGTAATAATGTCCTTCGGGTTATGACATGACGTCCCAATCAGGTCAAAACTTCTCAAATTTCCGCGAGTTCCGCCTGGAGAATGTTGCAGTAGTCAGGAAGTTGAACCGACAGGTTTAGATGAAGCCCGTAGATATGAATACCAGCTTCTACGTCAGAATCAGTCTTGGAACCATCTGTGTAGAAGCATATTGAGTCAGAGGTTAAAAGAAAATCTTCGTTCCCTTGCACCCGGGGTGGTATCTGACTTGTGAAATTTTTATCAAATCGTCGTTGCATAGATATCACGATTGTTTAGAACTGTCGAGTGTCCAGTGCTTAATGTCGTACACTGACCTGTCTCGCGAAGTCGGACCGCGCCGTACATGCAGCTAACTGTTCGTCAAGAGTGCCTAAGTCTGAACATTCACGGATAGTTCAAATCCAAATTTTCTCTAGTCGAAGCCAAAATTTCCCTGCCAAACCCATAGTGCTACCGGGGAAATTTTGGCTTCGACAAAATTTTGCACTTGGACGTCCGTGAATGTCTAGCATAAGGGTAGCAGGTTAAGTCTAATATCTAAAGCATCGGTCGGAGTAATTCTGAGGACCCAGCTAATTGCCACTTTCCCCACAAAATTGCGGTTAGTCCCTGTGCCAAGTGCATTCCAAATAGGCCTCTACGCACTGAGCCGCACGTGCCCATCCTCATTTTCTTGAACTCAGTAGTAGTCGTACTGTTAAATTCTATGATCCATTTGTGTCCAGAACAACACGAATGTGGGACAACCTACCATCTTTTGTTTTCCCCTGCAGTTATGATCTGCAAAAATTTAAACGAAACGTACATCGGTACCTCATTCAAACTCAACCCATCTCAGCCCCACTACCCTAATTTCCTTCCCGCCAAAGCTGTGCTCTCACATCAAAGGGTATCCCCTAAGCCTTAGCATAAACATAAAAAAAAACAGACGACCACGCTGTGCATGAGTAGGGGGCGACTAACCGCCACATAGAGCCAGTGCAGTACTTTCGGTCGCAGGCCACATTGCTTTTTCTGATAGCTTTCCTGCAGGAATACAGTGCAACCATTGCTTTGTTTACACGTTCTTGAACATTGGACTTTCAACTAAGCGTCCTGACCAGTATGACACCACGGAACTATGCCTTTTCCGTGCAAGTCAGTATCACCCCCTCCATCATAGGAGGCTCTTCAGTTGATATCCTATACATTCTTGTAAACAGGACAAGTTTAGTTTTATTTGGATTCACCCTATCATACAGTAAAATCCCGATTAACAGAACAAAGAGGGCAGCGTCATTTCGGATAACGAAATTTTTCAGAAGTACTCTCTGGGGGCCGAGGAGGAACATACTAAGATGCCGATACAGTAACACCCCGTTTAACCGAACCAAAGAGGGCGGCGTCATTTCGGATAACTAAATTTGGCACGAGTATATTTGGAAAGGCGGGGATGAAGGTATGATAGTTAACGACTGCATGTTTTAACATGCGGTAAAATCCAATTTAGCCGTACTAAAGAGGCTGACGTCATTTCGGTTCACGAAATTTACGGATAATTCGTGAAATCAGATAATCCGTGAAATGACAGCGAAAAAAATTCCAAAACGATCAAAATTAGGCCGTGTTTATCCACATTGCGGCAACCGCCGCGGTTTGCAAATTTATATTGAACTGTAAATAGCAGGTGCTCCCGCATCTTCTAAACTCGGCCTTAGTGTCAAAAAGTGACCGTTGCTAACTAGTATCTTTATAAATATACGTACGTAACTAATTCGGAAGTCACCGCACCGTCTGCGGGCGTTCTAAATCTGAATTTGCTGACATTAGAGCCCGCGCACACGACAAACTTTCTAGTTCGCAGAAAAACTAATAGTCAGAAAAATAGAGCACGCGGTGAGTTCGCGCACACAGCGATAACTAAATAGTTGAGTCTGCTGTGTGGGTTTTTCAGCGAACTAAAAAGTTTGCCGTGTGCGCGGGAGAGAAAAATTTCGGGGTGGATCGCTATTATACTCGAACTTTAGACTATTCTAACATTTGCCCATTTGGAGCAATTAAATGCGATTTTATCACAATCTTAAAACAGTCTCGTCAAAAGCCTTTTTTTGAATTATTCTCCTATAATAATTTTCAAGACTAACTACATATTCTCCGGAGATGTAAATTGAGAAAAGTTCATTCCACCTGTTGGCCTTTACATATCGAGGAACTTAACCGCTCGTATATTCAATTCACATTCGAGTATGGTAGTGGCGCCGCGCGCCGTCCGTCGCCGGACAAAATGATTGATTGTTGAAAATCTTATCTTTCTTTACAAATATCACCGTTCCGTATTAATACGAATATGTACAAAACATCTGAGGACAAGTTACATGCACTGTTGAAGGTCCCAAAGTCTTATTATATTTTCTTAATTGCAAGTAAAATGCATTGTGCTACAGTGGCGTTGGACAGTAGTTAATGATAAATCATTGTCACACTGTAGTTTATTTTTAATATAAAAATTTCGAAACTATTTAAATTTTATCATGACTATGTTTTGTTGAAGGGGGAATGTAAAAAATTAGCGTGACCGTCACTGTCACCAAAAAGCTAAACTTGTCATAAAATGCAATTAACATTTTTATTATTATTTAGGGTTGGGAGGGTTTTTAGTATTATTTAGAGTTGGGAGGATAGAGGGCTAAGCTGACGTTTCGTTAACCTAAACCAGTTTTGGACGATGCACGTTGCTAACATGCACCTCCTGCTCCCACTTAGCCACCTACTTGCGACATGTCGGGAGATATTGTTGTTTAATATACTCGTATGACGCCTCGCACCATAAAGGGAAGACAACACAAACATCCATGGCCACCAACGCCGTGGACGAGACTTGAACCCATAACAACCGTAGTCAGACATCAGACTGACGTCTCTACGCATTGAGGTAGCGGTCGCCCCTACCGATACTGTTTGCCTCAAACCCTTGTTGGGCATAGCGGGTCAATTACATACTCCTAGTTGATATTTTAATAACATTATAATAGGTAGCCCAGATGGCGCAACGGTAAGCACGTTTTCCTTTTATGCACTGGGACCGGTTCAATTCCTACTGAATGCAGTAGTCCTCGATAAAAAAAAGAGATTATGTCTCTACTATGAGCCCTCTCAGCTGATAAACGAGTACCCATTTGGGGTAAATAAACTGGTTGAGCTGATCACACACCTCTGCACAAAAAATATCGTCACGATTTAGTAAATGAGAGGATGCTAACTCATCTCGAGGCCTTGGTCCAATTTGGAATGTCGCGCCAGTTATTTATTTCGAAACTGGTTTCGGATAGTGTATGTTGGTGGCATACTCGTACATATCCTATCCAATTATTTGCCTTATACGACAAGGCAGGAAAGGCTTTGGCTTATTCTTACACACCACAGGAGAGGGATGTGGTAAGCAGGATTGAATAGTGGTGAGGTACGGTATAGAAGTTAAGGAGAGAGCAATTCCCCTTCTCCGCTCTCTTCTGTTCTTTCCCCTTAAAATTAAATGCTCTTCTAATTAGACTCGGGACTGGACAAGAAACAATATTAGGGGGATTAATGACATGGACTCTTAACCAAACCTTGGAGAAGCTGATCAACACCTTTGAAAGGAGGGTCTTCCGGAAAATCATTGGAATTGTTCGTGATGGCGATCAGTGGCGAAGAAGGTACAACAGCGAGTTGTACGAAATGTACGACGGATCAGAGGTCTTCAAATTCGAATAGAATACGAAGGCTACATTGGGCTGGACACGTTACGGCCGGGGCCGGTCAAAGGCTAAGACGATGAAGGCACTGGGGAGCCAAAATTTCTTTGTCTGTGCCTTACGTTAGATTTTGACCGGCCCTGCGACACGTGGTACAAATGGGTGAACAACGGATACCCAAAAAGGCGTTTATGCGAGTAGGCGAAGTTATGGAAGACCATCAGGTAGATGGTGGACTCTGCTCACAACGACAGCAACACGTTGCCTGCATTTAGGAACTGGAGGACATGGCGACGGAACCAAGACGACTGGAGGCAACGACCGGTGGAAGCCACATCCCACGGAGGACATACAGGCTGAAACTCGTATGTAAGTAAGTAATTTGCCGGGCAAATATGCAAAAAAAGAAAAAAGAAGTATGCAAAAAATTAAAATCAGCTATTACACTGCTTGCCCTATTAGCTTAGAGGCGGAGTTATATGATTTCAATCCTCAACCTACTAACGTGCAACCAAATATCCCATTAGTGGGATTTGCCATTTTCGAAACGATTGTCACGTCTTATCAGCAACCTTCGCATCGTACCTCGCATAATTTGAGAGGCGTGACCGGAAACAACGGGGCAGATGTTGTTTCGGCCTATATAAAGTTGGTCACATACGACCATAATAAGGCTTACGGCATACTAAGAACCATATAAGTTCTAAGACATTGCTGGCTATCACCCGAACAACTACTTGCACTTTATTACCATATATACCATGTTCGGTTAGGCTGACTGGCAGTCTAAACGTCTCCTCATAGACCGCTTGCGTCCATACCCATACCACGTGATTCCGATACTCATTACAAAAGATTTTTGTTAGGCTCGAAGGATCCTAACTCATTAGCGAAGTTCCAAAGACTTCTCAAGCTAAGACCAGAAACTTTTTCTAGGTTTTTGAAAAAGTAGGCCCCTAGGTATTTTAATCCTCTCCCAGCGAGCGCTGAACATTCACACTCAAAGTGCCTTAGAGTTTCCTCCGTATGTGGTAGTTTGTAATTCCTGCATCCAGTACCAGTGATCAGTTTTAACCTGTATGCGTGTTTCCCTAGCATGCCCCGTTAGTACGCCCACTAGTAATGCGTACTATCGTCTGGGTAGTTCCAGAGGCTTTTGGTCTTCTTCCTGTCATAGGAGTTACAGAATATTTTCGTTATTCTTGAGTCGTTGGTGTTGCATGTCTGTATTGTTATCGGCAGCTCCTCAACTGTTCCTCAGTCGAGGCTAGCCCCTTATTTAACTGGTCAATCCGCAATTTCGTTACCTAGAACCCTGCTGTAACCCGGAACCCACCGGAGCTCCACTTGTTCAAGTGGTCCCCAACATTTGGAGGGCTGTTAGACGATTATGTACGTATGTATGTACTCTTCGACTTGGTGGTAGCGGACTACCTTTGGCCGATACGATGTAACCGCTTCGGCTGCCTTCTGAATTCTAACTTTGAAAGCAGCATAATCACAAAATTAAACTAACCGATTAAAACCAAAAAAATCGAATCATTTATTAAATAGTTTATGTAACATAACTCACAATGCGACACTGTCTTTCAATAGTATATTACTTACAATATTTATATGGTTATGTTTATGTTTAAGAGCAAGGTTGTCGCGTATCTCGATTTGCAACAACAACTCTTTAATTGAATGCATGTGCGTAGATGCGGCCGCGGGTATTTCCGGTAGTGTTTGCCCTTTATCTAAATCCGGAAGAAAATCTCTTTTTCAGAATCTTGAGAATATAGTATGGAATGTTTACCTGTCTTAAGTAAGTAATGTGTTTACGAGTTGTTCATGAAAAAATGTACGATTATTTAAATAAATACGTTGGAAAGTGTGTAAAGCACAATCTACACGCTACGACTTATCCATCATTTTACATACACTGATATTGGAATGCAGTCTACACGCTACAACTTAAGGTCTAAACATACAGTCCCCGCCCCAAGGCAGTGCCGTAGCCGCCCAAATACCGGGTACATGACTGCAAATTGCAAGCGAAACCAAACTCTATACCCATACCGGATCCCAACCGTATCTTCCCGTATGTTGGTTTGGCAACGGCGACGCGACGGTTCGTTGCAAGTGAAATCAAACATTCCGATCTGACTGCGGCATACAATTCCATTCAATCGGCACAGTCGGCGATGTTGTAAGTATGATTTGCGGTTACTTTTGGGCAGACTGTTCAACATTAGGCGCGTTCTCTTGCTTTTCTTAACCTGTATAAGAGTGAAATAACACGCAATACAACAACAATGCTTCCCTATATAGGTTAGCGCTTAACCCAGTAATTTATCGAGGGCTGATTCTGACCTGGATAGCGCACACGTAAAGCTTTTATTTAGGACGCATCTAGTGGTTGATAGAAGAAGTTCATTCATTCCACGATGTTGCACCCTATTTTCACCTCTGTCCACCTCAATTAGATTCAATGGAATCTCACAATTTTTCCAATTGAAAAAATGAAATATTAGGAAACTACTCGGAATCAATTAGTTTCTTCTAGCACAGTTGCATTTGATAGGTTCAATACTTGCTCTTGATGGAAGTTTGTTTTCAATATTTTTCAAAGAGTGGGATTATGCCACCACTTAAAATTCGATTCGCCCGGATCTGGTACGATCTTCATACAAATTGGCAAACCGGTCTTTGATCCAGGCCTTTTGTTGTATCTCGTTGGATTTGTGCTGCTGGGTCGTATCATTACATCCACAAAGTTGTCGCCTTGGTATCTATCTGACAGTTCTCAAACGTCAATTGTATGACAGCCAGTCAGTCATACATATTTCAAGACAATAATTATGGAGAACCAGTGTGGAAACAATGAAAGGTAAGTCGATGTAGAGTTAAACTGATATTAAATGCTGCAATTTGGGCCGCACAGGAAGAGTCGCATTTTCTGAAATTTCAATTACCAACCCCCATCACTTTGACTTTGTCATCTTGTTATTTTTAATAAGTACTGCCAACTGCTATGCGATATCGTTGTCAGTTACATCGGAGCGTGTAGTCGCAAAACCTTCCGATGTGATCCCCAACGATATCGTTGCATGCAAATCGATGGATAAGTCGTACCGTGTAGATCGCGCTTAAGGAAGTTTTCAGTGGAAAGATTCGTCTGCAATATTGGTCTTCGTTTGCATTGCATTTTTCTTATTAACTATAAAGTTTTTCTTGTACTTGTGTATCTTAGATACAAAGTTAATATTAATAAAAATACTCTACTTATTTTTTTTCTGCGAAAGTCATTATCATAATACCGCACACAACTGTTGAAATCTTTTTGTGACTAACTAAGACACGACTCATGAAAAGCACACTTAAAAAGATGCTCGTACCCTCTAGATATATTTAATTAGGGGATTCTAAAAAACAAACGTAAATTTTTAAACATTAGAGAAACAAAAATAAATACGATATCTGCGAAAAATGCAGACTAATCGTAAGTAATTGTAAGTCTTTTTTTTTATAACGATGATGTTGCTAAATTCATGTTTTCATTGAACTTGAACTTACTCTTATGATTATTGCAAGATTCGCAGAAGTGCATCACCTTCTGAGGTCGTTCGCACTTTTCTCTCGAGGCAAAAACAACTCGGCCATTTATGGTGTAATTACAGTTCAATTTCTCGGATTAATTAAATTAAATGAAAGATACTTTGGATACACGAGTACTTAGCTTTATTTTTATGGACACCGTGTAGTAGATATCACCAATTACTTCAGCCTATGTGTAGCTGGAATTTATGGATTGTTTCGAATATTTAGCAGAATTAAATTGAGGAACTTTTCGACTTTATGAAAGATCTTAAAAACACGGAAGTCTTTAAAATGCACACAATACTTGAATATTCAGGCTTTCATTTTAAATTCGAGAATATAAATGACACTTAATACGTTAGTGGGTAATACGAGTTTTGTCACTGGCAATCTGCGTTTTTTAAGATGTCATGGGCTTTTAATCGTTTTTGAAACTTGACTACACTATCAGGCATTGTAGTTGCAATTAAAATTTTGTTATTCGCCATTATTTGGTTGACGTAATAAGACTTTGTATGTAATTTGACTCCTTTCATTATTAGGTCAGGTAATCTGAAATCTGAAAGGGGGCTACCCTGAATGAAATGGGGTAGAACTGATTTTTGGTTGTTTATGTTTGTGTTCTTATTATAAATCTAAGTTTTCAGCCTCCCCGGTTGACCACCAGAAGTCCTTGAGGGAGGAGGTTAAGGAATCTTACCTCCGTAACTTTACATTCTACTGAAAAACTTTCAAAGATAAAACTAAAGACCTCAAAACATAGCATAGAAAACATCCTAACCACTTTTTTTGTATTTTGAATAGTTTTCGAGATAATCTCATTTGAAAAACATTTATAATACGTTTACGCTTGACTTGAAATCGCGGATTTCGAATAGCTGGCTCCGAAATCCCGAAAGTGTTTACGCTGATACTTTTCAGATTTCATTTGACAATTAATAAATTCAATTGGGTTTTTACGTCAATTAATAGTCAAATTTTAACTTTGCTTGACAGTTGACAATTAAATATTTATTTTTAACTGTCACTCGAATATTCACCACGATAGAATTTTAAGCATTACCATGCCAAATCAGGATTTCAATCGCGATTTCAGGAGGATTTCATGGTGTCCTTGCTAAGTATCATGATTTCGTTTGGCAATAAAATGTATGCGAAATCCGTCGGATTTCACGGAGATTTCGCCGAAATCCCATTTTACGAGATTTCGAGTCCAGCGTAAACGTACTATAAGTAAGCGAAGTAAGGAAAATCATCGTTTTTAGGGTTTTGTAGTAAAAACAAAACCCTTATGAAATCGGTCTAATGTCTGTCGGTCCGTCTGTCCATAAAATATCTCACGAACAGCTATTTATATATAGCAAATATGAAATTTTGTGGGGATGTGTAGAATTATTATAATTCACCGGAGAAAGCGATGCGTCGTTATAGGCTGACTTTAAGGGGAGGTCCACACAGAGAGGAAATAAAAGTCAAAAACATTTGTTCATCTGGTATAGGCAAGTGGGGCTTTAACGGACGGTTTGGTGGGCATCCGAAGATGCCCGTGGGGACGGAGCCTTAGGTAGCGTAGTGGCCGTGAAGGTCGGGCTGTGGCATCTGGCGAAGAAAAAGGCTCCTCAACTGGCTAAGCAGCGGCCTATGCTTGCTGTAGCTCAGTTCGGGAGACGTCGGCGGGGTTTTCGCTGCTCGTTGCCCCTATTCTTAGCGTATTATCAAAAATTCATAGGCCTGGGGAAAACAACACAAACAGGGGAGGTAAAAATGGGGAATGATAAAAAATGAGGCGTTAAGGATGGAATGTTTGGCGGACGGCGCAGATTTCCTCACGTTCGCATAAGGGTCCAGGCGTAATGGGACCCTCGGCATCTGGTTTCGTCGACAGATTCTTACTCATCAGATGCTGCCGGTGGAAGCAGCACTACCAGACCAGAATAGTACATTTCATTTTTGGTATTCTCATCAAATTTGAAAAAAAGGGTAAAAGAGGTGGAGGGGACAATATGAGATCATAATCTGTCCCACCCCCTTGCATTTCGAGACCGTTACACTTATAACTATGAAAACTTACAGAAAGGTAGCTACCGACTAGCATAAAAAACTAAAATTAATGGAAAATTTATATCTTGTCAAAATAGGTTAATAATAATATGCATATTTCTATGGTTACAGTTAGCACACCCCTCCATCCCTCAAACACATCTCAGGTCAAAAATATTGATGGCCAACACTGTGGGCAGTGATATCTCTAAGTTTTGTAACAATCACGTAATATTCAATAATAGTGAATTCACTTAAATATTTTGATACCATCCACACAAAAAATGCACATAACCGGCCTCTGCTTCATACTAGTACTGCGATCTGCGAGTACTGCATACTTGAATATTGTTTATTGTTTCAATAATTAAAACAATTTATTTTTAATATTTTTTTTTTTTATGCAAGCTTGCAATTCGCTATATCGTCTTAACATGAATGATTAAGAATCCCAAATAGTAGAACAGATCATCTCTCTTGGTATGGGATACTACAAAACCCTCGGAATGCGGGCGAAGCCCTCTATTTTCCGGTTTCATTTTATTATGTATTTTATTATATCAAATAAAATAAATAACCGGGGTAACATTCCAATTTGAACCATAGCCTCGAAATGAGTTTCATCATTTCATTTTTTAGATCGTGACGGTATGTCTTGTGCCGAGGTGAGTGATCAGCAACACGCTCAACCGAGTTATTTACCCCATAAATTGGTACTCACTTAACAGCTGAGTGGGCTCATAGTCTGACACCCTTTTTTATCGAAAACTACCGCATTCAGTTAGAATCGAATCTGGGCCCAGTGCGTTGTGCCATCCGGACTACAAATAACGGGTTAAATACTAGTCCTACAAGGAAAATGACGCGGATCGATTTTTGCTAATACTAAATAAACTTTCATTTGAGATAAGTCAAATGTCCGTAGGTGTGATAGCTACGTAGAAAAAGGGGAAAAAAGCCATTTACCCCATTTTTTACAAAGTAGGTACTTTTTCCTTTTTCTAAGCAAGTATGATAGTTGCTTAGAAGAACTACGGGCTTAACTTATCTTAAATTAAAGCTTTTTTAGTATTGTAATAACAAAAATCGATCCCCAGTAGTTTTCCCGTAGGACTAGTATTTTACCCGTGTTTTTCAAATGGGATTATATCTGAAACTATCAGATATGGCGAAAAAATGGTTGTGTTGTGTTTTTTATGTATTTTTTGTGATCTTTAATAATTTTGTCTCGGAAAGTTTTTCACTAGGCTTAATAGTTACCGATATAAAGCAAAAAAAAACTTAAAAAACTCCCCTTTAACCGCTCCTCAAGGATTTCCGGTCCAGTTGGGAGGTCGAAAATTTAGATTCATAATAAGGCCACTACCATATATTTACAATACAACAAAAAGTCAGTTCTACCCCATTTGATGCCAGGTAAAATGTCCATCTATACTGAGGTATATTTTCGAAAAGATGGAATCATGAAAATTCTGAAACTTTTAAAAACCTTTAAGTTTTGCTGAACCCAGATCCAGTGGTTATTGCGTTCCAACCGACAATTGTGAGCAGTTCTGATAGTGTCCTTTTCGATTAAAACTTACGTAAATCAGTTGTAATGTCGGAATGTAATGGAATTATGATATTAATCAATGGAAGTGAATTTTCCGCAGAAGAAAATTAAGTTTGGGAAAAGACCGATAACAAATAAAAATTCTCTGACGAGTCTATGTCACTGCGAGCTCTGCGATGAATGAATTGAATTATCTCCTCCAAAAAAAAAAATATGTATCCTCCCAAAAATTTTGTTTGGAATTAAGAACTTCTTGATTGCTTCTTCTTCTTCCCCGAAATTGAATGGTGATGGTAAGATCAACAAAAAATTTGAAAGTTTGATAGATTTTTCATTTTGTAAGGGAGGATTCAGTTTCATGGAATGATTTGTTTTTTTTTTCGATGAAATATCCTCCCAAAAGAGGAAGAATCTGCAATTTTTTCAAGTAGGTTTGTGATAATGTGGATCCACGATCGAGTAGGGCCTGAGGATTTAACGCGCTGCTAATTTATGATGTCAGACTGTTTGGTACGCTTAAGATCTGTTTAGCGACCGAACGGCTACAATTTTAACGCCTACGTGTCGTTATTCGAAATATTTCAATAGGAGATTTTTTTTTAAAATTACTGTTACGCACACAAACTACCAAAATAAAGCTTTGAAGAGCCTAAATTCAGCCAATTGTCATTTTGACGCAACGACAAGTGACTGGACTTTTTTAAGGAGGATTTTTATGTAGCGGCCATGGGGCCTCATTGATGAGAGGGTTAAGGGGCCAAGGGTCCTTTAATATCCGGACCAAGATGCGACAATTATTCCCTCCTTATCGCCCTTTTTTTTCTGGCCATTTGTTTGTGTTGTCTTTCCCATGCCTATGAGTTTTATTGATACGTAAAGGACAGGGGCAATGAGACTCGGTCAGTGATTCTCGTAAATTACTCTTAATAATAAATTTGTTTTGAAGACACTCTAATCTCAATGAAATCACGACGCGACGTACTCATAATCTTACATTCTTGTCCATCGATCAACTTTTGTTTGTAAACATAAGAACTAAACAAAAGTTGTGATGGGACAAATGATTTAATCGAATTGTTTGCAAACAAATATGTAATAGCTACAATCAAATCAATTGAGTTTAACTACGCAGCCGAAGCTGGCGTATTATCTTTATACGTTGTTTCAATAACGACGATCTAATATACTAATTTATAATAATTTAGCAAATTATTGTGAGTAAAGTACCAGTGGAAGTTCTTATGGACTTTGAAAATGGTGAGCATAGTCTACCGCATAATCGTATCCTCAATAATATTTAGTCTGTACCAAAATTCAATGATAAGCATGGAGCACGTCTTGAACTTCGTAAGGACAAAATCTTCTTATGTATAGTATAAAAATAAGTCGTCTACGTATGTACAGGCATAACTCAGTAACCCTTTCTCCGATTTGGCTTAATATTCTTTTTGGGGTGCTCCTTTACGCCCAACTAAGATACTAACGGAGCCCAAAATTGGAAATTTTCCCGGAAATTCGAGAAAATTGAAAAATTTCATTTCCCATACATTTTGTATGAAGAAATTTTTTCACCTCCGATTTGACTCAAATTTTATTTGTTTGTGTGTGCAATGCTCCCTCCTATTTGTATATACATAAAAAAATCAAGGACGACCTGTTGTCGCACATGAAAACACGCATTCGTCCGATTTGCCTGATTTTTTTTTTATCTGTTCGTTGGTGACGTGTGTGGAACGTGATTACGATCGAGATGCATTGAGTCAAGCAGTGCAAAGAAATGCTCCATTGTTGACTCCACAGCAGAAAAGCGCATACGATACACCGATGAAAGCGATCGATGATGGGCAAGGTGCCATTTTCATTCTTGATGCGCCTGGGGGAACTGGCAAAACGTTCCTCATTTCCTTGATATTGGCAACGATTCGTTCACGAAGTGACATAGTGTTGGCAGTTGCATCATCTGGCATTGCAGCGACGTTGCTTGAAGGAGAACGGACGGCTCATTCTGCCTTTAAATTGCCATTGAACAGTGCAAGTGACGGACAAATCATCTTGCAACATTTCGAAAAATTCTGCTATGGCTAAGTCTTTCAAATCTGCAAAATAATCATTTGGGATGAATGCACGATGGCGCATAAACGTGCATTGGAAGCTTTTGATCGTACTCTGAAAGACTTGCGCAATAATAACAATCGTTTTGGAGGCGCACTGATTCTGCTTTCCGGCAATTTCCGTCAAACGCTGCCCATCATTGCGGGATCAACATTTGCGGGTCAACACAACGCCTCCTTAAAATCATCTCATTTATGGACCTATGTACGTGCAAACATTACAACTAACAACAAACATGCGTGTTGTATTGCAAAATGATTAATCTGCTGATGTGTTTTCGAAGCAATTGTTGGACATCGGCAGTGGAAATATTCCAGTTGATAAGACAAGTGGTTTTAGTGAATTTCCCATTCACTTTTGTCAATTCAGGAGCACCTCATCGAAAAAGTTTCCCGAACATCGTACGCAATTACATCAATCATGAATGGTTGGCTGAACGAGCTATTTTAGCAGCAAAGAATATCGATGTCCACCAATTGAATTTCGATGTTCAAATGAAAATCCCTGGCGAAGTGATGACATTCAAATCTATGGACACCATCACCAACGAAGAAGATGTCGTCAACTACACAACAGAATTTTTTGAATTCATTGGATGTGCCAGGATTCCCGCCACATCAACTGCAACTGAAAATAGGCTCAGTCATCATAATGCTTCAAAATCTGAACCAGCCGAAGCTATGCAATGGAACCAGACTTGCTGTCAAACGGTTGTTACCCAAAGTCATAGAAGCTACAATCCTCAAAGGAAAATTCAAAGGCGAGCACATCTTGATTCCACGAATTCCAATGATTACCATTGATCTGCCATTCGAATTCAAACGATTGCAATTCCCGGTGCGTCTTTCGTTTGCGATGACAGTCAACAAAGCACAAGGACAGTCTATGAATGTGTGTGGCATTAATTTAGAAAATCCGTGTTTCTCGCACGGTCAATTGTACGTCGCCTGTTTACAAGTAGGAAACCAGATTTTCTATTTGTTTACGCACCGCAAAACTAAAAATGTTGAGTATCACAAAGCCTTGAATTAAATGACTAACAGAAAGATTAGGCGCGGGATTCAGTTCGCGGGGTCTGCTTCATGTACAATTACAATTATTTCCAACAATAAACTTTTTCAGAAATTTCAATTTCGTCACACAAACACAAAAATCCAATCGGATACATAATCCACTCAAATTAAAGATTTTACTCGAACTAGTTGCTATAGTTTTTTTAAATCCAAATTTTCCCCGGGCAAATCCGAAATTTCCCTGTCAAATTCATACATCGACCGGGGAAATTTTGGTTTGGATTCGGAAAAAATTGGATTTTGGACGCATGTGTGTGTCCACGTCTGGACTTCGTTTAGCTTCCGACGTACGTAGCTGAGAAGGCGGCGACATAAGCATTCTGAATCAAATTCCTGACATGCAGATCTGCTTGAAATCGGAGGTTTGCGTCGGTTGAAAATTTGACTCTGAATGGTAAAATGGCACACACTGTTCAGATCCTAGATCTATTAAGTGGTTCCACGATGAGTCTAAAGCAGAACAGGATGTTGGTGCAGCTACCTTTGGATCCAACACAAGGATTTCGATCGAAATGGGAGTCTCGCCCAGCGTTTTAAGCTGAGATCGCCATTGAGGTCTGCGCCTGTGAGGGTTATCACTGGGAATTGCCTAATCCCGGAGCGATCTCTACACAATGATTATTGGAGGAGCTTTAGGGATGAGGAGGAAAGTTTGTCTCATATTCTGTGTACCTGTCTTGCCATGACGAGACGTAGGAAGGCTTTCGTGGCTCTCGGTTGGCTGATTGGTTTGACGATTTAGGGGTGTGGGGTGTCACAGTCTAACCTAACCTACCGATCTTAGTCATAAGTTATTATCATCCCCTTCATTTCGAAAAATTATCTAAATTCAGATTCAGATCTTGACACGTTCATTCCGGATCTGGGGAATATCTTCATTTGCAAGGATATGAACACTTTATTCTATAAGTGAGCAGTTCAAGCAGAGTCAATTTTGAAAGTGTGGTACTTTAAAAATAGCTTCAAATATTTTATTTTATAAATTCTCTTTATCCATTCCAAACAACCAACATCTTACCATTTCAGATATTAAATTTAATTGAAGAAAACGAAATCTTGAAGTCTAGTGCTCCATATTTTTATGTAAGTGGCTATTGTAATTAGAATCCGGGTGAATTCCGTATACTACAAAGGTGAATGTTTCGAACCTCTCATGAATCACAATTCAAGTAGAAAAATGCCTATCATCATATCGAAATGAGATGCTTCATGAATACGAGTCAACTTGGAGCAAGTGTTATAAGTGACACTTGATATTTATGAAAAGAAACATTATTTGACCACAAAAGCTATTAATTAAAATGTTTGTGGTTGACTCACGATTTGATATTGAAAACAATCAAGCAATTCAAGTATTTCGATGAAAATTTGATACAACTTGATGATTTTTTTTTCGTATGATAAATTTGAAGTCATACTTCAATATCCTTTAATATACAGGATATCCCGATTCGAGACGGAAAGTACTTCCAGGGTTAAATGTAAACATTGTGGAAAATAAAACAAAAAACGATTGCTTTATCTTTAAGGCATCCAGTTTTTCCTCCGCTCCGCCCTCCTACAGTAGTTCATGTTGTGGTGCACACGTAACAATGCCACAGTTGCTGTCAAACATTTTTCAAAAAGTTTTAATTGAATGTGTAACGGACGGTCTGGTGAACATCCGGAGATGCCTGTGGGGACGGAGCCTTAGGTAGCATAATGACCGTGAAGGTCGGACCGTGCCATCTGGCGAAGAAAAAGGCTCCTCATCGAGCTAAGCAGCGGCCTATGCTCGCTGTAACTCAGTTCGGGAGACGTGGGCGGGGTTTTCGCCGCTCGTTGCCCCTATCCTTTACGTATTAACAAAAATTCATAGGCCTGGGGAAGACAACACAAACAGGGAAGCTAAAAATGGGGAATGAAAAAAAATAGTCGATAAGGATGGAATGGTTGGCAGACGGATCAGACGCCCACGCGGTCGCACTTGGGTCCGAGTGTAATGGGACCCTCGGCCTCTGGTATTGACAACCGATCACTACTCATCAGGTGCTGCTTCGATCTGCCGGTGGGAGCAGTACTACCAGACCATGATATGCTCATTACAGGTTGCTCATTACAAATGTTTCCGTCGCTTACCAATCAACATTTAATTAAAACCTCAATCCTAACACCCTGTACTTTTCATTAAATTACTGTCAATAATCCAATTTTTCCCTAATAACCGTCATAAATCAAATCTCACTGAACAAAGAAGTAATGAAATCTTCGAAATCGTCTATAATTATAAATAATATCTATAATCTTCACTCACGTGCCGTAGCGCCTCTTTTCAATATACTCATTTGAATAAAAGAAAAGACTGCCTTGGGGTGATGCCTAACTTGAAATATAATTGCCATTATCTTGCTTCCGATTATTAAAGAAAAAAAAACTTGAATTCCTACCTGAACAGTCACAGAGATTATTTTAATTGGCTTCTCCTCGTTACTGCTCATATTATAAATAATGTATTTAGATATTTAGTGTCAATTTAGAAATTTTCCAAAGTTGACCATTCAATTAGATATTTGTATCTATACGTCTAACAGGTAGCTCAGCTGGCTCAACGCCAAACACCATATCACGGCGTGCATCTATCTGACTAATTTCAGTATCCGATAAATTAGTTAAAACCTAACTCTAAACTGGTTTAATATCACAAAGCACACATGCAACCTATGCATGCATGGTATGCATATGACTCAGGAAAAACTGAAAAATTTCCAAAACATATGCTTACGATTGCTGACTTTGCGCATATTTTTCCATACCAAATGTGTGAATTCGCCTTCTCGAGAGTGCGATTATAACAAAAATATAAGTTAAAATGCATGACGTACTTACTGTACTTCGGTCGAGTGCGGATAGTACTTACGCTTTTAAGATATTGAATGCAACATTTTGTTGGCTGCTACGGCTGATTGTGTTGATTTTTGTGGTTGTCACAATATTGAGTTCAATTTTAATGTTATTGTAGGTGTGTTCCTTTTGTGATTACTGTAGTAAAAAAAATAATATTCATATTTAACGCTGAAGTAGTCAATAAAAACATAGGTCATGATGATGACAAGATACTAGGGGAACCAAGTCACTCACACGTCAATTAACCATGAGCTATGATTTTGGTGCCTTCTCGAATCGCTTTTCCATTTTTTCATGTCACCGATTTACTATTTATTTATTATTTTTTGAAAGGGGCCTTTTTGACATTAAAGTGATATCTAGACAAGATGGGTATAATATGGCACTGGTCGTTGGGGCAAATGCACTATAATGTTGAAGTAATTTTTACTCTTTGGTAAGGATAAGGACATTCTGGTGAATTAGCGTTGGTGCCAATTTGAATCCTTCGACGAGGAAAAGAGACATTTTTGGCAATGAAGTGGTATGTAGGCAAGATGGGTGTTGAGGTAAATGCACTTGACTACTGTTGAAGTGATTTTGAGTCCTTTGGTGAGGGAAAAAGGACATGTATCTGTTGCTCAACAGATACTGTATCTGTTCGTCTGTTGATATTAGCCGTGTTTTTTTACAGTGCAGATCATAGCAGAATAGCAATTGCACGCGTTACACTAACAACTGCTGTACAGCAGTGCTGCTGAGCAAGTGTTGTTATAGTGTCACGCGTGCAATTATTGTTCTAGTCTGATCTGCCCTGCAAAAAAAGGAACACGTGGCAGTTGTATCTTTTGCTCAGTAGATGCTGTAGCTTTGGGTCAATTGATACTGTATCTGTTGCTCAGTAAATTAATCGGATAAACAAGGACCACATTTTTTAAAGAAAATCATCTCTCTCTCTCTCAATTGCCCTAACCCCTTGTGGGGCATAGCGCGTCAACTGTTCCATGTGGCCCAGTTGACGTTTCGACGGCATAAATTAGTTTCGGAGAATGCAGTTGCCAGCATGCACCTCCTGCACATCCATGGCCACGAACGTCGTCGTGGACGGGATTCGAACCCGAAACGCCGGTTGTCAAACATAAGACTGATGCCTCAACACACTGCGCTACCGGTCGCCCCACCAACTTAAAAGCCAATGGATCAAAATTAAAATAGATTTGCATGGTGCGGGCCTAAAAGCTTATGCAAACCACATGAGATTTGGATGAATCTCGAGATTTAAGCAAACGCGCCACCAAATTTTCTAAATTTATCACACGTTTATTATTATTTCTAAATCTAGATTTGGAACGTGATTTAAAACAAATCTCCGAACACTCTATGAAATATGCTTCTAGTGAAATATCTATGGAAAAAAGAAGAAGGGATCATATGACAGTTGCTTGTTATACGACGTTCACACTACCTCGTATGCGATACTTGCGGCGTCGTCTTGCTATGGTTTGCGATTGGAAGCGGTCACCCGAAGAAAAGGGAAAGTCTTGAATTTTATATGGAATTGCGCGGTGAACGTGCACACTTTGCGCGATGACGGGCGGTGGCGTACTATGAGCAAAATGGAATCGAAAACTATATACTTTGTAATTTGATGCGACTACGAGTGAATGCGATGGATGCGCGTAGCATCGGTAATGGCCTTTGCCATTTTTTTTTATTTACACTTTTTCTTGGATATTTCGAATACTACGGCAACTATAGAAAAAAAGAAGAGCATACGCCGAATCAAAGTATGTACCTTACATTTCCTAAAAAATTATATACGATAAATTTAATAGTATAATATACAATATTATACCATAGACCAGGCGTCGGCAAACTTTTTCTGGGAAGAACTAGATCGTTGCCATTTGGTGCTCAGCAGGCCGAATAGGAGACCCAAATTGTAACTGTTCATTAGTATGATCAACCCATTACCCACGGATAATTGAAAGTTTGACGGAAGCACCTCAATTATGCAGTCAAGTAGACTTTACTAGTTTTCAGTAGCACCAAGTTTGACCTAGCGCGTCAACTACTTCTACGCGCCATGGTATTAGGTTTCGGGCTACAATTGCCCTGTAATCCTGAAATGAAGCAATAGGCAGAAACTGGGGCCTGGAACCTAAAGTCCTTTACTGGTTTTGCGTGTCTGTTGTACGCCCAATACTCATGCATGAAATTATTATCTGGTGGAAGGCTCTAAGGCTAGCGACCTACTGCGGCTTGCTGAGTAAAGTCAAAACACTAGCCAGTGTTCTCATTACTGGAGCCCTAAAAACTACTCCTTTTGCTGCCTTGGGTATGTTGCTCAACCTACTTCCTCTCGATATTTTTCGAGAGGAGGTTGATTCAAACGCAACCATCCGTCTTCGAGAATCAAGTAACTGGTTCTCGTTAGCCACCGGCCACTCTGCAATTCCATATCGTATGGTTCCAAAACGGACGGGGGTAGGAGCGGTGATTTACTCTGATTGGACATACGCCTGTCGTTCCACAGGTGATAATACTCTCGCTCCAAATTTTTATTCGCGACGAATCTTATTTCTTATACATACTATACATCAAACTTTGATATTCCAAAACTTTTTCACAATATTCACTTCTCACTTTCATTTTCAAACTAAAGCTGCCAGTTGAATACGTGCAGCAAGTATTCACTTCGCACTTCCCAAACTATAAGTGTTCATGGGGTAACATGCGGTTTTTTAGAAACAGAAAATCACCTTCGCTTTAACCGGATGCAATATTCACCTTTGGCAAAGATTTGCGGCACTATATCGTTTTTCTTCAGTAGTCCGGATGGCGCAACGGTTAGCACGTTCGCCTTCTACGCACTGGGGCCCGGTTCGATCCCTACTGAATGCGGTAGTTTTCGATAAAAAAGGGGATTTACGTGTCGGACTATGAGCCCACTCAGCTGTTAAAATACCAATTTATGGGGTAAATAACTCGGTTGAGCATGTTGCTGATCACACACCTCAGGAAAAGACTGTCACGATCTAGAAACTGAGATGATGCTAACTCATCTCGAGGCCATGGTTCAAAATGGACTGTTGCGCCAGTTATTTATTTTATTTTATTTTATATCGTTTTTCTTTAAGTATTCTAATGAAATCTTCGCGTACCATCGCTTCTAGCGAGTTTTTAGCGAAAAATGTTTACTTGAAAATAAAACAAAACAATTATAACGTGAAAACCTTCGCTTACATTTGCTTTGGTGGCTTTCTAATGAACCACATACCCTTGCTAAAATGAAAATCGTATTTTTCTGCACTGTTCCTCACTACGAGCGAATGATTTAAGGTTCGCTATGTTTCGCTTCTTGGCAATCATTCGCTACGTGGTATGCTGGAGAGTATTGGTAGCACAGTTATAGATTTCGTGCACACCACTACAAAACTTTTTGACGAAATACCTCGTATTAAACCATTTTTTATTTTTATATATAATTTGTTCACATCATAAACAATATTATCTCGTGGGCCGGATGAAAACCACATTCGGGCCGGATTTGGCCCGCGAGCCGGAGTTTGCTGACCCTGCCATAGACCACAGTATCGGGCATATGTACTGATTTTCTCACAAGGAAAAACGCACGGCAACTTTGGACAAAATGTAGCTAGCGATTTAAAAATTTGGTAACATTGGGTTCACACTTACGGCAAAACCACTTGGTCTTGCCAAATCGCTGGATCTGCAATTGTCGAATACATACAAACATATTGTTTTCAAAAATATGGTTAATCTTGCTGGAAGAGACTAGACTAGAGATTTTTGGGGTCGTTGATTTCGAATCTGAAGTCAAAATTGTCTCTATTCACCTAACCACATCGGATGCGTCCATTGCACCGCTTCCATTATCCCATCGTGTGTCATGACTTTGCAGAGTATGCAGTGTGAACACCACCCAGCACCACCAAGCGAACCGCAAATGAGTTACCGGCAAGTCACTTTGGCAAGCAAAACCTTCGGCTTAACGACTCGCCCGTAATAACTCTGTTGTTTCAAATTTACACTCGCGACGAATCTTATTTTTCAGATCACTGGCGAGTCATTGGTGAAAGTTTTAACGAAGGTTCTCCTCGCATACCTTCACTCTAAGTGAGAGTTTAGCGAAGAATATTGATTAAAAAAAAAGAAAACTACATTATAATAAAAACCTTCGCTTGCATTCGCTTTAGTGGCTCTTTAGCCAGTCGCATGCCCTCGCTAAAATAAAGACACTGTGTTGGTTCACTTTTCTTCACTTTAAGTGAATTATAAAGGCTCGCTATCTTCCGTTTCTTGGTGAACCTTCGCTACTTGGTAAGCTGGGAATCCACATAGCATCGCAACTTGAAAAAATAACTCATCGCATAGCATGGCAGACAGTGTGAACGCCGCCTTACGACTGGCAACTGCCCACTGAATCTTGGTGGTAGAAAAAAAGTAAGACGGCTGGTGTGCATGGGTTTTAGAGTTTGCAAAGCTATCTAGATTTAGCTCCCTGGTGTGCATAGGTCGTAAAATGCCAATGAACCTCATAGTTTTTTTGTTTTGTTCGATTATTTTCTTTCGAATTGATTGATTGTTTGATTTCAAATGACCCTGAATTTTGAGTCCTTACAATACTCCGAGACACTTTCTCTCTTTCACGTCTGGGATTTTTACCGAATCTCCATTTTCGTCTGATGTACCCGCCCCTAAGGGAAAGTCTAAGAGAAAAAAAAGAAAAACAAGTACCATAATCAGATCGATAACGTTCTAAACACCACACAACACCGAGATCGTTTTGTACAACAGGTTGACACTTTTTCTAGACTTTCCGCACTGTTATAGCCAATCCGGTGAATTTGCATTTGTGACGTTGTCTCACAGTATTTATGAGAGTATCAAGCAGGTAGATGTACGTATACCTCTACCTGTACTATAAGTTCTTTTCGAAAAGAACAAGGTTGACCTTGACGGGATAACGATGAATTCTAGTCATAGAAAGATACCGATATACGGAATAGAGTATCGTACTACTATAATATTTTCGAAAATCGCTTAAATAGTATCTTCGTTGAGCATTTCTGTTTATTATGTTCGATAGTGTCCGGTTGATAAGTCGGTTGAGAGGTTTTCATACGAGTTGACGAGGTAACGCGCAGCCCATTCAATCGTTGTCGGAATTCCGTTGGTGTCAATTGAGTTTTAATTTTCGACGTGTGAATTTCGAAAATCGCAACTGAAATAATATTAGCAAAATTGAGTGAAAAAAAAATTGTTTACGTGTATAATATTTGTTAAAGTGTTTAATGTTGACGCGTTTGATGCTTAAGTAAATTATTAATTGATATTTATAAATAATTTATACTTTGATGTGTGTTGTACCTGTGTGTTTAACAAATCTAAATTTCTATAAATGGAATAGCGGAAGTTCGTGTTACCTGTTCTGAATTTTACATTGTGTACGTAAGTTTATTTGTGTACTATTAAGCGTAGCTAGTGAAAATGTAGAATGAAAAATGACATTCATCTTATTTGTTTAGAAAAGGCTTTAGCATTGTAAATACTGAGATATTTAACCAACATTGATAACTGGTGCATTTGATGAGGACCCTGCTCTGTTTTTTTTTGTTTTTTTTTGTGAATATACATATATATTTTTTTTTTAATAAATGAAAAGTTTTGGACAACTTTTGATATTGCTATAATTTTCGATTGGTTTTTAGTTTGCTAATATTTAATTTTTAAATGGCTGGACTTATCCATATACCCTACACAGAATAGCCTATAGTCTACAATCTAATTTGGAATACGTGAATAAACACAATGGATATTTCATTGGATGATAATTCGCACTCGTGTCGTTTAATGCGCACTATCTATAGTGTAAGCATTGCTCTCAGGGACGTATTCCGATCGTTCGGTCACCGCTCTACGATCCTAATCTAGAGCTCGGAGTTCAAATCTCGGCGCGACCAAAAACTGCCTCTGGGTACTAACAGAACTCTCACAGTGCTCCGAGCTTGTCAGTATAAAGACGGCGCGGATAGGGGGTGCATGCTAGCAACTGCACTTCCGAAAAGTAGATATGATATCGAAACGTCAACAAGGCATAGAAATGCTAGAGATGTTGACACGCTCATGCCCCTGGAGGAGTTAAAGCAATTAACATCACTGACTTTTTTCTAGTGTAATTTTCATTTTCTGTATTAACGTTTTTCATATATATACTCATATTCACAAAATTTTTAAGGCGCGGTAACTCTTGAACGTCGGGGATAAATGGGAAGAAATTTATCCAATTTGTAAACATTAATGCGGAATAGGTTCCTATTGAAATTTGGCTGTATCTATCAAATGGTTTTATTTGATGATAACAATTTTGTAAACAAAATAACTCTTGAACGAAAGAAAACTAACAGGACGAAACTGAAAACAAAAATTACATTTAATCGGAATTATTACCGAATAAATGCTTATGAAAATCAGTTCCGCTGGCTTCCTCCTTTTAAACTCAAACTCATTTAAAACTAGTGGCCTGATGACACAGTGCGAGCTAGCATCCAAGCTGGCCTAGTCAGTTACTGCAGTGCAGCTACTCGCAACATTTCACCGCATCATACGAGTTACAGTTATATGCGAGTCGGTTACTCGCATCTGAGCTACTACATTTTTTTTGATTTTACTGTCATGCGAGTACACAAGTGCAGTAGCTGTCCACTGTCAGGTCAGCAACTCATATTGTGTAACCAGACCATTAAACTCATAAACTTTATAGTATAGAAGTAAAGTCATAAGTTCGTTACATCGAAACCATTTGATTTCACGGCGTTTTCTCTGTGGCGAGGATTTTTTTCAGCCTTTCATCCATGATGGCATCAACCGGACGGCTGATGCATTGCCATGGCTGTCAGTGGAAATTTAGAGTAGAAATAGCCTATAATATTCGGCGCCCAATGTGGGATCAGTGTAGTATTATATCTAGTCAATGGAAACAAAATGTATATTCGAATTGGCGCGTGGTACCGTTAATCACGGGATACGAAATACGAAAACTGTTTAGACCTTACCTTTAGGCGACCCTAGTCTCCCGCAAGACAACCTTCAGCTACCGTAAGGTAACCTCAATATTTTTTTTTCATTCTTTGACAGTGTTAATTGAAAATAAAATATCAAATAGTTAAGCATGAAGATTTTCGACGCCCAACGTGGGGTCGGTGTGATTTTTTTTTCCAAAAAACTGAAATAGATAGCCGAATAGGCGGGTGGTACCATTAGTCACGGAACACAAAACTGAAACCTTTTTACACCTTTTTATACCTTTATGATGTTAAAATGTAACGTAATTGCAAATTTAGACGGAATTTATTATGTGCACTTTTAGAGGAGAAAGTTACCGGGAAAAAATCCAGATTCATCTTCCCAGGTCATAATTTCTAAACGGTATACATCTCTATACAAAATGAAAGAGGGGGAGACAACTGAAAAAAAAACCGTTTTTCTGTCTCTTTCTATTTAGTAGTAAGAGGCGGCAGGATTTCTATACTATTGAAGATAGTGGTGTTCATTTGATGAAAATTAATATACGACACGGACACTCTCTCTTTAACCGTTACTTAGTTATAGCATTTTTTGTAAATTGTGTCAAAATCCAAATTTGCCACTCTCTCAATAATTTAATCCGAGACTTGACCTCACTTTCTGAAACTACATAAAATTTCATGTAAAACAATTTTTTTCCGGTTGTGAAAATCACCGTTACCTCAAAGATACAACTTTTCAAACTTTAAAGAAATTTCAAGATCGATTTTTCATTGAAAATTCAAATGATTATTTTACAACGATACTTTGAGCTGACAAAGCTGCGAAGTTGACAAAGTTGCCTCATTGTGTTAGTTTACTAACTGCATATAAATTTTAATTTAATTTTGCAGCCCTCACACGGCACTTCATTCGAAAAAAATTTGAAGCGTCCGAAAATTTTTGCTAGTCAGAGGTGCCCATTATGGTCTCCTCAGAATAGATGAGTGCGATTGCCCTCACACGGAACTTCATTCACATAAATTTGAAATAGTCGGCAACAATTGTAAGTACCCGCAAATATTTTCAAAGCCATTTGAAGATTTTTGCGGTTACAAAGTAAGCGGTTTAGATATTTGCTTCCGCAATTTTTTATACCTATATAAGAGTAAAGCCCTTATATTTTTGTTCACAAATTTGTGTAGTATGATGGACCTACTAGACAAATTTTTGTACAAAAATATAAGAGCTTTACTCTAATATGAAAATTTGTGGAAGCAAATATCTAAACCACTTGGTTTGCAATCGCAAAAATCTTAAAATTCTTGGGTAATTCAAATTTTTGCCGACTATTTCAAATGGTTGCGAATGAAGTTTCGTATGAGGGCAATTGCACTCATCCATTCTATCCGTACGCAGGTTTGAGGGATTTACGGTCAAGGAAATTTTCAAACCCCATGCGAAGTTCTAAGACTAGCAAAAATTTGCACAATTTTTTGTACAAAAATTACGGTGGTTTAGAACTTTGTAGTAGTCCGGATGGCGACACGGTTAGCACGTTCGCCTTCTGTGCACTGGACCCCGTTTCGATTTCTACTGAATACGGTAGTTTTCGATAAAAAGGGGGATTTACGTGTCGGACTATGAGCCCACTCAGCTGTTAAATGAGTACCCATTTATGGGGTAAATAACTCGGTTGAGCGTGTCGCTGATCACACACCTCTGCACAAGACCGTCACGATCTAGAAAATGAGATGATGCTAACTCATCTCGAGGCCATGGTTCAAATTGGACTGTTGCGCCAGTTATTTATTATTTTATTTTAGAACTTTGTCAGTGGTTTGGGAATTTGCTTGACTGTGAACCCGTCAAAATTGGGCACGGACAGTGTAGATGAGTGCGATTGCCCTCGTAGGAAACTCCATTCGCAAAAATGTGAAATATGTAGTCGGCAAAAAATTGAAGTGTCCGCAAAAATTTTCAAAATCTTTCATTTGACAATTTTCGCGGTTACAAAGTTAGCGGTTTAGATATTTGCTTCCGCAAATTTTTGTATGAGGATAAAGCTTTTGTATTTTTCTGCAAAAATTTGTCTAGTGTGAGGGGCCTGCTGCCTGTTAACAAAACATCGACATTTAAAAATAAAATAATATTTCCAGGTCATGATTTTAATTTATTGCATTTGTCTAACAATAATAAATAATTTTGTAACGCTATCGATTGAAAAATTTTAAAAACTAATTTGTTTTTATATTTTTTTTTCATTGCAGATATCGACACGCTACCGTAACGTAGCTTCAATATCGGATAAAAATATCTTTCATAGTTAAACCACACCAGGGATTAGATTAAAACAACGCCAAAATGAAGTCAAATTCACTTGCGGATCAATCGTACCTCAACCAGGCTATAAAATGTTCCTCGATTAGTATAATAGGCGATCCAGATGCACCCGGTGTCCTAAAGGGTTCAAATGAATTTATAAGTAAGTAATTTTTTTTATTGTTTTCCGATATTGAATTCAATTTAATTTAATATCATATGAGTAGAAAAAGTTATACTGTCGGATAAATGACCCTGTTAAAGGGTGAAAAGCTTCAGCTGATCACTACATGTTTAAGCAATCTACTGGAATCTACATTTTTTACATAGTTGAAAAAAAAAATGGCGCAGATACTCACTCGTATGTAAAACACCGAATCGGTGTATCATGGATTCCTGCCTTTTTAGGTGCAATCAATACTCTGACGAGAGGTAATAATAAAAACTCACATCTGAGATAGCCAAATGAAATTAATTTCGATTAAAAAATTTTTTTTTTAATAAAAATTTGAGTACCAAGATACATTTATTATAGCTCAAAGGGATTGCTATAGAGTGCTATATAGCTAAAGCTCAAATTTTTATCAAAAAAAAAAAAAAAAATTTCTTAATCGAAATTAATTAAATTATTTAATTAATTAATTAAATATGCTCTTGCACATATGGAAGAAGCGAAATTATTTTTTCCGTAGAAAGTATTACTATTTTTCGACCACAACTTCGGACTGACGTTTCAACGCACTAGTCTACCGGCTCACTTAGTACTCAGGTTATTCTTGGGGCAACCGGTGGCGCAGTGTGTTGAGGCATCAGTCTCATGTTTGACTACCGGCGTTTCGGGTTCGAATGCCGGCCATGGATGTGCAAGAGGTGCATGCTGGCAACTGCATTCTCTGAAACCAATTTATGCCAACGAAACGTCATTTGGGCCACACGGAACAGTTGACGAGCTATGCCCCACAAGGGGTTAGGGCAATTGAGTATGCTAATGCATCATAAAAGATACTGATGGAATAATGACACCCAAAAGTATAAAGTGGGGGGCAAAGACCTTTTCCATAGTCCTCCACGTGGGCGCCCCCTGGTAACGGCAGTGTATCAATTCGCTGACGGCCAATGTCTTAGCGATAAGACAGTTTGGAAAAGGCAGATAGCTGTAGCCTGAATGGCTGACAAACACCTAAGCGTCTCAGGTCTAGTAGGATGGAATGACTTGCGTAGTTGGACCTGCTACATAGTTGTGTGGGCTCCAGCACGTTTATTAAACCATCTGAAGCAGCTATCTCCGAGGCCATCCCCCGAATGGGGTTAAGCGACGTGCTGACAACTCGTCCTTGTAAAAACCACTCCATGTCAAGAAACCTGGAACAAAAGCCTCGGATTGGACGGATCAACAACGACGACCACGCAAACGAATAAAGGATTATTCTTTCGGATCCTGGAATGTACGCTCCCTGAACAAACCGGGGGCCGAGAAGGCCCTCCTTCAACAGGTCGAAAAGTACAAACTGAGCATTACTGCAGTCCAGGAAACAAATTGGCTTGGCAGCGAGATTAATGACAAGAAATCGCACACAATTTTTACAAGTGGCAAACCATCGGGCCGCAAGGAGTTTGGAGTAGCATTTATAGTGGACAATCACCTCAAACCGCATATTATTGACTTCAAACCCATAAATGAACGGCTGTGTGCGATTCGCATCAAGACTCGATTCTTCAATCTCTGGCTCATCAATGTGCATGCCCCCACTGAAGTTAAAGAAGACGCAGTAAAAGACGAGTTCTACGCCCGCCTTGAAACTCTCTTCGACTCACTTCCAACAAACGACGTCAAATTCATCACTGGTGAAGACGACCTACAGATGTAGAATTTCCTCAGTGCACCAGTCAAGAATCAGCCCTCCCAAAATCTTTGCGGTTGATAAGCTCTTGAGTGATGCTACAGCGATGGCGTATACTACCGCCCTCGAGGAAAAACTATCACCTATCCTACACAACATCAGCAACACAGGCGTCCATGGGTTCTGGGAAGAACTCAAGGGTACCATCAAGGATGTCGCAGAGAAGGTCGTGGGATATAAAGCCCGGCGAGCGCGAAATGACTGGTTCGACGAAGAATGCAAAAATTCACTTGACGCGAAAAACGAGGCCTACAGACAATGGATTCAACGAGGAACCAGAGCCAGAAGAGAAAAATATGACGAGCTACGGTGAATATCGAATAGAATAATTAGACGTAAGAAACGTAAATACTTTGACGAGCAGTTGCTGAACATAAACGAACACTTAGCTAATAGGAACACCAAACAAGCGTACAAACTAGTAAATACAATTAAGAACGGCTACCAACCCAGGACTAGCCTTTGTAAGGACAAGGATGGAAACATCATCAGCGACACCGATGGTATTAACAAACGATGGGCCTCTTATTTTGAAGAGCTTCTAAACCGACCATCTAACATCCCCACACAGGAAGCTCTCGATGATATTGTTGATCTAGGCCCACCCATTCAACCCCCGACAGTAGAGGAAGTTGATCTCGCGTTTCGGTCACTAAAACGAAATAAAGCGCCGGGCGCTGACGAGATCCCAGCTGAACTGCTAAGATTCGGTGGAACGAGTCTAGTTGATGCCATACATCAATTACTCCTGCGAGTATGGGAGAACGAGGAGATCCCAGACGATTGGCGCAGAAGCATCATCTGTCCAATCCATAAAAAGGGAGATAAATTGCGGTGTGAGAATTACAGGGGCATCTCACTAGTTTGTACGTCCTATAAAATTTTGACGAAAATTCTGGAAAATAGAATAAAACCGTACGCAGAACGAGTCATTGGCGAATATCAAAGCGGTTTCAGACCTGGTCGCTCCACAACCGATCAGCTCTTCTCAGTCAAACTGATACTCCAGAGGTGCTGGGAATACAACGTAAACGTATACCAAATCTTTGTCGACTTCAAGCAGGCATACGACAGTATCGATCGTGGAGTACTGTACAACATCATGCTGCAATTTGGTATAACAGCAAAATTAGTGCGACTGACAAAGATGACGATGACCAACTCCGTCTCACAAGTCAGGATCCAGAATAGACTTACTGATCTATTTGAAACACGCACTGGTTTGAAACAGGGCGATGGACTGGCACCGACGCTCTTCAACCTGCACTGGAATACGTTATTCGGGCCATGAATATGGACAACAGCAAGACGCTGCTCATCAAGTCGACACAATTAGCAGCGTACGCCGACGACATCAACATCATGTCCCGAAGATTGGCTGACGCAGAAGAACTTCTGCATACGCTCGATACCGCTGCAAAGGAAGTTGGATTACGTATTAACGAGGGTAAAACTAAAATAATGATGCAATCGGTGACAAGGACACCTGCACAACCGAGCATCAACGTGGGGGACCTCAACATCGAATTCGTGAACAACTTCATCTACCTGGGTTGCAACCTGTCAAGAGACGCCAACGAAACTGACGAAATCAAGCGACGGATACAGTTAGCTAATAAGACTTTTTTCTCGGTTCTCCCCATAATGAAATCGAAACATGTGCACAGAAACACGAAGCTCCGCGTGTACAAAACCATTATACGACCAGTGCTATGCTATGGCTGCGAAGCATGGACCCTAACTCAAGCCTCCGAAAACATGCTAGACACTTTCGAACGTAAGGTTCTACGGCGAATTTTCGGGGCTGTTTGCGATCGAGATGGATGGCGCATCCGGTACAACCATGAGTTGTATGAAATGTACGATGAGCTGCAAGTCTCGAAAATCGTCAAACTACAACGACTTCAATGGGCAGGGCATGTACAAAGAATGGACGATGATCGCATGCCTAAGAGAGTAATGAATGCAGAACGAGTCGACGGAGCGAGACTGCGAGGACGACCGAGATCTCGTTGGGAGAGCTCAGTAGGTGTGGACGCCGCGCAGCTGCTGGGCTCCCAAAATTGGAGGACGCGGTCACGTGACCGAGATAATTGGAGGACAATGATCCAGGCGGCCAAGGCCCGACGTCGGGCCGTCGCGCCACGATGATGATGATGAAAAGTATATCAGATTATTTTCTTCGCACAGGCGGATACTAAGAACATCGAGACGATAATAAAATCGTCATATCCGTCTATCGTCGGTGTTATTTTACACCGCGTTCTTTTTTAACTGTGTGCAGCATATAAGGCATTCGCTGGTATATATATACATATGTTTGGGGAAGTACATAGCATCCTCCCAGGGATCCATGCTACGAAGGGATGATAATTTCTATACCAGTCATGAAGGAGTGGGCTTACAATATGATTTTTAGAATTTTCGGAAATAAATCCATCGGTCGAGAAGTTCCTATTTGAAACGCTAAGCAACAATAAAAAACAATGTACTCGTAAATCTAGATAAATGTAATATTTCCGCTGTATTAAACGGATTAAGTTTTTTTTCTACGTCATTTGAATTCCTCTGTAAATGATGCTTGCTGCAAAAAGTCATATGCTAGGCTGAATCAGATTTAACCACAACACGAGATAAGTAGGGTTTTATTCGTCATGTTAAATTCTCCTTATTTGAATAACTGCTATTAGGTGAATTAAAATTTTCTATTGTGTATTCTGTTGTAAAATATTACCCTGATGCATAGTAAGTGTAGTAATATTTTATATGAATGTCGTTAAATATATGTAAACTCTCGCGGTTGTCAGGCATAATAGGGAAATACAAAAATAATGATATTTAATAATCTGTGAAAACTTTGCTATTTTATAAGTTACTGATACATTGTAAATGTACGAGATAGTCTGGGGTGTCAAGAACGTTGTCTTGTTTGTTTTTATGCGGTCTTAAACAAATTTGATGAGTTTTTTAACCTTTTTGAATTTTAACCTCGATTTTAAGGGGTAAAAAAAGGAAGGCAAGAGCACTTTTTACGCGAGTCAACACCTATTTAGAATCCTCGCCTAAACTCTTGCCTCATTTGGGATAATAGATCTAAATAACTTTACACTTTACTTGGTCACTGGGCACGCTGGCATTGAAGGTCATGGACAAGCAGACGGTTATTTACTGTCCAGTGGCCCCAATCGTTTCTGCGGTCTACCAATCGGCCATGCTAAGAAGTAAATCCGGGCTGGAAGTAAGATCTGAGGCAATCTAAATTATTCATCGCGGATCTACGCAACTTGAGTAGAAACAATGTGAGAATTATCTGTGAATTTCTCACAGGTCACACCCGTCTTCGAGGTCACCTCGAAACCAATACCGCATTGCTGAAGGAGTGTTAATGGGTGAGTTTAACTCTCGCCTGAAACCCATAGCAGCTAGGCACACTAATTTGTCTTCGTAGGGCACAGCGCATTAACTACTCTTGTGCGCAATCGTACTCGATTCTGGGCCCGCGACATACCTAGGAATGCACACTCCTCGGCCACAGGTCGGCGTCATGAGTTTCTCGGACGTCCCCTTGGTCGGCATTCATTGTAAATGGCGCCCCATTTCATCGCACATCCATCAATGCAGTTATCACCCTTCCGCAATGTGTGACTTATCGACTGCCATTTTCACCTGCGTATTAGTTCGAACATAGGCATAGTGCCCTTCCTTTTTCCTCTCAAAAAATGTGGAACGAATTTCATACTGGGCTTTTGCTAGAGACCGATCAGTTCTTTCTCCGTCTATGCAAACCTGCAGTCTTCGTTATTTGTGGAAAACAAATAATGAAGACTGCTTCTCAATGGCTGCAGCATCCGTCTCTTATAAAACGAAGCAGATATGGTGGATGGAGGCAACCCTAACGTTGGTCCTGGCGATCTAGACCAGAACCTATTCAATCCACTCAACCTGCATTCTTTAAGGACCAAAGGACTACTTTACATATAAATGAAATTTAGGTATATTCCTCACCGGGTGGCCATCATGGTTCGCGTCTTGGCTAATAGTGATTTCACCGCTGTATCTAGAGCGAAGCGAGCGTTGTAGGGCGTTATACTGAGGGTAGGAACCCGTTTAGCCACTGAGCTCGCATAGCGAGCGGAGCCCACGCAAGGGGAGTGTGAAATCATCTCAGTTTAAAACCACTATGCATCGCCCGGTCAACTAGGAATGTTCCGAAATTTTAAATGACGTGAAAAGATTCTGGCCAACAATAACGTACCCAGTACTCTTCCTTGGCAACTCTAGTTGAATTCTCTCTCTCTCAATTGCCCTAACCCCTTGTGGGGTAGCGCGTCAATTGTTCCATGTGGCCTAGTTGACGTTTCATCGGCATAAACTGCTTTCGGAGAATGCAGTTGCCAGCATGCACATCCGTGGCCACGAACGTCGTCGTTGACTGGATTCGAACCCGAAACTACGGTAGTTAAATTTGAGACTGATGCCTCAACACATTGCGCTACCGGTTGCCCCAACTCTAGTTGAATTGGTCATCAAAGAAGCTCCAAATGCCAGTAATTCACAACACGCCTGGAGACTTTTAATATCACTGCTGTGCAACAAAAGACCAGAACTGCTTTGTAGAACTGAAACTTAAAGGATAAACAACTCTGTAGTAAGGATGAGGGTGTCACAGATGAAAGCACAATTATCTGAAGGTAAACTACGTGAAGTACTAAAACTAAGTCTAAAGTAGTAGAGGGTAGAGCAGGATGCGTTAATTAGTTTATGGCGGTGTAAATCAGTATAAGGACCACAACAGAATCCTTAGTTGTCCTCTTTCTTGGTCTAAAGAAATTCCCACGTTGGGCGCCATGAAATCCTCCAAATTTTGTTAGTGCGGCCAGTGGAACTTCATGGTAAATTCTCACAGAGGAGCGTACTAACTTTAATTGGTCGCAGGTATTTGACTGTTCTAAGAACTATTTCACAAAAAAAAACCATACAAAAGGACCCTTCGGAGCCCATGTTCTTTCGTGGATGCTTCTTTCGAATCTGACACTGACCGGTCTCTATCCGATGCTGAGGGGGAGACCAACGTTATACTGTGATGGAGATGGTAGCAGTAATGTTCAAATTTGTGCAGCTTAACCTGCATTATTGAAAAGCAGCTTCAGCTGCACTTCTTCTCCGTCTTGCGCGAGAGGGAGAAAACATTGCTTTAGTACAGGCACCCTGGATTGTTCGCGATGCTGTGAAAGGATTGGGGTCTCCTGATTATAATACGTTTTATGTTAAAAATCAGGGAAAACCCCGGTCATGCATTCTTGTAAGGAAAATTCTAAGTGCTTTTTTGCTATCGCCTTTCAGCGACGATGACTCTGTGGTGGCCAGCCTGAAGTTCGGAAAGAGGCAGTATGGGGCAGTTCCGGCACGAATGTGAGGGGGGTAGCATTTTTCGACCACTTGTTGGAAACAAATCTCCTTATAAGCAATGTTGGATGCGAGCCCACCTTTATCATAGAAAGTCCTAGACAAAACTCTTGCTTCGGATAGGAGAGTGTCATCTGTGCATTCATTCTCTGATCATCGTTATCTTCAATTTAGCTTGGACGAGCAACATAATACCAAACCAGTAATTGTAAATCGGAAAAGAACTGACTGGGGTAAGTACAGGGAGTTTTTTTTTTTGAATAAATTACCCCCGCTACCATGTCAGCCGAGCAACACGCTGGAGTTAGATCAACGGTAGAGACCCTGACGGGGGCTTTTATGATATCTGCTGATAGATCCTGTTCTGCTAGTAAACAAAGAAGTAGAACTAAGCCGGCGTAGTGGGGTGCTCCACTCAGTGAGCTTAGGTCCACATGTAGAAGATGCTTTAATAGGGGTAAGTGATTGCTCACACGGGTCGTCTCGTAATCGGCTCGTCTGCGATTCGAGCTTCATTTTCCAAGCAAATCGATTCGCTTACGTGTCGACCAATGGACGACCCGTGTGAGCATCTCCATGCATTTGCTTGGGAATTGGAGTTCAAATCGGAGACGAGCCGATTACGAGTCGACTACGAGACGACCCGTGTGAACAAACACTAAATCTTTAAAACAAAACTCAGATAGGGTATAAGGGCCAACTCGGCCTTGATAAAAAGGAACTGAAGGGCCAAGCGTAGTTCGTGGAGATTATTTTGCGAAAGCATCGATAGATCCAGCGATACCTCTAGACTTCAGAAAATAATGTCAAACAAATCCAACTATGCCAAGTTATTTGTTAAAGGATGACGGTACGTGGACATCCTCGAATCAAGAGACGATTGAGGTCCTTCTAGACACTCAATTTCCGGATAGCTCTTTTGTTATCTCACTGGAAATTACTTCTACAATCATGTGGCGCAATGCATTTCCGCGTCACTTCTTTCGAAAGAAAAGATAGAATGAGCGATAGCTAGCCTTGACTCCTTCAAGTCTGCTGGCCCGGATAGTAGAATTCCGGCGGACGTACAACATATGATAGACGTCGCGTACTCCTGGATTGAATCGATTTTTAAAGCTTGCCTTGAATTTATTTACATTCTGCGATTATGAAGAGAGTTTAAAATAGTATTCATACCGAAAGCGGGTACAAAACTCCCGCATGAGTCCGAAAAAACCATCGTCTGGTCTCTAAGGACTACGCCGATCGCTGCCTTGGGCGCTTTGTTGAATCTGCTTCCCTTGGCCCGAAGAGCCGGACTCTACAATCCTGATTCCCTCTTGGAATTATTGGCCCCGAAACGTTTTTCAGGAATCAGATGCTATTAGCATTTTTACTGGTGGTTCTAAGACTGACGAAGGAGTGGGGGCTGGCGTATACTCGAGGAGTTCCATCTCTCGAATTTCAATAGCGTTTTTCAGGCGGAAGATACAACAATATCTGAAGCTCTAGCCAGGTTGTGGCAAAACGATGTATCTAGTAAGGACATTATAATCTATACGGATATCCAACTTGCGATTAAATCGCTTAGCTCTGTCTTGGCAAATTCGAAGGCAGTATTGGATTGTCGCAACTCCCTCAGAGAGATGGGAAGACTCTTCAGCATTTCCCTGTGCTGGATGCCAGGCCATAGTGCCTATGTTGGTAACTGCAGGCCGACGAACTGGCTCGGGCGGTACCAATGATATCAGCGGGTTGTTGCGTAGCACTATGATGCCTCTAGCTGTTTGTAAATGGGCTATCAAAAATGCGGCGTATGATAGGGCTTGCATCAGATGGAGCAATGGCAATACATGTCATGTGGCTAAACAGATGTGGCCCAAACTGGATCCCGAACGATCCTCTGGGTTGCTTATGCTAGGCAGAAATCATCTAAGAACTGTCGTAGGAGTCTTAAATGGACTTTGCCTAATAGGGGAGCAGGAAACTTCGTCTATCACGTAGTAATTTTTGCAGGAGCTTTGAGTACGAGGAGGAGTTGAAAGTACGTCTCATCTTCTGTGTACCTGTCCGGCCCTGGCGAGTTTTAGGAAGGACGTCGTTGGTCCCTACTTCTTCACCGATCTGGATGACCTGAAAAAGGTAAACGTTGGTTGGCTTCATCGCTTCATTATGGGCTCTGAGGCTGTTTTAATGATTGAGTAGATTGCTGAGTCTAGGGGTATCACAACGGACCCAGTGAGGGTCTGAGTGTGCTTAAGCAAAAAGGGTTGCTAACCTAAACGATACAAATTCCTTAGTTAGTCCGTGGTCCACAAGGGTTTACAGCGGGTGATCTGGAGTAATCTTAGGTAACTTCCTGTTGCTATTTAGTCAAGTTCTGACATAGGACTTATACTCGTATATAATTAAATTTATCACCGTCATTGCTGAAACCTATAGACGCCACATGCAACCGAGCATCGCAAATGACATTTTTTATCAAATGCTACACTTTGTCATTAGTCCAGTTTCCGGATGTCGCATAATGAACGCCAGTCAATCTCAGTATGACGCCAGATACCAATTACAATTAGCAGTTCAGTTGACTGACATCAATTCAAGCGTAAAACACTGCAAAGTTCACATTCAATGACAAAGTCTAAGATTCGATCGTTATCTTTTATTCTATACAATTCACCTTGTGACTTTGAATTTATCGAGCTTGAAGCTACTCATTAATTGATAGTTAGTCAACTGGACTAATTATACAGATGGACCTTTCTTCTTCTTATTATTATTATTAGCCATGTCGTCCCCGCTGGGATATGGCTTCCGAAAGTCGTCGCCTCCAATCGTCTCGGTTTTCACATCGCTGTTTTCAATCCTACACGCCGAGCAAGTTCCTACTATCTTCTCGCACTGAGTCCCCCCAGCGCTTCTTAGGTCTTCCACGCGCTGTCACACCTTTACCGGTGCCAGCAAAGCCCTTATTGGGCATTTTGTGTTCGTCCATTTCTTTGCAGATAACCTGCTTACTACAGTTTACGAATTTTCACAAATATGGTTCGTCAAATCACTTGTACAATTCGTGGTTATACTTCCTTCGCCATTGGTCTCCATCGCTAGTCGCTCCAAAGATTCGTCCAAGGACCCTTCTTTCGAAGGCGTTTATCATGTTTTCAGATACCCGAGAGAGGGTCCGAGTCTCACAACCATGGCATACCGGTCGGATTGTTGTTTTGTAGACTTGGAGCTTCGCTTTTCTGTGTCTGCAGCTGGTCTCCAGCAAGGGAAGAGCGGCGTGAAGGATGCGGTTTGCGAGCTGGATTATTCGTTTGATTTCGAGAGTTTCGTCGCCATCTATCGCGATGATCGCGCCAAGGTATATGAAGTTGTCTACCCTTTCAATGCCGTGTTCGCTTAGCTTTATGTCCGGCGCGCTCGATCTACTTATACGGTTTTTTTTTTGTGTTGGCGTCTTTGTCTTCGACTTATCGATTTGTAGACCAACCTCTTTCGCTGCTTGATCTAGCGTAGTGTATCTTTCGCTTCCCTAGGCGATGTTGCCATGATGTTAATATCATCTCTGTACCCCGATATCTGTGACGCGCTTTGCCCCACTAAGAGTTAAGGCAAAATAGTACCCCACTATTTGGACAGTCGATATTAAGAGGGTCTTTGTTTTGTCTACTAATAGCTTTCGAATCAAATATTCAAGAACAAGGTTGAACAGCACTCTGTTTCGGTCCGACTCGCATTTCAAATGGTTCGGTCAAGTTGTTGTTGATTATGATCTGCGATGTTGAGTTTGACATTGTCATACTGATCAGTCGAACTAATTTTCCTGGTATACCAAAGTGCCCAATGATTTTATATAGAGCTCTTAGATCGATGCTGTCCTTACGCCTGTCTGAAGTCAACAAATATTTGGTGGACTTCTCTATTGAATTCAAGACATTTTTCAAGCACTTGTTTTACTGTGAATATTTGATCGGCTGTAGATCGTCCAGATGGGTCGCGCTCGGTGGCCGTGATCGTTCGGTCACCGCTCTACGATACTAATCTGGAGCTCGGAGATCAAATCTCGGCGCGATCAAAAAACTAATAGAACTCTCACAGTGCTCCGAGCTTGTCAGTATAAAGGCGACGCGGATAGTAGGTGCATGCTAGCAACTGCACTTCCGAAAAGTAAAATTGCTATTCAAAATGTCAACAAGGCACAGAAATGCTAGAGATGTTGACGCGTCAATGCCCCTGGAGGGGCCAAGACAATTAGATCGTCCAGACCGAAGCCTCCTTGGTATTCTGCGTATGGCTTTATTCTCGCCTCTAGGATTTTTGTGAGGACTTTGTAGGAAGTACATACATAGTAGTCAAATGCCCCTGTAGTTACTGTATTCGAGTCTATCCCTTTTTTGTGTATAGGAAAATTAACCATTTATCTGTTTACAAAAAAAAAAATCTTTTAAATACCTCCTATTTATATATTATCTTTTAATTTCAGTGGCTGCAAATGGCAAGAAAACAATTGCACCAAACAGTCGGGTAGAAATGGCTAAACAATGGGCGAAACGAAAAGCGAAAAGTGCCTGCTCCGAGAAAATGATACAGAGACGAATACCGATTTTACAGTGGCTACCAAAATATAGTTCAGCAGATGCAGTAGGCGATCTTGTCGCTGGCATTACAGTGGGCTTGACAGTGATACCTAGTGCTTTGGCGTATTCTGGAATCGCTGGGGTGCCAGCAGCGGTAAGTAAACTCTACACTTTTGAGCAGTATCTATGAGAAGGTCCAAACCGAAGGCTCTTGAGTTTAATCTTTTGAAATCTTGAACTTAAGAACCTCCAAAGCCTTACTTACTCCAGTTATTGAAAATATCTTTTTTCCATCTGCCATTCTAGTACGGTCTGTACGGATCTTTCTTGTGCTGTTTTTTGTACATATTTTTCGGAAGCTGTAAAGATGTACCGGTCGGACCATCGGCGATAGCATCGTTGCTCACATTCCAAGCGGCTCACGGGTCGTGGCAAAAGGCTGTGTTACTATCATTCCTATGTGGCTTAGTGGAACTATTTATGGGCCTATTTGGTCTGGGTTTTATCGTGGACTTTGTCTCCGGGCCTGTATCATCCGGATTCACATCCGCCGTGTCGCTGATCATCTTAACGTCACAAATCAAGGATATTCTTGGTGTACCGGCGAAGGGATCCGCCTTCATTGAAATCTGGCGACAAATCATCAATAATATCGGCGAAACAAGAGTTTGGGATGCCGTTCTGGGAATATCCTGCATAGCAGTATTATTAATTATGAAGGTAGGTGGACATGCATTATCGTTCGATAGAAGGACACGTAAGTAATTGTATCCTGTGTGCTTGGCAGATTTTATCGGGCATGAAGATCGGACCGGCTGACGATGAGCTGAAGACCCGAACACATAAAATTATCAACAAGTTCCTTTGGCTGATTGGCACCTCGCGGAATGCCATTCTTGTGATTGTTTGCGGAGGCTTAGGCTATGTTTTTCATAATGCCGGTGGCACAACCTTCAAGCTTATTGGCGACGTTCCACCTGGCTTGCCCACTTTTCAGGCGCCTCCTTTCTCATTGACGGCCAACGAATCGGCAACGGGAGAGGCGGAATCGTTCGGTGAAATGGTTGCCAGCATGGGTTCAGGGATTATTGTAATTCCACTTATCGCACTAATGGAGACAATTGCCATTTGCAAAGCTTTCGGTAAGTTCTGATTTGACTCTTTTGTAGATTGGAGGATTCTAATCATTTTTCTTTTTCTTCTTCAGCCAACGGAAAACCGGTGGATGCTACGCAGGAATTGATCGCCATTGGCATTGGAAATATCGCAAACTCCTTTATACAGGGACTTCCCGTTGCTGGTGCTTTAAGTCGCGGTGCTATCAATAACTCGAGTGGTGTGCGTACGCCAATGGGGAATATCTACAGCGCGGCTTTAGTCATCCTTGCGCTGGTCTTCTTCACGCCGTACTTCTATTTCATTCCGAAATCTTCTCTAGCTGCCATTATCATATGCGCCGTTGTATTCATGGTTGAGGTGAAAGTAATCAAGCCAATGTGGAGAACGAAAAGTAAGCAGCTTATAAGCTACATAGGCAAGCCCATGGACTAACTTTTGTCATTCTATTCCTTTCCAGAAAGCGACCTGATCCCCGGTCTCGGCACCTTTTTCGCCTGCCTGCTTTTGCCGCTTGAAGCTGGAATTCTCACTGGAATTGGCCTTAATATGGTTTTCATCCTGTACCATGCCGCCCGGCCGAAAATAACCGTGGAAACCCTTACAACACCCGGCGGTGCTGAGTATCTGATGATTACACCAGATCGTTGTTTGATCTTCCCGTCCGTTGACTATGTTCGAAATTTGGTTACCAAGCATTCTATACGACAAGGTCTGCCAGTCGTCATTGATTGTACTCATGTGTACGGTGCTGATTTTACGGCGGCCACTGTAATTGACAATCTCACTAAGGACTTTGCGAAACGAGAACAATATCTTTTCTTCTACAATCTCAAGCCAAGCGTATGTGCGGTGTTTGAAGGACTATCACCAGTTGATTTTACCGTATATTATCAGGAACAGCAACTGGACGAATTACTTGCCAGGAAGAGTAAGAAACGAGAACAGTTGAGTGAAGTCTGAGACTCGCCCGCGTAGAACCCAAGAACAATGTAGATTCTAAGCATAGGCTAGACGAGTAGTATTCACTGTCGGTTTGCCAGTTTTACACAATAATGTGAAGGAAATTTTTAATTGTGTACTTGTTGTGAAGCTTCCGATTTAAAGACAATCAGCTAGCGCTGATCTACAATTTATTTCTGTGACGTGTGGCCGACAGGTCCGAATTGGTGGAGCTGTGATGGTTCTCTCAATTACTACAAAAGAAGAAGTATTTATAATTATTATTTAATTTATTTAGGGATACGTTTTTTGTTAAAATACAAAGGCATATGTATTCTAGACCGTTCCTAATACCATTATACCCGAGTAGTGATCGATACGTACTTATATTAAGCTGCAAACGGAACCTGTCCGCTCGAAAAGACAAGGATTATTTAAGACAATACATCTGCACCGATGCGTGGTACATTGCCGTCCACGGAATCTCTCAAACGAAGCCTTCGAATGTATGTACTTACAAAATAGTATTTAATTTTTTATTATTTTTTATTTTACGCATTAACTTATTGCAACGTATTCACAACTTATTGGACTTAATTCAAACTTGAATTATTAACATTCGATAGTATTATTAAAAGTTTACCAACGACATTGAATCGTGACGAGGTATTTTTCTTTTTCTGAATAAGGCCTAGAATTTTGTTTAATTGTAAGTAAGCGCGCTCATGGAACTAGTTCGTAAGAAAGATATTTTCAAGCAATTTGTAAGATAACTAATAATTGATAACGTCTTTTTTGTAAATAAAATAGTAAACTGTGATAGAGACAGGACGTTGTGTTTTGATTTTTATAGAATTTTTTTTTTAACTGTGTCAATTTTAAGGTGTTTTTTCTTCAATAACGAAAACTCTTCACTACTCATTATCCATTGATCACGAGGCTCTATACCCGACCCGTACGCAAACTTGTTAATGTTAATTGCCTTGACCCCTCCAGGAGCATGCGTGCGGCAACATCTCTAGCATTTCTATGCCTTGTTGGCGTTTTGATGGCATATCCACTTTTTTGGAAGTGCAGTTGGTAATATGCACATCATATCCGCGCCGTCTTTTATACTAACAAGCTCGGAGCACTGTGAGAGTCCTATTAGTTCTTACAGGCAGTTTTTCATCGCGCCGAGATTTGAACTCCGAGCTCTAGATTAGTAGCGTAGCGCGGTGACCGAACCACCACGGCCACCGAGCGAGCTGACTTAGCGACACTCAATGGAAAAACATACAGACCTATCAGAGCACTGCTCTTAGAACTGTTACAGGCTGTCTCCTGATGTCGTCACAGGACCGTCTGCATCAAGATACCAAAATAAAGCCACAACACTCTTCTCACCAAGCAGTATCTAATTGGCAGTTATCGGAATGACCATCTTAACTCAAACCTGATGGACAAAACTCTACCGCGACGTTACGTTTGACGCAACATGAGGGATCGCGAAAGGTAGTCGAAAGGTTTAAAAGAGTTCCCTTCGATAACGCCAACTATAAGTCGGCCATCACTACGCTGCACAGTGATGAAGTGCTTTTTGACACACATTTTGATCTGAGCTCGATGCGCCGCTACAACAACAACTAAGCTCTTTATTTGATACTGTTTCGGGCCAGAAAATTCTTAGAATTCTTCGAAGACAGGCAGATTTCAGGTAACTCTCATGGAAACTTCCCATGTACTGCTCCCTTACAAAAGAACAGATTGTACCAGGGAACGAAACAGGCCCAGCTTGCCAGATTTTGGACAGCATGCCGTATGTGAATTTGTCCTGGTTGATACGACGAGCGACGTTCTGCTCCGTACCACCATTTTCGTCAACAAGGCTGCATAAGTAGACAAAGTTGTCCACCTTCTCACCAGGCTAACCATTAGTATTGATGGCAATAGGTGTAGGATTTCCTTTTCGCAATGGCGGGCTAAGAACCTTGGTCTTGTTGGTATTAATCTTTACTCCAACCTTATTTGCCTCCCTCCCAAAATCTAACGCCATTGCTGACAAATTCATGATTTTATGGGAGAGAGGGCATATATATGTCGTCAGCGTAGCCAAGATGTTGTAGATAAGATGTTAAAGTCCATTGAATTCCTCTGTCTAGTCCGGATAGGGCTGCATGCAATACATCGCCGATCACTATGAAGAATAGGATCGGTGACAGGATGCATCCCTGCCGAATAGGACGCGCAGTTTATTGGGTTGTCATCTTTAACATGGACAAAGTAAAATGGGGTCCTTTGAGCCGGGACGATATTTTCCCCGCTCTGCCTTCGAGCTTTTCAGGGCAAGTTACGCAATTGGGTATATAACACTACCTTGGAGGAAAGTTAATGTGGTTTTTATGCCTAAGGGGTGTAATAAACGGGAGCAATTACCCAAATCCTATAGACCCATGAGCCTTACTTCCTTTTTCCTTAAAACCATAGAAAAATTGCTTACCTTGTATAGCAGGTACAAGATGGAACTTTCGAGCCCCTTACACTGTATGCAGTTCGCTTACACGAAGGGTAAGTCAACAGTCACCGCCCTGCATAACCTCGTGGAAACAAGCGAAAAGCCACTCAATGACAGAGGGAAGTCGCGTTGTGTGCCTTTTTTGACATTGAGGGGCTTTGATAGCACCGACTATAATTGCATATCCAGAGCACTGGAACTCATCGCCCATCTTTAGCGTTATGAACTCCTCCAACTGTTAGCAACCAAAAACTAGGTTTTCTTGCATTGGGTGACATGTCACAAGGATATTGAGGGGAACGTGGCTGCGGATAAATTTTCTAGACAAGCATCATCCAATCGTTTTCATGGACTAACCATACTGGCTTCGGCCAAATTGCAGATCAGGGGCATGGGCGCGTCAGCATCTCTAGCATTTCTTTGCCTTTTTGACGTTTCAATAGCATATCTACTTTTTGGAGGTGCAGTTACTAGCATGCACCTCCTATTCGTGCCGTCTTTTATACTGATAAGCTCGGAGCGCTATGAGAGTCCTGTTAGTACCTATCTACAGACAGTTTTGGATCGCGCCGAGATTTGAACTCCGAGCTCTAGATGTAGTATCGTAGAGCGGTGACCGAACGACCACGACAATATCATTTATTTACACTTGAAACATTAAGCGAGCCTCGGATATCACGGACTGACTCACCGGCAACAACTTTTGGCTACAAACAACGGACCACGATCGATTTTTGGAACGCTCGAACGATGTGGGGCGAGTACGAGGCTCATTGTAGTCGAACGGGAAATGACCGCATATAGCATCGCTATACTAAGTCTGAGCGAAACACGATGGCCCGGCGAGATGTTCGTGGAGTCTTGCAACTCTCGTCAACTCGTCATCGGCAGTACCCTGTTCAAGCACAAACGCTGCCACTTAACAATCTGGACCTCTCCGAAAGGCAGACAGAAAACCAGATTGACCATTCCAAGACATCACTCATCGCCCTCAAAATGCACGAACCTTGCCACGTTTTAATGTGCAAGAGCTTAGAGAGACGTGCGTATTCCACCGCCTTGCCCAAGAGCTATTGCACCACCACCTTGTGAGAATCCCACAATTTACGATAGATGGAAAGTCGCATAGGACTCATTTATTTCGAGTGGCGCAACATTTACGGGTCGATTGGAACGCGGTAGGAGACCATTCATTAGCGAATCTAATCTAATCTCAGCACGCAAGGGAGTTAAGGAACAGATTAACTTAGCTGCTGATGATGCAATATTCCTGTTGTATCCCCTGAAACTTACTATCGAGTTTCGATGGCGATCCCCTTTTCTTATAATTTTCTTGATCAATTAGCATCAAGATTTATTGCAAATCGATCTTATCGCCATAGAATGAAAGTATCTATCTATTGGATTTAATTGTACGGCATATTACTTTCCATGGCCAAGTTTCAGATACTATACATTCGTCTATTGAAATAAACTCCAGTGAAAATTCATTCTGGTCACGCGGCCGGACAGTCTGCCTTGTAGCAGCCGGACATTATTATGCATCCGGCCGCCTGAAAGGCCTGTCCGGCCGCGTGACCAGAATGAATTTTCACTGGAATTTATTCCAATAGACGAATGCATCTGAAACTTGGCCATGGAAAGTAAAATGCCGTACTATTCACCCTAATAGATAGATACTTTCATTCTATGGCGAAAAAATCGATTTCCAATTATCCATCCGGCCGCGTGAAAGCCCTGTCCGGCGGCCTCAATGCGGCCTGAAGCAGCCATATATGATCCGGAATTCCTCATGGCCGGGTCTGATCAGTTTTCCGGTAGGAATTCCGGATGGTGTATTCTATATTCAGGCAAACTGGAAGGCCGGGCCTGATCAGTTTTTCCAGACAGGAATTCCGGATGGTGTAAGGTCGGTTTAAGAAATACATGTCAACACGATCGAATAGTTGGCATTGATGAGCATTCACCGAGAAATCGCTATCAATAACGAGGATGTGCCAGATAAGTTTGCATCCATAGCAAGGCGACTTAACTTGATTCTATAAAAGGCTTTATTATGTTATCGCCTAGGAGCTAAAACAAAAATGAATGAATTTATTAAGTTTAAGATCTTTTGTAATGCCTTTTTTTATGCAATACTGAATTATTGCTATACACATTACTATATCGCATATAATTATCATTAAAACTGATTTGGATGTGTATTTTGTTTTTGTTTGAATGTGAAAACACAACCCAAGAAAAATTTCTGCATCCTGTGTGTTAAGCACTGCAGCCCTTGTACCTAACCTAACCTGAGTTCATGGTTTAGTACATTCACCATTGCTCTCCTCTCGAATAAGTAATGCGTCCGTACTTCCAATAGACATATGCCTCTTGAGGACCAAATATTGAATAAGTGTGGACATTCCCTGGGCGATCCAGGTAACATACAAAGTCGGGACCACTCCGAACTCGATTTCTAGATCCGCCACTGCTATCATCAGTACGCCAGCCAAAAACGTTTGCTTCACACGCTCAGTGTATAACACCGATAAGCCGGTTATTAAATACATATATTGTGTTTTGTACACATTTAATCAAATAAAACCAACGAAACGACCAAATCCGTCATTTATTTATATGATCAGATTAAGTGACACAAGTATTTTGCAGCTCATAAATAAATGCTAATGCTTGTATCTAGGAAATTTTAATCTAGGGAATGAATATTTAATTAACGAAACAAGTATTGTAGAATTAGTTTACAAGTTTTCCAGTATTTGAACAGTGCAACCTGATAACGACTACGAGTATAATTGATATTTTGTAGCATTAATTGCATTCACTGAAAAGAGGAACATAATTATATAACGTTGTTGCGAACCACGCTCTGTGTCGAGCCGCCGTCACTGCAACAAAAAATTTGTTTTAACCAGGATGCTTTTGGCTCGGTGGCTCAGGTCCCGGCTAGACCAACGGAGGTCGTGGGTTTTGAGCCAAAGCACCCTGGTCCTAGATCAACCACCTAAAAACATGAATCACACATGGGAAAGGAAATTAGGAGGAGGAAGGGAGTGTGTCCATCCTTCGGGACACGGAAGAACCCAACGAATTGAAAAGATTAGTTATACATTATCTTATGTGTAATTGCCAAGTAAACATCAATATAATGAAAAGATCAGAAAAAATATCTCAAGGTAAATATTAATTCAAAGAGTATGAAATTTCAGACAAAGTTAGAAAAAAAAACAATGATTAATTCAATGAATAAAATGAACGAAAGAAGGCTAAGCCGTGAAAAAAATGATTAACAATAAAATAGAAAAAAAATACGAGAAAATTACTCACGGTTTATTATCCACCGACGAACGATCGATCGTCCCTCCGCTGGAATTCACCACTATTCAATCTAATTCAAGTTAAAAAAAAAAATATACAATGCAAAAGAAATCACAAAATCAAATTAAATGAACCAAAACGCCGAAACCAAACAACGCAAACTGGGCTCGCTTTCGATGACACGAGTATCCGATGATCCTTCTTCAAATCGGTCAAATCTTTGCGCACTCCTCATAAATAACAGTTTAGTTTTTCGATATATTTATCTTTTCCACTTTCTTTCAATTTAATTCATTTACAAGTTCCGGATCAAGCAACAATTTTGCAGCCTATTGTACTTTTTATTAAATTAGATTTTTTTGTTTTTATGAACAAGTCTTATTCTTGGACAAGTTTTTCTCTTTTATTTTAATATTCTCCCCTGTCTGATTAGTTTCTCAGTAGTCACTGTCTTGTATTTCGGGTTATCCACGAATTCCACTAGAAAAATCTTTAAGGCAATTCGTCACCGCACTTTCTTTCCTCTATCCAAATCCATATCAACCACCAACTCAAACTTCAATCCTTTTTCCATAAAAAAAACGTATCCGCCGAACAAATCTCCAATCAGTCTCAATCAAAAAGCAATGCACCGTCACTCCACTCAAAACAAATCAAGCCGACTTCACCGGCGATCACGACCAATCCTCACTTTCCAAGCAGAAAAACAACTTGCAACCAAAAAAAACTGTCCTCCAGGACCACCAAACAAAATTCTTTCGAATCAATCGAAGAAAAAACCAAAAACGTCCGCTCCGGACAAACTCCAAAATCCATCCCCCTTTATATTTTCCACCCAAAAACGGTCCTCCGCAATTCAACGGACCTCCCCACATCGAAATGCCTATCAAAAAAAAAACACATCGCCGGGTCATCGATCGAGATCCCGATCCATCCACACGTCGATGGCATTGTCGCCAACAACACCAGATACGCCGCCGACTCAACATCATAGCAACAGCATCAGCGTACATTTTTGAATTGTGCATGGACATCGTTTGATCTATGCTGTTACTATTGCTATGTATGTGGCCGGTCAGCTATACGTTGTCAACGACAACTAGGCATACGCATTGTTGGCTGGTCAGTTAAGCCGAATTATCGTGCAACATATTTTTGTGCGTATGCACAGCGAATGCTCCAAGACAATTTCGGCTAAACAGTGGTTCGCAACAACGTGTTGCTAATATCAAAACAAAATTCCCTTATTGGGAAAAATATTGGATCATGTGTAATGAACCATATCCTGGTCTGGTAGTGCTCCTTCCACCGGCAGATCGATGGCAGCACCTGATGAGTTATGATCTGTCGATTGTACGAAACCAGAGGCCGAGGGTCCCATTACACATGGACCCCGATGCCTGCGCAAGGGGATCCGCGCCGTCCGCCAACCATTCCATCCTTATCGTCCCATTTTTGTATTATTTTCCATTTTTGCCTCCCATGTTTGTGTTGTCTTCCCCAGGCCTATGAATTTTTATTAATACGTAAAGGACATGGGCAACGAGCGGCGAAAACCCCACCCACGTCTCCTGCACTGAGCTACAGCAAACATAGGCCACTGCTTAGCTCGTTGGGGGGCCTTTTTCTTCGCCAGGTGGCACCGCTCGAACTTAACAATCATTATGCTGCCTTAAGGCCGCCACACATGAACGAGCACAGCCACGACCGAACTTCTGTCGAACCATCAATTTCATAGAACGGTGGAAATGAGGAAAACAATTTTTCCGCACATTCTATGAGATTGATGGTTCGATGGAGATTCGGTCGTGGTTCTGCGCATTCATGTGTGGCAACCTTTAGGCTCCGTCCCCACGGGCATCTTCGGATGCCCAATTACCGTCCATTACACATTCATATGTCTCTATTTCATAAAGGCGATATTGGCTGCTTTTAGGATTTCAACCGTTACGATAGAAATTATTCGGGAAATTGGTGATTATTTTCCCCAATATAGAGTTTTCGCAGCGTTGCGTCAACTTTGTATCAATGTTGCGTAAGCATTGCGTCAATATCGCATCAGCGTTGTGTCAATGATACATCAACGTTGCTCCAAAGTCGCGTCGATGTTGCGTCAAGATAGCGTCAGTGTTATGTCAATCTCACGTTAATCTGGCGTCGAAATTACGAATCGATATCATAAGTATAAATATCGCTTCACTATTACTTTGATAAAGCATTCTTATCGCCTTGAAATCGCTTCATAACGCTTCGATATCGCTTTGATGTCGGTTTGATATCGCTTTAATATTGCCTCGATATCCCTCTGATATCTGAAATCAACACCAAAGGGTTAAAACTGCATTTAACAACGGCAATCTTTTAGTTTCCGGGGACCGGGGTGGGGATATCACTTTTTTATTTCACTTTTTACTCGCGTCACACTAAAAGTGTAGAATTTTCTTAAAAAAAAAAAACTTTTTTTTTTACTTTTTTTTTCCATCAATTTTTGAATTTTTAATGATTTATGCGGAATGTGCAATTTGCAATTTTTCGTGCTTCCAATATACCAATGAAAAATTGCAATATTTGCAAGTCGCCTTGCGTGGGCTTCGTTCTCTACGCTCGCTCCGCACTTAAAAGTCGCCACCCATTGACGAGCACAACCACGACCAAACTTCCATCGAACCAACAAATATCATAGGACGTGTGGAAAAAAATTCCCCCTATTTCCACCGTTCTGTGATATTTGATGGTTCGATGGAAGTTTGGTCGTGGTTGTGCTCGTCAATAGGTGTAGACCTTATGAGATCGCAACCGTCAGTATCACACAAACATGGACGCTAGCTTTGTGTGCAACAGCGTTTCGATCAGTTTTAAATATACCAAATATTTCAAATAAGTATAATACTTAAAAAATAAATAAATGCCGTCAAATACCGAGCAAAATGGACTGTTAAAAAGTGCGAAGTTATGAAAGTGCGAAACGGGATATGCGCAATTTCCTGATGGCCCATCGAAGACCATTGCGTGGACGGACAATATTTGAAAATATTTGAATTCGAGAGTTAGCACAATTGGTGAAACAAAAACCACTGAATCTTTTTAAACTGACGGAGTGTCATTTTAGCAAAGATTCAACCCGTTTCATAGAAAACACGCGAGCGCGAACAACGTACGCTCAGCCTAAAAGTGGTTCGATAATTTTCTATAGAATTAAACTAGCGAATGAAATGAATAGAATGAGTTACCTCAAAATCATACACTACTCGCGAGCTGTTCCACATTCGCTCAGTTATGCAGCGTTATGTGCCTGCTGAACGCCACCCCATTGCCACACATTTTATATGAAAGTCACAGAAGAGAGAATTAGAAGGAAATGGGAAAGAGCGAGAGAAATGAAGTAATTCGGGCGGATGTTCCGGGATGGAGAGACAAAATAGAATTTTATTGTTCACAATGGAGAAGTATGAGGGGGGAATGTGAGTTTGACATCTCATGTGCTTCTATATGGACTGAGCGGGTGTTGCGGGGAAGAGGGCGTGTGTCTCTCTGTTTACCTTTTACGAGTGGCATTACTTCAAATAGTTTAGTGTTGGGTATATGCGGATTGCTCCCCCATAGATTCTCTATGAAGCAGTGAGAAGAAATATTTCTTGCTTGGTGATCATTGGATGGATTCAGAAGGTACCGAACATGACACACTGCTTGAGAGCGGTTTCGCAATTGCTCGGTTATGCAGTCTGCACCCATGATACAGTGCAAGGAAGACAAGACATCGCCTTCCCGAGTCTCATCTTCACATCGTTCTGCGCATCACGTCATAAGCGCATATATATTTGAGAGACTCGTGGTTCAATACTATCAGCATTGCAACCCTCACGACAGTATCGCTAGCTCGTTGAGCGTGCAACACGTGCACGGTGCAGGACGCTTACGATGCAGCGGTCTCTTGTGTGGGCTCCGCTTGATATATTTTTTCAACTCGTGCGAACAGGGAGCGATTGAATGAGATTATCTCGAAAACTATTTTAGACCCGCCATAGACGGTGCGATCCATCGTCAGATCGATCTGACGGATGGATCGCCACAAAATATCTGACGATCGAAATTATATGAAACTGTCAAAAAAATCGTCAACGATAGTCACATACACTGTGCAATCGATCTGACGATCACAATATCGTCAGATCGATCTGACGACGGATTGCATCGTATTTTATATGGGGGCTATTAGATAAGATAAGATTTTTGTGATCTTCAATTTCGCCTCAGAAAGTTTTCTGCTAGGATTAAGGCCGGCCGCGCATTACGCAAGACAGCCCGCGCAGCGGCCACATGTCATTGGTTTTGTAACAATTGTCAAAATCATATTTTACAACAACAATACCGTGTGCGCGCTGCGCAAGCGGCCCTACCTCCGATGCCGGCCTAATAGTTACAAAGATAAAAGCCAAAAACAAAGTATTCATGCAATTGTATGAGCCTGTGACGTAGGTATTCAGAAAGGCGACATGCGTAAGGCGATATCCTATCTTCCTTGTATTATGGCCTGCACCTTCGGAACGCGACTCTCCTTTTCACACATACTTTACATGAAAGTCGAGGAGAAAGAAGAGAAAGAGCGTGAGTGGAAATATCCACTGCTCGGTGATCATTTGATCATCTGAGCGGAAGTTTCTCGGTACCTTCTGAGTCCACCCATTTAGGCATGTTCACCTGAGCAGAAGTTGCTCGATAAAAGCGCGTTGACACGATCAAACTACGATTTGACAAACCACCTACTTGAACGTGCCAACCCCTTGTCAAACTGGTTTGATGTCTTGTGCTTCTGTCAAACCGTAGTTGGACGGTGCTCAACTTTTCATCAAATGCTAGTTTGTCAAATCGTAGTTTGATCATGTCAACGCGCTCTAAGGCTGCGCGCATGTTGGCTCACGTTCGCGTGTCGCGTTCACGTGTTTGCTGTCAAACGGTTTGGGTCTATGGTTTGCAGCCAAAGATGCGAATCTGTCAAATTGACAAATGCTCGACTGTTGTCGTATCACCAAACTGAGTTCATTATTGTGGTTTAAAATGAATAATTAGGTAAGAATTGAGTGGTGAAATAAACGACTGGAGAGTAGTAGGATGTGCATAAGCGCACATCTCATACTAAATTATTGGCGTTAACGCACAATAATGAATCCAATTTGGTGATACAACAGCCGAGCATTTGCCAAATTGACAGATTCGTGTCTTTGGTTGAAAACCATAGACTCACACCGTTTGACATAAAACACTTGAACGCGACACACGAACGTGTGCCAACTTGCGCGCAGCCTAAATTCTGAACAGATTTTCGGTAGAGCACTAAAAAGGAGGGTACACTCGACGCCTTTTTTTACCAACCAATGGAGAGTGACAGGCATGTAAAAATGACATCTCCCAGTTAACAACATTAGTGCTGTCTCTCTCTCTCAAATGTCCATTCGATGGGCACAAATCTCCATTCGATGTCAACAAAATGGCCGCGAGCGTACTCTCCTTTTTAGAGCCTTATTTTCGGTTCACACACTGCAGAGCCAGTCCATCGCGAACCAGACGTCATTTTAAAAGTCAAGTTCGACGAGAATCTCAATTTTCACTTATTCAATAATGCATCGCCTTATATTTGGCTAAACCGACAAACGCGATTTTTTCGGCCCCTTCGGGGGCAAATTCATTCTCAACATTTTTATTTTTTTATCGTGTAGTCCCACTCTTAGCGGGTTAGGGCGATGGCATGTTAAGTGTCTACACTTTAGGGGGAATGTCATCTCTATAGTGAATTTACTAACAGAAGTTTACAACTTTACGACAAATACGATGTTTACGACGTGAGCATAAATCCACCTGATGTAGTGTCGATAGCAATCGCCCGCAGCAAAACATGACTACGTTCTGTTCGGGTTTCGCGCACAAGAGAGAATTCCGGGAGAGATAAATATCCAACTTAGATCCCATAAACGTCAGTTGACCCCTAAGCTCGGTGAGCTTTGACTTCGAGCTAAGTCATTTGACTCTGTGGCCTCTCCGTGAACGTCCACCATAACATTTCTAGAGAAACAAAAGCGTTAACAGGCTAAACGGGGAAGCCCCTTTTATGAACAATTTCCTAGTGTCTTCTTCGAATTGCTTTCTGCGGCATCTGAACGTGATCTTCGCAACAAGTTTTATTTGGCTGGTGTCGGCTGTCATACTGCACGTGCGTTCTGTTGTCATTTGTACTGTCATTTCGTCGGTTCCCCTATCTTTAATTTTATAAATTAAGACGAGACGTGTTTTAGACGCAAATTGAAATTTAGAATAAAACACATCAACCATGAAACGTCTAAGTGACGATCGAGCCAAAGCTGTTTTCGAGAAGCTGGCAAAATTGTAAGTACTCATACCGCCCATCCCGTAGAGGTGCATGCTAGCAACTGCATCATCCGAAATTTATATGCTACCGAAACGTCAACAAGGCACTAATTGCCGACGCGTCCGTGCGTCTGCACCCGCCAAAGCATGTTTCCCTACAAAACTCATTTAACGTTTCCTTAATTCCCGTTTCCAGCATCGGCCCGAACGTGAAACAGCTCATCGACCGGCCGGACGGCACCTACTGTTTCCGTGAACATCGCGAACGTGTCTACTACGTATCCGAAAAAACCCTCAAATTGGCCGAATCCTTTAGCGGCGATCAACTCGTCTGCGTGGGAACGTGTTTCGGCAAATTCACCAAGAGCGGAAAATTCAAAATGCACGTCACGGCCCTCACCTACCTCGCTCCCTACGCCCAGTACAAGATCTGGCTGAAATCGTCGAGCGAACAGCAATTCCTCTACGGCCACAATGTGCCGAAATCGGGCATGGGCCGGATAACGGAAAATACACCTAAATATGCAGGCGTTGTGGTCTACTCAATGAACGACATGCCACTGGGATTCGGAGTGGCGGCCAAATCGACGTCAGACTGCAAATTGGCGGACCCTTTAGCCATCGTTTGCTTCCATCAGGCGGACATTGGCGAGTACATTCGGTCCGAGGACACTTTGTTTTAGGATTAAGGGAAGATTGTTACTGTTCGGCTGGTTTAAATATAATGCGGGTGATATACCTATATAGTAAGATTTTTGGTGTTTTTCTTAAAATTTATTAAAATGCTTCGCTTATCCCCCTCATGGGGTAGCGTCTTCACAAACTTAATTATATTTCTTAACAAAAATGACTTTGATTGTCCCCTGGGGATGTGGGGTTAAAAATAGTCCACAGCGTTCCGGTTTTGTTGGATATGGTGTCCATGCCAGCAACTTGCATCATCCGAAATTCTTATAAGCTAACGAAACGTTGAGTCTCACGCTGAGTCTCGCAAGGAGTTAAGGCAGTAAGTAACTAAATGACTATGACTTGGAATGAAACGACAACAAAATTCACAAACAGCACGATAGTGTTCAACCCTTCTGTTAAATCTCAGTTTGTTGCACGAATCCTTCTCACAGCTTGGCTGGCGCCACTTCCTCGGTGATTGCTTTCAGTTCCCGGAACGTGTCACAAATCGTTTGGAGCATTTTAAAGGCACTCGTCTTGGGGCTGTCTCTGTACGCACAAACGATCAAATTAATCCTGGAATCAAACGAAAATGATCAGTCTCCAATTGCATTTTCAATCCCCACAACGGCGACTCACTGATTTAACGTTATGCTATAGAAGATACCGTAACCGTCCACCACCATCGGAGCAACGAATCCCGTGACGACCGTGAAGCCCAACGTGCTAGTTGACAGGACAAAATTGCCTCCGCCGCCACTCTTGGCGTACAGCGGATCTGAATAGAGCTCGGGAATATCGATGCCATTCTCGTAAGCCGCGGACCACATGCCGAAAATGTGGCGATCGACACCGTCGCCCCTTCGCATTGCATTCATGTTCTCGGCGTGGGTGTTGCAGGCGAGCTTGAATGCATCGTAGACGGCCTTTTTGGACGACTTCGGGTCGGTGGCGATTTTAACGAACTTTGCAGCATTCGTGGTGCATGAACGCAACGTCTCTGTTCGTCCACGGTAGTACTGTCGCATAAGAGCTGTTTCGTAAGTCGGAGCCAGTCTGCAAAAAAAGCAAAGGACGGGTCACTAATGACACAAAGTCCGGCCCACCTGCTTTCGATCCGAACTTACTCGCCATGCATTTTGTAATACGCCAACTGGAGTGCCATTTGTACGAACGCGTCCGGATGGATTTTGGCCTCCTTTATGTACAATCGTCCAAAGTCGGGGAACATTTCGGCGCAGACGATCACATCGCTTTGCTGTGAACACAAGAAATCGTTTTAGGAAACCAACAAAAAGTTGATAGCTCATCGTTACCCTGCCCTCGCAGTCCTTCATCACTCTGCGAATTTCCCCGCGCAACTTATCGTCCAGATCGAAGCACTGCTCAACGGGTGCCACAATATATTTCGACATTTGCCGCCAATCGGGCTCGCCCGCCTCCATCATGCTCAGCAGAACGAAGAACATGAAATTCATGCTGCAGGTGCCGTCATAAGACGAGTGCTGAAAGATACGACAAATCAACCACTTGACCCACCATCCACCGCATGCTCCGAATAGAATTACCTCACCGACGAAACCAATGTGTCCGTTCGGATATATCACCATCACGCTACTGCGATCCGCCCACTTGGAATGAAAGTCACCGGCGATCGTAAACTGTGAACTTTCCGAATAATTGGCCGGTTCGTGATCATCCATGAAAATCACGCCCACCGAACTTTCGATGATCTTCAAAAGTTCCTTGTTATGCGGCGACAACTCCTGCAGATACTTTCGATTCTGTAAAGCAAGCAGACGAGTCAGAGGGGAGGGATATTCTCGACACCGTGTGTTACCTTTGCCCAACTCGATCGATCGTCACACGTTAAAACGGGCACGCAATCTCCCTTCTTCGGCCCGCTATCGAGAATTCCCTGAACCGTTTCCAAAATGCGCAAACATTCTTGTGGCGTCACCAACTGACCGTTGACATTCAGACATTCGTAACGGAAAATACGACCGCGACCGATAATTATTCCATGCGAGGGGCTGCCTCCTTCAGACACTGTTCGGAAGTTTGGGAAAATGGTTTAGACTCAAAATGACAGAATTCGGAAATGAGATTTACGTGTCTTGAAATGTGTCTCGACGGTGTCGAGAGGATCGCCCGGTATCCGCGTGGTGCAGTAGAAGCGACGATACAACGTCATTGAGTAGCGAATCGAACCGTCGGGCGATGCTTGCTGGCGAAGCTTCTCGCGATGAAGCAGATCCCAAAATTCAATGGTGTGGAACATCACTCGAGCGGCAATCTATTGCAGGCAAAAAAATTATCGAGCAATTCGGGAAATAATTTTTTTTCTCTTTACCTTCAGTCGATTCTCCTTCGTCTCAGTGATTCCGATACTCTCAAGCGGCAGAGCCGTTGCCATGATGGTGTACGGGTATAAGGGCACGCGCAAGAACCAGTAACCATAGTCCTCCCACCATTTGTCGACCTTTTACAAAGTACTTTTAACAAAAGTGTCTTTCGTTTAAGGAATTAGGACAGAGGGCGCTACTCACCCAGTTCTTTTCGGTTTTCGCTCTCTCTTCGACCATCTGATGTAACTTTTTGCCAACTCCATTTTTGAAGGTGTCGATGATTTTGCGCGTGTTGGCCAACTCCTCTGACGTGCCGAAGGGTTTTAGGGTTTCGTAATAGCGGTCCATCGTATCTTCCAGTTTGGGAAGTGGCAGGGGCGGCAGACCTTCATCGCAGTCAAAGGTTTTTGGCTCGCCGTCTTGAACGAAAAAAATGTCCTCGCGTCGTAGCATTGTGTGTGCGTGTGTGTTTATGTTGACTGTGGGAAGAAAAAGAAGGAAGAGACAAGTGATAATTGTAGTCATAAATTTATTACGTAGAGTCCAAAGGCGCATACATGACAACCATTTTGGTCACGATCCCATCTTCGTCCAAATCAATGGGCGATGTCGGCGAAAGGATTTCCCTCTTTACAGCACTAAGTGCTACCACATACTGTACTACTACTTTGCCTTAACCCCTAGCGGGGCATAGCGTGACAACCACTCCTGCGCGCCATCGTACTCTGTTCTGGGCAATGGAGCGCAACTCCCCAAAAGACTTACCCAGTGCCTGACACTCCTTTGCCACAGATCGACGCCATGTGATTCGAGGACCCCCTCTTGGTCGGCCTTGGTTGGAAATGGGGTTCCACTTCATGGTATGCAAAGCAATGCAGTTATCACTCTTCCGCAAGGTGTGACCTATCCACTGCCATTTTCGCCTGCGTATCAATTCGTCGATTGGCATCTGACCCGTACGCCGACTTAGCTCTTCATTTGATATTGTTTCGGACCAGAAAATTCTTAAAATTCGACGAAGACATGAGTTGACGAAAACTTGCAGCTTTCTGGTAAATCCTACGGAAACTTTCCATGTACACTTCCCATACAAAAGCACTGACAGTACCAGGGAGCGAAACAGGCCCAGCATGGTCTTGATGCTGAGATAACTGCTCTGCCAGATTTTGGACAGCATGCCGTATGCGCGTTTAGCCTGGTTGATACGACGAGCGATGTCCTGCTCCGTACCACCATTTTCGGCAACAATGCTGCCCAGGTAGACGAAGTTGTCCATCCTCTCCACAGGCTGCCCATTAATATTGATGGCAATAGGTGTCGGATTACTTTTTCGCAATGGTGGGCTAAGAACCTTGGTCTTGTTGGTATTAATCTGTAGCCCAACCTTGCTTGCCTCCCTCTCGAGATCCAACGCCATTGCGGACAGATCCATGATTTTGTGGGAGAGTAGGCATATGTCGTCAGCGTAGTCAAGATGTTGTAGATAAGATGTCAAAGTCCATTGAATTCCTCTGTCGAGTCCGGATAGGGCTGCATGCAACACATCACCGATCACAATGAGGAATAGGATCGGTGAGAGGATGCACCCCTGCCGAACTCCGCTGCGAATCTCAGTCCCCCGACACCTTACCTTTATGTAGAACGCGACATTTCGCGCCGTCATAGATTGCCTTAATAATAGCCACAAGCTTCTCAGGGATGCCTCTCCTGCGCAAGGCCGCCCACAGAGAATCCCGGTTCACACTATCGAAAGCCCTTTCGAAATCGATGAAAAGCAAGTGAAGCGGAGAATCGTATTCGGCGCATTGCTCGATGATGATTCGCAAGGTGTTAATGTGATCGACACAGGAGAATCCGGCCCGAAAGCCAGCCTGCTCTTCATCAATTGTGCGTTCTAAGTGGGCCTTTAGTCTTTCCAGGGCTATTTTAGCTATTATCTTGGCAACACAAGCACACAAATGCCTCTCCAATTATTACAGTCTGTGAGGCTACCCTTCTTTGGAAGTTTGATGATCAAACCTTCCTTCCACTCAGTGGGAAAGGTCTCTGTATTCCACGCTTTATCAACAAGTGGGTGCAGCAAATCGGCAGTTACGCTTGGCGCTGCTTGATAAAGTTCGGCAGGGACACCGTCGAGTCCGGCGGCCTTTCCTCGTTTTAGTGCAATAATTGCAGTGACTATTTCCTCTTTAGTCGGGGCAGTGGACCGTATACGCACATTTTGATGGTTAGCTAAATTATCCGTATAAGGGGGAACTTCACCAAAGGTTACACGGTTCAAGACCGCGGCGAAGTGTTTTTTCCACCGCCTCATTTGATCTTCTTCCAAGATAAGTAGCTTTCCATCACTATCCTTCACCGGATGTTGGCAGGAGTTACGACCACCTGTAAACTCCTTGATGACACCGTATACGGCGTTTAAGTTGTTACTTCTTGCGGCTTCTTCTGCTGAGGCTAAAAGAGAATTCGCATAAACTCTTTTATCGCGTCGCACACTACGCTGAACTTCTCGAGCTTTCTGACGGTAAAGGAGTTCGATGCTGCTTCGATTGTCGTCTGGTGCTGCAGCCAAACGAACTTTCAGCTCTTTTCTTTCAATAATCCGCTGCCATGAAGCGTCGGGCATCCAGGGCTTATTCCGGCAATCCGGGTTTGTGCCAAGGATGGTATCTGCGCTATCAATGTACGCATTTTTTATGGCATCCCAGTTTTCGTTTATGTCACTATCTGGGTGACTAGTTATCTCAGCTACTTTTTGCGCAAGATGGTCATTATATTGTTGTAAGACAACTGGATTTTGTAATCGAGCGGTGTTGAATTTGCGCCGCCTGGATCTTTCGTCGCTGGGGCGACGCACGGCTGCAATACGCAATCGAACATTAGCGATCATAAGATAATGGTCTCTTCCCATCCCAATATCGGCACCCTTTTTGTTTCGCACGTCCAGGAGGCAACTCTTGAATCTTTTACTAATGGCAAAATGGTCGATCTGATTTTGTGTTCTGCGCCGATCAACAGAAGACCAACTTATTTTGTGGTGGTCCTTATGCTAAAACATAGTACCACCGATGAAGAGACTGTGAAAGTTGCAGAACTCTACAAATCTTTCACCGTTGTCATTACGATCACCAAGACCGTGTCTCCCCATCACATGTCTGAGCCCATAGTTATCAGCGCCAACTTTCGCATTCAAATCACCCATAACCATTATAATGTCACCTTTAGGTGTTCTGTTCTGAACAGCGTTTAGTTCTTCGTAGAAGGAGTCTTTTGCCAAGACATTGTCGGGTTCAGTAGGGGCTTAACATTGTATTATAGAGATGTTCCTCATTTTGGTCCGCAACCTGGCGGTCAAGATTCTGTCAGAGACCGGCTCCCAGGATAAGATACAGTTTCTTGCGGCTCTGGTTAAAAGGAACCCCACACCTGACTCACGACGACTACCGGTAGCTTTACCGGAGTACAACATTACAGTGCTGCCCGTTGGAGAGATAAATTCTCCGTTGTTCCACCATCTTATCTCACTAACTCCTAAGACATTTAATTTGTACCTCAGAAATTCACTCTCTAATTGAAGAAATCGTGCGTTCTGGGGACCTTCTGATGCATTGTCCAGGAGAGTACGCACATTCCAGAATCCAATCTTTGTCATTGTACGATAGCCAAAAGTAGTAACCGTTGAGTCAGTCCCTATCCGAGGCATAGTTGACGTTTCGTTAGCATATAAAGGGAGATAAACTGCGGTGTGAGAACTACAGGGGCATATCACTAGTTTGACGAAAATTCTGGAAAATACAATAAAATCGTACGCAGAACGAATCATTGACGAATATCAAAGCGATTTCAGACCTGGTCGCTCCACAACCGAACAGCTCTTTACGGTTAAACTGATACTCCAAAGGTGCTGCGAATACAACGTAGACGTATACCAAATCTTTGCCGACTTCAAGCAGGCATACGACGGTATCGATCGTGGAGTACTGTACAATATCATGCTGCAATTTGGTATACTCAATTGCCCTAATCCCTTGTGGACGGGATGCAATTTGGTATACCGACCAAAGTAGTGCGATCGACAAAGATGACGATGACCAACACCGTCTCACAATTCAGGATCCATAATAGACTTACGGATCCATTTGAAACACGCACTGGTCTGAAACAGGCCGATGGACGGGCACCGACGCTCTTCAACCTAGCACTGGAATACGCTATTCGGTCTATGAATCAACATCATGTCCCGAAGACTGGTCGACGCAGAAGAACTTCTGCATACGCTCGATACCGTTGCAAAGGAAGTTGGACTTCGTATCAACGAAGGTAAAACTAAAATAATGATACAATCGACGACAAGAACACCTGCACAACCGAGCATCAATGTGGGAGACCTCAACATCGAGTTCGTGAACGACTTCATATACCTGGGTTGCAACTTGTCAAGGGACGCCAACGAAACTGACGAAACCAAGCGACGGATAATTAGCTAATAAGACTTTTTTCTCGGTTCTCCCAATAATGAAATCGAAGCATGTGTACAGAAACACGAAGCTCCGCGTGTACAAAACCATTACACGCCCAGTGCTATGCTGTGACTGCGAAGCATGGACCCTAACTCAAGCCTCCGGAAATATGCTAGACACATTTGAACCTAAGGTTCTACAGCGAATTTTCGGAGCTGTTTGCGATCGAGATGGATGGCGCATCCGGTACAACCATGAGTTGTATGAAGTTTACGATGAGCTGGAAGTTTCGAAAATCGTCAGACTACGACTTCAATGGGCAGGGCATGTCCAACGAATGGACGATGATCGCATGCCAAAGAGAGTGATGAATGCAAAACGAGTCGACGGAGCGAGCGAGACTGCCTAGACGAGCGAGATCTCGTTGTAAGAGCTCAGTATATGTGGACGCCGAACAACTACTGGGCTTCCAAGATTGGAGGACGCGGTCACGTGACCGAGATAACGACGGACTGTCGCCACGATGATGATAACTAGCGTGAGCTGGCTGAGGAATGTTGCGCAAATTGCATTCCATGCACCTGTCTGCAAGTAATAATCTCGGGGTCAGAGTCGTATCCAACGGTAACGTTGATTTGAGCCTGAACTAGGTAATGAACGATATCGTCCACTACAGAGTACGAGTAAATAATCGCAAGTACGATATATGCGTAATCGATCGCTGGTTGATAAGACACGACTAAACTTTAAAACGTAAACTTCAGCTCTTGTGACAAGATAGTACGCGCAATTTACAATTCCATGCACAGTGGCTGATCTATTAACACGTCGCCATGGTCTGAGTAATTAAAACAAAAGTGTCGCAAAGTCTTACCGTTCAACTCAACGACCAGTTGGATGACACAAGGAATAAAGAGACGCAAATCGTTGAATAACGACTATTTGCGAGATCAACTTCTGCACACAGACAAGTCCAAAGTTCACCTCAACAAAAATTTCAGAAAATCCAGTTTTTCGATTGTTCCAGATATTGTGACTTCCGTCGGAGAATATTTATTTACGCTTGTAGATAATATAATAAACTACCCACCAGATTACTTACCTCTTTCCTCAGGCGTGAATACTCCAGTCAGGTCTCAGGTCCTTGACTCGGCGGTTCACAGCTAACTGCACTCAAAATCCACCTGTAGCTCTGGTTAAACGATAACAAACACTGCCGGCGACTTGGACCAGCCGAAAGCCACCAATTCTTAATTGCAGTGACCTTTGATCAAAGCTCCATCGGTTGATAGACGACGGCTTGCGCTGGTTGGATGACGAAGAATCGGGCTGGAGGCCGTCGCCACCTCTTTGTATTCGACGCGAATTGCCACTATCACGGAATCGATCCGGTGGACTATAGTCCAGGAGACGAGTCAATTAACGAAACATTTAAGAAACGCTGGCTACAACTTCCCAGCGTGATACGAGAATGTAAAAATTGCCATAACAAGATTAGCAAGCTCCATGCACTTTCACTTTTTGTATACACATACGTACGCTAGTTGAACAGATGGTTTTGACGGAACGGATGGTTTGTACAATTGGGTGTTAGCTTCTCAGCATGTTGCTGGGCAATATGTGTCCCTTAGTGTGGCACAGCAACATGATGAGAAGTTAAACTTGCGAATCTGATAGTACAATAGAAAGATTGTGGAAAAAAAGATAGTGACGAATCTAGCTCTTCGTAGTTCTTCCAATTGAAATTTTTCGAAAGTTAAGATGGTTAGGTGCATTGAAGACGTTTAGACTAGCAAAGAAGAAATAAAAAGGTTTGTTGTTGTTTGTAATTTAATTTATAAATAAGAAAAATGTTTCTTACCCTAATTTAATTATGTATGTACTGTACTGTCCATAAACTCAGATAGTACAGATATACCTTTTAGTAGCAACTAACAAAAGTTTCTCAAGTGCTTACATTGCCTGCGTTCAGAAGTTACGGAAGAGCACGAACTGCTCGCGAGCAGTTCCGGAACTTGTCGATTATGCAGTTCGGGCCTGCTAAACGCGACTCTCGTTGTCACACACACTTTATACGAAAGTCCAGGAGAAAGGAGAAGAAGAAAAGTGCGAGCGGTAAACAGAAATATTTCTTGCTCGGTGATCAATTGATCATGATCAAATGAACACCGTGCAAGAAATATTTCTGCTCACTTTCTTCTTCTTCTTTCTCCTTGACTTTCGTATGAAGTGTGTGTGACAAGCAGAGTCGCGTTCAGCAGGCGCAGACTGCATAGCCGACAAGTTGCGGAATTGCTCGCGAGCAGCTCGTGCTCTTCGGTAACTTATGAATTCACCCATTTCCTCAGCTGATTTTTGTATCGAAAAATACCTCTGAGAAACGTACGCACTGAAAGGTGTACTTAAGTGTCACCATAAACAGTCGAACTCCAGCTCGAACACGAGCCTGGTACAAATGTCCTCTGAATAGCTCAAGATACACACACACTTCACAAACCTGAAGAAAACCGGTCCGCTTGTTCGCGTGTCGCGTTCACGTGTTTTATGTCAAACGGTTTGAGTCTATGGTTTGCAACCAAAGATGCGAATCTGTCAAATTGACAAATGCTCGGCTGTTGTCGTATCACCAAAATAAGTTCATTATTGTGTGTTACAGCCAATAATTTAGTATGAAATGTGTGTTTATGCACATCCTACTACTCTCCCGTCGTTTGTTTTGCCACTCAATGCTTACCTAATTATCCATTTTAAACGTGCCATACACACACCGATCGATCGGCCGATCCGTCGCCCGATATCGATATCGGCCGATGGAACGGCCTGTGTATGCGCTTATCGTTGACGATTTTTTTGACAGTTCCGTGTAATTTTTGATCAGTTGACGTTTTGAGGCGATCCATCGGCCGACCGATCGGGCGACGGATCGGATAATGTATGGCGGCTATTAAGGCTGCGCGCATGTTGGCTCACGTTCGCATGTCGCGTTCACGTGTTTTATGTCAAACGGTTTGAGTCTATGGTTTCCAACCAAAGACGCGAATCTGTCAATATGATAAATGCTCGACTATTGTCGTATCAACAAATTGAGTTCATTATTGTGCTTTAAAACGGATAATTAGTTAAGAATTGAGTGGCAAAACAAACGACTGGGGAGTAGTAGGATGTGCATAAACACACATCTCATACTAAATTAGGCGGCTATTACACCATAAAAGTTCTTTTACAAATATCTGTTATAAAAGATATTTTCAAAGAACTTTTCTAGCGTAATAGCCGCCTAACAAAAGATCTGCCACATGAACGTTGCTTGTTTCAAGTACTTTTCTTACAAGCTTGCACCCCTTACCGTTAAGCAGCTAATGTCATTCATAAAAGTTCTTTTAAAATATCGTTCGTCAAAGATGTTTGTAAAAGAACTTTTATAGTGTAATAGCCGCCTTATTGGCGTTAATACACAATAATGAATCCAATTTGGTGATACGACAACAGCCGAGCATCTATCGAATTGACAGATTCGCATCTTTTGTTGCAAACCACAGACTCAAACCGTTTGACATAAAACACGTGAACGCGACACGCGAACGTGTGCCAACGTGCGCGCAGCCTAACGGTGCGTTTTTTTTTGTACAACGGGTTAGGGTAGGGTAACTCGTGGAGAAAAAAAACGGTCGAGGCAGGTTAAATTTTTAAATGTCATGTTGTCTACCCTGATTAGCTTCAAAATTGACAGTTGGTTTCAGAATTCGTTCGTTTCTATTCATGTGGCCAACAATTATAAACACGGCCGCCTACTACCAATGAACTGTACGAATTGATTAATGAATCATCATCGGAAATTGACACCAATTGTTAAAATAACGACAACCATTCCCATAGGCTCGTTTTTTTGGTAGAATTCTACCCGTCTAATCTATCAAGTGCAGGTTAGCCACCCCATCGACTCGTACAGGTTTAAGTTGTTGTAGCATGGAGATACCCTATCCGGATAGATGTTAAAAAAACACGTAGATCGCCACTGAAATACTGCTGTATCTATCCGTGCGAAAATAAATAAAATTACATATTAGTAAAAGAAAAAAAATCTTCAACTTTCATATTTTCAAAGATAGTGGGAGTAGCCATTACCACGAAATCGCCGCGACGATCTACGGTTTATTTACTAACCGCCGATCTACGGTTTATTTACAAACAAAAACCAAAGCACTGGGTTCAAAGTATGTTTTAAACTTTCTGTCTAATTCATGATAAGATAATCCCGCGAAAAGTTCTGTAGTAACTTTGGACGGTAGCCGGTGTACGCTCAGTTAGCTTTTTCGACGTATTGTGTGAAGATCATAGCCAAGTAATTTGAATCTTCTCGAATCTGTGCCGAATAAAATCAGAAAAAAAACAAAAAAAAAACATCCGTGCCGGCTAAAAAATCGAGAGCACTAAAGATACTTTTCGGCTCAAGCTTTCTGGTAAGTTGTGCATTTTGTTTTCAAGTTAACGAACTGCAAATCGAACTTTGGACCCACTTTAATTTAAGAAAGCGTATCATCATGACTTGCACATTTTTTTTGTTAGGCCACCAATGTGCATCGATCGCAGGCGATGATCAAGAAGATACACACAAATAGTGCTTCGTGCTCCATGCGTTGATCGCTAATCGCGAACAATATGCCACGATCGTGTCTTGCGAAACGCACTTTTAAGCTAGGTACTAAGATCAGTTTTTCATGTGAAATCTTAAGGCGAACATACACAACCCGGAATTCCGGACAGGCCGCTTATTTCAATAGACGAATGTATTAGGTGTACAACTATGCATCCGCCGTTTTCCGACACAGCTGTCTGTCAGAAAACGGCGGCAGCAAAGTTGTACAACTAATACATTCGTTTATTGAAATGAACGACCTGTCCGGAATTCCGGATGGTGTATGTTCGCCTTTATACAAAAACTGTCTAAAGCTGCGTTCGCACGATATTTTTTCGCTCTGTCAGCACTAACATATTTTATTCGAAGAAAAAACTCTCCAAATCATCATGAGCAATTTTCACGAGGAAAACAATTACTTTGCACTTTATTTCGCTTGAAACCGATCTTTTAAGGGGGGAAACACATTAGGAGGTTGATTTTCACAGGTTTTATATAATTTTTTTGGGTGGGAAGAATTAATTATAATTCTATCAAATTTTGACATCATTTTACTCATATTCCGAATAACTTGTGTGAATTTTTGAATAATTTAACCCAAAAATAACAGAGTTACATACTGATGTTCGCTGAAGTCCGTAACTAGAGTTCTCCAATTGCGGGACCTGTACCGACCCCAATTTTTATCCGAAATCAAAAAGGCTTTAGTTTTACATTATTAACTTATTTTCTAAGAATACAAACCTTAATGCAGGTGTTGGAAAAAAAATTTCAATTTTCACCACTTTTTTTCCACTAATTATGCAAAAAAAAAAAAACAAACACCCTTAAAAATATGATATCATCCTAAATGTTGGTTCATATTCTTCGTAATTTTATAAAGAATCATACTTTCAATTTTCATAATGATCGGCTCATTACTTTTTCAGTTAGAAGTCCCGCAAATGTGAAAAAAGTCATTTTGAGAAAAACGCGTTTGAAAAATACAATATAACCGAAATAATCGCTTTTGTTGATGCTTCTAGTATCTTCTATACCGTTATTTGAAAACAAAGATGCAAAAGTAGGGTTCCCCTACAAAGCTACGTAAATACATAAAGCGAATCCTGAGGTACTGCTCCGCCCTACCCAAGGTAGTGCTCTGCCCTACCCCCTAGAGTGCGCTCGAGCCTGTAGAATATACTCGATGAGCGCTCAGTTCTATGCTCAAAAAATCTAAACGAATGCGAATTTCGCTTCGAAATTGTGGCAGTGTATTCTTGTATTTTAAGCTAATAATTTACGCAATTTAAAAAAAAAATTGGGTTTTAAAAACCTCCTAATGTGGTTTCCCCCATTAAGTAGAAGGGAAAATCACATGTCGTTTAGAGCGACGCGGTAATGTGCTGTGAGGAGTGTAGACTACTGTCACATTTTCGTGGCAGAGATAAGTGCAACATTTTCGCAGGAAGAGGTTAGTACCAGCCTTTAAGCTTCATTCACACCAGGCGAGTTTAATCGACTCGTGTGACAACGTATTCGCTGCGATTGGACTATCAGCGAGTAAAAGTATTATAGCAGCGACTAGAATTTTATTTATTTATTTTAACACCAAGCAAACATGTGTATAATATAATATTTGCAAGAATTTTACCATGTGCAGAGGCCCCTTTTAAGCAATAAGCTTGAGTAAGGAGCGTATATTTCAATATGTTAAATTATATCTTTGGCAAATGAAGCGAGATGTTTAAAAATTATTGTAATGTTTCCTCTGATGAGCGAAACCAGAACGAAAACAGGTTCGTTAGATATTCTTGTGCTGAATAATGAAAACACTTCGATTGAAAAACACACACACTTTATTTACAAAACGAACTACACACGCGTACTAACAACAAACGTTAAAATGTCAAACTAGCTCTAACAATAACGACGGCACTACTTTCCGGTTCCAAGCGGATACTTTATACCGATCCGACTATCACTGAGTGTTGAGTCTGACTACTTCTTTTTGCAATGGTGACATCTGCCTTTTATAGCTGGAAATCCACGCATTCGTCAATTAGCGACGACTCTAGATTTTTCGAGATGTTCTAGTCTCGGGTTAGCACTACTCAACGAAGGTTCGAGAATCCGCTTCATTATCAATGGTTCGGTTTCGAGATGGATCGAGACTATGGTAGAGCTTAGTACAGTGTGGGTCGTAAAAGATACCCACTCCGTACACGCAACATTATGGATGTATGTATGTGTAAATTGCAAATTTTAGAAGAGATCATTTGATTTTTAAGGACAAAAAATTAATAAAATGGAAATAATAATTTCAAATCTTCAACACGTAGGGTATGAAGCCGCTTTGTAAGTTTTATTTTGAACTCTGTTGTTGACTGGGAAAATGTAATGTATTCAGGTATGACGTTGTATGCTCTTGGACCAATGGGAGTTATAAATCTTTGAGTTTGTGTGTTTTTACAAGATGCAACAGGTATATTTGACCGATTGTATCTGGTATTCCTAATTGAATTTGTTCTTGTACCCGCAATTTTGTATGTTCTCGTTATTACTTTTTTTAGGTATATATGTTTAATTTCAAATATTTTAGTCAAGTCATATAAGTCATTAGTGGGATAAAGACGTGGTAAATTGTAAATGAGTTTGATAATGTTTTATTTGTTTTTCTTGTTAAGATGGAAAAATGTATCGCTTTGGTTTTGTTTGCATTTAGTTTTAATAATTAATATTCTAACCAAATTTTGATTGATGTCATGGCTTTCTCACAGGCTTTTACTGTTTCCTCCCATTAGTCAGTGGCGACAAGTAACACTGTGTCATCCGCAAAAGCTACTATTTTCCCATTTCTTAAGTTCACGTTAGATATTGTAAATCATTGACATATATTAGGTATAATATTGGTGACAGCACGGTTCCTTGGGGAAGTCCATAGGCAAGATTAATTTTTTTATCGCTTAGACTATCGTGTAGTTTCACTTGTTGGGTTCTGTACTCTAAATAGTTTGTGAGTAACTTCAGCGGAGTGTGGGTATTCCCTATGTTTTTCAGTTTTTCTATCATCTTTTTATGAGAGATTGTGTCAAACGCCTTTGAAAGATCCATGAATATAGCTAGGGGCTTATTATCTTTGTCTTGTTCTGAATAAATGAAATTTGTTGTCTTTAGCATAGCATTGATTGAATTGAACATGTTCTTGATCACTCTGAAGATCATGACATAAAATTTTTATATTGTAATTCGTCAAATAACACTTAATTTAATCATGTATTTTTTCCCCCCAGGACCAAATGATCTGACGCCATGGATCGCAACAAACTCTACCTACTAAAACCCGGCGAGGGTAAAACATTCGATCATGACCCGAATTTACCACCTTTACCACTACCTCAATTGGAAGAGACCATGGAAAGATATTTTGAATCCTTGAAACCCTTTGGCACTCCGGCCGAGCTTGAAATTTCCCGAAGACTTGTCGATGACTTCTCCAAGGGTTACGGCCAATCGTTGCATGAATTCGTCGAGATCCGGTCGTGGTCGAATAAAAATTGGGTAAATTAGTAAATTAAAGCCTTTTTATACCTATACATGTCATTAACACTTTGCCTCAACGCACACGCCGTCGTCGTAACCAACCGTACAGATTAACGACTGGTGGGAGAAATATCGTTATCATTTATTACGTTTCCCGCTATATCCTTACATCGTAATGGCGCTACCACTTCCACTCCAGTGTATTGGAATTCCGGAAAATGAGGACTACAGCCTAAAGGTTCGCCCATCCACATGTTAAATTTCACACTCGGAAAATGTTTATTGTCGCTAACCGTATTAAAATGTGCACAGGCAGCCGCTCGGTGTTTATATCATAAAATCGAATTTTGGGATTTATTACATCGCGAACGGATACGTCCCGTAGCGCCACCGGACGGTATGAAGTACTTCTCAATGGAAATGTTTAAGCGATTTTTTTGTACAACGCGAATACCTGGCGAGCCATACGACCGGCTGGAAACACACTTTAAAACAGGTACGTACGAGTATATGGGGGTACGCGGTTTATTGTGTGTGTCCTCGGCGCGGGGGACCTGGTTTGCAGGTGTGGATGGGAAAAATTAATCACTGAATTAGGGACTGTGATGTTAACATCAATATTATCCGCATTTTTATGGCAAGTACTCGTTGCGTTTTTTTCCTTTTTGGAATATTGGAGAATGCAGGTGTAATAAAGTTCCGCCGGAATCTGAAATGAGTTGAATTGGAGGTTTTTTTTTCTGGGTCGGGAAATTGAATGGTATTTCATCATCATCATCATCGTGGCGCGACGGCCCGACGTCGGGCCTTGGCCGCCTGGATCATTGTCCTCCAATTATCTCGGTCACGTGACCGCGTCCTCCAATTTTGGGAGCCCAGCAGCTGCGCGGCGTCCACACCTACTGAGCTCTCCCAACGAGATCTCGGTCGTCCTCGCAGTCTCGCTCCGTCGACTCGTTCTGCATTCATTACTCTCTTAGGCATGCGATCATCGTCCATTCTTTGTACATGCCCTGCCCATTGAAGTCGTTGCAGTTTGACGATTTTCGAGACTTGCAGCTCGTCGTACATTTCATACAACTCATGGTTGTACCGGATGCGCCATCCATCTCGATCGCAAACAGCCCCGAAAATTCGCCGTAGAACCTTACGTTCGAAAGTGTCTAGCATGTTTTCGGAGGCTTGAGTTAGGGTCCATGCTTCGCAGCCATAGCATAGCACTGGTCGTATAATGGTTTTGTACACGCGGAGCTTCGTGTTTCTGTGCACATGTTTCGATTTCATTATGGGGAGAACCGAGAAAAAAGTCTTATTAGCTAACTGTATCCGTCGCTTGATTTCGTCAGTTTCGTTGGCGTCTCTTGACAGGTTGCAACCCAGGTAGATGAAGTTGTTCACGAACTCGATGTTGAGGTCCCCCACGTTGATGCTCGGTTGTGCAGGTGTCCTTGTCACCGATTGCATCATTATTTTAGTTTTACCCTCGTTAATACGTAATCCAACTTCCTTTGCAGCGGTATCGAGCGTATGCAGAAGTTCTTCTGCGTCAGCCAATCTTCGGGACATGATGTTGATGTCGTCGGCGTACGCTGCTAATTGTGTCGACTTGATGAGCAGCGTCTTGCTGTTGTCCATATTCATGGCCCGAATAACGTATTCCAGTGCTAGGTTGAAGAGCGTCGGTGCCAGTCCATCGCCCTGTTTCAAACCAGTACGTGTTTCAAATAGATCAGTAAGTCTATTCTGGATCCTGACTTGTGAGACGGAGTTGGTCATCGTCATCTTTGTCAGTCGCACTAATTTTGCTGGTATACCAAATTGCAGCATGATGTTGTACAGTACTCCACGATCGATACTGTCGTATGCCTGCTTGAAGTCGACAAAGATTTGGTATACGTTTACGTTGTATTCCCAGCACCTCTGGAGTATCAGTTTGACTGAGAAGAGCTGATCGGTTGTGGAGCGACCAGGTCTGAAACCGCTTTGATATTCGCCAATGACTCGTTCTGCGTACGGTTTTATTCTATTTTCCAGAATTTTCGTCAAAATTTTATAGGACGTACAAACTAGTGAGATGCCCCTGTAATTCTCACACCGCAATTTATCTCCCTTTTTATGGATTGGACAGATGATGCTTCTGCGCCAATCGTCTGGGATCTCCTCGTTCTCCCATACTCCCAGGAGTAATTGATGTATGGCATCAACTAGACTCGTTCCACCGAATCTTAGCAGTTCAGCTGGGATCTCGTCAGCGCCCGGCGCTTTATTTCGTTTTAGTGACAACAACGCGAGATCAACTTCCTCTACTGTCGGGGGTTGAATGGGTGGGCCTAGATCAACAATATCATCGAGAGCTTCCTGTGTGGGGATGTTAGATGGTCGGTTTAGAAGCTCTTCAAAATAAGAGGCCCATCGTTTGTTAATACCATCGGTGTCGCTGATGATGTTTCCATCCTTGTCCTTACAAAGGCTAGTCCTGGGTTGGTAGCCGTTCTTAATTGTATTTACTAGTTTGTACGCTTGTCTGGTGTTCCTATTAGCTAAGTGTTCGTTTATGTTCAGCAACTGCTCGTCAAAGTATTTACGTTTCTTACGTCTAATTATTCTATTCGATATTCGCCGTAGCTCGTCATATTTTTCTCTTCTGGCTCTGGTTCCTCGTTGAATCCATTGTCTGTAGGCCTCGTTTTTCGCGTCAAGTGAATTTTTGCATTCTTCGTCGAACCAGTCATTTCGCGCTCGCCGGGCTTTATATCCCACGACCTTCTCTGCGACATCCTTGATGGTACCCTTGAGTTCTTCCCAGAACCCATGGACGCCTGTGTTGCTGATGTTGTGTAGGATAGGTGATAGTTTTTCCTCAAGGGCGGTAGTATACGCCACCGCTGTAGCATCACTCAAGAGCTTATCAACCGCAAAGATTTTGGGAGGGCTGATTCTTGACTGGTGCACTGAGGAAATTCTACATCTGTAGGTCGTCTTCACCAAGTGATGATCTGAGTCGCAGTTTGCTCCTCGATAGGAGCGGACATCCATGACACTAGACGCCCATCTCCTGCAAATGAGGACGTGGTCAATTTGGTTGACGGTATGTGCGTCTGGAGACTTCCAGGTCTGCTTGTGAATGCGTCGATGCGGGAAACACGTAGAGCTTACGAATGGTATTTCAGTAGAGGATAAAACTTTACTTTAGCCGCCTTTGCGAATAATGACCCTACACTCTTGCTTCTTTTTAAATAGGTAATTTTTATAAATAATTTTAAAGTATTTCCCCGAAGATTCAAGTCCAAGCTCTGTATACCAAGAATTTCGGAGGGGCGGGACCCCATGCCGCCCCTCTGGATCCGCTACTGCTCACTTATCTGGATTATCGTCTCCATCTGCCTTTCACGTTTTTTTTTTGACTCGCGTTACCTTTGTAAAGAAAAAGAATGATACCAATCTAGATAGTCCCTAAATGTTACTTCTGAATAAAGAATGACAAACTCGGTGTCCTTTTTGGGTTCAACTAACAAGTCTATATCAGTTTCAGAGAATAACTCTCCCAGACACGGAATCGTCATTTCCAAAGGACGCATTTTCCAGTTCGACTGTGTAAAACCTGATGGATCGCTTACAACGGTTCAGGAGATACTTCGTATCCTGCAGTGCATTCGTGGCGCTACCAGCACACCCATCTGCGGTCAGTTCGTCCCAATTTTAACCTGTGATGATCGCTCCCGTTGGTCGAAGGTAAATACGAACTTCTCCCGAAATTTCAATATCTCTAAAATGGAATAATAAATCCTTTCGCCCCGATACTAAACCCCGTGCAGAATCGTAAACACCTGATCGAACTATCATCGCACAACGCGCGATTATTAAAAATTCTTGAGAGCTCCATTATCATGGTCTATTTCGACGAGCACTCACCCAAGGACTATTCGGAATGTGCCCAATTATCCCTGACCGGTGGCGACTTCCATTCAAAATGGGCCGACCGTAGCACAATAATGGCCGTCTATCGAAATGGCAAAATATCATTAATTGGAGAGGTATTTACTGGCGGGCGTGTATTGTATTCTAGGCGACTACTAATAAATTGATTGAATTCAATTTTTTTTCTTCTTTTCTTCCTTCGCTTCTCTGCACTCACATTTCATATTACATTTATTATATATTTTCGGCCGTGTTCCTTTTGTGTACGCTTCATATAACATTAGCCGTCCGCTTACGACGCCCGATGCAGCATTAGTTTTGCCTTTTTCCTTTTATTGAGCTTATTAGAGTCGGCCGAGCCTGATTGGAATCAAGAGACCACTCCAATTTTATTATCACCAGTGGAGCACATATTCGATTTGGACGAGCCACTCAAAGAGGAAATTGAACGGATCGTCGATGATTGCGAATCGAGGGTGGGTATTGGAATAAGCCCGCGTGGGTAAGGATAATACATGTGTAATGCACACGTGGAATTATTGTGCTAACGACTAACTAGGAGACTTACGCCCATAATGTCCATTTCATTTTGTAGCGTGACGAAATAACAGTCTCGTATAAATCATTCAACGACTATGGAAGAAAATGGATTGCCAGGAATGGTATGCATTGGGACTCGTACGTTCAGGTTGTTTTGCAGTTGGCCTTTTATAGGATGCATCAAAGGTACGTCTAAAATATTAATTAATTCTTTTCAACAAATCTTCTCTCTGTGATGTGGAATGTAAGAGTAAGCCACAACCTTTCTTGACTTGTCGCTGGTATTCGGCTAAATAGGCAGGATGTGCACTGGGCGCTAGCTACATGTATCGTCCGAAACCTGTTTATGCTCATGAAATGTAAATTAAACCTCTTAGGAATAGTTGCCGCCCTGTGATTGCTCCACCAGAGGTTACAGTATAGTATATACCAATCCAAAAAGCTTAGAGAGATATTCGAAAGAACGGATTATAATAAAGCCCTAACCGTGACCTTTCTGCACAGATATCCTTCCACTCATGAGACCATCTTATTGCGCGACTACTACCATGGTCGAACAGATACCCTACACGGCTTCACTCAGCAAACTGTTGAATTTCTCGGAATTGCAACGAATCCTGAATCGACCCGCAGTCAAATCTTCGAAGCATTCAAAAAGGCCGTCACCGCGCATACCGAAATGAGAGCCAACGTCAAAAACGGCCACGGATTTGATCGTCACCTGTTGGCCCTATATTGTGCAGCCGTTGAGACGAATTCGCCTGTTCCGGAATTGTTTCAGGATCCGCTGTACGCCAGGAGTGGTGGTCAAAGGAAATATGATTTAGTGACGAGCACATCGGGTTTCACGATTATCAATGTGTTCACAGCACCCTTGGTCACGGACGGATATGGATTCTTCTATAGTGTGACGAGTGATGGGTATGGCCATCAGGATGATATTTTTTGCCACTGTATTTCACATGGAATTGCTTGTATTTTCAGGATTAATATAATAACCACCGCTTGGAAGGCCAGTACGCAGACCAGTGCACATAAGTTTTCGCAAACGTTCTGCGATACGTTAGGGGAGATTAGGTCCTTGGTCCGGGCGGCCATTGAATCTAAATTGTAGTGTCAAATTCTCTGTGGTGAAAGATAAGCTGTTTTTTTTTATTGTTGGCAATAAACGACGATTTAGCGTAACATGAAAAAAAATTGTTTCAAATATTAATTATTTTAAAGGGCATTAACAGCAAATATAGACTGCATCTGGGTACGTTGCGATACCTAATGGGATGTGTTATCTTGCCGCCCTTTAAGCCTTGAACCAGCCTGAGCTCACAACAAAACGTCGGAGCTGGCAAACATCAATGTCCTGCAAGTCCCCTAGCTCGACAAAGAAGTGGGCTCCAAGAATTGACTTCCACATACCTCGCAGGCCCGGACATTCACAGAGCAGGTGGAATTGGAATATACTCTCCCCCTGTTCTTCATCCCCACAGCTTTGACAGAAGTCGTAATACGGAAGCAGAAGCCTCCGGGCGTGCTCTCCAAATAAAAAATGCCCTTTCCAGCAATAATAGTTTGGCAGAACGACTCATGTCCAGCCTTGACCATATCAATTTTGTTCTATAACAAGTGCTGCCGCTAAGCAGTCTCGTGTAAGTCCTACTAAGCACAGCCTACATTATGGCATGCTTACATTCATCGATAGGTATTTTGACTTTGCAGAGAGTACATTCGGCTTTTTCCGCTGTGCCCGTGGGGAGCCAAAGGTAGCATAATGACCGTGAACGTCTGGCCATGCCATCTAACGAAGAGAAAGGTCCCTCAACTAGCTAAGCAGTGGCCTATACTTGCTGTAGCTCAGTTGGAGAGACTTTGGCGGGGTTTTCGCCGCTCACTGCCCCTGTCCTTTACGTTTTAATAAAAATTCAAAGGCATGTAGAATAGATTAGAAACATCGGAGGCATAAATAGGGAATGATAAAAAAATGAGCCGAAATCGACGGAATGTTTGGCGGACGGCGAAGATTCCCTCGGGCTCGCATCGGGGTCCAGGCGTAATGGGACCCTCGGCCACTGGTTTCGTACCACCGACAGATACTTACTCATCAGGTGCTGCCATAAATCCGCCGGTGGAAACAGCACAGCCGGACCAGAATGTGGTTTATTACAAAACGGCATTGTGTGCGTTTCTTGATATCGAAGGGGCACTGACAATACCTCCTTCGAATTCATCGAGGGAAAGGAGCCGATCTCACCACCACAGTCTGGGTGAAATGTATGCTGTCCTCTAGAAAGGTCACAACTACGGTAGGAAACTGTACCCTATCAGTAAACGCCATCCGTCGATGCCCGCAGGGCGGAGTATTATCTCCCCTCCTATGGTGCATCATAGTCGACAGTTTGATGCGGAAACTATCCTCAATGAAGTTTTCCACACAAGGTTATGCGGACGACTTGGTGATCATGGCCAGGGGCAAATTTGGGGAAGTTCTGCCCGATATTATTCAAGGTGCGCTACGAGTTGTTCAAGAGTGGTGCGATAACAGCGGCTTACGTGTTAATCCTTCGAAAGCTGCCGTAGTACCATTCACCAGAAAAAGGAAACTCAGGACACTCAGATGTCCGCTCATATATAACTCTCCCATAAAAATGATGTCAAACTTCAAATAATTGGGTGTTATCCTTGACACTAAGTTAAGTTAGTTAAGCTGGCAAAACACCTCAAAGTGACTTCCGAGAATGCAATTAAAGCTTTGGGGATCTGCAGACAATATATCGGCAAGACATGGGGACTAAACCCCACATATTTTTGTGGATCTACAAAGCGGTCAGACACATAGTAGAATACGGTGGGGTGGTCTGGTGAAAAAGGACCACTATCTCAGCGGGTAGAACGGCTCTGAATAAAATTCAGAGACATGCCTGCATTGCCGTTACTGGGGATATGCACACTTGTCCAACAGCTGCTTTAGAAGTTCTACTCGCCCGCCGATGGATATACACATTGAAGCGAAAGATTGATTAGCAACCGCCAGACTCAAGGCTTGCAACATAGGGATAAAATTGACCACAAACCAACTAAGCTGGTTGAAAAGTGACAAGGTACTTAGCAGTATTACTGATTACCTTGTGAAAACTCTACGTTCCAACCATTCCTTTAAATCAGCCATTTGGAACAGAGAAAAATGGACGGATGGCTTCAACTCTTTCCGACCCAGTACAATCACATGGTCCACAGGCAGCCCCAAAACGGAAGAGAGTTCCGGCGCAGGCATTGTCGGTTGTGAGCATGGAGCCTCCATTCCAATGGGTAAAACGCCGTCCGTGTTCCATGGAGAAATATACGCCATCGAAGTTTGTGCTAGACCGTGCCAAACCTCCGGCTATTTAAACAGGGATATAGCAGCATTCACCGACAGTTACGCTGCCATCAAAGCGCTTATTAATTTCACTACGAATTCTAAGCTGGTACTGGCTTGTCAAGAAGTTCTCCATAATGTGGGTTCAACGAACAAACTCACACTTTACTGGGCATTAAGGCAATAAAATATGTAAATAGCAAATAGGCTAGCAAACCGAGCCTCCGCCGTCCCCATGTACGGCCCAGAACGGTTTTTCGGGATACCACACTGCTACTGGAGAAAGCACACTGGGAAAGTACTCGCGCTTCATCCAAATGGGAGGCCGTCCCAGGCCTTAGGCAGACTAAGCTCTTTATTTCGGGCCACTTACGCGTTTGTACCTTGGAATTGCTACGGTTGAGTAAGAACAGGTTCAGAATAATTTGTGGAATTTTGACGGGATACTCCCATTAAAACTATGCGTATTGTATCAGACGCTAGCTGACGCTTTTGCGAGGCCGATGATGAGACCTCACAACACAAACTCAAAGAGGTACGGAATGCTTATGTGTAAAATTTCCCTTGGCCGAGGATATCTCTTCTATAAAACCTTGTCGGGCTAGTCAATTTATCGAGAAGAGTCGGTTGAATCCTTTGATTTAGCCTAATTTCTCGATGGAAAAGGTAATAGTACAATAGAACTCATGGTCGCAGTGCTTGTGGTTCCAATACGACCCACAGCCCACCTCTTTTATCTATCTATCTAAGGTAGCCTTAAGGAAACCCCGAGGTGGCTTAAGTTATTTTAAGGTAGCAGGCAAGGTAAAGTCCAAAAAGGCCTCGGTTTTCGTGTCGCGGGCCCAGTCAATTTCAAATTTTGTTTCCATTCACTAGATATAATCAAGCTAACCCCACATTGGACGCTGAATATTTCCAAACCATTTCGTCCATTTTTTTGACTATTTCTTACTGTAAATTTTCACTGATGTAGGATAACATGAAGTCTTCACATATCATTTAGGTAGCTAATGGTAAGGTCTAAAAGGACTTTGATGACAGCAATTAATTACAATTACAATACGGCTGACCTCGCCGTTGATAAACATGGAAACAGCAGATAGAAGAGAACTCCTTACTTCCTCCGTACACATGGCCAACGATCGACTTGAGTCCACCGAGGTATAACTCGATCTGATCAGACTAGTGGCTGATAGGAAATCCAGCCAACTTGTGGGAGGCGATGCCCACGCTAGGCACGCCAAATCGGAGAGGTGGGTAAATTTTGGATAACATTATTAACATTATTCTCGGAACACATTTCGTACCTCATACTAGCGCGGCGATGGAAGAAAACCCCAAAAACGAATTGTATGCATGCCCTCATCTTGCAAATTTAAGTAAGGATGAAATGCAAACACGGCGCGGCGCTGGGCCTTGGTATATTTTCACATCGGAGGGTAGGATGGGTAAGTGGAAGAAGAGAGGGAGAAGGGATAGGTCGTAGTTTTACCCAAGTCATACAATGGAATCGAAAACCGAAAATTAAAATTGCAAAATTATCAGCGGCAAATTATAAATAGGGAAAGGAAAAACATTTAAAACTTTAAAATTATTCAAATATTAAAAAAAAAACGAAAGTCAAGAAAGCAAACAACAATTGCTGTCAGGAGCCTAGCATTCTAATCTTGGGGTTTTCATATTTCGTTTTAAATACTGAAATGTAGAAAAAAAAACTATTAAATCTACTGACGATAAAGTAATTACTTTATCGTTAACAAGTATGGAGTCATGCGACCATACCATTTTGAGCGGAATTCTCTGAAACATTGTTAAATAATCAGCGTTGCAACATATTAAATACGAAACCCATTAAAATAATGGACAGCAACATCCAATTACTGCTGAAATCATGTTTCAATTTCATAAAATATTTTTTTTTTTTTAAGAACGATGCGTGTGTAATACCACAAAAACATTAAGCCTTCCGTAAGTTGACGAAGGGCTGTTTTTATGCAGGAAGAGCGACTCATTAAAAAAAATTAATTCGTGCTGATGCCGGCCGATTTTACACTTTGTAAATTCTGAACCACATATTCGCACTTATTCAATATGGGCATATTATTCGGGAAGGCAGAATCATCCATATTCTCTGCGTCATCGGATATAGTAACAAAGTATCCTTGCTTTAATTGTGCATTTTTGCACACGTACGCGTACTCGAACTCTGGGCTTGCATCTCGACTTTTGACCGCATAATTAAAATTCCACGAATTAAAAGGCATTAATGATGTGACAGCAATTTATAATTGTAATGTCGCCGTAGTATGTTGGATGTCAAGAAAGCAGCAGCACCACCTTCGCGAACAATATTCATTATAGCCACTTGACATACAGTGCAAAAAAGCAACTATGTACATATATACTTAAAAAAATAATCGGCGACGAATCCTGGGCATAGGCCACAATGAAACTCCAGGGCGATGGGTCTCTCTAGTTTTTGTTAAAAGCGCCATAAATATTAATATGTGCCCTAGGATATATGCGAGTGCAGAGACCGTGTCCTCGGCGACAATCAACTATGCCCTAACACCAGCCGAGGTTGTAATTTTTTTTGCTCGGACAAGGACCTGGTAAATGCCATTTTAATGAAATTCAGATGACAACCGAAAAATGAAACACATATTTTTTTGCTGACAATTTTCAATTAATTCTTGGTAATATCCGGACGAGAGGAGAATGTTGTTAAAGTGCCTAGAAATTGTGTGTATGGCTTGGTTGAAGTGTACAATAATTCATGTAGGACGAACAGGGATGAGAAGCATCTTAAAGCAAGTATCGATGAATAATTTTCAAATGATGCCAACCGCTTAAAAAATAATTAGTCTGCCCCATTTGCCTTTAAGTTGTCCCTGATTTGGTTTGAAAAATGTTTACCACAAAGGAGGTTAATCTTTTGGTTCGCATCGTTGAGCAAATGTACCTTTGAAGTGACTCTGAGTTGGTTTCGAGTCCTTTACTTGCTTTCAGAATGTTTTTTTTGTCCTTCATGTTTATTAAGTCACTCCATTTCGAGAACACTCAGGCGCAGTCTCCGTCCAACTTCATGCACCAGAATATCCGATATATTTCTATTTTACCGGGCGACGCATTTTAGTTCGCGTCTTGAGTATAGTTGGGACGCTAAGCGATTTCATCTTGCAAAATATGATAGAGAAATGCCATTTGGTATGATTGTCCGTGGTCCCTATACATTCATTTTAAGAGATGGAGCCACCTTGGACCCCGCGGCAGAGCGGCTGTGCGGGCGAAAAATCGCGAAATTCGAGCCCTTTTTTAAATATTGTCCTAATAATTTGTAAACGGTGCCTCGGATCAAAAAACTTAATAGGTCGTAAATTAAAGAGCGTCAAATTCTACATCCAATGCATTGCTCAAAGTTGAAATTTGATTTAGTAGTATAATCAAAATCGATAGTCGAAAAATGTCACTTTTTGAGGCTTTGGAGAAAAATCACACATATCGCTTTTCAAGCTCACATATCTCTGTAACGGATACTCGAAATGAAAAACCGTACAAGTAAAAGTTGAGGATATTTTGATTTCCAGTTTAACGTGCTCAATGCTTTTCAAATCGGTTTGTTTTTAGTGTAGTTGTGAGCGAAAATGTAAAAATGGTTTTTTAGCGATTTGAGCCTTAATAGCTGTATCTCGATAAATATAACAGCTAAAAGTTTTGGTTTAGCCTTAATTCGTAGATACTTTAACCTTGTTTATAAAAGTTTTGCTAAGTTTTTTGTCAGACTAATTTAATTAATTAAATAATTAGTTAATTAAATGATTAAATTTCGTCCATAATTTCAAAGTTCAAGCAACTTATATGACATTTTAGGTTGGTCTCTAACGTATTTGATCATTCTGAGTCAAATGAAATCAATCGCTATTCCATACGACTATTAGTTCAAAAGATATTCACTTTTTTCCAGATTTTGTTATTAATTAAATAAGTCTTTTTTTTAAATACGTTGAAAACAAAAAGCTTTTGTGCCAGTTTTAAGATAGTTCCTTATGTATTTGGTTATTTTGAGTCGAATGAAACCAACCGCAATACCTTGCGACCATTAGTTCAAAAGATATTTACATTTTTCCAGATTGTTTTATTATTTAAGTGAGTTTTTCGTTAAGTAAGTTGTAAATAAAAGGTTTTTATGCCAGTTTTAGATTGGTTCTTAATGTATTTGATTAATCTGAGTAAAATAAAATTAGCCGTGGTTCCATACGACCATTAGTTCAAAAGATATTCACATTTTTCCACATTTTTGGATTTGTTAAGGAAGCTTTTTTATTAAATAAGTTGAAAATAAAAAGCTTTGATGCCAATTTTAGGCTGTTTTCTAATGTATCTGATCATTTTGAGTCGAATAAAACTAAAGGCAATTCCATACAACAGATAGTTCAAAACTTATTCACATTTTCCCAGATTTTATTTTTTTGTTGAAAATTTATTTTATTAAAAAAGTTGAAAATAAAAGGCTTTCATTCCATTTTTAGGTTGATTCCTAAGGTATTTGGTCATTCTCAGTCGAATGAAATCAACCACTATTCCATACGATCATTAGTTCAAAAGATATTCTCATTTAAATAAAAAAAGATATTAGTTTGATAAGCTGCTTTATTAAATAAGTTAAAATAAAAAGCTTTTCTGCCCATTTTAGATTAATTCCTAATGTATTTGGTGATTCTGAGTCGAATGAAACCAACCGCAATTCCATACGATTATTAAATCAAAAGATATTCACATTTTTCCAGATTTTGTGATTAAGTAAATAAGCTTACGTATTAAATAAGTTAAAAATAAAAAGCTTTTATGCCACTTTTAACTTAGCTCTTAATGTATTTGATCATTTTGAGTAGAATGAAACTAACCGCACTTCCATACGACCATTAGTTCGAAAGATATTCACATTTTTTCCAGATTATGAAGAGTGGCACATGATCTTGCAGCACCCGGCGCTGTTATCCATAATGGGAGCCAACGTTCTACTTCTAGTTTCATCCCAATCTTCTGGAGATGGAATATGTTGCTGAGTTTCCACAGCCTGCCAGAATTTCATGGCTTGAAGGGATGCCCTTTTCAGGTGTACCTCAAACTCACTAAATAACAATCAGCATCTATCATACGCGCTATCACTTCTGATAACTGTAACACATTGTCACGAAACACAAAACAAATCAGTTTCAAATCTATCCGCTTACTGACTCGACGGTGCACAATGTGGCAATAGCGGACAAAAATAATTTTTATTGTTTTTTATTCTTGACTAGTTGATTAATTATGACTATGTACATGCAAATTGTATCTATAACAAGATACCTGCACCCGTTGCTAACGGATTGGCATTATTACTTCTCTCTTAAGGTCACTTACGGGATATGCAGAGAGTAGCAAATCAAATTATCGAAATATACTATTATTAAACTTTTTCCTAAGGATATCAACATCCTGGATAGTTAAGGTCGCTATCCTAATTATAGACCGTCATCCTGGAAATTTTCATATACATATGTGCTTTAAGCGGCGAATAACTGTCTCTCCTTGCAATTTGGCCACTAATGAAAAGCTTTATAACACAAATTGTAGTAATCCTTCATATTTCTGCCAAATTCCATACATGTAGCTTCAGCTCTTCGAGATATTCTTTGAACAGGCTGACATCTGACTAATTTCATAAGGGTTTTATTTTTTCTACAAAACCCTAAAAAGCGTAACTATGACCTAAGCTATCAAGCCAAGCTATCAAGCAAAGACTTTTTGAACAAGATTTAATTATCTGTAAATTGAGACTAAAACAAAACTTCAGCTACTATACTTATCGAAATAGAGCTATTAAAGATGGAATCGCTAAGAAAGCATTCCAGCATTTTCACTCACAACTACACTAAAAATGAACCGATTTAAAAAGTATTGAGCACGTTAAACCGGAAATCAAAATATCCTCAACTTTTACTTGTACGGTTTTTCATTTGGAGTATCCGTTACTGAGATATGTGAGCTTGAAAAGCGATATAGTGTGATTTTTCTCCAAAGCCTCAAAAAGTGACGTTTTTCGACCATCGATTTTGATTATACTACTAAACCAAATTTCAACTTTGAGCAATGCATTGGATGAAAAATTTGACGCTTTTTAATTTACCACCTATTAAGTTTTTCGATACGAGGCTCCGTTGAGAAGTTACGAGGAGAATATTTAAAAAATTGCTCAAATTTCGCGGTTTTTCGCCCGCACAGCCGCTTTGCCGCGGGGTCCAAGGTGGCTCCATCTCTTAAATTGAAAGTATGGGCCCCACCAACATTCGTACCAAACGGCATTTCTCTATCATATTTTGCAAGGTGGCGTCGATTTATGACGCTTAGCGTCCCAACTAGTAATAGTAGAGCACTAAATCCGATTAGGAAGGTACACTCGACGCCATTTTGTTGACGACGAATGGAGAGTGAAAGGCATGAAAAAATGACAGCTCTCAGTTAACAACATTAGTGCTGTCTCTCTCTCTCATATGTCTATTCAATGGGCACAAATCTCCATTCGATGTCAACAAAATGGTCGCGAGCGTACTCTCCTTTTTAGAGCCTTAGTAATAGTAGCTTTACCGCTGTAGCATGCAGAGCGAACAAAGCGAGCGGTCTAGCGCGGTATACCGAGGGTAGCGTAGCGAGCAGAGCCCACGTAAGGGAAGTGCGAAATTTTCTCAATTTTATTTTTGCTAATGACGCGACCCGCTTTGCGTCACCCGGTCAATGAGGAATGTGTTGAAGGCCCTTTCGTTCTGACCAAAGGATTCAGAGTGCCTCCAAGAGTACTCAAGTCCAAGTGGTCTCATCTCTCCGATTCAGAAGATACTCGTATAGCCAAAATTTCAGACATGCTAGGAAGTTTCGGTTGCCCAGACCGATGGACTCAAAATGCCCTCAATATTGCGTCGATGGCCTTATCATCTCAATTCAGAAAATACTTATATTTTGTAGGATAGGAGAAGTCGCTGCCGTGAGTAACACAGGACACCTAGACCACATTTAGGTCCGTGTAAGATATATCTTTCTACTTCTTGCCAGAGCTGGGCAGACGCTGAGTAAATTAAAGTGCTCTCCTTCTCACCCACGTCATTACAGCTTCTGCAGAAGTCATTAAAGGGTAGCCGGAGTCGCCTTGCATGCTCACCGAATAGAAATAACCAGTAGTGACACCCACAAAAATTCGAATATATTGTTTTTTTTAGCGACAACAGTCGTGTGGGGCGGCCGATATTATGCCCGGGCCATATCTATCTTGTTACATGACAGGTTTTTTCATTGATCCATCTCAAATTGGCCTTGTCAATCGCAGCCGATTTATTTTAGTTATCTGTAGATTGTATACATTGTTATCTGTAGATTGCCCAATCTCCTTGGATTAATTTGCCTTATCGAAGCTATTTCTGCAAATGACCCTAAGCGCACTGAGCTGAGCGCTCCAACACGCCGGTTTAGCCCTCCCCTTTGCTTACTAGCAGGGTATGATTTAACAGCTGATGTCCTCAGTGACCCCGTCAGGGTCTCTACCGTTTCATTCAATTATTGTATAGTACATGGCTGACTTGGTAGAGGAGTAGCAAATTCAGAAAATAGCCCCAGCACTTGCCCCAGTCAGTTCTTTTCGTCCATTTTCAGTCCGATTCAAGATTACTGGGTTTGTTTCAGGTGGATCATCCTGGCCAAACTGAATATAGCGATGATCAGAGAATGAGTGCTCATGAGGAATCATTCATTCTTGAATCAAGTGTTGAATGTCCTCAGAGACAAGAGTTATTGTGAAACTACATATTCGCGAGAGCGGCGAGTGATTATTACTCATTATTACTCGGTTTGTTGTATAATTGCAAGTTTGTTGCTAGAAGAAGAAGAAAGAAAGCGGAGAAAACGCCGTGGGAAGTGATGCAAAGATTGGTATCCAGCCCGATCGGACGAGTATTTCTCCACGAAAGCAGGGTGGTCTTTCTGAGGTGGGCAGCCCCACAATTTTTTTTTTTCTTTTTAGGGTTTTGTAGTAAAACAAAACCCTTATGAAATCGGTCATGGGTCCGTCTGTCTGTCTGTCTGTCTGTCCATGAAATATCTCACGAACCGCTGAAGCTACATGCATGAAATTTAGTGAAAATATGTAGAAGTACTATAATTCTCTGGAGAAAGTCGCGTCGTAATAGGTCAACTTTAAGGGGGGGTCCCCATAGAGGGGAAATTGAGGTCGAAATTTTTTTTTTCGTTTGGTATAGGCAAGTGGGGTATCGTAAGAAAGGTACCGTCGAGTACATTCCATTTCTGGAATTTTTTTCAAATTTGAAGAAACGGGAAAAGAGGGAGAGGGGAAAATATGTCATCCGAGTTTGTCCCCCCCCCCTTGCATTTCGAGACCGTTACACTTAGAAATATGAAAATTTACAGAAAAGCGGGATTTCACTAACATAGAAAACTAAAAATAAAAGAATTTCAAAATCTCATCAAAAAAGGTTAATAATAGTACATTTCTATTGTTTCAGTTAGCACACCCCTGCACCCCTTAGGCAGATCCGGAATCAAAAATTTTGATAACCAATGATGACCAACACCATAGGCAATAATGTCTCTAAGTTTCATTACAATCATGTAATATTTAATAATAGTACATTCACTTAAAGTTAGGCATTTTCACACTATTCATACAAAAAATACACCTACCGGCTTCGAAGGTGCGAGTACTACTTGCATGTTGTTTTTCGTAGTGCGAATTGCAGTTATTGTTACATATTATGGTTAATTACATTAATGAAAGGGTAACGATTGGTAGGGGGCGATGTGTTGTAGTTGGCCAACTATAACGGGCGGGGGAGGGGGGTGGGGCGAAATTAAGGTCAAATTTTGTTTATCGACTGGTATAGGCAATTCGGGTGTTGTGAGAAAGGTAATGTTGAGTACATTTTATTTTTGGCATTTACTTTAAATTTGAAGAAAGCGGAAAAAATGAGGGAGGAGAAAATATTAGATCGTAATTTGTCCCCCCTTGCATTTCGAGACCGTTACACTTAGAAAAAAGAAAACTTTCAGGAAGGCGGGTTCCGTATAGCATATAAGACGGGAAATAATGGAATTTGTATATCTCCTCAAAATAGGTTAATAATAGTTTATTTCCATAGTTACAGTTAGCGCACCCCTGCATCCCTTACACACGTCCGAGATAAAAAGTACTGATGGCCAAGGATAACCAACATCATAGGCAATAATATGTTCTAAGTTTCATTACAATCACTTAATATGAATGGGCATGTAAGATACTATATGATGGGTGAGACATTTTTATTATGTGTTTTTTTATCCATCTTAGTGGTACCAAGAAAAGCAAGGAGCCGATACTTGCGTACCAAAATAAGTGCTTGCTACAAAACTCTCGCATTGCGGGCGTAGTCCTCTATATTCCAGTTTCATTTGATTTTAGATTCGAAATCAGCGACCCAAAATTACCTTATAATTCGAACCAGCCCGATCGGACGAGTATTTCCCCCACGAAAACAGGGTGGCCATTCTGAGGTGGGCAACCCCAATTTTTTTTTTACTTCAGATTTGGAATCACTGATCCAGAATTACCTTATAATTCGAACTAGCCCGATCGGACGGGTATTTCCCCATGAAAACAGCCAGGTCGGACGATTGCTTCCGATCAAAATTATCTTCACTTGAAACATACTCGCGCAACGTTCACATTATACTGAAACTACACATATGCGATCATGACCGCGAGTGCCACTCGCGTAAAAGCACGTATCAAGTCTGCTACAGACAATGGCCCATCGCCATAGTTCGAACTACAAGGTCATTTTGGGTCGCTGATTCCGAATCCGAACTCAAAAAAGAAAAGAAAATTGGGGCTGCCCACCTCAGAATGGCTACCCTGTTCTCTAGTACATTCCCCTCTTTCAGTCGCGTTGGAGTCGCGTTGCATCAGTGGACGAAGGCCCTGACTGTGCCCTATGTGGTACTGCTTCATGGTCATTGTGAAATTTGGTAGAAAACTAATAAAACTGAACGATAAACTGTGTAATCTGCGCAGATTATCGTTGCAAAACAGGGTCCGAATGCACAGATCTCAGATCTGCGTAAAAATCTGCCAAAACTGTGCAGTTCACACGGATTATCGTTCAGACATAATGTCACACGTGATAAACTCAGCGATAAACTGAAGGTGTGTAGTCCCTCTAATGATCAATTGCGTTGACGAACATGACTTGAAAAGCTTGACCTGTGATACACACTTTTACATGAGTGGCACTCGCGGTCAGGCTCGCATATGTGTAGTTTCACTATTATATGTATTATATCTAGGATATTCTGCCTACACTTGGTGATAAAGGTAGGTTCGCAGACGACGTTACTACCTGTAACGAGGTTTGTACACAGCAAGTAGCTCTAAAACTCATCCCCTCGTCCATTCGTGTCGAAGCTTCCCCACACCACATGATATGCGTTACAATCAGACCCGAGAATCTTACTATAGGCATGTTTTTAAGTTGACAGAAGGTTTTGTGGGAAGATACTCTGCAAATGACTTTCTAGTATATAGCCCTAAGGTCATTCGGACTTGTGTCCAAACTTTTTCCCGCTTTTGGGATAAATACCACTTTAATCTCGGTCCAATTGCGTGGAATGTATACCAACTCCAAGCAGGTCCTAAAAATATTCGAGATCCACGGAATAAGGATATCGGATGTTTGCTGTATACGCCGGGATTATACCATCCAATCCAAACGATTTGAAAGGTTTAAAGCTAGATATACCCCAGAGACCCAGAGTATCCTATAAGATTGTTTCAGAATTGCAAGGTGATGATGCCTCGATTGGTGTACTATCAGGAAAGTGAGTCTCCAAGAAAAGCGGTAGGTTCACTTTCTTTTTGATTTCATGATCGAAATGATCCTTTTGTCCTGACGCACTTCCACTAGGGGTGTATCGATAAATCCCGATTTCAACCCTACTACTGCATCCGATCATGTCAACCATGCCATTGTTCAAGTGTCCGTTTTGCTGGTATGTCAGCAACATGAAATGTGCTTAAAATGCGGACGTCATCACAATCATACATAATATATATTCGAATACGTTTTTTTAAATAATTTAAAAAAAAAAGTAATTTAATGGAAAATATATTTATTTCCCCCCTCGCGCAACATTTTGCTCACGATTGCTGTTTCCTTCCGTCATATGGGCTACCTATGGATGGGAATATCCCTCTGTCCTATCCTCTGACAAGCTTACACACGTTTATGGCTTTTCTGCTAAAACGAATGGATATCGTATCGACCGACAAATGCAACATGAACCTGCAATTATTTTCATACACTCGTCAGTCTTTTTTTATGCTGGTGAGTGCGAACAAATAATGTCAGTATTTGTTTTGTTTGTTGGAGGACCATGGAATACTGAGTGTGCACAATTGTGCAACAATGGATCCTTTTTTGGCATCTTAAAAATGTGCTACGGTTGCAGGATTTTATTACAATGACACGGACATGGCGAGTGACATTTTTAATGGATTTATACCCAATGGGGTGTAAAGTTGGTTTTGTGTTGTTCGAATTAAGTGATTGGGGTTTTTACGATTTCCGAAAAAAAAAGGTGTTGCTAATACACGAGTAAACGATATACGATTCATTCATTCGGGTGGGACAAGATAAGGGAAGAGTATTCCGCCTAACTACTTGTGGTTTGTACATGGCCCTCGGTGAAATATGAAAATCGTTGACATCGAATGTGTATTCGGGGTATTTAGGCTACCTACAGCAACCGGCCAGGATAGGAAAAAGGACCAAAAACAGTATGTTAAAATAATTTTAACTGTTTTTCAGTTTCATTGAAGTGATTGATTTAATAGCGGCCTGTTCTTCGTTAGAGTATAGGGCTTTTGCACTTAGATCACCTATTAAATCAGCCATTATACCACGTAGTAGACGCATTAGACCATACATGTCTCAAATAACATTGAACAATTTCTACTACCTCTTCCTGGACAACCCTGCCGTAGGCTAGAGCTGGATTACCTATGTAGTCCTCACCTTAACCGAGGGGCTCACTCAAGCTACGATGAAATCATGTCCCATCAGCAAACATAAAGGGAAAAAAATTGAACTCCGAGCTCTAGATGTAGTAGAGCGGTGACCGAACGACCACAGCCACCGAGCGCGGATCCACAAGCAATAGCCGTGCACAATGTCCACTTCAGTCAGCCGACCTGCACACGCAGGTGACTGCGCGACTACGTGGCTCGGAGACTAGCATGTCGAATCTCCTAGCCTCCAATTGCGCAGTTGTCGAGTATGCGCGACTCTAATATCATCGTATGAGTGCCACCGTCTGGTAACACATGCCAGATCTGTTATTTGATGAATATCCCAGTCGCTCGGAGATTTGGGTATTCCCGTGTGAGTAGTGTCTAGTGACGTGCACTCGTAGTAAGCAATTCCAAACTGCTTGACTTACCGAAATAAGCAATTCAATAATAAACTTTGCTTACACCAATACACATATCATCATTTCAGTCAATGTTTTTCTTTAAGCTGAAGAATACATATTATCATTCAAATATTCCTTTACACATTCAAATTCTGATCCGCGCCTTCTTTTGGTTAAAAAACATTCGTTCAATTACTTTAGATAATATTCAAACCTCCCACATTTTGCACACCATAGACACCAAACTTAGAATAGGAAAATGTGCCTAGATCTTTAGATGCATGTACCATGTGTGCATCCAAATACTAGAGACATGTTGATTCCAGAAAATGGGAATCTTGGATTTCGGTAGTACATTGGGCCACGATTTTTTTTTGTTTTGTTCGCAAATTTATATGAGACAAGTCAAGCACTGGCGCGACTGCTTTTGTGTGTGGGATAAAGCCCAATGATGCTTGTTAATGAAATGTTGCCAATGCAGGGAATGTTTATGGGAATTTGATTTTTCCAGTAGAGCTTTTGTTTTTGTTATGTAATGGATTTTCCGTTGCAATTTTAAAGAGGAAATCAGTGCAATCGGGTGATTTTGATTAAATTGTGATTTGAAATTTTTTTGACCGTTTCTAGTGATTTAATTGATTTGATTTGTGATAAAAGTGGTAAGTTTTCTTTTCGCATTATGTCGGAGTATTGCTGCGCGACGGATTTCGTACTAAAAGCGGGATTTTCAACTCTTTCCTTTGCCAAGAAAAGAGAAATTATAGAATCGGATAGACCGAAGCCAGATCTTAGTTTAGAGTTTAAATTAAAAAATATTACGCGAAAATTCCATATCGAAACGTATGAAAAGTACATTTGGTTAACGGGAAGCTGTAAATTAAATAAGTTATTTTGCTGGCCGTGTCTTTTGTTCACGAATGAAAAATCTGTTTGGAATAAAGCTGGATTTAGTGATTTGAATAATTTTACGGGCTCAGCAGCAAAGCATTCAAGTTCCGAAAAACATCTTCAGTCGTTAATTAAATTAGATAACCGTAAATTTCTTGAGTTTGTACGATCCGATAATTGAGTCCCACATAGATTCTATAAAAGCAAATGCAGCGTTTTCGGGTTTGTCTAATAGAATCCAAAACGATCTTGTTTCCGCTATAGCTAATGTGGTTCGAAATAAAATCAATTTGGAAATAAAGGAGGCTCCATTTGTAGCTGTAATGGTCGACGAAACGCCAGATGTTAGCGGTCGGGAACAATTAACGATGATTTTTAGATATACAATATCAAATGAGATTGAAGAAAGATTTATCGGATTTTTGGATGTAAGCGCTAATCGTACAGCTACAGCAATAAGCTCTCACATTTTAAAACAATTGCAAAATTTTAATATCGATAAGAAATTAATTGCACAATGTTACGATGGCGCAGCAGTAATGAGTTCTCAAATTCGTGGAGTTCAGACTTTAATTCGGGAAAAACATAAATCGGCAATTTTCGTTCCATGTTACGCTCATTCACTAAATCTAGTATTGTCTAAAGCAGTTGAGTTTATTCCGGAAATTAAATTATTTTTCGCGCACATCAATAAAATCGCATCATTTTTTAATACATCCACTAAAAGGTCGGACCTTTTTGCAAATATAGTAAATCGTCGTTTACCATCGGTTTCCAAAACGCGTTGGCATTATCATTCGCGTATTATTAACGTTATATTTGAACATAAGCATGAAATTTGTACAGTTTTTGAGACAATTTCGAATGGTTCTCAACACTGGGATGGCTTTTTCCGATATATACTTACAAAAATTCGCAGAGTCAGATTTTCAATTATATCTGTTAATTTTTTCTGAAATTTTTTCGAAAACTGATATATTATTTAATATTATTCAGAGCAAAGTGGTAAACATTTCATATGCAAGCCAAAAAATTATTGAATTTGAAAATTGGCTTGAAAATGACTTTTCTAGAAAGTTTGATAATTTCTATTCGACAGTTACTGCAGAATATCAGCCACCACGTAAGAAATGTAGAAATGCGATAGATCCTTTACAAAATTTACGGCGGATATTTCGGGAGATTATAGATGTTATTCTCGGGCAAATTCGAGATCGATTCCATTCGTTTAAAGATCTTTCATTTTTAGAGTTGCTTGAACCGAATTATTTTTCTAAATTCAAGTCAAATTTTCCCGATAAAAATTTTGACTCACTTATTGAATATCACGGTCAATTTTTCGACAGAATAAAGTTGAAAAATGAGCTAAAAGTTATTTATTCTTCAGATGAGTTTAAAAACGCGAATCCTAGTAAAATTCTCGATTATTTTCAAAAACGGCCTTATGTCGCAAACGGTTTTAAGCAAGTTCATATTTTAGCAAAATTATTAACGTCAATTCCAGTCACAGTGGCAACTGCGGAAAGGTCATTTTCAACACTAAAGCGCGTTCACACATTTTTGAGAAATCGCCAATCCCAAGAACGACTTTCGGATCTTGCTTTAATTGCGGTTGAAAAGGATCTTCTTATACAAATGCGAAGAGAAAACGATTTTTTTGATAATGTGATTAAAGAGTTTTTATTTAAAAAACGGCGCATAGATTTGGAATACAAATAAATGGCAATGGCGAAAGAATATTTATTTATTTCAAATACCCCTGAATTTTTCTTAGTCTTAATTAACATAATATTTATTTATCATTTTTTTTATTAGTAATATTTTATTTTATTTATTAATTTTTTTTTTTGTATTCCGAATATATGTGCCAATATTTTACTTATATCTTTCCTGATTTCTTCTTTAAGGCTTAAAGCCGCTTGGTATAAATGTTTTTGTGACTGTCCATATTCTATTATACAGTCCATTTTTGTTTATGCTAAATTGGCTTTAGGGCGCCCAACTGCTTGACTATGAAAAATTTCCACTGCACGTCACTTGTCTACACACCAATTTGTTATGTACGTATAAAACCGAACATGAACCATAGATGCTTTCCGATTTTATGAAACTCCATTTCACACGACGACTTTCAACCAGCGACAAGATGAAGCGTAAAAAAAAACATAAAAGAACTACGATTGGGGTAAACCCCAATCATGCAATACTCTAGATGAATTTGAACCTGGTTAAAGCCAATAAATAATTTTGGTTGCAATCTCGGATGCATCGTATACGTACTGAGTAAATAGGCTTAACGTATTTCATGAAATAGTGCAGTTTGTATGGGAGGGGGTAGAAGGAGGGTGAGGATTACAATAAATTTTATAATGTAGGTTACAATTATCATAAAAGTGATATATTCAAAATTTCAAAGCAAGATGTTTTATAGTTTCTGAGAAAATCTGATTATTGTAAATTATCAAAAATGTGTCATTTTGTATGGGAGGGGGTAGACGGAGTAAGGGTAATCGATTAATTTTTTTGAATCTAACTGATATTGTTAATTAAGTGTTAAGTACAAAATTTCAGCCCGATAAATTGTATACGTACTGAGTAAATTGGCTTAACGTATTTCATGAAATAGTGCAGTTTGTATGGGAAGGGGTAGAAGGAGGGTGAGGATTACAATAAGTTTTATAACATAGGTTACAATTACCATAAAAGTGATATATTAAAAATTTCAAAGCAATATGTTTTATAGTTTCTGAGAAAATCTGATTATTGTAAATTTTCAAAAATGTGTCATTTTGTATGGGAGGGGGTAGAAGGGGTGGAGCGATTTAGCCCGTTCACGAACTTAGCCTTCATTTTTTGTCAAAAATAACGTGTGCAAAATTTGAACTTCATAGCTCAACGCGTTCTCGAGCTAGAGAGGTCACGGACGGACGGACGGACAGACGGACAGACGGACAGACGGACAGACGGACATCCGGTTTTGAGATATTCGAGTGATAATATGAACTTCTGTATCATTCATTTTTTTCTGCGAGCCTTATTTCTTAGCGTTACAAACTTTGTGGCAAACTTATAATACTCTCAGATTTCATCTAGAGTATAAATATCCATCCTTAAATGCACATCTCTGTCAAATATTTACCAGGTCGTCTTTTTCAGACAAGGTAAAAGAATTTCTCCACTAATTACACGACGGCCAGCACACGGAAAAAAGTAAACTTTAGTATACACAAAAGCCCCTCTAAGTAAAAAGTTGTCGGGCTAAATAATGACGCCTCATCATTACACGAACACGACAATAAAATGTTTGCAAATTGTATACTTATGTTAATTTCGACCAACAAACTTTTTTAATGTTTGCCCATTGAGTTTTTGGGCCATAAGTACACGAGCAGCCAAAAACATTCACTAACGAAATTTTATGCAAATGACAAATTCAAGTACACCTCCAGGCGACCAGGTCGAGCCGAGAATAATATAGAGTTGCGTTCTCTACTTCCACATGAAGTATGGATAAATGATGAAGTTTGATGTATAGAGAGAAGAGCAGATACATAGTTAGATGAAGTAGCTTCAATATACTATATCCCTAGTGTCGCAGTATACTCGTAGAAGAGGAACCCGACACGACACGAGCCGCATTATCATAGGCAAGGAGCAGCAGGATATCTAATTCAAAGAGTCATTAGACAGAGCCTCCAATTTATGCCTTCGTTTGTTGAGTGTTACGTGTTGCATTCAAGTGAGACAGTGAGTTATACAGGATGCAAAGGCAACAGACCACGACTTTCTTAGGTGTCAATGCAACTGTTGCTGTTCCGTTGCACACACTCCTTCAACACAACGATGACACTTCATCTTCAAGTCTAATTAAGGCATTTGCTTAGTAAATCTAAGTGCCATCAACCTGCTAGTCGTCGTCGTCGGCGTGCCCCGGTAATATACGAAACAATTAGCTCGTTAACTTGTCCTAGTGCACTTCAGGTCCATTAATATCAGATAACGTCAGGATACTTGGTGCATAGGCCCGGACTATGATGCAATGTATTGAACGACATGTTGTTTAGTTTCAGTGTTAATTGGCGAAGCCGAGAGGAACGTTAAGAAGATATGAATATTTAATGCGGATTGACTGACTGCAATTAGAAATGCATATCATACGAATTTAAAAATTATTAAATTTGCATTAATATGTATTAAAGGAATAGCAAATGGAGGGTATCCGCTCAATTCACATTAGCGCATACATGGATTAAGAAAAGAGAGGCTCAAACTGGTCAAAAACATAGCACTTTTGCCTGTTAAATATTTTTATCCAGCACTTCTATTTCACACATTTTGTCCAGCTCTTTGATCCTGCACTATTTTCTATCTAACATTTTTGTCCGTCCATAAATTTTGTATGGCAAACACTTTCGTCCACCAGTTTTGTTCAACACTTCTGTTCAGAAGTTTTACCCAGCCCTTTTTCCCGGTACGTTTGTCCAGCTCTTTTGTCCAGCAGCTTCGTCTGGCCAGCAGTTGTGTCCTTTCAGCACTTGTGGCTAAAACTTCTGAAAAGCCTCTTTGAATCAGCCCTTTTGCCAAATCTAGATTTTTGTCCAGCCCGTTGATCCATCACATTTTTTTGATGACCACTTTTGTCTGTCCAGATAACTTTTATCTAGCAATTTTGTACAGCTCTTTTTAGCACCATTTTTGTCCAACACATTTGTGCAGATCTTATGTCCTCTACTTCTGTGAAGCTCTTTTGTCTGACCTACAATTTAGTCCAGCTCTTTGACCCAGCCTTCTTGTCCAGCACTTTTGGCTGTTCAGAAATTTGGGTTTTTGGTTCAACACATTTCTGCAGCTCTTTCACTCAGCAGTTGTGTCCATCCAGCACTCAAGCTCCTTGGTCTGTCGCACACTTTTGAACAGCTCTTTTCCAGCGATTTGGTTTGTCGTGCACATTTGTGTGTCAAGTCGGTCATGCATAATAATGCGTGACCGAGAAAAGGGCGGGACAGAATTCCTTGACTTAAAAGTCAACCGCTTTTGTCTTGCTCTTTCCTTTGTCACGCTTTATTCTTTCTTCAGCACCTTTAACTTGATACTTTTCATTTTAACTTTTTCGAATCGTTACTAATTTTAAAGAAAGAGCATAATAATGTGGATAACATCAACGCCACAGTAAAATCCTCGTATTGTGGAAATTTTCTTTTATAGCCGCACCAATAAAAAAGCAATTTACACAGCAGCCATGACAGGATATCTTTCAAGCAGATTACCCTAAACAATTCACTCACTCCCTGGAATTTTAGCGCATAACGTTTATTATAGCCTTCTGCTTCTCTAGCACGGACTAAAGATACGAAGTCCATCAAAGTTTTTTTTTTATAGCCGAAATAATATTTGCAATAAATGCACCTCATCCATTATATAAAAGAAAACAGCTGAGCGCAGTTTGCACGTGGGTGTGCAATTGAGGTTAGTAGAATGTTCATGAGCAACGCTTAAGCAGGAAATATAGAAGAAAGTAATATCCAAATACGAGTACGTACATATTCGTATACGCAGCTTCGAACTGAAAATATATAAGAATGGTTAATATTTTTTTTGGGGGGGGGGGGGGGGGGGGTATAGTATTCCACGTGGGCGCTCCCTGGTAAAGGCAGTGTATCAAACCGCTGACTGCCAAGTTTTAGCGATAAAACATTTGGAAAAAGGCAGATATCCGTAGCTGTAGCCTGAATGGCTGACCAACACCTAAGCGTCTCAGGTTTAGTAGAATAGAATGACTTGCGTAGTTGGCCCTGCAACATAATTGTGTGAACTCCAGCACGTTTATTAAACCATTTGAAGCAGCTATCTTCCGAGGCCATTCCCTCAATGGGGTTAAGCGACGTGCTGACAACTCGTCCTTGCAAAAACCACTTCACGTCAAGAAACCTGGAACAAAAGCCTCGGATTGGGCGGTTCAACAACGATGACCACGCAAACGACTAAAGGATTATTCTTTCGGATCCTGAAATGTACGCTCCCTGAACAAACCGGGGGCCGAGAAAGCCCTCCTTCAACAGGTCGAAAAGTAGAAACTGAGCATTACTGCAGTCCAGGAAACAAATTGGCTTGGCAGCGAGATCAATGACAAGAAATCGCACACAAATTTTAAACGTGCCATACACACACCGATCGATCGGCCGATCCGTTGCCCGATATCGGAGTAGCATTTATAATAAACAATCACCTCAAGCCGCACATTACTAACTTCAAACCCATAAATGAACGGCTGTGTGCGATTCGCATTACGTAAGACTCGATTCTTCAATCTCTGGCTCATCAATGTGCATGCCCCCACTGAAGTTAAGGAAGACGCAGTAAAAGATGAGTTCTACGCCCGCCTTGAGACTCTCTTCGACTCACTTCCAACAAACGACGTCGAATTGCTGTTGGGAGACTATAACGACTATAACGACTATATAAGTCGGAAATGAAAGTTGGCACCGGGGGACAACTGGAGGCCACAGTCTCCATGAAAAATGTAACGACAACAGACAGTGACTTATCGAATCCGCCTGCAGTAGGAATCTAGTCGTAAGCTCTACGTGTTTCCCGCATCGACGCATTCACAAGCAGACCTGGAGATCTCCAGAAGCACACACGGTCAACCAAATTGATCACGTCCTCATTTGCAGGGGATGGGTGTCTAGTGTGATGGATGTCCGCTCTTATCGAGGAGCAAACTGCTACTCAGATCATCACTTGGTTAAGACAACCTACAGATGTAGAATTTCCTCAGTGCACCAATCGAGAATCAGCCCTCCCAAAATCTTTGCGGTGGATAAGCTTCTGAGCGATGCTACGGCGGTGGCGTATACTACCACCCTTGAGGAAAGACTATCGCCTATGCTATACAACATCAGCAACACAGGTGTTCATGGGTTCTGGGGATAACTCAAGGGTACCGTCAGAGATGTCGCAGAGAAGGTCCTCAATTGCCCTAACCCCTTGTGGGGCATAGCGCGTCAACTGCTCCATGTGGCCCAGTTGACGTTCGTTGGCATAAACTGGTTTTGGAGAATGCAGTTGCCAGCAGCACCTCCTGCACATCCATGGCCACGAACGTAGTCGTGGACGGGATTCGAACCCGAAACGCCGGTAGTCAAACATGAGACTGATGCCTCAACACACTGCGCTACCAGTCGCCCCAAAATATAAAGCCCGGCAAGCGCGAAATGACTGGTTCGACGAAGAATGCAAAAAACGAGGCCTACAGACAATGGATTCAACGAGGAACCAGAGCTAGAAGGGAAAAGTATGACGAGCTACGGTGAATATCGAATAGAATAATTAAATGTAAGAAACGTAAATACTTTGACGATCAGTTGCTGAATATAAACGAAAACTTAGCTAATAGGAACACCAGACAAGCGTACAAACTAGTAAATACAATTAAGAACGGCTGTCAACCCAGGACTAGCCTTTGTAAGGACAAGGATGGAAACATCATCAGCGACACCGATGGCATTAACAAACGATGGTCCTCTTATTTGAAGAGCTTCTGAACCTACCATATAACATCCCCACACAAGAAGCTCTCGGCCATATTGTTGAAATAAAGCGCCGGGCGCTGACGAGATTCCAGCTGAACTGCTGAATATGGACAACAGCAATACGCTACTCATCAAGTCGACACAATTAGCAGCGTACGCCGACGACATCAACATCATGTCCCGAAGATTGGCCGACACAGGAGAACTTCTGCATACGCTCGATACCGCTGCAAAAGAAGTTGGACTACGTATCAACGAGGGTAAGACTAAAATAATGATGCAATCGACGACAAGGACACCTGCACAACCAAGCATCAATGTAGGGGACCTCAACATCGAGTTCGTGAACAACTTCATATACCTGGGTTGCGACTTGTCAAGGGACGCCAACGAAACTGACGAAATCAAGCGACGGATACAGTTAGCTAATTCGGTTCTCCTCATAATGAAATCGAAGCATGTGCACAGAAACACGAAGCTCCGCGTGTACAAAACCATTATACGCCCAGTGCTATGCTATGGCTGCGAAGCATGGACCCTAACTCAAACCTCCGGAAACATGCTAGACACATTTGACTGTAAGGTTCTACGGCGAATTTTCGGGGCAGTTTGCGATCGAGATGGATGGCGCATCCGGTACAACCATGTGTTGTATGAACTGTACGATGAGCTGCAAGTCTCGAAAATCGTTAAACTACAACAACGACTTCAATGGGCAGGGCATGTATTGTACAAGGAATGGACGATGATCGCATGCCTAAGAGAGTAATGAATGCAGAACGAGTTGACGGAGCGAGACTGCGAGGACGACCGAGATCTCGTTGGGAAAGCTCAGTAGGTGTGGACGCCGCGCAGCTACTGGGCTTCCAAAATTGGAGGACGTGGTCACGTGACTGTGATATTTGGAGGACAGTGATCCAGGCGGCCAAGGCCCGACATCGGGCTGTCGCACCACGATGATGATGATAATATTCTGATGGTCTCTTTGGACTATAAAAGTAAATCTTTTTCTTTTAAATGTTTAACACATGTCAACTTTAATTTTCAAGTAAAAACAATTTGAACGAAAACGCCGTCCATTTGATCCGTAAGGTTGGTTTTTTCTATTATGTATGGTAAATGTCAGAGCTAAAGAAAGCCAGAGTTTGTAATATCTCGCTTGATAGCTGCTTCATCCACGTCGGGTTGTATGAATACGGAGATATTCTCTTCGGAACACTCTAACTGAACGGGTGACGCATAGTGGTTGACATGATTTCGCACTCCACTTGTGTGGAATCCGCTACGCTATTTCCATGACTTAAGGAGTTGTAGCCCTCAGTATATCACCCTAGAGCGCTCGCTTCGTTCGCTGTATATAGGCTACAGCGATAAAGACACTCTTAGCCAAGATGCGAACCACGATAGTCGCCCAGTGATATAGGAATATACCTTCGCTTCATATCACATGATTGAGCGAGAGAATTTTTGCCGATTTTTATTATGTCGATGTCGAGTCGAATACTCCCCCACCCCTCCCCAAATGTTTTATTTAAGCCGTAGGATTGGGTACCCTCGATAGAGTGTTTTTAGGGTTTTGTATTAAAAACAAAACCCTTATGGAATCGGTCAAATGTCTGTCCGTCTGTCCATAAAATATCTTACGAACGGCTGAAGCTACATACATGAAATTTTGTGGGAGTATGTAGAATTATTATAATTCGCTGGAGAAAGCGATTCGTTGTAATAGGCTGACTTTAAGGGGATGTCCCCATAGAGGGGAAATGATGGTAAAAAAAATTTTTTCATCTGGTATAGGCAAGTGGGGAATCATGAGAAAGGTAACACTGAGTACATTTCATTTTTGGTATTTTCATCAAATTTGAAAAAAGGCGAAAAGAGATAGAGGGGAAAATATATGATCCGAGTTTGTCCCCCCCCCTTGCATTTCGATACCGTTATACTTAGAAATATGAAAATTTGCAGAAAAGCGGCATTTTACTAGTATAGAAAACCGAAAATCGTAGAATTTTGATATCTCATCAAAAAAGGTTAATAATAGTTCATTTCTATAGTTGCAGTTAGCATACCCCTGCACGTCTCAAGCACAACCAAGGTCAAAAATATTGATGGCCAATGATAATCAACACTATAAACAACAATATCTCTAAGTTTCATTACAATCACATAATATTTAATAATAGTACATTCATTTAAAGTTAGGCATTTTGACACTATCCACACAAAAATCACACCTACCGGCCTCATGGGTGTGAGTACTACTTTCATGTTGTTTTTCGTAGTGCGAATTGCAGATATTTAATTAATCATTTTTGAAAGGGTAAAGATTAGTTGGGGGCGCTGCGTCGTAATTGGCAAACTTTACCGGGTGGAAGGGGGAGGGGTCCACATAGAGGTGAAATTAAGGTCAAATTTTCTTTTATCGACTGGTATAGGCAAGTGAGGTGTCGTGAGAAAGGTAATGTTGAGTACATTCCATTTTTTCGCATTTTCCTGAAATTTGTAGAAAGGTGAATAGTGGGGGAGGAGAAAATATTAGTTCGTAATTCGCGAGACTGTTAGAATTATGAAAACTTACAGGAAGGTGGGTTCCGAATAGCATATAAAATGGAAAATAACGGAATCTGTATATATTCTCAGAATAGGTAAATAATAGTTTATTTCTGTAGTTACAGTTAGCACACCCCTGCATGCCTTAAACACTTTCGAGGTCAAAAGTACTGATGGCCAACGATAACCAACAACTTAGGCAATAATATGCTCTAAGTTTCGTTACAATCACGTAATATGAATTGGCATGTAAAATGTAAGTGAGTAAGACATTTTAATTTTGTTTTTTTTTTGTCCATCAGAGTGGTATCAAGAAGAGCAAGGAGCCGATATTTATATACCAAAATAAGCGCTTGCTACAAAACCCTCGGATTGCGGGCGTAGCCCTCTATATTCCGGTTTCATTTTATTTACTACGACCGGCACCAAGAAGCACAACCAGACCAGAATATGGTTCATTACAAAATTCACATTGGAACCACCATCCAAACCACGTTACTTTCATAGTAACGTTGCGGGACAATTCCGCTAATACCCGGCGCTCCTGTGAAAATGACTTAGCTCGTCAAGGCCCTTCGCCAGATGGCGCTACCCGAACTTTATAGTCAATAAGAAGACCTTTTTTTATTTTTTTTAGAGGAGTTGAAGTATCGTAAGAAGAAGGACTGTTGTTACGTTACGACAAACCTTCTTGCTTTTTTTCGTTTTGCTTTACGCCGGCTCAAAATATGGGTTGAATTTTTTTTGAGAAGCCCATGGTGCCACGATTACCTTGCATCCTGATATTTTTGTTGTTTAAAAACATCGAAAAGATCGTCTTTGGTTTCATATTCTGCCGGAATCATCATATAATTACAAATTCCACTCTCCCAAGCAAATATCTATGCATTTTGCTTACCAAATACAATAAAATTTTCAACTTTTCAATTTCATTTCGTTGTGCAAACAGCATCAGCAGCAGGATTCTCACTCGGACGAGTGCTTGTAGTCGCATATCCCCACAATATGTCCTGCTGCCGCCAGGTACACACGAAGTCACCCCCCAAAGACGAGAGAGATAGAGTGAGCAGAGCGCATTGTTCTTAAAAATGTTTGTCGGAAAATGTTCATTAAACAAAGATATACATTTTGCATAATTAATTCATCCTTCATATAGTCCATGATACTGTGTGTACGAGTATGAAATATACCGCCACGCTGCCGTCGTTGTCCTTAACATGGACATGATTCTCACTTTATACCTGGCACAACAACGGAATGGAAATTAGCGACAATCAAGCAAATTAAGTCGTTAAAATGGTACCTCGGGTAGCATGAAACCGGGGGAGGTTTGCGTGGGGATAGAGCGGAAGTGCCATGTGAAAACACGGCAAAGGACGTACTACACAACTCGTCCGGGTATAGTTGTTTGTTACCTTTTTGCCAGTATAATGGGAGAGTGATAAGCGAGTTGAATGCTTGAGGGGGAGAAATTAAAAAAAATAAAAATAGATAAAACAAAAACGGAGAGGAAACAAAATTCCTCATTTTTCGAGTGAAGGATACAACCGCGCCGCTTGTTCAGAAGCATACGAAAAACTTTATGGACATCAATTCATGCATGTGTAAACATATACGGTGTGGCAATAGTTTGGAATTTTTGGTGTAGAGAGTGGGAGAGAGGTGTGAAGAGGATAGATCAAACCAATAAGTAAATTTCGGAATTTAGTACATCTCATGGTTACTCCTTCGTCATTGATCTCCTTCACGTCTTAGTCTTATAGTTTAGTCTTTCGATCAGCTTCTCACAATCTCAGCTGAAGCCGAAGGATTGCAACTTCATCCTTATCCAGTGATGTATTAGGTGCGAGTGAACATTTTCGTCGTTCACCGTCTGGATTTGGATTTCAAAAATTCGTCTTATTAGACGCAGCTTAGCGACTGTCAAAAATGATGACCATAACGGAGATCCATTCTTGTGTTTTTTTATGTGAAGATATTAAGCTATAAGTGAAGCCACCATCCACGCAAATACTACTCCGTTATGGCCTATTTTGACAGTCGCCAAGCGATAGGGCCTAGTAAGAGGAACCCTCTTTCAAGGACTTTAAAAGAGAGACTGTCAAATTGCCTGTTTTTCACACAAGAAATCCAATGCAATTTAGCGCTTACTCGTGACTAAAGGTTACTTCCTTATTCTCCTTAAGTTTATCATCATAGATTTTGAGATCCGAATCCCATTTTTTCCTCCAGAATATAATAATTCCACCAGAATATACCTATACTGTAATAATTTCACGAGCACGCTTTACCCTATATTCTTCGCAAAGCTCAATCTGGCACTTAACCGCAGGACCATAACCACTTGCATTTGTTTATGGTCCCTATTTCGTGTGTGTTGTGCAAATTAGATAGAAAACTCCCGGACGACGATGCATACTACCCTCTACTATACTCATATATGTATCTAGCCGAGGGTAACCCAACTCTCGACTCAACTAGGACATTTCATACTACTCGTCCGTTTCCTGTTCATGATACCGCCACTCGGACTCACCCTCCCTCTCTGGAAAACTTATTCAAATGAGAAAATAATTATGTTATTAAATTTATCGCCGAGGGCACCTTTTGCATTTTCGGGGATACTTTCAAATTGGGTATTGTGAAATAAAGTTTCACACAAACTCATATACGAGCTACTCACATATTCATATACAAACACTATAATGGCAATTTGAATGATAGCATTTGTATGAAGCGAGCGTACAAGGGTTGTGCTTATAAACGGATGTGAAAATGAGAACCGACTAAATTGTCAGATTTTTGTTAATTTTAAATTGTTTAAACTCTTTGCAGTATGGAGAGGTGATGTGCAGTATATCACATTTGAATGAGCTCGCACGGACTGTGTTTGTGTTTAAAAAGGTCAAGTGAAATATTTTGGTACAGGAATGATGGCGAGTTAATTAGTGTAAATTTTGTGTTGTTCAAAGTTAACTTAAAAAATGTTGTTACAATATGGTACGAACTGAATCGGAAACAGGCACTCATGAGTAGGGTTACCAACACCCGTCTGTTTATAGACGGACATGTCCTTTTTTTCTGTCCTATGTCCGTCTGTCCGTCTTTCTTGCGAAAAGTTTGTTTTTTTGGTGATCTGAATTAACTATAATCTGTAAACAAACATTATACGTATTTGTATATTAGGTGTGTTCGATTTACCCGGATTTGGATATACACTTGCGAGCGAAAATACTGAATCAAACCGAAAGCACGTGTATTTGTATGTATATTTTTAAAAGTATGTACGTTATGTATCCCTACAAATCGTATGTCATTTGAAAGTTTGAGATCTTAGCTTTACAATGATACCTTTTTTATCACCATTTAAAGAGTGTTTTATGAATGAACGCTACCTGGAGCTAAAAAGTTGGGAAATTGAACATTTATGAAAGGGTTATTACAAGGCAAACTAACCCTATAAATGCATCCGCAAAGGGTTTTCAATGGTCAGTTGAATCTGGAAGGCCGATTGAATAAGTTTAAAGTAATTGTGAAAAAGTCACAATGTTGTCATTCATGAGTACCACGCCTCAGCAGGCGGCTCAAGTTATCGCCCTATTTTACTCAGAGAATAGTCGCTCGTCAGCTAGGAATGAGTCAGTCTACTGTGTCAAGAGTGTTTTGGGGGGAAGGAAGCTACAATCGGAGACCCCGACCCGGCCGCTCTAGGTGCACTTCCGATAGAGACGATCGTTTTATTGTAACAAGTATGCTACGAAATCGGCACCTCACGGGAGTTGACGTGCAGCAGAATCCGAGGGACGTTCGCGGAGTAGCTGTAAGCGAGTGGACAGTATGAAGACGACTAAAGGAAGCGAATTTGACTCCAAGACGGCCCGCCACAGGCCCAAAATTTACCCCACATCACCGACAAGCGCGACTCACGTTTGTCAGGAATCACTTAAATTGGACCCTCGAGCCATGGCGGTCCGTATTGTTCACCGACGAGACCAGAGTGTGTCTACATGGCAGTGACAGAAGAGGTCGGTTATACAGGCGTCCAGGTGAGCGATTTGCGCAATGCTGTATCATAGAAACGGTAGCATAGCATACGGGGGCGGTTTGTGGTATGATGTGGGCCGGTATCTCTGTGGATTCAAAAACGAAAATTGTATTCGTGTCCTCTGGAAGCTGAGGAGGAGGACTGTCAGCCGAACGGTATATTACCGGTATTCGACGTGGCCATGTTGTTCCCTATGCAGTATCTATTGGTGACATCTTTACTTTAATGCAGGAAAATGCACGATGTCACACATGGCGTCAAGCACAGCAGTCCCTGAACGAAGCTAATATTGCGACAATTGACTGGCCTGCACGCAGTCCAGACTTAAATCCCATTGAGCACTTGTGGGATGAGCTCAAAGAAGAGTCCAACACAGAGATCCCGCGCCTTCGACTTTCAACGAATTGAAGGAGGCCTTAATAAGGGAATGGAGCGAAATTCCTCAAGATACCATTAAAAAATTAATAAATTCAATTAAAAATCAAGTACAAGCTGTGATTAGAGCAAGAAGTGGTAATACCAGATATTAATAAATAAATAATTTTGTTTTAAAAAAAAAAAAAAAAATTTGTTTTATTTAACAAAAACCTGACCAAACTCCATTTTCTAAAATCCTCATTTTTCCTACTTTTTGATTTCAAGCCCCACTCTTTTAAAATCTATCTTCAAATATTGTTAAAAATGGTAAAATATTAATGTAAAGCTCAGATTTCAAGTTTTCTAATGGTATACGATTTGTGGGGATACATAATGTACTTTTCAAAATATGCATACATGTGCGATGGAAGTGCGATAGTTGCAAATCCCAGCCGCAATCAAAACAAACTGAAACCATCATTAACAGTGACGAACTTTTAAACAAAGTGCGTTCCATCGTCAACTCTGAGTTGAAAAATGAACTGGTGGCTTCCGTTCAATTTTTATCCGACAAATTTGACGAGTACTCATCCCAATTCAAACAAGCATTGGAAGAACTCAAACTACTGAGAACCAACAATTGAGAGAACGGGTTGATGCTTTAGAAAATCAAAATCAGATTCTCCAACACCAAATGCGACGAGACAATCTAGTGATTAATGGAGTAAAAGTTACACCTCATGAGAACACAACCGAAATAGTTCAAACAATCGCGCGTTACATCGGCTCAGAGGTTAGCGAACAAAACTTCAGTCACATCTACCGAGCGTATCAATCGAAAACAATTGCTACACCACCAATAGTTGTCCGGTTCACACGATTGTCTGATCGAAATAACTTCATGGGAGCGTATAAACGGAAAGTAAAAGAGAGCAGAAATGGTGCTGGAATACTCGCAGCCGAAATCCATAAACAACTGGGCGATGGACGATTCTATGTGGGCGACCATTTGACATCCAAAACAGCACTACTGTTAAGAGAAACAAAAAGGGTTTGCAAGGAAAAAAATTATAAATTTGTATGGGTAAGGGACGGAAATGTTTTTATCAGGAAAGATGAAAATTCAAATATTATGAAAGTAAAAAATACTAATGATATTCATTAAAACCATACGAATTATTGTATTAAAAAAAAAAAAACAGTAACAATAATGAATCAAATCTCTAATCACTTGGAAACTAAAGAATTAACGATAGCTAAAGATTGCAAAACACTATTAACTATTGACAATGGATTCAAAATTCTTCACTTAAATATTAGAAGTATTAAAAGAAACTTTGATGAGCTAATTATATTATTAAACGACCTAAACACGGAATTTGACATCATAGCGCTTTCTGAAACACACCATAGTAGTTACGTATCTGATTTCGAGACAATTTCTAAGCACTTTGATATAGTCAATTACAAAATGACTTTTACAAAAGTAAATAGAAATAGAAACGATGGCGTGATTGTTTATATTAAACAATCACTAAATCAAGTATGCGACGAAATATCAAACAATGAAGTTACGGGTCTTAAAGTCAAAATTACATCACCTAATAACGAAATAATTAACATTTTAGCCCTTTATAGATCACCTGCAACTGACAGTAGCCGATTCGTAGAAGAACTAAGTACAATGATCCCCAAAAACAGAGAAGGATTACTAGATATAATTATTGGAGATATAAATTTAAATATTTTGGATAGCTCTCATATTGCAAACGATTACCAAAACTTACTGAGTAGCCAAGGATATACGTCCTGCATTAACAAACCTACAAGAGTAGATTTGAGATCAGAGTCTTGCCTTGACCATATCTTTATAAGACAAAACAAAAATCCAACTTACTCCGATAATATTTCATCAATCATACTAAAACACTCCATTACAGATCATTATCCTATCCTCTTATCAGTAAACCCAAATAATAATAAGCCGATCCATAATTTAGCTAATAAAAATTTCTTAAAAAAGCTAAACCACGAACTTCTTATCGACCTAACAAGTAAAGTAAAGTGGGAAGACATAATTGTTTCGTCAGATAACTGTGAAGTTTCTGCAAACAAACTTATAAATACGATTAAACAGATAATACTAGAGTCAACCGAAACTTTCACAGTCCGTAAGAAATACTCTTCACTTAAACCATGGATAACCTTTGGAATAATGCATTCGATCAGGCGTAGAGACAAACTTAAGAGACAACTAAATACCCAACCTTTCAATGTACAGCTCTTAAATTTCTACAAGTCATACAGGAACAAACTTACCAAAATTATTCAAACTTCGAAGAGAAATTACTTTCAACAACAAATTAACTCCTGTAAAAATAATAAAAAGCTTTGGGAAATCGTCAATAACTCTGTTAACCAATCAAAACAAAGCCCAGTAATTCCCTTGGAAATTTTGCCTGAAAATGAATATCAGAACTTACCAACTTGTCCAGTCAAAAAAAATAAAATTTTAGGCAACTATATAAACGAGACCTTTACAAAAGTAGGTAAGACAATAGCTGAGTCAATACACCAAACCCCACAAACCTTTGTCTCAGAAACTGCAGTAAACAACAGCTCTAACTTACACTTGACTAAAATCACAGATTCTGAAGTATCCATCCTTATTGGTAATTTAAAAAACAATAGTGCGGCAGGGTATGACAATATTTCAATCAAAACTCTAAAACATATCCAAGATCTTGTCTCATCCCCATTAGCAGCTCTTTTTAACAAATGTCTCAAAGAAGGCTGCTTTCCTTCATCCTTTAAAAGAGCATTAGTTATACCCGTATTTAAAGGAGGCATCACACATGACTTGTCGAATTACCGTCCAATATCGCTTCTGCCAATTATAAGTAAAATTTTCGAACGTTGTATCAAACAACGGCTAGTTAGTTTTCTTCCAGACAATGACCTCTTGTCAAATCAGCAATTTGGTTTTCGACAGGAAACCAACACAGAGGATGCAGTACTAGAAGTGACAAATTTTATTTACTCCAATTTGGACAAAGATGAAAAACCTTTAGCGATTTTCATGGACTTATCAAAAGCATTCGACACAATTTCCCATAAAATATTGATAAAAAAAATGGAAAATATGGGTATTACGCACACTGCTTTAAAACTATTCGAAAGCTACTTAAAATGTAGGCTTCAGCAGGTCAAACTGGAAGATAGCTTAAGCGATAGTAAATTTAATCTTGAATATGGTTTACCCCAAGGAACAGTTCTTTCACCTATACTTTACTTAATTTATGTAAATGATCTGTGCAATATGAATATAAAAAAAGGCAAAATTGTAGCATTCGCAGACGATACAGTATTACTTATCGCCTCAAAATCCTGGGATGAAATAGTATCAGCAAGTCAGACAGCAATGGCATCAATTAAAAGCTGGTTAGACGATCACCAATTAAAACTAAACAGTAACAAAACTAAGGCTATTCCTTTCTCTATCACCACCATCGGACGACCAAATATAAATGAGGTAAAAATACATTTACCAAACTGTCCAGGAACAAAAAATATCCTTTGCAACTGCACGCGCGATTCAATCAAAATAGAGTTCTCTATTAAATATTTGGGCATTATACTAGACAGCCAATTGAAATGGAATTCGCACATAAATTACATAAATGCCAAAATAAGGAAATATATATGTTTACTTAGCTACTTGAAGCGTATCTTAACGATTCGCCAGTTAAAAACCTTATATCATGCTTTTGTTGAATCAGCTCTGCAATATTGCATATCAGTCTGGGGAGGTACTTACGACTGTCACTTGAAATGCCTAAGGACAACCCAAAAAAGTATAGTAAAACTTATATACGGTCTACCACGATTGTACCCCACAATCACACTTTATAATCTAGCTGATATACTTGAAATAAAATATATATACGTGAAAAAAATTATCATCAGGACGTTTAACAGCATTAAAAATTCAGAAATAACACCTGTTAGAAACACCCGCTTCAATACTATAAACATTGCTACCCCACTATGCCGAAAGTCTCAAACTAAAAGATACATGGCTTACATTGGTCCAAGAGCATATAATGTAATTCCTGAATATATAAAAAGATCCCTTTCAGTAACTGAATTTAAAATAAAACTCACGAAATGGCTTCGTACTTTAAGTTTAGATGAATTTAACATGTCATTTTCATTTTGTTAATATGTGTGCAAAAGTAATTACATAATAATTGTGGAGAAAAGTTTGAATTGTATACATACATATATAAGTAGAACTTATGAAATGTCTTGTCAATAACATTATAATTACTCACTAGAATAAATGCTCCTTACACAAGCTTATGCTTAAAAGGAGCTTTACACGTTGAAATCATATTGTGAAATTATTGTAAACATGTCATTCTTGCGTTAATAAATAAATAATAATAATAATAAATACACGTGCTTTCGGTTTGATTCAGTATTTTTGCTCGCAAGTGTATTTCCATATAAGATGACATATCCGGTCTTGAATCCAAGTCTGAAATGGGATCCTCTTGGATTTCATTTGAAAGATCATTAGTGCAACTTGAGCAGGTGAACGTAAGTTTGTGGCATCGTGAACGAAGATTTTACATTAAATTCTTTATTTTAAAATTAAACACTTGTCATTTAAATCACTTTGAAAAAATTAATAAATTGAAAATATCGTTAAATATCAAATTAATTATAAATTAACTTACTTTGAAAATTTGTCAGACTTTAAAAATATTAGATAGTGAATTTTTTGTCATAGTTCTGTATTTAAATTAAGTATTTCCTATGTGTTTCAAATTGTAATTTTGTTTTAGTGCATAATACCGAATTCATATGTCATCAATCCAACGAAGTAATAGTAATAAGTAATACAAAGCACAATCCTTAAATAATTTTCCTCTGAACAATTGGTGACCCCGACGACAAAGAACCACAGTCAAGGACTTCGATCACGAGTTCTGGCAAAGGATCACAAGAACCAAAAATTTTAATCGGATTGATTAATTTATTTTTCCAAGTCTTCCAGAGATTTGCCATTTTGGGAGTCTCAATAACTTGCATATAATTTTTGCTCTCTCAACAAGAAGTCATTGAATTTGAATTGAACTACCAGAAAATTTAAAATGAGACAAAAAGAGTGATGATGTTCATCGGCACTTTCTGCCCGCCCCATGCAAATACACTTTCATTTCAATCCATTTACTTTTAAATTGCCAATGAGTCGCTCTAAAAATTGTTGTCCTTATTGCCCCGATTCTGGAGATACCCTCATCTTTCAGGCGAATACCAATGAAACGTCAAACTGGACCACATTGAATACTTTATCCGCTATGCCCCACAAGGGGTTAGAGCAATTGAGTGGGCGAATGCTAGAATGCTCCCATGTTATGACCCAAGTACTCAAAATAACATCAAGAGTAGTTTAGAGCATTTGCATCAACATCCTTGAGGATTTGCGTCAATATTTTTTGATGTTCAAACGATATCAATCGTTTAAAGGCACCATTTTCTTACGTCAATCTACGCCGATTTGGTCGACCCCTGGATTGCCCCAATTTCCGTCAACCAAAATTTACGCGTTTACATCAACCATGTAAACGAACCTTTTTGAGACACAAGTGTCAATCGACAGCTCAATTGTGTCAACTAGTGATTGACGTCTCGAGCATCAACCACAGACGTCTATATTGGATCAATTTCTTGGGAAAACTTACATTTCTCGTATTTCTTTGTTTCAAACAACATGTAAGTTTTGATTATACTCTTTTCAAATGGTGCTGATAGAATGCTGCAAATGAATTGGTAGGAAACTCACTATTTACACTGACAGTCAGGCTGCAATTCGATCGCTTGAATCGGCTCTGTCGACATCGCAGACGGTTACAAACTGTCGATCGCTTTTTGATGAAATGGGACGTTACTTTGAAATCACATTGTGCTGGATTCCAAGTCACAGCGCTTATGCTGGTAATTGTATGGCCGATGAGCTTGCTCGGGCTGGGACGACTGGGGCAATTGAGGATGGTCGTTGGAACATCGGAGTGCCTTTCACAATCTGCAAGCAAATTATCAACTCTAACGCGAAACATAAAGCGAGCGCTAGATGGATTGAGGACGGTGCGTGTCAAACCATGAAGAGGTTATGGCCCACAGCGGACCCCGGCCGTTCTGCTGCAATATTATCACTGAATAGGAAGCACATTGGTGTGGTGGTGAATATTATCACTGGGCACTGTCCCATTGGGGAGCACGCAAGGAGACTTCGCTTACCCTACAATGACTTCTGTAGAAGCTGCGAGGATGCTGACGAGGAGGAGACTACCCTCCATTTTCTATGCACCTGTCCTGCGTTGGCTGCGAGGAGGCGGGTCTTTCTGGGGGACTCTTTCTTCCTTCACCTGGAAGAGCTAAGGGGCATAAGCGCGATCAGGCTTTATCGGTTCATTGCCAGCTCTGGCTGGTTCAATGGATAGGAATTTCAACGGGATAGGTGTTTATCCTGGTAGGTATCACAACGGGCCCTTTGTTGGCCTATGTGTGCTGCATCATCCGCGGCAGCCTTTTAACCTAACCTAAAATAATCTATGCTGCAAACGCGTTCAAGGCTGCTGCTCTTTTTTTTTATTTTCGACATCGTATAGAAAAACTAAATCGATTTTTATCACTCTCTCTCTCTCTCTCTGGTTCCTGTCAACCCCTTGTGGCGCATAGGGCATTAACCACGCCGACTTTCCACCTCGTCCTGATCGCCGCCATCGCCTTCAACTGACTCCACGATTTGCGTAATGACTTATCCTCGACCTCAACTGATCTTCTCCAGGTGTTTCTAGGTCGTCCAACGTGGCGGCTTGCATTGGTTCCCTGTGGGTTCCAATCGTCGTCATCGTCGTGACTTCAAACAAGAATCGAAACTTGATCGATCCTAGATCGAAGACTGTCTAGTAGGGAATCGATGACTGTAGTCCGTGAAGAATCGACGTTGAGATCGAATTAGGATCGATGACTGTTGTCAACGTAGAATCGACAATAAGATCGAAATCGGATCGATGACTGTAGAAATGTTTAGAATCTGATATACGAGTACAATTCATCTAGAAACTAAAAGTGTCGTGAAATCTCGTGTAAAATTCACGTGAAACTTTTCACGGAAAAATTCATTTTGAGCCGGTTTAAAATTTTTGTATTGATTTCACGGATCTTTTCACTTAACGGCGGACTGTATACCAGGCTTATAGAAAAAAAAAAACAAACAAACGTATTTGATGATATGACAACATGCGTCGCCAAAGATACTATACTTTAAAATGAATTCAAATTTCAGTTGATTACCAGAATCGATGTATGATCGAAGATATTTCGATTCCTTTCACACAGAGACAAACCGATGATATATGTATAATCGAGAACATTTGATTTTTTCCAGCTTCGGAGACAAACCGATAAATGGAACCGCTATAGGCTTGAAGACTTTTCGATTCCATTGGGTATCGGAGACAAATGTATTGCTGGGTTTGTCTGATTGTGGAGAGTGAAATATGGAGAATTCAATTGGCGCTAATGAATATATGCGTCAACCAATGATCAATTCGATTGACACAAAAACAGTCAATCGTGTAATACCCCACATACACGGAGCGATCTGTCGCCCGATCGATCGGCCGATGGATCGTTACAAAATATTACCTGAACAAAATTAAATGGAACTGTCAAAAAAATCGTCAACGATAAGTGCATAGACAGACCGATCCATCGGGCGATGGATCGGCCGATTAATCGCTGCGTGTATGGCACGTTTTAACGGTTCGATTGTAGGGTTGGCGGTTTTCCCCTTTTTTATTAAATTGTGTCAATGGACTTTTTTGTTGACGTTGTCAAAATTGACGTTTTTAAGTCAATCGTATAAATCAGGGGTCGGCAAACTCCGGTCCGCCTCTGACTTTTATCCGGCCCGCGAGTAAACATTATTTTTGATATGAACCAGTTAAGAAAGAATCAAATTTATAAATGTTTTAAATAAAATTTTTCAAATGTTATAATTTGTTTGAATTAAATTTTAATCAATGTCAAGTACCTAATAAGCGCATTCACACGAATCATGCGAGCCTGTATCAATTTCTTTCGGAGCACATGGAGGGCCAGGAATCTTTCAATACATATCAACCGAATCGCCTAGTATTTGGTTTTCGTGATACATGCTTCTAGACTAAATGATTGTAAGCTCGTATTGTTATTATCGATTCGAGGCAACAAAACACAGATGTTTGTAACGGACGGTTTGGTGGGCATCCGAAGATGCCCGTGGGGACGGAGCCTTAGGTAGCATATTACCGTGAAGGTCAGGCCGTGCCATCTGGCGAAGAAATAGGCCCCTCAACGAGTTTAGCAACGGCCTATGCTTGCTGTAGCTCAGTTCGGGAGATGTGCGCGGAGTTTTCGCCGCTCGTTGCCCCTGTCCTTTACGTATTAACAAAAATTCATAGGCCTGGGGAAGACAACACAAACAGGGGAGGTAAAAATGGGGAATAAAAAAAAATAGTCGATAAGGATGGAATGGTTGACGGACGGATCAGACGCCCACACGGTCGCACCTGGGTTCGGGTGTAATGGGACCCTCGGCCTCTGGTTTCTTACCACCAACAGATCACTACTCATCAGGTGCTGCTTCGATCTGCTGGTGGGAGCAGCACTACCAGACCATAATATGGTTCATTACAGGTGGTTCATTACATGTTTCCTTTTTTAATAAATTAATAAAAATGTCTGCTTCGTCAAACAAATTGATCACGGTTTTGGCATAATGTTCAAAACTAAAACCGAGAAAGCGATACGAGTATTTTTATAACAATGTACGTGCGACAAAAATCGCATGGGTAATTTGGCAATTACGAGTATTTCGAGATAACAGTTTTATTATTCACTTTTATCATACGGTTACATTACCCATCATAATCTATCATCGATGTGTTCTATCTAGTCCCATTCCTCAAAAACGTCTCTTTTTTCGAATGAACGAAATCAATACGGCCATTTTGTCACTAGAGATCTAAACACGTATGGATTTCGTCACTAGCTTAGGGACGTAGTAGATACAGTTAACGAATGACGACGCTAAGTCACCGAGTGACTCATTCAACACTAGACAGAGCAACTCTACAACCGTTTAGCAATTTCCTTATAAACGATTTCTGATTAGCTTGCAACATGTTGTGTTTTAAAGTAATTTTTCAACTCTAGTTTTTCTGACGACAAAGAAGCCATTAGAAACAGAGTAGTGCCAAGTAGTGCATAGTACTCGATTTAGCCGTTCAGACCACAAACACGTACCACGCAATGGTACTTAACTGTGGATCAAACATTCATTTTACTGTCCTATTCCATGTTACATCCCGTCGATTGAAATGGGGTTGTGCATGAACTGCGAGGAAAACCGAAAGCTCGTTGGAAAGGCTCAGTAGATGAGGATGCCGAGCAACTGCTGGGCTTCCATAATTGGAGGACGCGATCACTTGACCGAGATAATTGGAGAAAAATGATCCAGGCGGCCAAAGCCCGACGTTGGGCTGGTCGTTGTAGCGCCACGATGATGATGCTGATGATAGAGCTGTTAAGCGAGTCAGCTTGTGAGCTCACCAATTCGCGAAATACTCGTAGATTCAATTTTGCTCTCTTATAGGAAAAAATTAAGCCAAGAAAAATCCAAATTCTGCATCCCTGTATATCCCCATTTTAAAAACTCCAACAAAGAAGTGTTTACCTTTCCGACATTCATAACAAATAGAACTTTTGTAAGCTTGCTAGGATATTCATTCAACAAATATTGACCCACGCTCTGGAATCTTGAAAGATTCTAATGAATTGAATTGCTTTCCATTCGCTCGCACTATCAGCCATATCCCTATCTCTAAGAATTCTGTCCCGCCCTCATCGGATTCAAGTACGAGTTTGAACATTCTTTCATTGTTGAGGCAATAAATTAAGTAAACATTTGTTTAACTAGATTGAATTTTCGTTGGCATTGTATAGTCATGAAAGCCGCTGGCAGTATGGTATCCACAAAGCGGCTAATATTCGAAGGGGGTTTGCGAATATGTTGAATGTCACTCAAAATCCCAAAAAACCACCGCACTTCGTAATTCCCGTATTTCCCTTTTTTCTGAGCTGCCAGGATACATTATATTGAATCCTGTTTGCATACAAATGCATGTATGTAAAATACATTTACATATTTTACATAAATACTCGTACACACACTGGACTGGAAGTAAACACAAAATTGCGATGATTTAGCAGAAAAGCTATAATTGATAGCATTTATTAAGTAAACATAGCGAAATGTTTGGCAGCGGAACTCAACGAGAGGGTTAACGTACGCATCTATCGCCGCCGTCAGGACTCGCCCGAGCAGCGAGCAATACAGGAGTGGGTTATACTTGAAGGCATGTTGTCAGATTCCTTTTCATTTCGACAGCTCGCCGAGATTGGACTGTGTGTTGATTTAATTTGTCAGTTGAGGAAATGTAGATACGAGTACGTGCCACCTAGTCCTTGTAACTAATGTGAAAAGTGGAGTAAACGTAAACGTACCGCTAACCAGGACTTTAACGAGTAGAGGTTGCGTGTCTAGTACAAAGGAGCTCTTTGCTTTGTAACTTTCTTCATCATCATCAACCATCAACCCTTCAGAATGTTCTGTAAGACGATGGTATAGGCATTAAGCGCCAGTGGGCCGCTCTGGTCTCCCTCTCCGTAATATTTCCCGACTCATGTGTGAACGAGGAAACAGGAGACCAGTCAAGCAGGCACTCGTTAATATTTTGTTTGCATTTGTGGTTAATTTATGTACTCGACTATCAACAGAATGATAAATTAGCATGCTGGTGAAGTAATGGTGGTCGTGGAATTGGTGTGTTTCGCGCCCCACGATACTTAACCGCATTGGATAATGGTTGCTACGTAGACGGAAGTTATACGAGTAGTTTGCATAATTCCACTATCTACTGAAGGATGAAAAAATGCTCAAAAATCAGAATTATTTGAATAGGCATACACTAGTAACAAGCTAAAATAAGAGACACGGAGCTTCTAGAGTGGTTAGCTGATTTATGCTAAACTGGAGTCCTTTTTATACGAAAAACACCAACATTTCAGTAATTGTTCACATATAGTAATTATTCAGAAAAGCTTACTAAATTATGGGACTGAATTATTCATTCGTTGATTTGGTTGACTATATGACTAGTTTATACATACAACAGGACCGTCGAGACAAAATCCGGTCCGGTGTTTAACAACTTTTAGCCCATATAATCGTACATACTCGTACATGTGCTATACTTCTCGATAATTTCAAATATTTATAACTGCTTTTTTTAAGAATTTATTTCTTACATTTTATTTATTGCATAATTTATTAAGAATAATGTCCTTTGCTGAAATGATCACAGTGCAACTTTGCACAAAGGACCACTGGAAGCAGACTTCCTTTCACTGGCTGTATTCCTCTGATTGTTTTGGGCTTATTGCTATATCAGTTTCCATCAAATCAATAAATAATTTGCCTATAATAATAATTTCTCCCGCACGTGATCCTTCCGGTATGTGCAGTAGCTTCATCTTTTTGAACCACATATGATCTGCTAACCATGTCACTGCTCATTGGCGATCACTTTTTTTTTTTGCAGAAAAGTAGCTGGGGAGGGCACCATGAAATTAGCCATTTAGAAATCAGCCACTGATGGACAATTTCGGCTGAAATCGAAAGAGGACATGCAGGGACACTTTCGTTTCACACTCAATGCTCAATTTCATTTAAAAACGAAAGTGAGTACATGGCTATTTTGGCTTTCTTTTGCATACGTTCTAAAGAAAAATTGTGCATAAAAAAGGTGGATACAGATATGCTTGGACAAAAAGGATGTTGTTACGTATAGAGCGAGTGAAACGACTTACATATTGGGGGTCTCAACCCCTTAGGTGCGGACAATTATGTGGGTTGCTGCCTTTGCATTCTGAGCCAGTGAAGCGAGCGCTCATGTTTGTTCGATACTGAGGGTTGTGAATCAACAGTCTCTTGTGTGGGCTCCGCGCTCAATCGTTCACAACCCTCACTATCTCACAAACATGAGCGCTCGCTTCACTGGCTCTGAGTGCAAGGGGGGCAACCCACATGCCCATGGCAAAGATATTCATTGTCAACTCACGACGTGCGTCAACGTAAAATTATCAACATACAGAGCCAGGAAGCAGACCTGGACACCTACAAAACCATGGCTCGAAGGAAGCCTAAGGTCATTATGAATAATTCCCCCTAATTTAAAATGAACAAATACACCGAAAAAGATTCATTTTGTAAAAAAAAGGAAAACCGCCCCAATTTTGGAGCGATAATTCGGTAATTCACACGAAAAAGACCCCAAAATCCATAGTGAACAATGACTCCAAAATTGTACTTCATAATATATGTATATATTTATATTTAATATTAAAGTGGGCGGTCAGGTTTGTGGGGGACTCGCAGGCAAGTCCACATAGCACCTACGTGTGGTGGCCGCTGGTAACTTCGCGAATAGCGAAGGCTGGGCTATGGGGCGCCGGTTGCGTGTACTATCACATTACGCGAGTACCGCCGTTCTGCGATACGTAAGCACTCCCTACCTGGCCAACTCTTGTGTTCTATAGTCTTGGCGAAGGTAGCCCGTACGGAGTGTCAGATGTCCTAAATCCCCGGGGTGTTATGCGACCGTGCTCATCGGGGGAAGGTGACCAGTTACCACGTTACTGCCATACACCTGTACAATAGCCAATTGTATGGGCAGTGTAAACTGTCTCCCCGATTGTCCGTTTGCAGAGGGGCGCCTATCAAACTCTCTGCATAGGTGGCACAGCGACTAGGTGTGAGGTTGGAGCTGGTGACTGAGGTGAAAGTCCACCTACGGGGCTCCGGATCCAACAATTCACTTTAATTCTTTCTAGCACTAGGAATTCCAAGGTGATGGACAGCGACGATTCGCAAGTGTTGGAGAGGTTAGCCTCTTAAGAACGAGCTCCAGGGGAGAAGGGAGGCGTTGTTGGAACGGACAATGATGCGCCAGAAAGCTAACGGGAAGATGTCGAATCAACTCGATTAGTTAGGGTATGAGGAGTCGACTCCGGAAGGAGAAAGACCGGTGAAGAGATTTAAGGGCGGTAACCCTGGAAACTTAAAACCAGACCAACAACGGGAGGGGGGGGGGGGGGGAAGAAGAGTCTTTGCGGAAGATTGTTTCACTTGGTGGACCACCCGCAAGAGAGTTTAACCAAGGTGAAACCGTGGAGGGTGCGAGCCAGCGGTAGTGGAAACGTTACTGAGAGGCCGACTCAACTGCGGCTTGATCAAGCCATCGTGAAATTCAAGAGGAATGACCGGTGAACTGAATATCCACGTTGGGGCGGGAGTAGGTGCTTCCACAGGGAGGAGTCTTTCAGGGATGGTGGCGGGCCCGCTCAAAGAAACACTAACTGTGTGCCAGTTAAATATTCATCACAGCTTTAATACAGGAACCCCATATTTTACATAACAAGATTTAAGGTCGATTCAGACACATCAGTCACGTCACAGTTCAGTCAACCTTCCGAATCCTAACCGTCGCCGGTAAGTCACAGTCAAAATTGCGGCTGTATTCACATATATCCGTAGCCGTCAGTAGTCAGTCATTTTTTGCGTGAACTCTCGAGTGTACCTCGATTTAAATATTAAACTATTTCAACTCAGAGGAAGGGAGTGTACCGTGGCAACATGCAAGAATTTAAAAATACATTTAAGTATTGGTGTTTCAATTTTCAAAACGAATTGATTGTATTTTATTTATAATAATAATCTTGTTTTTTTGCTTACCATCTATTTTTATTTCATTTCCAATTTGCTTCCATATCCTGTTTTTATTTGCTATATCCATATATTTATTATGCGATAAACCGTACAGAACGGGGTAATTTCGAACCAACTCGATTAATTTTTCGTCGTCGCCCATGTTCACTTTCTAAACTGACGTCCGTCAAACACAAAAAATATCGTTGTGAAGAAATGTGAATTTGACTGTTCGGTGACGGAAGCGCGACTGACGGTTCGGATTCGTGACTGCGCCGGCTCAGTGTAGACAGCGCCACTTGACTTTCAAGAAACGATATTTTTTGTGACTGATACCGGACGGTTTTGACGGAACTGTGACGTGACGTGACTGATGTGTGTGAATCGACCTTTAGGGTTTGTCACAACAAACCGCAAATTTGTACCATGTACAGGTGGACGGTAAAATAAGGACCTGCATCTTGGTGCGTCATGGAATACGTGCAGTACAAATGATTCATCTCTGCTCGCCTATTCTTACGGTAGTAATGGTCGGCAGTGATGCAGGATCATTAATAATTCGTTATCATCATCATCATCGTGGCGCGACAGCCCGACGTCGGGCCTTGGCCGCCTGGATCGTTGTCCTCCAATTATCTCGGTCACGTGACCGCGTCTTCAAATCTTGGAAGCCCAATAGCTATTCGACGTTTGCACATATACTGAGCTCTCCCAACGAGATCTCGGTCGTCTAGGCAGTCTCGCTCCGTCGACTCGTTCTGCATTCATTACTCTCATTGGCATGCGATCATCGTCCATTCGTTGTACATGCCCTGCCCACTGAAGTCGTTGTAGTTTGACGATTTTCGAAACTTCCAGCTTGTCGTACAGTTCATACAACTCATGGTTGTACCGGATGCGCAAACGGCCGAAAATTCGCCGTAGAACCTTACGTTCAAATGTGTCTAGCATGTTTCCGGAGTCTTGAGTTAGGGTCCATGCTTCGCAGCCATAGCATAGCACTGGTCGTATAATGGTTTTGTACACGCGGAGCTTCGTGTTTCTGTGCACATGCTTCGATTTAATTATGGGGAGAACCGAGAAAAAAGTCTTATTAGCTAACTGTATCCGTCGCTTGATTTCGTCAGTTTCGTTGGCGTCCCTTGACAACTTGCAACCCAGATATATGAAGTCGTTCACGAGCTCGATGTTGAGGTCCCCCACATTGATGCTCGGTTATGCAGGTGTCCTTGTCGTCGATTGCATCATTATTTTGGTTTTACCCTCGTTGATACGTAGTCCAACTTCCTTTGCAGCGGTATCGAGCGTATGCAGAAGTTCTTCTGCGTCGGCCAATCTTCGGGGCATGACGTTGATGTCGTCGGCGTACGCTGCTAATTGTGTCGACTTGATGAGTAGCGTCTTGCTGTTGTCCATATTCATAGCCTGAATAGCGTATTCCAGTGCTAGATTGAAGAGCGTCGGTGCCATTCCATCGTCCTGTTTCAGACCAGTGCGTATTTCAAGTAGATCAGTAATTCTATTCTGGATCCTGACTTGTGAGACGGAGTTGGTCATCGTCATATTTTCCAGTCGCACTAATTTGGCCGGTAAACCAAATCGCAGCATGATGTTGTACAGTACTCTAACGATCGACACTGTCGTATGCCTACTTGAAGTCGACATAGATTTGGCATACGTTTACGTTGTATTCCCAGCACTTCTGGAGTATCAGTTCGACCTTAAAGAGCTGATCGGTTGTGGAGCGACCAGGTCTGAAGCCGCTTTGATATTCGCCAATGATTTGTTCTGAGTACGGTTTTATTCTATTTTCCAGAATTTTGGTCAAAATTTTATAGGACGGACAAACTAGTGATATGCCCCTGTAATTCTCACACCGCAGTTTATCTCCCTTTATGTGAATTGGACAGATGATGGTTCTGCGCCAATCGTCTGAGATCTCCTCGTCCTCCAATACCCGCAGGAGTAATTGATGTGTGGCATTAGCTAAAATCGATCAATTGAAAACTAACGGTAATTTTCTTACAATGATCCCTGTACTACCCTACTTTTCAAGTTTTTTGCCTATAACTCTTGAACCAAAGGACGTAGACACCTGATTTTTCGCATGCAACCCTAGGGTGGAAAGGTGCTTGAGTTTTAGTAAGTTGAGCATAATCAGATCAAAGGATTGCCTACCTCCCCTACAAATTTCAAGAAACGGAATATTCCTTTAATTACCATAACTTTCGCTAGTGAGTTGAAAATTTGGTAGAATGTTGGTAGTAAGATCTAGTTAGTTGGTATTAAAAATGGGCTAGATCCGACCCAAGAAATCCCTACCTCTCCTACAAATGAAACTTCAAATAATCGTTAACTTTTGATAGAATGAGGCCAGCGACTTGAAATTTCGGTCGAATGTTTGAAGTGAGATTTAGTTAGTTGGTATTAAAGATGGTCCAGATCCGACAAAAGAAACCTCTACCTCTCCTACATGTGAGACTTCAAAAAACGATTACTTTCGATAGAATGAAGCTAGTGACTTGAAAAATTCGACAAATATTTGTAATGTGGGTTAGTTAGTTGATTTCGAGAATGATCAACATCCTTCTGAATGATAGCCAAATTCCCCTATAAACTGGCCATATAGGAAAGTTCGTTGCCAATTGGTACTTTTGGTATCACCACTAGGTCTGTACAAGTCTAGTGTGTATACGCTTCGGACTCCATGCCGAAGCGAAGTGTTTTTTTTTTGTGTTTCAGAGACGGCATTCTATTTCACTTCTCAAATCCACTGTTTAGTTTTGCATTGGCGACTAGCGGGCATACGAGCGAACTAAATGTTATCACTGGTTTCCGCGGTGGACCCAAGTCGCGTCCGATTCCACAATCGCTAAAAACACTCTGACCCAGAAAAGCACAAAAGTTTTATACAGACTAAAAGAGCTAAATGCTAAGCGCTTGGCTCAGCGCAAGCGTTTATAGAATAAATTACTATGCAGGACTAGGCACTTGCATTTCAGGAACGCAGCCGATGTCCCGGTGAGTTAACGAAATCGTGAGTCTCCGATCGTGTGATCAGTTTTCACACGATCGGAGTATCACGTACTCACAATTAATTTTTTGTTTAGTTTTCTTGCCGATAAATGTGCTGATTTTTTGCAGTAGTGAACCTTCGACCCTCTTACAGATAGGCTGCTATCAGTTCAGTACATCAACTTCGATTATCTGCGATCCCACGATTCAAATCTACGTACATATGTATCTTTCTATAATACAAGTTTATAACTGCATCCAAGCAACCTTGGTGATAATAATAATGGAAACATTTTAACTTCGTCCTAGCTTATAAAGCTCTCTCTTACAATCTGTACCCATTTTATTCGTGACCAGTGTAAAGAACTTAATACATAACATTCTCCGCAGTGGAATCTAACGAAAAGGGAAACCCTCACTAGCGATAGTTTCTCTCTCGTGATCATCAGAGGTTTTCTATTTAACATTCGCACAGGCGTCTAAAAAGCCCTTCAGTCTTCCCCAGAATATAAACTTAAGTCCAAATTGGCCCAGCCCATTTTCCCCCAATGTTCGACTGAACCTGCTGGGGTCATCTACCCAAGCAGATAAGCAAATTTTTGCCTCAAGTAGGAACCGTGGGAAAATGGGAAATTTTGGTATCGCGTGTACAAGCCCGTGGGAGAATGGGAAATTTTGGTATCTCAGCATAGTGCGGAACGTCTTCTGATTTTCGTCTTCTGGCAAATGTGGAGAGGTTTTAAATTGAAAATATTTTTGACTGGATTGAATTTTCTGCGTGGTTTATGTACGAATAAGTATTGTACGGAATGGGTTTGAGAATATTGAAATTTTGTCCAAGATAACAATAAAATGTAAATTGAAGTAGGTTCATCCTGATGAAGATACATATTCTGTAGCCAAATGATCTGCAACTCTGTGGAAAATGCGACAATCCAAAGAACGAATAGAACTATGTATGTAATTATAAGGAACTAAATCTTCAAAAAATATTCTAAATAAACGAAGTTTTGAGAAAATTGTAGGCAGGGCACACAACGGCAATTGAGATAATTTAATTTTCTTGAAATTGGGTTTCTTAATCCAATTGTTCCCAGTAACTATTAGTCGAGTTCAGTGTGCTTTTATCGCCTGTGATGGAAGTACAAATGAGTATAGATTTCGGACACTAGTTATACCTTTCCTGAGTACAGACATGTCAACTATGAATAAGGTAGACTAAAACTGGTGCCCGAAATGCCAACTTAGTAATGCAATGGAAATATCTTATATCAGGACCAGCCAACCAATATATTTTGTTTCACGTAGTATCCAACAATTAAGAGAAAATTAGCACACAAACATTAAAAAAAATTGTCATTCAAACTTAACATTATATTCATTCATTTAAAATTATTATTAAAATATTTCACATTGACAGGTTCTATTATCTTAATGTTCAAAAGTAATCGTATATGAGTTCAACAATTACAAAAATTATCTGCTTTTGCATGGAGATTTAAACTGAAACCCTCAATTCGGTTTCGGTTGCCATTTGACCCAAGCATTAGTTCCAAATGCCGCCAAACAACTCAAAAGGGTTCGCTTCGACAGGGCTGCATTACGATGATTGGAAAATTGCAGATTCAGCACAAGCCCCGCGTTCTTATCGATGCTAATGTTCACTCCTTTGCAGCAAACCAACGTTCGAATATTTTCCACAACAAGCTTTGGTTCGAGCCGATGATCGAAGCCTCCCATTTGGAGGGAGCAAATATTCAAACTCGATGCCATGAAGATTCGACGAGTTTGAGAATCGATCTGGTATGGGACTCCTTGGAGACTGCGGAGATGAAAAAATAAGTAAAAAAAAGTATTAAAATTGCTGCCATTGTTCAAAGATAGGGGATACTTACGCGTGAAACGCCCGATAGTAGTGCTCCTCGTGGATATATTGCAAATATGCAAATCCTCGATTCTGACCGGAGAAATTCATCATCAAACGAAATTTCCATATTGGGCCCACGCGGCAATAGATATCCAATAATTGATGCTCTGTCATAGTATGTGGTATTCGGTAGATAAAAATCTGTGGAGCAAGAACGGAAGATATGAGTAAACACTTCTATTGTTACTATCGTCGTTTTAAGATAACACTCACTTCTTTGGAACTTTCAGGATTTCGATTAAATTTTTGCCAATTCACGCACGGCCCTATGATCTTTTGGCCGTTTTCTTGCTTGACCGGATAATATTCGCCGCCCACAAATAGCATCGACATCCTATATCGTCACCACGAACAGAACAGGATGCGGGATCGAACTGATTTCCAGAAGTTCAAACCGTTCTTATTTATAGCCTACCAATTTGGGAATTTTTCTGGGTTGACTTTGTCTCATAGGTTCGCGGATAGATACATAATCGAAAATGTGCTGACCCGACCGAGACAGATCGTGGATGGGTGGAGCTTAGTTTACCATGCAGAGAGTCATAGAGATAGAGGAAAGGTTTGAAGTAAGGTCCACTGCACATGACGACATTGTCTTAATTCTTCTTCAGTACATTTTGAGGTGGACGTTTTAGTTATTCTTAAAAAATACAAATAAAAAATGCCTTTTGACTTGGATATGTCTTTTGGATGGGGGTCAGCCCAAATTTTGAGTCACATTACGCTCAAATCGTTACATTCAAATTATCCGGATGGTAGTCAAGACGGTAAATTAAAAATGGATAGTGGAAATGAAATAGTTCTGTCGCGATCTAGTTTGTAAATCGGAAATGGGCAACGAAGATCGAATATAGATTGATCCCTATAGGCAGGTTTTCACCAAGAAGCAACCATTAACCAACTGTGCAATTTCAAGAATAGTAGGTACATAAATAAATAACTGGCACAACAGTCCAGTTCTAGATCGTGACGGTATGTCTTGTGCAGAGGTGTGTGATCAGCAACACGCTCAACCGAGTTATTAACTACATAAATGGGTACTCATTTAACAGCTGAGTGGGCTCATAGTCCGATAGTACATATGTATGTATACAAAAGCTCCTTCACCACTGGTACTTTTTGGGAAAAAAACGGGTTACCGCACATTCTGTCCTAGTAAAAAGAACAAGTCCAGTTTTGCTCGGATTCACCATTAACCCACAGGAGCTGGCCCAGTTAGTATAGAGGGGGCATTCTGTAATACTTCGTTAGTGAAACTAGGATACTTGCCCGAGATGTGTAACGGACGGGTTGGTGCAGGGCTGGTCACAGGCTGGCCTGCAAAACAAAAACGAACTGTGCTATGATATGGCTGCGGAACCTGGACTCTTACTCAAGCCTCCGAAAACATGATAAACACATTTGAACGAAAGGCCTTTCCGCGAATTTTCGGAGCATTTTGCGACCGAAATGGATCGCGCATCCTGTACAACCATGAGCTGTACGAACTGTACGATGAGCTGGAAGTGTCGCGAATCGTCAAACTAGAACGTCACCAATTGACAGGACATATACAATGAATGAACGGTGACCACATGATCATCGTGGCGCGATAGCCCGACATCGGGCCTTGATCGCCTGCTCATCAAATCCGAGGGTTTTGTTCCAGTCTTCTTGATGTGGAGTGCTTTTTACAAGGACGAGTTGTCAGCACATCGCTTAACCCCATTCAGGGGATGGCCTCGGAGATAGCTGCTTCAGATGGTTTAATAAACGTGCTAGAGTTCACACAACTATGTTGTAGCTCCAACTACACAAGTTATTAAATCCTACTACTCCAAACTGTATTATCGCTAAGACTTGGCCGTCAGCGGTTTGACACACTGCCGTTACCAGGGGGCACCCACGAGGAGGACTATGGAAAAGGTCTTTTATCCCCCCCCCCCCCAACGATGACCACATGCCTAAGAAAATATTCAATGAACGATGCGTCGACGGATCAAGGAAGACCGAGAGCTCGTTGGGAAAACTCAGTAGATGAAGACGCCGAATACCTTCTGGGCGTATAAAATTTGGAAGACGCGGTCACTTGACCGAGATACTTGGAGGACGGTGATCGAGGCGGGCAAAGCCCAACTTCGGGCTGTTGCGCCACGATGACGATGTTGATGACCTACAACCTAGAGTCGTTTACTGGCTTTACGTGTCTGTTGTGCGCCCAATACTCAAGCATTGAATTATTGTCTGGTGGAAGGCCCTTAGGGTAGGCACTCACTGCGGCTTGGTGAACAGGGCAAGGGCATTATTTTTTTATTATTGCTCGTAGTGTAGGTTATGCTCAATCTTGCTTACTACATCATGGAGAGCCGTCTTCGGCCAATTTTTGCTTTGAGATATGCGTACTAACCTTTCGAAATTGACGATTTAAAAAAAGCTGTCGAATATGGCTACCCAAGATTTCAGTGGCTTCATTACGAAGAAGGTGAGGCTGATAGGCATGAAGTCCCTCGAGTGCTCATGACCTTATCTGCCTTCCTTCGGAATGAACGTGACGCGTTTATATCTCCAAGACTTAGATACGTGGTTAAGTGGTGTGCAGCTTCGACGTTATTATGTCTTATAACTGCTCACCTGACCTGTCAGTGACGCAGCAGTCCTCGCTGGAAGAGTGTTATCAAAAGGAGTTCAAAAGTTTCAGCCGCCGGTTCGTTCCAAGTTACGTCCGGTCTCTTAATGAATGATGGACAACTAGGGCTTTTAGAAGGAATCTTGTGCAGCCTTGGTGAAGCCTCAGTGTTCCAGAGAAAATGGTCAGAAAAGAAGTATGTCCTTTCAGGGTATACGTGCGTCTTTCCGGTTGAGCTGAATTTTACACTATCAATTCTACTATCATCTTTATCCCGGTGCGTCTATGTCGCACACTTCTATGCACATTAGTTTGGGTCGTCCTTTTGTTTTGGTCTTTTAGTAGTAAGAGTACCATCCTTCGGCTATATTTCTGTACACTTTTGTAACGGCTGTGCCATCTTGCGAAGAAAAAGGCCACTTACCGAGCTAAGTAGCGGCCTATGCTTGCTGTAGCCCAGTTCGGGAGATGTGGGCGGGGTTTTCGCCGCTAGCTGCCCCTGTCCTTTACGTATTAGGAAAAATTCATAGGCCTGGGGAAGACAACACAAACAAGGGAGGTAAAAATGGGGAATAAAAAAAATAGTCGATAAGGATGGAATGGTTGGCGGACGGATCAGACGCCCACGCGGTCGAATCTGGGTCCGGGTGTAATGGGACCCTCGGCCTCTGGTTTCGTACCACCAACAGATCACTACTCATCAGGTGCTGCTTCGATCTGCTGCTGGGAGCAGCACTACCCGACCATAATATGGTTCATTGCAGGTGATCCATTTCACCTTTTACAGAAAACTACTAATAGATCGGTTGAACTGTTTCTATTATCAAAGGTCACAATCGATTTTATATCCTACCATTTGACTAGATCAGGTGATTGACATTTGCGGGTAATTGATAGCATTACTAACCCCACCCATAGTAGTATTAGTCGCTGAAAAGCTGCTTCATTTTAGTTCTTCAGATGATTTTATCTCAAGAAATATGTCAATACAATGTGAATTAAAGTGTAAACCAACTATCGGAATAGGTAATACGCAATAGTTTATTAACACTACGTGTCCTTTGACACTGATACAAATATACAGGATACATCCTTTGTATACTCGTACATCTTAATGTCACTCTCATAAAACCAAACACTTTTATGGATTGCTGATTGCTTTCAGTGCCTTCCCAAAACGTGTTAATATTTAATGCTAATTCTCTCATATCTCCCCGGGCAGAGGATCATCCATCCAGCAGGATTCCAGTCAGCAGTTTTCGCTCTGACTGGATTTCTGATAGATAAGTGTCATCATGAATATGAAATAATAATGACTGTCACTTAACAGAGCAAAATTGGGGTAAACAGATTAATTGAGACTAAGCGAAACGAAGCGAAGCGTATGGGCAATAATAAATCATGAGGAATAATGTGATGAAGTGAGTGCGCCTTTGGGTGATTTCATATAGCCCGCCACCCAACCTACCTACTCTTTCGATTCTTTCATCGTGCTGACGCATTTAGCCACCAGAAATACGAGTATCTGTCCTTCGGTTTGGGCATCTTGTATACACCACTATACCGATCCGAAAACCACCCGGAGCCGTCAAACTTATTAAAAACAGGCACAGGCAAAACTTGCTACTTGACAAACTTCCTGAAACATACCTGCCATAAAGTATGTCATATATTAGACTCCTGATTCACCGTCATATACATACTCGCCTCGTTTTCTAAGTACTAGAGTATAGTAAATGTGAAAACAACTTTATACAATTTATGTGTCTTCAAAGTTCTGATACTTCCCCAAAAAGGATGTCGGCAAGGAGGATTTTCCCAAAGAAAAAAGAAAAAATGAAAAGAAAGGAGGAAACTGACTTTCGGTCTTGTCGTCGTCGTCGGTTAGTTACTTGCTGTACTCTCTACGTCGACTTGTAGACATTCATCTTTTGCCATAAAGAAGCCTTTTTACTACTCCAAAAACTAACGGGACCGACTGATGTTGGTTAGCTATCAACTGCAGGAGTGCAAGATGCTTTATTGTGCAATGACTGAGTGGATGGATATGAAGCGCGAAGGAGGCAGGACCTTATGTTTGCTTGGTACATTGGATCTACATATGAAAATTATTTTTTATGTAGGTACTATATATGTATGTGTTATCCTAAGTTTAGCGTATGTGATTTTATGGAGCGGACGTATCCATGTAGCTTTGTAAGGGTGATGAGGCAAAAGTTTCGTAATTAAAACTTTTAACAGTCCATTAAGAATTTCTAATTGTCAGGCAGGTGGTGGACTTTTTTACTGAAAAGGAATGGAATGAGTGGTTTTAGAGGCGCGCTTTCGTTGCAGTGACTTTGTAACAAAAATTATTTAAAACTCGTTATATATAATTACTACAAATTTATTACAACGTATAGTCGAAAGTTAACAAAATACAATTTATTGCCTTATGCCTACCGACAAATATGTAGAGAAAATTCGGAAACTGTGCTAAAATGGTACTGATTCGAATCAAAATGGACTAATATTAATTTTCCCGACCCAATATTCCATTCCTTTGCCTGTAACTTTTAAACATATTACTGCCCCCAATGTGGCACTGACCCTGCACTAGAAGGCGCGTGATACTGCAGTAGCAAAGTAGCTTTAAGTGTACTCAAGGCCGGCTGGTTGCCGGTAAGAGAATCTGTCCCATTGGTATGTTGCCAAAATCATCGACTTAATGGGTCAACCCAAATATATGTCTTTGAATCCTGTCCACAGGGCCGAGGGTCGTCCTTCACTACCATCTATTGTAGATTTCATACGAAATTTCAACAGTTTGTCCCAAATAATGATTACGGAGAAAAGATTATTTTAAAACCCAGTTTTTAAAACTGGAAACTATCCCTTTTTCTCATACATCTGTGTTATACCCAATCGGAGGTTAAACTGTGACTAGGTCACGACAGAATTCAATGTTCCTTCATTCGAGCTACGGTCTGCAACATTCGTGTGCAGATATCAGGGGTTGAACAGAAAATAAAAGTACGCAGACTCACCACTTTTCTACCCCCAGAATTATATTTGCAGTTGCAGCACACTGCCGTAAAAAAATGTCGATTTTGAGGGAGCAATCACATGAGATTAGTTAGTACTGACCGAACTGTGGTCCGGACAGTAGCCTGACTCGGAACGAACTTTTTTTTCTAAGAAAGAAAAAACGGAACTCAAATCGTGATCTGTTGCTGCCCATATCTATACGCCTGGACACACACCCCACCGTGTATACTGGGTTTCGGTTGGAATATGTGTCCCAACTCGAGGCATAATATAAGTTGCCAGTTTGCACCCGATCTTCGTCGCACAAAACCCAAAACGACTAGCTCAAGCTAATGGGAAAAGTTTCACGACAAATGACTTCTGTAGAAGGAAAAATCAATAGACAATTGGGATTACTTCTAATGTGAATTAATTTCCTATGGTTATCTACCGGGGAGCAAGAATTCTCTCGGATCGGTCGATGCTTCCACTCTCTGTGCTCTGGGTTTTCCCTTTAATTGGAGTCTGTGGCAATTGTGGTCTTTGGCCTATATGTCGAAGAACTTTACGAACTTAATTTTATTTGCTGTCTCCGCAAATGATGAGGATATTGTTAATGGGATTTCGATTCCGTTTAATATCGCAATGGATTCAGGGATTCCAAGAATATTTCCGTGTTCTCTAAAGAGTTTTGGTAAAAGATTTCGTGATTTGTTGAGTTAATGATTGATTGTACCAGTGGCGAGAGGTCAAATTTAATTGACGTTAGGTGATTCGTTGGTCTGAGTCTTGGGTTTTGGGATACAGCGGGTTGGAGAAATGAATGTGTTGCTAGGAAATTTCAATTTTGTGCCACCAATTCATTGAAGTTTTCTATGAAGTTAAGGTGCACTCTTTTCGTTGGGTCTGCATCAATTTGAATACAAATTTCTAACGCACGGAAATCCACATCATCCTGCCTTGATTGGACGAGATTGTTTCCTAATCGATGCAGATCCAGGGGTTGATATGGAATCCCGTTGGATCGTTTTCATGCGTTAGTACTGCTTCAAGCGGAAATCCGCTCTGGAATTCACAGGAATAGAAATCCACTTTGGATAGCACGATCCCACTGAAATACACTCTGGCAAATCTCAAACAGGATTTTCGCATGAGGTAGAGTGGATTTCTGATTAAAGTGGCACGAACATACGGAAATCCATTCTGGGAAATTTTAGACAGGATTTTCGCCTTAGGCGGTACTGCAATTTGGAGTTATGTATTTTGCGACCATTTGGGAGAACGTTCAATTATAACTACTGCTTACTGCTCAATCGAAAATCCACTTTGGGATTTACAGGAGTTGAAATCCACTTTGGGTAGTATGATCCCATCGAAATCTACTCTGGTAAATCTGACAGGGGATTTCCGGTTGAGGTAGCGCAAGCATGCATCCCAGAGTGGATTTCGGCCTTAAGTGGTACGAACCCACGGAAATCAATACGCAGAACCAGCTAATGACGGAACGAGTGGATACGGTTAGTGAGCACTGTGTTATCGGTCAGCACGTTACTTCCGTTAAACAATTTTTGTACGAGCTGTAGAGATCTGGATAAGCAGGAAAGTATTTTTCGTATAAATGTTCAGTGATACAAGTAGGATGGGGTCGTGGTGACTACTTTTTTAATTTCAATCATCTGGGAGAATTAGCAGAGGTTAAATTTGGTCAAATCCTTTGTCTCGGATTTAACTCCGGATGGTTTTAAAATTATAGGGAGGCTAGAGTTTCTTTTAAATTCAAAGAGTATCAAAACGTACCTACTTTTTGGCCGAATTGTGGTGTGTTGTTATGGTGATCACCTAACGCAACGTAAGCTAAGCGGAACCGATCACACCAGGACTGAAGAAAAGAGCCGATACAGCAACGAAAGCCGAACTCATCATCGGCTGCGACGCAAACGCCCACCACGGGAAGGAAGGTAGTTATTAGAATTTCTAAACTTAGCGAACCTCAACATAGTCAATACAGGTAATAAACCCACTTTTATTACTGCAAACTGAGCGGAGGTAATAGGTATTTGATATTACATTGACAAACTCAGGTATGATGGGGGAAATTCCGAGGTTGACGAGTTTCCGACCTGCCGTCGCTCTCGAACCACCAATGGTTGTGCTGGGACATTTGGAGCTCTGCGAGCGCCAATAAACGTCTTGGGAACCAACGAACAGCGCAATGGAGGTTTACTCTAGAAAACAAAGAGGAAGGCTCCAGGACAAATCTGTGAACAGGTGGACCAACTAACAAAAATTCTTGTATTGGGTTTTAAAGACGTTTACCTTGAAAAACTCGTAAGGAAAAATGCCGTCCTATGCTGCAATGGTGGACTTACGAAATCCAGACGCAACATACGGAGTGCATTCAAGAGCCCTAGGCAATCCAGTAAGGTGGAGGACTCGGAACGATACAAAATTGAGTCGACTCCCTTAAAAAAGAAGGTAAGACGAGCCTAACGTGACTCATGAAGAGAATTCTGTTAGAACATTGAGGGAAGTAAATAGGCTGACAGACTCAAAAAGAACCATACTAAGAACACGGTAGCTCCATGTTCGCCATCCTTCTTCCGAAGGGAAAATGGGGACTGGGCGAATGATCCAAACGAGTGCCTGGAAGCTCGCAGCGATGAGATCACTATTTTCATCGACGGGTAGAAAATGGACTGCGGCGTCGGTGCAGGGATCTTTTCTGAAGTACTGAATATCTCGGAGAGTTATCGCCTCCCGGACTATGCCAGCATTTTCCAGGTGGAAACTCCCGCAGTTAGTAATGCGTGTCTCACTCTCAGAGATATACCAGATAACCAGAGCATCGCCATTTGCTCAGACAGCCAGGCCGCTATCAAGGCATTGAACTCAGTGAGTACTTCCTCCAAATTGGTCGAGCGGTGTGGGGAAGAGTTTACTCGCCTTGGCAGACGGCTCAATATCATCTTACTCTGGGTGACTGGTCATAGAGACATTGAGGGAAACGAAAAAGCCGACGAGCTGGACAGGAGGGGGGTCGTCCTAGAAAGCTCTCATGCGGAATCTGTTTGTATTTCGCTGAGGACTGTTAAGAGCAAGATTTCCTCTCACAACCTCAATGTTGCGGATCTGCCCACCTGTGCCGTATCATGGAAGATACGGCCCTCCTATGACAGAAGGAAAACATCTGAGCTATTAACCAATTCCCCTAGAGATGTCGCCAGGCTCACGGTGGTCATTACAGGACATTGGCCTATCGGAGAACATGCAATAAGGCTTGGCATTCCTTAGCATTGCAGTAATGAGGATGAGAAAGAAACCCTCACTCACTACCTCTGCGAATGCCCGGCCCTTGCTAGGGCCAGAAGTGTAGGGTGTGAAGATCGGGGAGCTGCTGTACTTCCTGAACTCCTCCGGTTGGATCTAGGCATCCTTGCATCCCCTGTTAGTCAACCATCTTCTTTTAACAATTTTGCAGAGGTTTGTGGTTACAAAATGGAACATTCGCGCTAACTGGGCTCTGGCAAGTTGTGCTTCAGCCACCACTTATACCAACATTGAAGAGGTAAAAAATTTAGTGGGCAATATGCACATTCAAACTTTTCAAAGCTACAGGGATCGACGAAATTTCGCCAGTAATGCTCCAAAGAGCGAACAGGCCCATCATTCCGATACTGCAGCGCATTTATAACGCCTTCTTAAGATTTGGGACCGGACCATACCCAAACAATGGAATACAGCGCGGGGGTTTTCATTTGGAAACCAGGCAGGTTGAATCATCATAATATGAGGGACTTCAGACCAATCAGCTTGAGATTTAAAGAGGCTGGTGGTTTCTCATATTCAAAATTTGATGGATGTTGAAGGAAACTGTGCTAACCAGCATGCATGTCTCTCGGGCAGATCAGTGGAAAGCCCGCTACACAAAGTAGTCGGGACCATAGTTACATTCTTACACTAGCAGCCTTCCTAAGTATCGAGCTGACTTTCAGAACAATGTCACAATGACGGGCATTATTAATGCTATAACTCGATATGGGGTTGAACCCACTCTGACGACCTCGGCGTCGGATTTGCTCAGGAAAAGGAAAATCAAGGCCGATTTTTAGGGGTCAAAAAAGAGAAGAAAGCACACGAACATCCCCCCTCTTTTTTTGGATCCTGACGGTAAACGAAATACTACAGAGGTTAATAGCCAGTGGCTTTGAGGTGGTGGCTTATGCCGATATGACGATGTGGTGCTTGTGAGAGGTAAGTTCGCTCAAAAAAAACTTTTAGCTGTTATCTGACTATCGGTCTTGACTATACTACTAAACTGAATTCCAACTTTGAGCAATGCATTGAATGTAGAATTTGACGCTCTTTAATTTAAATGTTATTAAGTTTTTCGATCCGAGGCACCGTTTACAATTTATGAGGAGAATATTAAAAAAAGGGCTCAAATTTTTCTGTTTCTCGCTTGCACATCCGCTCTGCCGCGGGGTCCAAGATGGCTCCATCTTTTAAAATGAATGTATTGAGACCGCCAACAATCATACAAAACGGCATCCCTCTATCATATTTTGCAAGGTCAAATCGCTTACCGTCCCAACTACAGAAACAACAACAACAACTGTCGCCGTATTGACCGACTTGTGAAGTTGATTTCTTCTTGTAATTAATGTTGTCGCGTTAATTATTTTCCCATTATCTCGTTTTTCTTCTTTTTTCGCAATTCGCTCCGTCTTGTATTTTTTTTTTGTTAATGGCGGAATCCAGTTAGGTGTTAACATTTTTAATTTGTGTTGATTAATGCTTGCATTCCAGTCACTTCGTCTTTGATGTGGCGAACCGTGGATATGGGGTGAGTGGCGAAAGTATTCGTTTTTCTTAAATTGATATTTTTTCAGCTACCTAACTTTATTTCCTGGTTCAAATTTTTAGCATATACATTTCTTTTATTCAATTTTTGGTTATTAAATTTGCTATCCTAACATGTATCGCACTTTAATATAGGATTCACTCAGTTTACTTGTGAAATTTGGCTAAAAGAATCGAAATGAACGATATGATAAACATCATTTCTTCGAGGAATGATGAGGCGAAAGCCTCTTCTTTTGGTCTGCGAGGGAAGGGCCCCCAAATTTTTCTATTGTCAGCTATGGGGGCCCCAAAGGTTGGGTCATTTGTGATTTTAAGCCGATAAAGAAGGCCACCGCCATCAAGGGCCCGGAGCTCATAAATGGCATCCGAGCTGGTCGACGCCTTGCTTCCCTTTTTTAACAATTTTATTCAAATGTGGTTTTGTTTTTCCCTCTGGCACGAGATCCCTTTTAATATGATATGAACAAGGGCAGTAAGCGACGTAAATACACCACTCATTTCCGACCCTGTGCTACACTATGCTCGTGCAGTCGCTTAGCTCACTGAGGAGCTAACTTTGACAGTTGTCACTTCCGGACCTTAATGGTAAAATTAGCTCCGTCTCCCATGGACACCTTATGGTGTCTCCATCGTCCATAACAAAGTGCTCTTAGAGGATTGTAAACGAATGCAGAGAGCCTACATACATACCTAGGGGTCGGTTTAATATGTATAAATATAGGATTACTTGGTGCCCGATCAGAGGGGTGTCGTAGGAAACGGGAAAGCTGATGAACAGGCGAGGAGAGGTTTGGTCACTTGCGGAAATCAAAGACGAATGGATTGTAGGGTAGCCAGAACTCAACTCAACTGAAATAGGCTGAGGGTGACGGTAGGTCTACTTACAGGGCACTTCCGTACCGCATCTCATTCGAATATATTGGGAATGACCTCCAGAAACTTGCTGAAGATGTGAAGATGACACCGTCGATCATACATATCAATTGAAAACGCCTCCGCATCTTGTGGGTGCTTGCCGCTTTCAAGGGTTAGCGGAAGTGGTTAGTGCCGTCTGGTTAACTCAGTTCAATTTAGCGGTGTGGTCACCTGGGAGGAATAATTATTCGGAGGCATAATGCGAGTTGCACTAGCGGAAATCTCTTACCTAACCTAACATCTAGGGTGATTACATCTAAACTAGGGACCTAGTCGGTTTGCCGAAGTGTCTCTAGAAGTGCTCCACAAGGCCGGGTGCTTTCGTCGCTCCTTTATAACATTGTGGTCAACAGACTGCTTATAGGTCTGGAGAATCTGGGATGCAAAGTGACAACCAATGCCGATGATGTTTCGATTGCTGTCTCTGGTAAGTTCCCGGATACTCTTAGCGAGGTAACGCAGAATGCGCTAACTCTGCTGATTAACTGGACTAACAGATGTGGCTTAGGCGTCAACCCCGGTAAGACAAATATTGTCCTACTTACAAGGAATCATAGTATTTCTCCAGTGGTGCATCCTATCTTAGAAGAGGTGAGAGTTGAGTTTGCGGGGAGTGCAAACTTCCTTGGTCTCATACTAGGAAGCTGGATTGGAGGTTAAACATCCACAAGCGCATCAACAAAGCTACCATTGTCCTACATTGCTATAGGAAGGCTAAAGGTAAAACCTCGGCCCTGCAACTGCGGGTACTGGCTCTATGTGGCGGAGCGGCGCCCCATATTGCTGCATGGATATGTGGTCTGGTGGAATGCCCTACAGACAGCAGCTAATCTGAAATTGGTAGCCAAGGTACAGAGAATGGTTTGCCTGGCGACCAGCGGAGCTTACATATATCGCCATCCCCAGCTTTTGATATGATGCTTAACCTACTGCCTTCAGATATTCAGGGGATGCTAATGGCGGTAAAATCAGCCATAATAATAAGAGAGACCTACTATTGGACTCTCTTGAGCGTTAGAGATATTCGTGGATCAATAGATTACACCTCACCAGAGCGATGGCTCAGTAAGAACTATACAAATTTGACTCTATCACGGAGTCTGTGGTAGATGGAAGGTCCCCGTCTATATCATCAGCTTAAAATTTACACGGATGGTTCTAAGACTGTCGAAGGCGTGGGTGCTGGAGTACACTTAGTGGAGCTCGAAATTTTCTTTCCGACTACCGGAATACTGCAGCGTCTTCCAGGCGGAAATTTATGCGATAAAGGAAGCGGTGACTTGGCTGAATCTTCACGCAATCTTCATGACAAAAATCACTATTTTTATGGAGAGCCAAGCTGCGGTTAAATCCCTCTTATTCAGGTTTGAACGTCGAAAATCCTTTCGGAGTGTAAAGCGCTGCTAATGGAGGTGGACGACTTTTTTGATATTACGGTGTGATGGATATCTGGCCACCAAGCCTTTAGTGGTAATTGGGCTGACGAGCTCGCCTGGAGGAGAGCCACGACAGGTTAGTTGTGATATCGCCAGACCGACTTCTCTGATAAAATCTAATATAAAGTCAACTGCGGTCAGGGAATTCTTTTTTGCGAGGAATTAATTTTTAACAGAAATCCAACCTTAGATGGACTAATGGCGTTATATGTCATAATGCCAAGCTTATCTTGCCTAGGCTGGATTTTAGCCGAACCAAATATCAGTTCAGTGTGGTGGTCGGCTCCGTTACGGGACACCGCCTTATCGGCGAACATGCTAGAAGGCTTCGGCTTCATTTTAATGATTACTGCAGTATTTTCCATCTGCTCTGTGAATATTCTGCTCTGACAGGTTTGAGTAAATCAACTCTTGGTAAATATTTCTATGACCATCTTGGGGAGCTTGCAGATGTAGAGGTGGGCCTAATAGTCAATTTCGTGGATGGGTCCGGCTGGATTTAATATGCTGTTTAGTTTTTCCTTGGGTATCACAATATACCTATACTGTAATGAACCATAACCATATTCTGGTCTGGTTGTGTTGATTCCGCCAGAAGATCAAGGGCAGGAAATGATGAGTACTGATGTGGTGGTACGAAACTAGAGGCCGAATGTCCCATTACACCCGGACCCCGTTGCGACCGTGAGGGCATCTGATCCGTCCGTCAACCACTCCTTCCTTATCGCCCCATTTTATATTATTACTTATTTTTGCCTCTCATGTGTGTTGTGTTCCCCAGGCCTATGAATTTTTATTAATACGTAAAAGACAGGAGCAACGAACGTCTCCCGAACTGAGCTACTGTAGGCATATTCCGGTGCTTAGCTCGTCGACGAGCCTTTTTCTTCGCCATATAGCACGGACCGACTTTCACGGTCATTATGCTACCTTAGGCTCCGGCCCCACGGGCATCTTCGGATGACCACCAAACCATCCGTTACAAGACCAACGTCTTCTTTTGGGCTAAGTGTGCTGTTAGATAGATAAGCAGGTACGATAGTTCAGGCTACTGCCCCTAATGGTAGGAATTGCGACCATAGAAGATCTATTGTGCCGTAGCCTTCTTTATTAATTAATTTACTGAAGCAATAGACTTTCCACCACTCGCTCGAGGGCCAGTATGACTCTTACAGGATTGTAATATCACTATAGTATATTTAAAGGGTCTTATTAATTCCTTCGATTGCGGCAACCCTGAGAGATTTTGCCAATAGTGTTGTCGTAACCTTTCAGACCAGTCTTTGATGATTGATCTGGCTTTAGGCAAGCCCAGACCACAATACGGTTACTGTCCAAAAAAATTAGGTGATGAACCCTGTCTAGCAAGTTCATCCGCCGTTTCATTTCCCTCAATGCCACAGTGACCCAGGATCCAATACAGAAAGATTCGGTTGTCGGTCACTAGAGATTGGCGAAGTTCACGACATTCTTTCACCAATCTATAAAGTATGCTGTGCGAACAGAGAGCTTTAATGGCCGCCTGACTATCTGAGAATATAGCAGTGTCTGCTCCACGAGGTTCCTTTTCCAAAATTATCCTGGCGCAGAACTGAGTGGCATGGATCTCGGCTTAAAAACGCTGGGTCATGTACCCAGAAACATGCTAGACACATTTGAACGTAAGGTTCTGCGGCGAATTTTCGGGGCTCTTCGCGATCGAGATGGATGGCGTATCTGGTACAACCATGAGTTGCATGAACTGTACGATGAGCTGGAAGCTTCGAAAATCGTCAAACTACAACGACTTCAATGGGCAGGGCATGTACAACGAATGGACGATGATCGCATGACAAAGTGAGTAATGAACGCATAACGAGTCAACGGAGCGAGACTGCGAGGGCGACCGAGGGAGGTTTCATTTGGAAAGCTTAGTTTATGCGGACGCCGCGCAATTACTGGGCTTCGAAGATTGGAGGACGCAATCACGTGATCGAGATAATTGGAGAACAACGATCCAGGCGGTCAAGGCCCAACGTTGGGCTGTCACGCCACGATGATGTTGATAATCTAAGGCAGATTTTTAAGCCAGGATTTTGTTTCAGAATGCTCATGTGACATAAAAATATGCAGCGGGGTTAAACGAATGAGCGCTTTTAGAGAAGGCATCGCGCATGTACTCATAGCCCCAGTTAGCCCGAGACAGGCAAGGAGTTTTAATTTGTTGAATTTGAGTATAGCTAATTTTTGTTGTGCCTTGGGCCACCACACCAACGTAGCATATGTGACCGTGGGTCGCACCAACATGCAATACATCCACTCGACCATCCTTGGAGTCAGACCCCATGTCCGTCCAAAGAAACTTTTGCAAGCCCACATTATGGGTGTGGCTTTGTTAATTACACTTTCGATGTGAGTATTCTAGTTCAATCCGCGGTGACGCGAAGGCATTTAGCTTCCTTGGAATACTCTAAAACCGTCCTACCTAGTGGGGCTGAGGTTAGGCTTCGTTTACGAGTTAAAGGACTATGAAGGTTTTCTGTGGGTTAACATTTTACCCCACCTCATAGCACCAGTTCAAGACCATATTAAGGGCTGCACACAGTGGAGTGAAAGGACTCCTCCTTGTGGATAGCCTTTAATAGCTCTAACGCTCATCGTGTTGTTGCCTAGCGTTGACAAGATCTCCCTTCCATGTAGCATAGCATCTATCCATGTGATCGTAGCGGAAGGTATTCTCCTGAGCTCAAGGGCTCGGGATATGCATATGTAACCGGTGTTATCAAAAGCTCCCTCAATGTCAAGGAAGGCACATGATTCTATTTCCTTATCATTATAAGATTTTTCGATAGTTCCTATAAGATTGTGTATGGCAGTCACCGTAGACTTACCCTTCGTATAGGCGAATTTTGTTCGATGCAGAGTTGTCGAACATTCCATCACCTGCCTGATATGAATGTCGAGCAGCCTCTCGATAATTTTAAGGAGGAATGAGGTTAAGCTAATCGGTGTGTAGGATTTTTGTAAATCCTCAAGTTTGTTACCATGTTTGGGTAAGAAAACCATATTGACTTTCCTTCATAATTGTGGTATGTACCTTTTTATGTAACTTGCCTTAAAAAACTAATCAGCGGAGTGATTATAGTATCAAGACAGTTCTGCAAAAGTGCAGGGAATACCATCCGCTCCAGGAGCCTTAAATGGTTCAAAGGAGTCTACAGCCGATTTCACTATGTCTTTTTTGAAGATCATCTCCGATAACCTTAATAGCTGATCATCATCATTATCAAGACCCGGTTGTTATCAGGTTTGAGATCTGGAGATTTCCCAAAGAGGACTGACCCCGGAAAATGAGTGTGCAGTAGAAGCTCAAGAGTTTCCTTTGGGCCTTCAGTGTAAGACCACAAGCGGAGTCCTTGGACAGAGCTTTGTGTAGGTGTGCCGCTTTCGAAGTGTGCTGTTACAGCAACCCTATCTAATCTAACTTAACATTAGCTAAGCATTTTTTTCGTATACTTTTCATAAATTATGGGATCTATTGCAACTCATTCATGTTCATAACATTCCCGAACATACATTTTTCCGAAAATTATTCGAAATTACAATAGAATGTTCTCTTTTGAGTTGCCTGTCAGCCTTAAGCGTTCCACATGCACAACATATACAGACGTGCCAACAAGGTCCTCCCAATCATCCATTGATGTCACTCCAGCATATGCACCTAAATGCATCCTCAGGCCAACATTGCTGAACTCTGCTGTCCGGCGCTGTGGCCGATAATTATTTTTCATTGTTATTCGAAATGAAATTTCGATAAGGTATGTTGTGTGAAATTGTATTTCCCACGAAACATCCACTCAATTAACGTTTGATTTAGGAAGTCAAACAGGAGACTGGTACACTTAGTCTGTGTTTAGATAATGCAACATATCTGTATCTGAAGCCTCGAACAAGCATGCATGAATCTATCAAAGTTTATTTAATAGTTATGCAGGGAGGCATCCGAAATGAATGCAAAACGCTTTGTTTGGACGAGCTGTTATGGGCTGGGGCTCTCATGTTTTCAATTGTGAATGTATCCACAGGAAAGGTTTCAATATTAGGCACATTCCGCATTTTGTATATTAGAATTCACGGAACTCACATGAAGCGATTTTAAACAGGATTCATTGATCGTTGAAGATAAAGGGAAGGTCAGTCAAGCTCAAGATTGAAGAATCATGTCTGTTAGTGCTCGTTCGATAGTTTAGGCAATTGCATATTTAGTCTCAATTTTAAGCCCCAATTCAATATGCCTAAATTAACATCTCTTCCAGACTCCCTGAAGCTTAGGCCACTTTGAATACCTTAACAAGTCAAGGAGTTATGAGGATTTTGTGAATAGTTCGATTATTGCTCCTGCGGGTAGACTAGATGATTAAGGCAGAGTCTCTTGTACGAACTTTTAATATAGGAAGGCCACGTATTGACCGACGTACATCAGAATTCCATATCCAAAGGACTAACCAATATCCTTCTGACATTTTTGTAGAATAATGAATTTGACTTATCATCCCGTGCTCACTCATGGTCATAAAAACTACGTCTCTCAAACAAATAGACATTTCGCCTGCACTTACTTATTCCATGGCTACTGCAGTTCCTTTTCAATTTTGAAATTGCTGTCCTTTTTCCTTTTTTTGTTCGATACTCCTTACTTCTTACAGCAAAAATGTTCTTATGCCCGACTTTTAACCCTGGGATGTTTACCTTCACCACCTGAACTTCAACCACACATTTCCTTTTTCCCATCAGGATACAAGTCACCAACAGTGCAAAGTGATCTACTTCGGTCCACATCTTGTACGAGTAGTATCTGTATGTACAGTGTCTTGGTGAACTTCTTGAAATATACAGATAACAGAACGTTACAAACTTTGTCAAAAGTAAATACAACGTACATATGAAGTTGGTACCGAAACAAAACCCTGAAGAATACCTACATAAAACGGGCGAAAGGTGTATCTTTGCAGTGATAAGATTCAGTCAGGAATGTCCAAAAATAATGATGGGTTGTAGTAAACGATTTTATCGTTTCAGAATTAGAAGACGGATTTTGCTTCGAAGCGATGCATTATTTCTGATGATTTGTTTTTTTTTTGGCATTTTGGGACGCCGGAAGCTGAGTCGTTGCGGTTTAAGTCTGATGTCTAATCATACCGATTTTTCGCGGGTTCGAATCCCGTCGTAGCCATGGATGTTAATGCTGTTTTAACCTGTGGTGTGTGGATTTTGGGCGAGCACTGCGATAGCCCTGAAAACCAACAGTGGGCTATCGAGTTTGATCGATCCCACAAATCAGCCCAAGTTTGAAAGAGGCGATCGCTTCCGCTTCAGGGAATGCCTCACCGAGACTTTACAAGCGGCGACGCGACGTGCGAGTGCCTCACATCCACATAGTATGTGATCATCATCGATCTCGCAAAACTGACAGTTGGGATTAGAAACAATCCCCATTCTGTGTAAGTGACTCCTTAGGGTCGAGTGCCCTGAGAGGAGACCGCATATGATCCTCACTTTGCTTCTGTGAAGGCACAGCAATTCCAGGGAGCGCTTGCGTGAGTGAGCTGAAATAAACAATTTCGATTGTTTCAGACCAGGTAGGTTTTCCCAATGCGCAGCGGTTTTTAACTGGTCCTGCTCTCTTACGTGTAGTTTTACCCTACATACTCGTAGATACCACTTACCTACATAGATACCACAGAAGGGTTCGGGCCTTATAAACGATTCTTCAGCTTTAGAGCCATCCGTAAACTACTTGACAGTGCTGGAAGGAAGGGGTGAGAGCCTCATTTTCCATGCCTCTCTGCTCCAGACAGTTTTAAAGAAGAAGTGATTGAATCGGAATTCCCTTGTTGAGTGGTTTGATGGCAAGCCTAACTCATCATCCTCATAAAGCCAATGTTTCTGCTCCGAATTAAGGTTAGTCTGATTACCTTTAAGTCTATCTACTGCTGATTTTGCCTCTGCCTTTAGATGAATGTGGAGCAGCGGAAGATCTAACAACGCCTCAAGAGCAGCCATGGGCAGTTGCGAATGGCCCCAGTAATTGTAGGACATGCAGTCATTGAATCTTTCCTCATTTCTTTCTTCCTTCTTTCTTAAAACCTTTGTGGCTTTGTCCGAGACTATCGTCAGGTGTGCTAACCACAGTAGCTTTAGTAGCTTCTTATATAGAGTAACATCAAAGTATTTGACAGTATCCACCAAGAGCACTGGGGAGTTATACTGTATATAGTGGGATACCTCATTGATCTGATGTTTCTTTTCCTTGAAAAAGGGATGATAACTGCCTTGGCCAGATTAACTCGTAGGCCGTTATCATTTCACCAATTTTGTACAGTATTCAGCACCGACTGGAGGATTTCCGTTAAGACTTCTTTGAACTTTCTTCTGACAGTTATACCAAGTCGTCAGCATACCCTTGTGTAGAAAATTTGTGGAGGGTTTCCACAGTAGGTCGTCTAATACCATACGGACTTCCTCTAGTGACATATACTTAAAGTGCAGTCTCCGTTTTCCGTGATTACCCTTCTAGATGATAACATCTTTTTCACCCAAAATGCAATTGTGTTATCTGCTCGCCTTGCTCTGAGTGCAGAACTAATGGAAGAGAAAGATGTATAATCGAAAGCTCCTTCAATGTCAAGAAAGGCACATACTGCCATATCCTTAGCTGCTATGGCCAACTCAATTTCTCTCACTAGACAGTGAGTTTCAATTCCAGTTTACTTTCGTAATTAGTAAGCAAAGTGCTCACAGTGCAGAGGGAATTTCTTAAGGAGTGCGCTTCCGATGTGCGTGTTAAGGATTTTTGCCATGGGTTTAAATATGAAGGAGGTCTATAGGAATTAGGCTCATCCTTAGAGCGATTTCCCATTTTTGGGATGAAGACTACTTTAACCGATTGTAACGGACGGGTTGGTGGGCATCCGTCCGTGGGGATGGAGCCATCTGGCGTCAGCTAAGCAGCGGCCTGTGGTTGCGGTAGCTTAGTTCGGGATACGTGGGCGGGGTTTTCGCCGCTCGCTGCCCCTGTTCTTTGCGTATTGACAAAAATTCATACTCCTGGGGAAGATAATATAAACCTGGGAGGCAAAAATAAAAAAAAATCGAGCGATTATAATGGAATTGTTTTCGGACTGGGCAGATGCCCTCGCTCTCGTATCAGTGTCCAGGAGTAATGGGACCCTTGGCCTCAGGTTTCGTACCACCGACAGATCACTACTCATCTGCTGCTGATGTCTTTCTGTCGGTAGAACAAGCACGACCAACATTTAGGATATTACCAAAAGCAAAACTTCCTCTGAAGGTATTCAAGATGTAGGGAAGAAGATTTTGTCCTTCCCTTTCTGTAACAGAGCTGGGAAGATTCCATCTGTGCTAGCTGATTTAAATGGCTCAAATACTTAAATTATTTTACTTTATTCTAGGCGAAGGTATCTTTGGCAGTACTCCAGTCTAAACGGTTCGCTTTGTACCGCATCCCCGACTCAACTGTGTAGCTAGTATCCTTCTCAACACTCTTACATCCAGGAAAATGGGTATATCCTGCCTACGCAGAGTGTTGACTTGATTTGTAAATTTTTGGCCAGAACGCGACGAAGTCAAGCAGCGATATTTGTACTACCTACACTTTCGCTTAATTTAGTCCAACTGCGCTTTTCGGCAATTCGTATACTTTTGTTATATATGGTAGTGTGAGCGAAGCCTGGTATTGCTCCCACTCGCCAGTATATTTCGCTCTATTGAAAAGTCTTCCAGTGTTCTTTCGCAGCGCGGAGAATTCCGGTACTTCCCCTGATAATGTGGTATGCGTTGGCATTGCATCCAATCAGTAGAGGCAGTTTCTTTCCCCTGCAGTAATCAGAGGGCCTGCGAAGCGCTGACGATGGAATTTCACTGTCCCCTGGTACGCAAGCCAATACGATGACAAGTCATGGTTCGTTATTAACATTGGTCAAGTTAATAGCTACTGCCACCAAATCGCCACTGGTAAAGTCTGAAAGGCAAATGTGTTTAATGTTGTTCTTTAAAATGATACAGGGTCTTGGACGGGTGGCTCTCTCTCTCTCTCTCCCTCAATTGCCCTAACCACCTGTGGGGCATAGCGCGTCAACTGTTCCATGGGGCCCAGTTGACGTTTCTACGGCATAAACTGATTTCGGAGAATGCAGTTGCCAGCATGCACCTCCTGAATATCCATGGCCACGAACGTCGTCGTGGACGGGATTCGAACCAGAAACGCCAGTAGTCAAATATGAGACTGATGTCTCAACACACTGCGCTACCGGTCGCCCCAAACGGGTGGCTCTGGAGTCATATATTAAGGTGGAGTTACTTACGATGAGGCCATTTATTACCCCATTATCATCAGAGCTTAAGCTAGATTGGATTTCCCTGTCGAAGCTAAAATAAACAGTTCACTTTTCCATTGGGGCCTCTACGGAAGTTGAGGATTGAGTACTCAGCGTGGCATTATTAGCCTACACTCCCTGCTGGATCCAGGCTGTGGTTCGGCGGAGTCCGTAGTTGATGATTTCGTCTTCTTATTGGTAGGAGGAGCAGCAGGTGTGATTTTTGTGTGGCCACAAACTTTACTCTTGCTGGGGCGGGAGTCAGAGGATGCAGCAACAGCACCTGGCGTTCAGAAATTCTCCAGCTCCTCAGGTCTACAACGCCGTCGAGGACGGGATTCGAACCCGAAACGCCGGTAGTCAAACATGAGACTGATGCCTCAACACACTGCGCTACCGGTCGCCCCCCTGTTCCGAGATTCCGTAAAAGAACGAAAATTAAAAAAAATGTGACTCATACTTCCTTGAAGGAGTTTTGGCAGCTATTAGCCGTTGAATAACGGATCGTTCCGGTACATAGAACTGTCTGCCGCAGGAACGCTATAGCGTCACTAAGTTGCTTAGGCCGACCGTATACGTTCATGTATACCATGTCTGGACACCTGTGCAACGAGACAGCACACACTACGGTAGTCCTGTGTAGGTATACCTGAAGGTACACCTGAACGTATATGGCCGGCTTTAGGAGTAGTTTGACGCGTTTATGCCCCACTAGGGGGTAAGAGCAAATAGTATACGATCATATTTCGGGATTTTGTAAAAAATTAAATTTCCGGCGGATACAAGAATAAGTTCCTGCAATCGATATATTCTGTCGATATTATCGCTTGGTCTAGGTGTGATTGAACAGGAGTTCTTAGGATGAATATTGTGAGCAAGGACTCATCCCTTCTAGATGAAGCAAGCAATATTAATGCTATTTACTTACGTTAATGGCAACGCTAGCAATAGTAGCTCTTGACTTCCGGAGCGATATTGTATTATTTATAAATTATGTGTCGATGTATTGGAAAGACACAGGTTTGGCAACGCCATCGGTTCTCGTCCTCATCATCGGGAAACAATGCGCGCAATGTTGACTGTCTCTTAACGGCCGAGACGACAAGAGCTCTGGTGTATAGTTTCGTGGCTCGGGGCGTTCGAATATTGCAAGGATATGTTGTCAGGAAACGGGAAGGGACTCAAGATCTCGGTGAACACTCTTATAAAACAATAGACGAAATGTGTACCGTTCGGTGTTTTCCTTAGATTGCAACGAAACGAGTGTTCTTTCTGCTGGTTGTTGTGGCATTATTTATTGTGTTGCTTACACTTAACGGCTGCCTTAAATGACTTTGAAAGTTTATAGCTTCGGGCAGACATCCACTCAAGCGAAAATATTCTCAGCTGTAATAAATTCCATTTAGGATATACTGGGAAAATCAAGTGAAACAGAAAGACACTATTGATAAATTGTTTGTTCCAAGTAAAATTGAATAGTTCGTGATGTATTTCCCATAAAATTGAGAATGCGCATGGAATTGAATGGGTTCCGGGTTTTTTTTCCTGTGGAGGACGGAATGGTCCGAAATGTTTAGCTTTGTTCTATAATTTGAATTCATTCATGGAATACTAGCATTTTGATCGAAAACATTAAAATTGGGACGCACCATGAGCTGCAAATGAAACGCTGAAAGGGCGAGATTGTCAGTTAGTGCATAGAGTAGACAGTTCTCCGTAAGGATGGAATCTGTTGAGTATAGCTAACTAGCCAAGTAGAGGAGGCTCAAGAGTTAGTTTTCGGTTCCAAAAGAAGCTAGTATCTTTTCAATACTCCTTGACCCCATTGAAACAGCCATTAAACATGGCTTCGAGGATGTTGTCGCCTCCAGCATTAAATTCGTCACAATAAGTGAGATTAAGTTTGTACTCCACCACTGATCAACAGACATAGCTTTAATGAAGCAGCTTCTAAAGACGGGCACGCTTGCGAGCCAGTGGTTGGTGAACCTTATAATGCATAAGTTAGTCATAATAGTGCTCGTAGAAGGATTTCGATCAACTTATTTCAGCCAGCCGCGGCGCTTACCACCTGATTAGTCAGCCTTGAGCTCACTTGAGGTCGAAATTGGTTTTGGAGTTATCTAAGTGCTTTGGAAAACCAAGCATCAGTTTTAGGTTGCCCGATGATCCATTCAATCCGGAAATAATTAGCAAGTCAGCTGCAAAGCTTCCTTGTGCTTGAAATCGGTACTGTTTTTCTTTTTATAGCAATACTGGGTTAGACAACTTGAAATTTCTCAACATTTATGGCAACGTCAGGATTTGAACTCACGACCAGCTTGAACTATTGTTTAAATGGAATGACGGACGCCACAACGCACTGACCACACTCGCCAATCACGGCGCTCTTTATCTGTGATGCAGGCTCATCAATAGCACCTTAGTGGCACTTATTGCTTAGTAAAATTAGATCGATTGATATTTCACGCAAGTTGCTTAGACTATTGCTACTGGTAAATTTCGAATTGCCAAATTAATAGATTTTAAAATTTCTGAGTTTTTTTTGTAATTTCCAAATTTGTCGATTTTTGAATTTCGGTTTTGGAATTTTCGAATTGCATTCCAGTTCACTTGAATCAATTTTCCATTTGGGACTGTGCACACGAATCGTCACGGGAACTTTGACATTTTTGGCTTCACCTTTCCTGGCCCCTACACGTCCACGAGCTCGGAAAGAGTTCATACATTATTAGACACTCACTGTTTTGAAAGTACAGCCGAGATTACGGTCTCCTCTAACTCTTTAGTGAAGACGGCTCCGTGTGACTTTGCATCTATCTTATCTACGAAAAAGATTTTATGGGCTACTGGGAGCTTTGAGCCTTTCAAGTCTACTGGACCGGACGATGTCATTCCTGCAGATCTACAGCACACTCAAGATATCGTCGTAACTTGGATCGAGACCAGTTTCAGCGCTTGTTTGAATTTGGTGTGTATCTTTCGTGTATGAAGAGAGGTAGAGGTTGTCATTATCCCGAAAACGGGAAAAAGGTGGCACGTACGCCCTAATGAGTTTAGACCTATTAGCTTAACTTCAACTCTTCTAAAGATGTTGAAGAGGTTGATCGATTTTCATAGTAGTAAATATGTACATAGTAGTATTCCAACTCAGCTCTTGTCTAATTTTCGGCATGCCTACACTAAGGGTAGGTCGGTGAATATGGCCAAATGGTATAGATTCCACAAGAGTTATCACCCCATAGAAGTTTCGCCTCTGCCAGGATATTTGTATGTATTGACAAATTGTATAAACATAGTATAAACTACACAGTATATATACACAAGAGATTCAATACATACAAATCTACCGCCGGAGGCGGAGTCAGCTTTCTTGTGAAATCTATACAATTTGTCAATACATGCAAATCTCCTGGCAGAGGGGAAAGTTATATGGAGTGATAACTCTTGTAGAATTATCAATCCTCTTTGATATGGCACCACACTCCTTGGTGAGCTATATCGAGACGTCTTTTTATTTGAAGATGTACACACTGCTAGCCTTCCTGGATATCGAGGTAGCCTTCAAGAACGTTAAGCCTGAAGCTATAGTCGCCGCACTTTCAGGTTTGAGTGTAGACGTTTCACTGTGCACTCTCATAAACTTGCTGCAACATCGAGGGTTGTTTGTACTAGCCTGGACTCTCTCTCATCTGAGCGTAGATGTGTTAAGCAAGGCACCCAGAAAGGTGGAGTTTTCTTCGCCTTCTTTGAAACTTTGTGGTTAACAAACTGCTTTTTGGAACTGGATGGCTTGGGGTGCAAAGTTATTATGCTTATGCTGACGACGTCGCCATCGCCATTTCGAGCAAGTTTGCTGGTCTCATCAGCGAGGTGTTGGAAATTGCACTCTCTCTACTTACTGTTGGGGCGAGCCGTCGCTCAGTGCCTAGAGGCATTTCTATCATGTCTGACTTCCGACGTTTCGGGTTCAAATCTCGCCCACGACGACGTTCGTGGCCATGGATGGTTAGATTTTTCATTTTCCCATTTCCAATTCAATTTCCCATATCCATTTCCATTTCCCATTTTCATTTGGCCATATCCGATTTTGAGTTTTCCTTTTTGTGTTTCCTATTTTTAATTTTCACTTGCCTATTTTATTATGCGACGTAATCCCCTGTCCTATCCAATTTCCTATTTTTCAGATTCCATTCCGCACTTGTTACTCTCCGTTCGCTTTCATTTCCATTTTCGATTTTCTTTTTCCTATTTGGGATTCCATTTTTGATCTTATACGAGTACTTTACATTTCCGTTTTGAATTTTCCAATTTCGGTTTCCAATTGTTGATTTTATTGTGTGCCGTGACGCCTTGCCCCTTGTCCGGTCACATTTAATTTCCATTTTCCAGATTTCGCGATTTCGAACATGCTTGTCCCTTCACTGCAGTGGACGAAAAGGACCCACACAAACAGGTAGGGCAAAAAAGAGTATTAAGAAAATGGGGCGAGAAGGATCGCGTGGTTGCTGGACAGCTCAGATGCCAACCTTTGGTTTCGTAGCACCGACAAATCCAACTCAGCAGTTGCTGCTTTCGATCTGACGGTGGAAGCAGCACGATCAGAATATGGTTCATTACAATGCTTTAGCGGCTCATCACCGAGAGAAGAATCAAGAGCGCGTTGGGAAGACTTAGTAATGCTGATGATCAAAGACTCCTGGACATCGAATATTGCGGGACGTGGTCACCGAGACGTGGACGGCCAAAGACTGGCATCAGGCTGTAGACCCACTATAATTATTAAGAATTCAAATAGCTCTTTCCATCTCTCGGCGAATATCCAGGAGAAAAAGAAACAACAGCTAGTCCATTCCGCCTTCAAATACGCCCATTTTTTTTCTAAATTTTAACGTATACGTCTACTTTGAACTTTAATTTCCGCTCGACGATGTCGGGTAAAAAGATTCAAGCAATCAGTTAATATACATAAATCTCTCGAAAAGCATTCCAGGGAGTTTCCACTCAACAGATATTTACGATTTTCTGTCTGTACAGTGTTCGCGCAGTATGCAAGAATATCGTAGCCTTGCCATAGAGGCAAAATATAACAGAGTTGGAACTCAGTATAAATTAAGCAAAGGTTGCCCATAGTATTTCACTTGCGTATGTGTTGTGTTCACTAATCGGTACACAATGGATGTGCAAAAAGTGAAAACTAAAGCCCCCCATCTACCTTGCGATCAGTCGACGCCTATCTGGCGATATTGTGATTGTCAGTTCGATCGCAGAGTGTATGCGCCTATCGTTGTCGTTTTGTTTCTACAGTTCCATATAATTTTAGCCGCGAAATATTTTGTGGCGATCCATCTTTAGATTAATCCGACGATGAATAGCGTTGTCGTCTTACGATGAATTGCATTGTCTATGGGGGTCTTATATCCGCGTTCATTGTGCCTGGCGGGGCCTCTAAAATCGGAGTGAACTTCGCATGGCAATGGATAGCAAACCCATTTCATATTGGATGCATTATCAATGAGATCGCATGCTGTTTGATCCTCTCTGGCAAATGTACATGAACGCTGATAAACTGTGAAAAGATGGCGACCGTGCGCTCGTCAGGTAAGGGGAACCATGCGAAATTGTGGGATGGTCACCAAGAATTTTTGTGGGTGTGGGTGGGTGAATCTTTGTGGGTGTGGCTTGTAGCAAGTGAATGAATAAAAAGTGTATGATGAAAAATCGGAAACTGAATCTTTATGGTCGCATTTTAGGATATCCGGAAAGAAACAACATGCTATGTGGTCTATGATTTAGTATTAATATATGATTTAGGGCATATGAATTATGATGTAAAATGATTTTTTCTAAAGTGGTGGAGGTGCTATTAGCGTGTTTTTAAAATTTGTAAAATTTTTCAAATAAATCGTTTTTTCATCACAGACGTTTCATCATGCACTTGACACAAGCCACGCCCCCAATGATGGAAATGCACGAATGCAATGGCCGAAAATGGTAACTCACACATATGAAATTGAGGAACCATGTCACGCATACAATAGCAACTGAGGAAGCTTGGGCGTTTTAATCAACAGACACAGTTGATTTGATGTGTTGCTGTCCTTATCACTCTAAAGGTCGGTTTACTTTAAATTGTAGCCGTTGCTTCTAGAGTGGTGAGGCTTATTTGTGTGCGTGGAACTATTTGCAGCCGGCTTTAAAAATAAATCTGTTCTGAGTTCCTGCTATTAGTATACCTGCTCTGTGCTAGAGGGGAATTTTAGCTTCAAATGCAGCCTGAACCCTGCCCCAAAAACCAAAAATACCATTCCGGACGAAAACCTGCGAAAAACCCCGAAAATTTCATGGCAAAGTGACCCCTCGACTGCCAAATATAAAAGTGCCTGTAACTTCGTTATTTGAGCAGCAAGAGGGGTCAAACTTGCACTTTTTCAAAAGGCTCCATCTCCAAAACTACGGAGGCTAGAGACTTGAATTTTAGTTTCAAATGCTGCCTGAACCCTGCCACAAAAACCAAAAATACCATTCCGGACGAAAACCTGCGAAAAACCCCGAAAATTTCATGGCAAAGTGACCCCTCGACTGCCAAATATAAAAGTGCCTGTAACTTCGTTATTTGAGCAGCTAGAGGGGTCAAACTTGCACTTTTTCAAAAGGCTCCATCTCCAAAACCCCGAAGGCTACAGGCTTGAATTTTAGCTTAAAATGCAGCCTGAACCCTGCCCCAAAAACCAAAAATACCATTCCGGACGAAAACCTGCGAAAAACTCCAAAAATTTCATGGCAAAGTGACCCCTCGACTGCCAAATATAAAAGTGCCTGTAACTTCGTTATTTGAGCAGCTAGAGGGGTCAAACTTGCACTTTTTCAAAAGGCTCCATCTCCAAAACCACGGAGGCTAGAGACTTGAATTTTAGCCTCAAATGCAGCCTGAACCCTGCCCCAAAAACCAAAAATACCATTCCGGACGAAAACCTGCGAAAAACCCCAAAAATTTCATGGCAAAGTGACCCCTCGACTGCCAAATATAAAAGTGCCTGTAACTTCGCTATTTGAGCAGCTAGAGGGGTTAAACTTGCACTTTTTCAAAAGGCTCCTTCTCCAAAACCACGGAGGCTAGAGACTTGAATTTTAGCTTCAAATGCAGCCTGAACCCTGCCCCAAAAACCAAAAATACCATTCCGGACGAAAACCAGCGAAAAACCCCGAAAATTTCATGGCAAAGTGACCCCTCCAGTGCCTGTAATTTCGTTATTTGAGCAGCTAGAGGGGTCAAACTTGCACTTTTTCAAAAGACTCCATCTCCAAAACTACGGAGGCTAGAGACTTGAATTTTAGCTTCAAATGCAGCCTGAACCCTGCTCCAAAAACCAAAAATACCATTCCGGACGAAAACCTGCGAAAAACCCCAAAAATTTCATGGCAAAGTGACCCCTCGACTGCCAAATATAAAAGTGCCTGTAACTTCGTTATTTGAGCAGCTAGAGGGGTCAAACTTGCACTTTTTCAAAAGGCTCCATCTCTAAAACCACGAAGGCTAGAGACTTGAATTTTAGCTTCAAATGCAGCCTGAACCCTGCCCCAAAAACCAAAAATACCATTCCGGACGAAAACCTGCGAAAAATCCCGAAAATTTCATGGCAAAATGACCCCTCGACTGCCAAATATAAAAGTGCCTGTAACTTCGTTATTTGAGCAGCTAGAGGGGTCAAACTTGCACTTTTTCAAAAGGCTCCATCTCCAAAACCACGAAGGCTAGAGACTTGAATTTTAGCTTCAAATGCAGCCTGAACCCTGCCCCAAAAACCAAAAATACCATTCCGGACGAAAACCTGCGAAAAATCCCGAAAATTTCATGGCAAAATGACCCCTCGACTGCCAAATATAAAAGTGCCTGTAACTTCGTTATTTGAGCAGCTAGAGGGGTCAAACTTGCACTTTTTCAAAAGACTCCATCTCCAAAACCACGGAGGCTAGAGACTTGAATTTTAGCCTCAAATGCAGCCTGAACCCTGCCCCAAAAACAAAAAATACCATTCCGGACGAGAACCTGCGAAAAACCCCGAAAATTTCATGGCAAAGTGACCCCTCGACTGCCAAATATAAAAGTGCCTGTAACTTCGTTATTTGAGCAGCTAGAGGGGTCAAACTTGCACTTTTTCAAAAGGCTCCATCTCCGAAACCCCGAAGGCTAGAGGCTTGAATTTTAGCTTCAAATGCAGCCTGAACCCTGCCCCAAAAACCAAAAATACCATTCTGGACGAAAACCTGCGAAAAACCCCAAAAATTTCATGGCAAAGTGACCCCTCGACTGCCAAATATAAAAGTGCCTGTAACTTCGTTATTTGAGCAGCAAGAGGGGTCAAACTTGCACTTTTTCAAAAGGCTCCATCTCCAAAACTACGGAGGCTAGAGACTTGAATTTTAGCTTCAAATGCTGCCTGAACCCTGCCACAAAAACCAAAAATACCATTCCGGACGAAAACCTGCGAAAAACCCCGAAAATTTCATGGCAAAGTGACCCCTCGACTGCCAAATATAAAAGTGCCTGTAACTTCGTTATTTGAGCAGCTAGAGGGGTCAAACTTGCACTTTTTCAAAAGGCTCCATCTCCAAAACCCCGAAGGCTACAGGCTTGAATTTTAGCTTAAAATGCAGCCTGAACCCTGCCCCAAAAACCAAAAATACCATTCCGGACGAAAACCTGCGAAAAACTCCAAAAATTTCATGGCAAAGTGACCCCTCGACTGCCAAATATAAAAGTGCCTGTAACTTCGTTATTTGAGCAGCTAGAGGGGTCAAACTTGCACTTTTTCAAAAGGCTCCATCTCCAAAACCACGGAGGCTAGAGACTTGAATTTTAGCCTCAAATGCAGCCTGAACCCTGCCCCAAAAACCAAAAATACCATTCCGGACGAAAACCTGCGAAAAACCCCAAAAATTTCATGGCAAAGTGACCCCTCGACTGCCAAATATAAAAGTGCCTGTAACTTCGCTATTTGAGCAGCTAGAGGGGTTAAACTTGCACTTTTTCAAAAGGCTCCTTCTCCAAAACCACGGAGGCTAGAGACTTGAATTTTAGCTTCAAATGCAGCCTGAACCCTGCCCCAAAAACCAAAAATACCATTCCGGACGAAAACCAGCGAAAAACCCCGAAAATTTCATGGCAAAGTGACCCCTCCAGTGCCTGTAATTTCGTTATTTGAGCAGCTAGAGGGGTCAAACTTGCACTTTTTCAAAAGACTCCATCTCCAAAACTACGGAGGCTAGAGACTTGAATTTTAGCTTCAAATGCAGCCTGAACCCTGCTCCAAAAACCAAAAATACCATTCCGGACGAAAACCTGCGAAAAACCCCAAAAATTTCATGGCAAAGTGACCCCTCGACTGCCAAATATAAAAGTGCCTGTAACTTCGTTATTTGAGCAGCTAGAGGGGTCAAACTTGCACTTTTTCAAAAGGCTCCATCTCTAAAACCACGAAGGCTAGAGACTTGAATTTTAGCTTTAAATGCAGCCTGAACCCTGCCCCAAAAACCAAAAATACCATTCCGGACGAAAACCTGCGAAAAATCCCGAAAATTTCATGGCAAAATGACCCCTCGACTGCCAAATATAAAAGTGCCTGTAACTTCGTTATTTGAGCAGCTAGAGGGGTCAAACTTGCACTTTTTCAAAAGGCTCCATCTCCAAAACCACGAAGGCTAGAGACTTGAATTTTAGCTTCAAATGCAGCCTGAACCCTGCCCCAAAAACCAAAAATACCATTCCGGACGAAAACCTGCGAAAAATCCCGAAAATTTCATGGCAAAATGACCCCTCGACTGCCAAATATAAAAGTGCCTGTAACTTCGTTATTTGAGCAGCTAGAGGGGTCAAACTTGCACTTTTTCAAAAGACTCCATCTCCAAAACCACGGAGGCTAGAGACTTGAATTTTAGCCTCAAATGCAGCCTGAACCCTGCCCCAAAAACAAAAAATACCATTCCGGACGAGAACCTGCGAAAAACCCCGAAAATTTCATGGCAAAGTGACCCCTCGACTGCCAAATATAAAAGTGCCTGTAATTTCGTTATTTGAGCAGCTAGAGGGGTCAAACTTGCACTTTTTCAAAAGACTCCATCTCCAAAACTACGGAGGCTAGAGACTTGAATTTTAGCTTCAAATGCAGCCTGAACCCTGCTCCAAAAACCAAAAATACCATTCCGGACGAAAACCTGCGAAAAACCCCAAAAATTTCATGGCAAAGTGACCCCTCGACTGCCAAATATAAAAGTGCCTGTAACTTCGTTATTTGAGCAGCTAGAGGGGTCACACTTGCACTTTTTCAAAAGGCTCCATCTCCAAAACCACGGAGGCTAGAGACTTGAATTTTAGCCCCAAATGCAGCCTGAGCCCTGCCCCAAAAACCAAAAATACCATTCCGGACAAAAATCTGCGAAAAATCCCGAAAATTTCATGGCAAAATGACCCCTCGACTGCCAAATATAAAAGTGCCTGTAACTTCGTTATTTGAGCAGCTAGAGGGGTCAAACTTGCACTTTTTCAAAAGGCTCCATCTCCAAAACCACGGAGGCTAGAGACTTGAATTTTAGCTTCAAATGCAGCCTGAACCCTGGCCCAAAAACCAAAGTGACCCCTCGACTGCCAAATATAAAAGTGCCTGTAACTTCGTTATTTGAGCAGCTAGAGGGGTCAAACTTGCACTTTTTCAAAAGGGTCCATCTCCAAAACTACGGAGGCTAGAGATTTGAATTTTAGCTTCAAATGCAGCCTGAACCCTGCCCCAAAAACCAAAAATACCATTCCGGACGAAAACCTGCGAAAAACCCCGAAAATTTCATGGCAAAGTGACCCCTCGACTGCCAAATATAAAAGTGCCTGTAACTTCGTTATTTGAGCAGCAAGAGGGGTCAAACTTGCACTTTTTCAAAAGGCTCCATCTCCAAAACTACGGAGGCTAGAGACTTGAATTTTAGCTTCAAATGCAGCCTGAACCCTGCCCCAAAAACCAAAAATACCATTCCGGACGAAAACCTGCGAAAAACCCCAAAAATGTCATGGCAAAGTGACCCCTCGACTGCCAAATATAAAAGTGCCTGTAACTTCGTTATTTGAGCAGCTAGAGGGGTCAAACTTGCACTTTTTCAAAAGGCTCCATCTCCAAAACCACGGAGGCTAGAGACTTGAATTTTAGCCTCAAATGCAGCCTGAACCCTGCCCCAAAAACCAAAAATACCATTCCGGACGAAAACCAGCGAAAAACCCCGAAAATTTCATGGCAAAGTGACCCCTCGACTGCCAAGTATAAAAGTGCCTGTAACTTCGTTATTTGAGCAGCTAGAGGGGTCAAACTTGCACTTTTTCAAAAGGCTCCATCTCCAAAACCACGGAGGCTAGAGACTTGAATGTTAGCTTCAAATGCAGCCTGAACCCTGCCCCAAAAACCAAAAATACCATTCCGGACGAAAACCAGCGAAAAATCCCGAAAATTTCATGGCAAAGTGACCCCTCGACTGCCAAATATAAAAGTGCCTGTAACTTCGTTATTTGAGCAGCTAGAGGGGTCAAACTTGCACTTTTTCAAAAGGCTCAATCTCCAAAACCCCGAAGGCTAGAGGCTTGAATTTTAGCTTCAAATGCAGCCGGAACCCTGCCCCAAAAACCAAAAATACCATTCCGGACGAAAACCTGCGAAAAACCCCGAAAATTTCATGGCAAAGTGACCCCTCGACTACCAAATATAAAAGTGCATGTAACTTCGTTATTTGAGCAGCTGGAGGGGTCAAACTTGCACTTTTTCAAAAGGCTCCATCTCCAAAACTACGGAGGCTAGAGACTTGAATTTTAGCTTCAAATGCAGCCTGAACCCTGCCCCAAAAACCAAAAATACCATTCCGGACGAAAACCTGCGAAAAACCCCGAAAATTTCATGGCAAAGTGACCCCTCGACTGCCAAATATAAAAGTGCCTGTAACTTCGTTATTTGAGCAGCAAGAGGGGTCAAACTTGCACTTTTTCAAAAGGCTCCATCTCCAAAACTACTGAGGCTCGAGACTTGAATTTTAGCTTCAAATGCAGCCTGAACCCTGCCCCAAAAACCAAAAATACCATTCCGGACGAAAACCTGCGAAAAACCCCAAAAATTTCATGGCAAAGTGACCCCTCGACTGCCAAATATAAAAGTGCCTCTAACTTCGTTATTTGAGCAGCTAGAGGGGTCAAACTTGCACTTTTTCAAAAGGCTCCATCTCCAAAACTACTGAGGCTCGAGACTTGAATTTTAGCTTCAAATGCAGCCTGAACCCTGCCCCAAAAACCAAAAATACCATTCCGGACGAAAACCTGCGAAAAACCCCAAAAATTTCATGGCAAAGTGACCCCTCGACTGCCAAATATAAAAGTGCCTGTAACTTCGTTATTTGAGCAGCTAGAGGGGTCAAACTTGCACTTTTTCAAAAGGCTCCATCTCCAAAACCACGGAGGCTAGAGACTTGAATTTTAGCCTCAAATGCAGCCTGAACCCTGCCCCAAAAACCAAAAATACCATTCCGGACGAAAACCTGCGAAAAACCCCGAAAATTTCATGGCAAAGTGACCCCTCGACTGCCAAATATAAAAGTGCCTGTAACTTCGTTATTTGAGCAGCTAGAGGGGTCAAACTTGCACTTTTTCAAAAGGCTCCATCTCCAAAACCACGGAGGCTAGAGACTTGAATGTTAGCTTAAAATGCAGCCTGAACCCTGCCCCAAAAACCAAAAATACCATTCTGGACGAAAACCTGCGAAAAACCCCAAAAATTTCATGGCAAAGTGACCCCTCGACTGCCAAATATAAAAGTGCATGTAACTTCGTTATTTGAGCAGCTGGAGGGGTCAAACTTGCACTTTTTCACAAGGCTCCATCTCCAAAACCACGGAGGCTAGAGACTTGAATGTTAGCTTCAAATGCAGCCTGAGCCCTGCCCCAAAAACAAAAAATACCATTCCGGACGAAAACCTGCGAAAAATCCCGAAAATTTCATGGCAAAGTGACCCCTCGACTGCCAAATATAAAAGTGCCTGTAACTTCGTTATTTGAGCAGCTAGAGGGGTCAAACTTGCACTTTTTCAAAAGGCTCCATCTCCAAAACTACGGAGGCTAGAGACTTGAATTTTAGCTTCAAATGCAGCCCTGCCCCAAAAACCAAAAATACCATTCCGGACGAAAACCTGCGAAAAACCCCTAAAATTTTATGGCAAAGTGACCCCTCGACTGCCAAATATAAAAGTGCCTGTAACTTCGTTATTTGAGCAGCTAGAGGGGTCAAACTTGCACTTTTTCAAAAGGCTCCATCTCCAAAACTACGGAGGCTGGAGACTTGAATTTTAGCTTCAAATGCAGCCTGAACCCTGCCCCAAAAACCAAAAATACCATTCCGGACGAAAACCTGCGAAAAACCCCAAAAATTTCATGGCAAAGTGACCCCTCGACTGCCAAATATAAAAGTGCCTGTAACTTCGTTATTTGAGCAGCTAGGGTCAAACTTGCACTTTTTCAAAAGGCTCCATCTCCAAAACCACGGAGACTAGAGACTTGAATTTTAGCCTCAAATGCAGCCTGAACCCTGCCCCAAAAACCAAAAATACCATTCCAGACGAAAACCTGCGAAAAACCCCGAAAATTTCATGGCAAAGTGACCCCTCGACTGCCAAATATAAAAGTGCCTGTAACTTCGTTATTTGAGCAGCTAGAGGGGTCAAACTTGCACTTTTTCAAAAGGCTCCATCTCCAAAACCACGGAGGCTAGAGACTTGAATTTTAGCCTCAAATGCAGCCTGAACCCTGCCCCAAAAACCAAAAATACCATTCCGGACGAAAACCTGCGAAAAACCCCGAAAATTTCCTGGCAAAGTGACCCCTCGACTGCCAAATATAAAAGTGCCTGTAACTTCGTTATTTGAGCAGCTAGAGGGGTCAAACTTGCACTTTTTCAAAAGGCTCCATCTCCAAAACCACGGAGGCTAGAGACTTGAATTTTAGCCTCAAATGCAGCCTGAACCCTGCCCCAAAAACCAAAAATACCATTCCGGACGAAAACCCGCGAAAAACCCCGAAAATTTCATGGCAAAGTGACCCCTCGACTGCCAAATATAAAAGTGCCTGTAACTTCGTTATTTGAGCAGCTAGAGGGGTCAAACTTGCACTTTTTCAAAAGGCTCCATCTCCAAAACTACGGAGGCTAGAGACTTGAATTTTTGCTTCAAAAGCAGCCTGAACCCTGCCCCAAAAACCAAAAATACCATTCCGGACGAAAACCTGCGAAAAACCCCAAAAATTTCATGGCAAAGTGACCCCTCGACTGCCAAATATAAAAGTGCCTGTAACTTCGTTATTTGAGCAGCTAGAGGGGTCAAACTTGCACTTTTTCAAAAGGCTCCATCTCCAAAACCACGGAGGCTAGAGACTTGAATTTTAGCCTCAAATGCAGCCTGAACCCTGCCCCAAAAACCAAAAATACCATTCCGGGCGAAAACCTGCGAAAAACCTCGAAAATTTCATGGCAAAGTGACCCCTCGACTGCCAAATATAAAAGTGCCTGTAACTTCGTTATTTGAGCAGCTAGAGGGGTCAAACTTGCACTTTTTCAAAAGGCTCCATCTCCAAAACCACGGAGGCTAGAGACTTGAATTTTAGCTTCAAATGCAGCCTGAACCCTGCCCCAAAAACCAAAAATACCATTCCGGACGAAAACCTGCGAAAAACCCCAAAAATGTCATGGCAAAGTGACCCCTCGACTGCCAAATATAAAAGTGCCTGTAACTTCGTTATTTGAGCAGCTAGAGGGGTCAAACTTGCACTTTTTCAAAAGGCTCCATCTCCAAAACCACGGAGGCTAGAGACTTGAATTTTAGCCTCAAATGCAGCCTGAACCCTGCCCCAAAAACCAAAAATACCATTCCGGACGAAAACCAGCGAAAAACCCCGAAAATTTCATGGCAAAGTGACCCCTCGACTGCCAAGTATAAAAGTGCCTGTAACTTCGTTATTTGAGCAGCTAGAGGGGTCAAACTTGCACTTTTTCAAAAGGCTCCATCTCCAAAACCACGGAGGCTAGAGACTTGAATGTTAGCTTCAAATGCAGCCTGAACCCTGCCCCAAAAACCAAAAATACCATTCCGGACGAAAACCAGCGAAAAATCCCGAAAATTTCATGGCAAAGTGACCCCTCGACTGCCAAATATAAAAGTGCCTGTAACTTCGTTATTTGAGCAGCTAGAGGGGTCAAACTTGCACTTTTTCAAAAGGCTCAATCTCCAAAACCCCGAAGGCTAGAGGCTTGAATTTTAGCTTCAAATGCAGCCGGAACCCTGCCCCAAAAACCAAAAATACCATTCCGGACGAAAACCTGCGAAAAACCCCGAAAATTTCATGGCAAAGTGACCCCTCGACTACCAAATATAAAAGTGCATGTAACTTCGTTATTTGAGCAGCTGGAGGGGTCAAACTTGCACTTTTTCAAAAGGCTCCATCTCCAAAACTACGGAGGCTAGAGACTTGAATTTTAGCTTCAAATGCAGCCTGAACCCTGCCCCAAAAACCAAAAATACCATTCCGGACGAAAACCTGCGAAAAACCCCGAAAATTTCATGGCAAAGTGACCCCTCGACTGCCAAATATAAAAGTGCCTGTAACTTCGTTATTTGAGCAGCAAGAGGGGTCAAACTTGCACTTTTTCAAAAGGCTCCATCTCCAAAACTACTGAGGCTCGAGACTTGAATTTTAGCTTCAAATGCAGCCTGAACCCTGCCCCAAAAACCAAAAATACCATTCCGGACGAATACTTGCGAAAAACCCCAAAAATTTCATGGCAAAGTGACCCCTCGACTGCCAAATATAAAAGTGCCTCTAACTTCGTTATTTGAGCAGCTAGAGGGGTCAAACTTGCACTTTTTCAAAAGGCTCCATCTCCAAAACTACTGAGGCTCGAGACTTGAATTTTAGCTTCAAATGCAGCCTGAACCCTGCCCCAAAAACCAAAAATACCATTCCGGACGAAAACCTGCGAAAAACCCCAAAAATTTCATGGCAAAGTGACCCCTCGACTGCCAAATATAAAAGTGCCTGTAACTTCGTTATTTGAGCAGCTAGAGGGGTCAAACTTGCACTTTTTCAAAAGGCTCCATCTCCAAAACCACGGAGGCTAGAGACTTGAATGTTAGCTTAAAATGCAGCCTGAACCCTGCCCCAAAAACCAAAAATACCATTCTGGACGAAAACCTGCGAAAAACCCCAAAAATTTCATGGCAAAGTGACCCCTCGACTGCCAAATATAAAAGTGCATGTAACTTCGTTATTTGAGCAGCTGGAGGGGTCAAACTTGCACTTTTTCACAAGGCTCCATCTCCAAAACCACGGAGGCTAGAGACTTGAATGTTAGCTTCAAATGCAGCCTGAGCCCTGCCCCAAAAACAAAAAATACCATTCCGGACGAAAACCTGCGAAAAATCCCGAAAATTTCATGGCAAAGTGACCCCTCGACTGCCAAATATAAAAGTGCCTGTAACTTCGTTATTTGAGCAGCTAGAGGGGTCAAACTTGCACTTTTTCAAAAGGCTCCATCTCCAAAACTACGGAGGCTAGAGACTTGAATTTTAGCTTCAAATGCAGCCCTGCCCCAAAAACCAAAAATACCATTCCGGACGAAAACCTGCGAAAAACCCCTAAAATTTTATGGCAAAGTGACCCCTCGACTGCCAAATATAAAAGTGCCTGTAACTTCGTTATTTGAGCAGCTAGAGGGGTCAAACTTGCACTTTTTCAAAAGGCTCCATCTCCAAAACTACGGAGGCTGAAGACTTGAATTTTAGCTTCAAATGCAGCCTGAACCCTGCCCCAAAAACCAAAAATACCATTCCGGACGAAAACCTGCGAAAAACCCCAAAAATTTCATGGCAAAGTGACCCCTCGACTGCCAAATATAAAAGTGCCTGTAACTTCGTTATTTGAGCAGCTAGGGTCAAACTTGCACTTTTTCAAAAGGCTCCATCTCCAAAACCACGGAGACTAGAGACTTGAATTTTAGCCTCAAATGCAGCCTGAACCCTGCCCCAAAAACCAAAAATACCATTCCAGACGAAAACCTGCGAAAAACCCCGAAAATTTCATGGCAAAGTGACCCCTCGACTGCCAAATATAAAAGTGCCTGTAACTTCGTTATTTGAGCAGCTAGAGGGGTCAAACTTGCACTTTTTCAAAAGGCTCCATCTCCAAAACCACGGAGGCTAGAGACTTGAATTTTAGCCTCAAATGCAGCCTGAACCCTGCCCCAAAAACCAAAAATACCATTCCGGACGAAAACCTGCGAAAAACCCCGAAAATTTCCTGGCAAAGTGACCCCTCGACTGCCAAATATAAAAGTGCCTGTAACTTCGTTATTTGAGCAGCTAGAGGGGTCAAACTTGCACTTTTTCAAAAGGCTCCATCTCCAAAACCACGGAGGCTAGAGACTTGAATTTTAGCCTCAAATGCAGCCTGAACCCTGCCCCAAAAACCAAAAATACCATTCCGGACGAAAACCCGCGAAAAACCCCGAAAATTTCATGGCAAAGTGACCCCTCGACTGCCAAATATAAAAGTGCCTGTAACTTCGTTATTTGAGCAGCTAGAGGGGTCAAACTTGCACTTTTTCAAAAGGCTCCATCTCCAAAACTACGGAGGCTAGAGACTTGAATTTTTGCTTCAAATGCAGCCTGAACCCTGCCCCAAAAACCAAAAATACCATTCCGGACGAAAACCTGCGAAAAACCCCAAAAATTTCATGGCAAAGTGACCCCTCGACTGCCAAATATAAAAGTGCCTGTAACTTCGTTATTTGAGCAGCTAGAGGGGTCAAACTTGCACTTTTTCAAAAGGCTCCATCTCCAAAACCACGGAGGCTAGAGACTTGAATTTTAGCCTCAAATGCAGCCTGAACCCTGCCCCAAAAACCAAAAATACCATTCCGGGCGAAAACCTGCGAAAAACCTCGAAAATTTCATGGCAAAGTGACCCCTCGACTGCCAAATATAAAAGTGCCTGTAACTTCGTTATTTGAGCAGCTAGAGGGGTCAAACTTGCACTTTTTCAAAAGGCTCCATCTCCAAAACCACGGAGGCTAGAGACTTGAATTTTAGCTTCAAATGCAGCCTGAACCCTGCCCCAAAAACCAAAAATACCATTCCGGACGAAAACCTGCGAGAAACCCCGAAAATTTCATGGCAAAGTGACCCCTCGACTGCCAAATATAAAAGTGCCTGTAACTTCGTTATTTGAGCAGCTAGAGGGGTCAAACTTGCACTTTTTCAAAAGGCTCCATCTCCAAAACCACGGAGGCTAGAGACTTGAATGTTAGCTTCAAATGCAGCCTGAACCCTGCCCCAAAAACCAAAAATACAATTCCGGACGAAAACCTGCGAAAAACCCCGAAAATTTCATGGCAAAGTGACCCCTCGACTGCCAAATATAAAAGTGCCTGTAACTTCGTTATTTGAGCAGCTAGAGTGGTCAAACTTACACTTTTTCAAAAGGCTCCATCTCCAAAACCACGGAGGCTAGAGACTTGAATTTTAGCTTCAAATGCAGCCTGAACCCTGCCCCAAAAACCAAAAATACCATTCCGGACGAAAAGCAGCGAAAAACCCCGAAAATTTCATGGCAAAGTGACCCCTCGACTGCCAAATATAAAAGTGCCTGTAACTTCGTTATTTGAGCAGCTAGAGGGGTCAAACTTGAACTTTTTCAAAAGGCTCAATCTCCAAAACCCCGAAGGCTAGAGGCTTGAATTTTAGCTTAAATTGCAGCCTGAACCCTGCCCCAAAAACCAAAAATACCATTCCGGACGAAAACCTGCGAAAAACCCCAAAAATTTCATGGCAAAGTGACCCCTCGACTGCCAAATATAAAAGTGCCTGTAACTTCGTTATTTGAGCAGCTAGAGGGGTCAAACTTGCACTTTTTCAAAAGGCTCCATCTCCAAAACTACGGAGGTTAGAGACTTGAATGTTAGCTTCAAATGCAGCCTGAACCCTGCCCCAAAAACCAAAAATACCATTCCGGACGAAAACCAGCGAAAAATCCCGAAAATTTCATGGCAAAGTTACCCCTCGACTGCCAAATATAAAAGTGCCTGTAACTTCGTTATTTGAGCAGCTAGAGGGGTCAAACTTGCACTTTTTCAAAATGCTCCATCTCCAAAACCACGGAGACTAGAGACTTGAATTTTAGCCTCAAATGCAGCCTGAACCCTGCCCCAAAAACCAAAAATACCATTCCGGACGAAAACCTGCGAAAAACCCCGAAAATTTCATGGCAAAGTGATCCCTCGACTGCCAAATATAAAAGTGCCTGTAACTTCGTTATTTGAGCAGCTAGAGGGGTCAAACTTGCACTTTTTCAAAAGGCTCCATCTCCAAAACCACGGAGTCTAGAGACTTGAATTTTAGCCTCAAATGCAGCCTGAACCCTGCCCCAAAAACCAAAAATTCCATTCCGGACGAAAACCTGCGAAAAACCCCGAAAATTTCCTGGCAAAGTGACCCCTCGACTGCCAAATATAAAAGTGCCTGTAACTTCGTTATTTGAGCAGCTAGAGGGGTCAAACTTGCACTTTTTCAAAAGGCTCCATCTCCAAAACCACGGAGGCTAGAGACTTGAATGTTAGCTTCAAATGCAGCCTGAACCCTGCCCCAAAAACCAAAAATACCATTCCGGACGAAAAGCAGCGAAAAATCCCGAAAATTTCATGGCAAAGTGACCCCTCGACTGCCAAATATAAAAGTGCCTGTAACTTCGTTATTTGAGCAGCTAGAGGGGTCAAACTTGAACTTTTTCAAAAGGCTCAATCTCCAAAACCCCGAAGGCTAGAGGCTTGAATTTTAGCTTAAATTGCAGCCTGAACCCTGCCCCAAAAACCAAAAATACCATTCCGGACAAAAACCTGCGAAAAACCCCAAAAATTTCATGGCAAAGTGACCCCTCGACTGCCAAATATAAAAGTGCCTGTAACTTCGTTATTTGAGCAGCTAGAGGGGTCAAACTTGCACTTTTTCAAAAGGCTCCATCTCCAAAACCACGGAGGCTAGAGACTTGAATTTTAGCCTCAAATGCAGCCTGAACCCTGCCCCAAAAACCAAAAATACCATTCCGGACGAAAACCCGCGAAAAACCCCGAAAATTTCATGGCAAAGTGACCCCTCGACTGCCAAATATAAAAGTGCCTGTAACTTCGTTATTTGAGCAGCTAGAGGGGTCAAACTTGCACTTTTTCAAAATGCTCCATCTCCAAAACCACGGAGACTAGAGACTTGAATTTTAGCCTCAAATGCAGCCTGAACCCTGCCCCAAAAACCAAAAATACCATTCCGGACGAAAACCTGCGAAAAACCCCGAAAATTTCATGGCAAAGTGATCCCTCGACTGCCAAATATAAAAGTGCCTGTAACTTCGTTATTTGAGCAGCTAGAGGGGTCAAACTTGCACTTTTTCAAAAGGCTCCATCTCCAAAACCACGGAGTCTAGAGACTTGAATTTTAGCCTCAAATGCAGCCTGAACCCTGCCCCAAAAACCAAAAATTCCATTCCGGACGAAAACCAGCGAAAAATCCCGAAAATTTCATGGCAAAGTTACCCCTCGACTGCCAAATATAAAAGTGCCTGTAACTTCGTTATTTGAGCAGCTAGAGGGGTCAAACTTGCACTTTTTCAAAATGCTCCATCTCCAAAACCACGGAGACTAGAGACTTGAATTTTAGCCTCAAATGCAGCCTGAACCCTGCCCCAAAAACCAAAAATACCATTCCGGACGAAAACCTGCGAAAAACCCCGAAAATTTCATGGCAAAGTGATCCCTCGACTGCCAAATATAAAAGTGCCTGTAACTTCGTTATTTGAGCAGCTAGAGGGGTCAAACTTGCACTTTTTCAAAAGGCTCCATCTCCAAAACCACGGAGTCTAGAGACTTGAATTTTAGCCTCAAATGCAGCCTGAACCCTGCCCCAAAAACCAAAAATTCCATTCCGGACGAAAACCTGCGAAAAACCCCGAAAATTTCCTGGCAAAGTGACCCCTCGACTGCCAAATATAAAAGTGCCTGTAACTTCGTTATTTGAGCAGCTAGAGGGGTCAAACTTGCACTTTTTCAAAAGGCTCCATCTCCAAAACCACGGAGGCTAGAGACTTGAATGTTAGCTTCAAATGCAGCCTGAACCCTGCCCCAAAAACCAAAAATACCATTCCGGACGAAAAGCAGCGAAAAATCCCGAAAATTTCATGGCAAAGTGACCCCTCGACTGCCAAATATAAAAGTGCCTGTAACTTCGTTATTTGAGCAGCTAGAGGGGTCAAACTTGAACTTTTTCAAAAGGCTCAATCTCCAAAACCCCGAAGGCTAGAGGCTTGAATTTTAGCTTAAATTGCAGCCTGAACCCTGCCCCAAAAACCAAAAATACCATTCCGGACGAAAACCTGCGAAAAACCCCAAAAATTTCATGGCAAAGTGACCCCTCGACTGCCAAATATAAAAGTGCCTGTAACTTCGTTATTTGAGCAGCTAGAGGGGTCAAACTTGCACTTTTTCAAAAGGCTCCATCTCCAAAACTACGGAGGTTAGAGACTTGAATGTTAGCTTCAAATGCAGCCTGAACCCTGCCCCAAAAACCAAAAATACCATTCCGGACGAAAACCAGCGAAAAATCCCGAAAATTTCATGGCAAAGTTACCCCTCGACTGCCAAATATAAAAGTGCCTGTAACTTCGTTATTTGAGCAGCTAGAGGGGTCAAACTTGCACTTTTTCAAAATGCTCCATCTCCAAAACCACGGAGACTAGAGACTTGAATTTTAGCCTCAAATGCAGCCTGAACCCTGCCCCAAAAACCAAAAATACCATTCCGGACGAAAACCTGCGAAAAACCCCGAAAATTTCATGGCAAAGTGATCCCTCGACTGCCAAATATAAAAGTGCCTGTAACTTCGTTATTTGAGCAGCTAGAGGGGTCAAACTTGCACTTTTTCAAAAGGCTCCATCTCCAAAACCACGGAGTCTAGAGACTTGAATTTTAGCCTCAAATGCAGCCTGAACCCTGCCCCAAAAACCAAAAATTCCATTCCGGACGAAAACCTGCGAAAAACCCCGAAAATTTCCTGGCAAAGTGACCCCTCGACTGCCAAATATAAAAGTGCCTGTAACTTCGTTATTTGAGCAGCTAGAGGGGTCAAACTTGCACTTTTTCAAAAGGCTCCATCTCCAAAACCACGGAGGCTAGAGACTTGAATGTTAGCTTCAAATGCAGCCTGAACCCTGCCCCAAAAACCAAAAATACCATTCCGGACGAAAAGCAGCGAAAAAATCCCGAAAATTTCATGGCAAAGTGACCCCTCGACTGCCAAATATAAAAGTGCCTGTAACTTCGTTATTTGAGCAGCTAGAGGGGTCAAACTTGAACTTTTTCAAAAGGCTCAATCTCCAAAACCCCGAAGGCTAGAGGCTTGAATTTTAGCTTAAATTGCAGCCTGAACCCTGCCCCAAAAACCAAAAATACCATTCCGGACAAAAACCTGCGAAAAACCCCAAAAATTTCATGGCAAAGTGACCCCTCGACTGCCAAATATAAAAGTGCCTGTAACTTCGTTATTTGAGCAGCTAGAGGGGTCAAACTTGCACTTTTTCAAAAGGCTCCATCTCCAAAACCACGGAGGCTAGAGACTTGAATTTTAGCCTCAAATGCAGCCTGAACCCTGCCCCAAAAACCAAAAATACCATTCCGGACGAAAACCCGCGAAAAACCCCGAAAATTTCATGGCAAAGTGACCCCTCGACTGCCAAATATAAAAGTGCCTGTAACTTCGTTATTTGAGCAGCTAGAGGGGTCAAACTTGCACTTTTTCAAAAGGCTCAATCTCCAAAACTACGGAGGCTAGAGACTTGAATTTTTGCTTCAAATGCAGCCTGAACCCTGCCCCAAAAACCAAAAATACCATTCCGGACGAAAACCTGCGAAAAACCCCAAAAATTTCATGGCAAAGTGACCCCTCGACTGCCAAATATAAAAGTGCCTGTAACTTCGTTATTTGAGCAGCTAGAGGGGTCAAACTTGCACTTTTTCAAAAGGCTCCATCTCCAAAACCACGGAGGCTAGAGACTTGAATTTTAGCCTCAAATGCAGCCTGAACCCTGCCCCAAAAACCAAAAATACCATTCCGGGCGAAAACCTGCGAAAAACCTCGAAAATTTCATGGCAAAGTGACCCCTCGACTGCCAAATATAAAAGTGCCTGTAACTTAGTTATTTGAGCAGCTAGAGGGTTCAAACTTGCACTTTTTCAAAAGGCTCCATCTCCAAAACCACGGAGGCTAGAGACTTGAATTTTAGCTTCGAATGCAGCCTGAACCCTGCCCCAAAAACCAAAAATACCATTCCGGACGAAAACCTGCGAGAAACCCCGAAAATTTCATGGCAAAGTGACCCCTCGACTGCCAAATATAAAAGTGCCTGTAACTTCGTTATTTGAGCAGCAAGAGGGGTCAAACTTGCACTTTTTCAAAAGGCTCCATCTCCAAAACTACGGAGGCTAGAGACTTGAATTTTAGCTTCAAATGCAGCCTGAACCCTGCCCCAAAAACCAAAAATACCATTCCGGACGAAAACCTGCGAAAAACCCCAAAAATTTCATAGCAAAGTGACCCCTCGACTGCCAAATATAAAAGTGCCTGTAACTTCGTTATTTGAGCAGCTAGAGGGGTCAAACTTGAACTTTTTCAAAAGGCTCAATCTCCAAAACCCCGAAGGCTAGAGGCTTGAATTTTAGCTTAAATTGCAGCCTGAACCCTGACCCAAAAACCAAAAATACCATTCCGGACGAAAACCTGCGAAAAACCCCGAAAATTTCATGGCAAAGTGACCCCTCGACTGCCAAATATAAAAGTGCCTGTAACTTCGTTATTTGAGCAGCTAGAGGGGTCAAACTTGCACTTTTTCAAAAGGCTCCATCTCCAAAACCACGGAGGCTAGAGACTTGAATGTTAGCTTCAAATGCAGCCTGAACCCTGCCCCAAAAACCAAAAATACCATTCCGGACGAAAAGCAGCGAAAAATCCCGAAAATTTCATGGCAAAGTGACCCCTCGACTGCCAAATATAAAAGTGCCTGTAACTTCGTTATTTGAGCAGCTAGAGGGGTCAAACTTGCACTTTTTCAAAAGGCTCCATCTCCAAAACCACGGAGGCTAGAGACTTGAATTTTAGCCTCAAATGCAGCCTGAACCCTGCCCCAAAAACCAAAAATACCATTCCGGACGAAAACCCGCGAAAAACCCCGAAAATTTCATGGCAAAGTGACCCCTCGACTGCCAAATATAAAAGTGCCTGTAACTTCGTTATTTGAGCAGCTAGAGGGGTCAAACTTGCACTTTTTCAAAAGGCTCAATCTCCAAAACTACGGAGGCTAGAGACTTGAATTTTTGCTTCAAATGCAGCCTGAACCCTGCCCCAAAAACCAAAAATACCATTCCGGACGAAAACCTGCGAAAAACCCCAAAAATTTCATGGCAAAGTGACCCCTCGACTGCCAAATATAAAAGTGCCTGTAACTTCGTTATTTGAGCAGCTAGAGGGGTCAAACTTGCACTTTTTCAAAAGGCTCCATCTCCAAAACCACGGAGGCTAGAGACTTGAATTTTAGCCTCAAATGCAGCCTGAACCCTGCCCCAAAAACCAAAAATACCATTCCGGGCGAAAACCTGCGAAAAACCTCGAAAATTTCATGGCAAAGTGACCCCTCGACTGCCAAATATAAAAGTGCCTGTAACTTAGTTATTTGAGCAGCTAGAGGGGTCAAACTTGCACTTTTTCAAAAGGCTCCATCTCCAAAACCACGGAGGCTAGAGACTTGAATTTTAGCTTCAAATGCAGCCTGAACCCTGCCCCAAAAACCAAAAATACCATTCCGGACGAAAACCTGCGAGAAACCCCGAAAATTTCATGGCAAAGTGACCCCTCGACTGCCAAATATAAAAGTGCCTGTAACTTCGTTATTTGAGCAGCAAGAGGGGTCAAACTTGCACTTTTTCAAAAGGCTCCATCTCCAAAACCCCGAAGGCTAGAGGCTTGAATTTTAGCTTAAATTGCAGCCTGAACCCTGCCCCAAAAACCAAAAATACCATTCCGGACGAAAAGCAGCGAAAAATCCCGAAAATTTCATGGCAAAGTGACCCCTCGACTGCCAAATATAAAAGTGCCTGTAACTTCGTTATTTGAGCAGCTAGAGGGGTCAAACTTGAACTTTTTCAAAAGGCTCAATCTCCAAAACCCCGAAGGCTAGAGGCTTGAGTTTTAGCTTAAATTGCAGCCTGAACCCTGCCCCAAAAACCAAAAATACCATTCCGGACGAAAACCTGCGAAAAACCCCAAAAATTTCATGGCAAAGTGACCCCTCGACTGCCAAATATAAAAGTGCCTGTAACTTCGTTATTTGAGCAGCTAGAGGGGTCAAACTTGCACTTTTTCAAAAGGCTCCATCTCCAAAACCACGGAGACTAGAGACTTGAATTTTAGCCTCAAATGCAGCCTGAACCCTGCCCCAAAAACCAAAAATACCATTCCGGACGAAAACCTGCGAAAAACCCCGAAAATTTCATGGCAAAGTGACCCCTCGACTGCCAAATATAAAAGTGCCTGTAACTTCGTTATTTGAGCAGCTAGAGGGGTCAAACTTGCACTTTTTCAAAAGGCTCAATCTCCAAAACTACGGAGGTTAGAGACTTGAATGTTAGCTTCAAATGCAGCCTGAACCCTGCCCCAAAAACCAAAAATACCATTCCGGACGAAAACCAGCGAAAAATCCCGAAAATTTCATGGCAAAGTTACCCCTCGACTGCCAAATATAAAAGTGCCTGTAACTTCGTTATTTGAGCAGCTAGAGGGGTCAAACTTGCACTTTTTCAAAATGCTCCATCTCCAAAACCACGGAGACTAGAGACTTGAATTTTAGCCTCAAATGCAGCCTGAACCCTGCCCCAAAAACCAAAAATACCATTCCGGACGAAAACCTGCGAAAAACCCCGAAAATTTCATGGCAAAGTGACCCCTCGACTGCCAAATATAAAAGTGCCTGTAACTTCGTTATTTGAGCAGCTAGAGGGGTCAAACTTGCACTTTTTCAAAAGGCTCAATCTCCAAAACCCCGAAGGCTAGAGGCTTGAATTTTAGCTTAAAATGCAGCCTGAACCCTGCCCCAAAAACCAAAAATACCATTCCGGACGAAAACCTGCGAAAAACCCCAAAAATTTCATGGCAAAGTGACCCCTCGACTGCCAAATATAAAAGTGCCTGTAACCTCGTTATTTGAGCAGCTAGAGGGGTCAAACTTGCACTTTTTCAAAAGGCTCTATCTCCAAAACCACGGAGGCTAGAGACTTGAATTTTAGCTTCAAATGCAGCCTGAACCCTGCCCCAAAAACCAAAAATACCATTCCGGACGAAAACCTGCGAAAAACCCCGAAAATTTCATGGCAAAGTGACCCCTCGACTGCCAAATATAAAAGTGCCTGTAACTTCGTTATTTGAGCAGCTAGAGGGGTCAAACTTGCACTTTTTCAAAAGGCTCCATCTCCAAAACCACGGAGGCTAGAGACTTGAATGTTAGCTTCAAATGCAGCCTGAACCCTGCCCCAAAAACCAAAAATACCATTCCGGACGAAAACCAGCGAAAAATCACGAAAATTTCATGGCAAAATGACCCCTCGACTGCCAAATATAAAAGTGCCTGTAACTTCGTTATTTGAGCAGCTAGAGGGGTCAAACTTGCACTTTTTCAAAAGGCTCAATCTCCGAAACCCCGAAGGCTAGAGGCTTGAATTTTAGCTTAAAATGCAGCCTGAACCCTGCCCCAAAAACCAAAAATACCATTCCGGACGAAAACCCGCGAAAAACCCCGAAAATTTCATGGCAAAGTGACCCCTCGACTGCCAAATATAAAAGTGCCTGTAACTTCGTTATTTGAGCAGCTAGAGGGGTCAAACTTGCACTTTTTCAAAAGGCTCCATCTCCAAAACTACGGAGGCTAGAGACTTGAATTTTAGCCTCAAATGCAGCCTGAACCCTGCCCCAAAAACCAAAAATACCATTCCGGACGAAAACCTGCGAAAAACCCCAAAAATTTCATGGCAAAGTGACCCCTCGACTGCCAAATATAAAAGTGCCTGTAACTTCGTTATTTGAGCAGCTAGAGGGGTCAAACTTGCACTTTTTCAAAAGGCTCCATCTCCAAAACCACGGAGGCTAGAGACTTGAATTTTAGCCTCAAATGCAGCCTGAACCCTGCCCCAAAAACCAAAAATACCATTCCGGACGAAAACCTGCGAAAAACCCCGAAAATTTCATGGCAAAGTGACCCCTCGACTGCCAAATATAAAAGTGCCTGTAACTTCGTTATTTGAGCAGCTAGAGGGGTCAAACTTGCACTTTTTCAAAAGGCTCCATCTCCAAAACCACGGAGGCTAGTGACTTGAATTTTAGCTTCAAATGCAGCCTGAACCCTGCCCCAAAAACCAAAAATACCATTCCGGACGAAAACCAGCGAAAAATCACGAAAATTTCATGGCAAAATGACCCCTCGACTGCCAAATATAAAAGTGCCTGTAACTTCGTTATTTGAGCAGCTAGAGGGGTCAAACTTGCACTTTTTCAAAAGGCTCAATCTCCGAAACCCCGAAGGCTAGAGGCTTGAATTTTAGCTTAAAATGCAGCCTGAACCCTGCCCCAAAAACCAAAAATACCATTCCGGACGAAAACCCGCGAAAAACCCCGAAAATTTCATGGCAAAGTGACCCCTCGACTGCCAAATATAAAAGTGCCTGTAACTTCGTTATTTGAGCAGCTAGAGGGGTCAAACTTGCACTTTTTCAAAAGGCTCCATCTCCAAAACTACGGAGGCTAGAGACTTGAATTTTAGCTTCAAATGCAGCCTGAACCCTGCCCCAAAAACCAAAAATACCATTCCGGACGAAAACCTGCGAAAAACCCCGAAAATTTCATGGCAAAGTGACCCCTCGACTGCCAAATATAAAAGTGCCTGTAACTTCGTTATTTGAGCAGCTAGAGGGGTCAAACTTGCCCTTTTTCAAAAGGCTCCATCTCCAAAACCACGGAGGCTAGAGACTTGAATGTTAGCTTCAAATGCAGCCTGAACCCTGCCCCAAAAATACAATTCCGGACGAAAACCAGCGAAAAATCCCGAAAATTTCATGGCAAAGTGACACCTCGACTGCCAAATATAAAAGTGCCTGTAACTTCGTTATTTGAGCAGCTAGAGGGGTCAAACTTGCACTTTTTCAAAAGGCTCAATCTCCAGAACCCCGAAGGCTAGAGGCTTGAATTTTAGCTTCAAATGCAGCCTGAACCCTGCCCCAAAAACCAAAAATACCATTCCGGACGAAAACCCGCGAAAAACCCCGAAAATTTCATGGCAAAGTGACCCCTCGACTGCCAAATATAAAAGTGCCTGTAACTTCGTTATTTGAGCAGCTAGAGGGGTCAAACTTGCACTTTTTCAAAAGGCTCCATCTCCAAAACCACGGAGGCTAGAGACTTGAATTTTAGCCTCAAATGCAGCCTGAACCCTGCCCCAAAAAACAAAAATACCATTCCGGACGAAAACCTGCGAAAAACCCCGAAAATTTCCTGGCAAAGTGACCCCTCGACTGCCAAATATAAAAGTGCCTGTAACTTCGTTATTTGAGCAGCTAGAGGGGTCAAACTTGCACTTTTTCAAAAGGCTCAATCTCCAAAACCCCGAAGGCTAGAGGCTTGAATTTTAGCTTAAAATGCAGCCTGAACCCTGCCCCAAAAACCAAAAATACCATTCCGGACGAAAACCTGCGAAAAACCCCAAAAATTTCATGGCAAAGTGACCCCTCGACTGCCAAATATAAAAGTGCCTGTAACCTCGTTATTTGAGCAGCTAGAGGGGTCAAACTTGCACTTTTTCAAAAGGCTCCATCTCCAAAACCACGGAGACTAGAGACTTGAATTTTAGCCTCAAATGCAGCCTGAACCCTGCCCCAAAAACCAAAAATACCATTCCGGACGAAAACCTGCGAAAAACCCCAAAAATTTCATGGCAAAGTGACCCCTCGACTGCCAAATATAAAAGTGCCTGTAACTTCGTTATTTGAGCAGCTAGAGGGGTCAAACTTGCACTTTTTCAAAAGGCTCCATCTCCAAAACCACGGAGGCTAGAGACTTGAATTTTAGCCTCAAATGCAGCCTGAACCCTGCCCCAAAAACCAAAAATACCATTCCGGACGAAAACCTGCGAAAAACCCCGAAAATTTCATGGCAAAGTGACCCCTCGACTGCCAAATATAAAAGTGCCTGTAACTTCGTTATTTGAGCAGCTAGAGGGGTCAAACTTGCACTTTTTCAAAAGGCTCCATCTCCAAAACCACGGAGGCTAGTGACTTGAATTTTAGCTTCAAATGCAGCCTGAACCCTGCCCCAAAAACCAAAAATACCATTCCGGACGAAAACCTGCGAAAAACCCCGAAAATTTCATGGCAAAGTGACCCCTCGACTGCCAAATATAAAAGTGCCTGTAACTTCGTTATTTGAGCAGCTAGAGGGGTCAAACTTGCACTTTTTCAAAAGGCTCCATCTCCAAAACCACGGAGGCTAGTGACTTGAATTTTAGCTTCAAATGCAGCCTGAACCCTGCCCCAAAAACCAAAAATACCATTCCGGACGAAAACCTGCGAAAAACCCCGAAAATTTCCTGGCAAAGTGACCCCTCGACTGCCAAATATAAAAGTGCCTGTAACTTCGTTATTTGAGCAGCTAGAGGGGTCAAACTTGCACTTTTTCAAAAGGCTCCATCTCCAAAACCACGGAGACTAGAGACTTGAATTTTAGCCTCAAATGCAGCCTGAACCCTGCCCCAAAAACCAAAAATACCATTCCGGACGAAAACCTGCGAAAAACCCCGAAAATTTCCTGGCAAAGTGACCCCTCGACTGCCAAATATAAAAGTGCCTGTAACTTCGTTATTTGAGCAGCTAGAGGGGTCAAACTTGCACTTTTTCAAAAGGCTCAATCTCCAAAACCCCGAAGGCTAGAGGCTTGAATTTTAGCTTAAAATGCAGCCTGAACCCTGCCCCAAAAACCAAAAATACCATTCCGGACGAAAACCTGCGAAAAACCCCAAAAATTTCATGGCAAAGTGACCCCTCGACTGCCAAATATAAAAGTGCCTGTAACTTCGTTATTTGAGCAGCTAGAGGGGTCAAACTTGCACTTTTTCAAAAGGCTCCATCTCCAAAACCACGGAGGCTAGAGACTTGAATTTTAGCCTCAAATGCAGCCTGAACCCTGCCCCAAAAACCAAAAATACCATTCCGGACGAAAACCAGCGAAAAATCCCGAAAATTTCATGGCAAAGTGACCCCTCGACTGCCAAATATAAAAGTGCCTGTAACTTCGTTATTTGAGCAGCTAGAGGGGTCAAACTTGCACTTTTTCAAAAGGCTCCATCTCCAAAACTACGGAGGCTAGAGACTTGAATGTTAGCTTCAAATGCAGCCTGAACCCTGCCCCAAAAACCAAAAATACCATTCCGGACGAAAACCTGCGAAAAACCCCGAAAATTTCCTGGCAAAGTGACCCCTCGACTGCCAAATATAAAAGTGCCTGTAACTTCGTTATTTGAGCAGCTAGAGGGGTCAAACTTGCACTTTTTCAAAAGGCTCCATCTCCAAAACCACGGAGACTAGAGACTTGAATTTTAGCCTCAAATGCAGCCTGAACCCTGCCCCAAAAACCAAAAATACCATTCCGGACGAAAACCTGCGAAAAACCCCGAAAATTTCCTGGCAAAGTGACCCCTCGACTGCCAAATATAAAAGTGCCTGTAACTTCGTTATTTGAGCAGCTAGAGGGGTCAAACTTGCACTTTTTCAAAAGGCTCAATCTCCAAAACCCCGAAGGCTAGAGGCTTGAATTTTAGCTTAAAATGCAGCCTGAACCCTGCCCCAAAAACCAAAAATACCATTCCGGACGAAAACCTGCGAAAAACCCCAAAAATTTCATGGCAAAGTGACCCCTCGACTGCCAAATATAAAAGTGCCTGTAACTTCGTTATTTGAGCAGCTAGAGGGGTCAAACTTGCACTTTTTCAAAAGGCTCCATCTCCAAAACCACGGAGGCTAGAGACTTGAATTTTAGCCTCAAATGCAGCCTGAACCCTGCCCCAAAAACCAAAAATACCATTCCGGACGAAAACCAGCGAAAAATCCCGAAAATTTCATGGCAAAGTGACCCCTCGACTGCCAAATATAAAAGTGCCTGTAACTTCGTTATTTGAGCAGCTAGAGGGGTCAAACTTGCACTTTTTCAAAAGGCTCCATCTCCAAAACTACGGAGGCTAGAGACTTGAATGTTAGCTTCAAATGCAGCCTGAACCCTGCCCCAAAAACCAAAAATACCATTCCGGACGAAAACCTGCGAAAAACCCCGAAAATTTCCTGGCAAAGTGACCCCTCGACTGCCAAATATAAAAGTGCCTGTAACTTCGTTATTTGAGCAGCTAGAGGGGTCAAACTTGCACTTTTTCAAAAGGCTCCATCTCCAAAACCACGGAGGCTAGAGACTTGAATGTTAGCTTCAAATGCAGCCTGAACCCTGCCCCAAAAACCAAAAATACCATTCCGGACGAAAACCTGCGAAAAACCCCGAAAATTTCCTGGCAAAGTGACCCCTCGACTGCCAAATATAAAAGTGCCTGTAACTTCGTTATTTGAGCAGCTAGAGGGGTCAAACTTGCACTTTTTCAAAAGGCTCAATCTCCAAAACCCCGAAGGCTAGAGGCTTGAATTTTAGCTTAAAATGCAGCCTGAACCCTGCCCCAAAAACCAAAAATACCATTCCGGACGAAAACCTGCGAAAAACCCCAAAAATTTCATGGCAAAGTGACCCCTCGACTGCCAAATATAAAAGTGCCTGTAACTTCGTTATTTGAGCAGCTAGAGGGGTCAAACTTGCACTTTTTCAAAAGGCTCCATCTCCAAAACCACGGAGGCTAGAGACTTGAATTTTAGCCTCAAATGCAGCCTGAACCCTGCCCCAAAAACCAAAAATACCATTCCGGACGAAAACCTGCGAAAAACCCCGAAAATTTCATGGCAAAGTGACCCCTCGACTGCCAAATATAAAAGTGCCTGTAGCTTCGTTATTTGAGCAGCTAGAGGGGTCAAACTTGCACTTTTTCAAAAGGCTCCATCTCCAAAACCACGGAGGCTAGAGACTTGAATTTTAGCTTCAAATGCAGCCTGTAGCTTCGTTATTTGAGCAGCTAGAGGGGTCAAACTTGCACTTTTTCAAAAGGCTCCATCTCCAAAACCACGGAGGCTAGAGACTTGAATTTTAGCTTCAAATGCAGCCTGAACCCTGCCCCAAAAACCAAAAATACCATTCCGGACGAAAACCTGCGAAAAACCCCGAAAATTTCATGGCAAAGTGACCCCTCGACTGCCAAATATAAAAGTGCCTGTAACTTCGTTATTTGAGCAGCTAGAGGGGTCAAACTTACACTTTTTCAAAAGGCTCCATCTCCAAAACCACGGAGGCTAGAGACTTGAATTTTAGCTTCAAATGCAGCCTGAACCCTGCCCCAAAAACCAAAAATACCATTCCGGACGAAAACCAGCGAAAAATCCCGAAAATTTCATGGCAAAGTGACCCCTCGACTGCCAAATATAAAAGTGCCTGTAACTTCGTTATTTGAGCAGCTAGAGGGGTCAAACTTGCACTTTTTCGAAAGGCTCAATCTCCAAAACCCCGAAGGCTAGAGGCTTGAATTTTAGCTTAAAATGCAGCCTGAACCCTGCCCCAAAAACCAAAAATACCATTCCGGACGAAAACCTGCGAAAAACCCCAAAAATTTCATGGCAAAGTGACCCCTCGACTGCCAAATATAAAAGTGCCTGTAACTTCGTTATTTGAGCAGCTAGAGGGGTCAAACTTGCACTTTTTCAAAAGGCTCCATCTCCAAAACTACGGAGGCCAGAGTCTTGAATTTTAGCTTCAAATGCAGCCTGAACCCTGCCCCAAAAACCAAAAATACCATTCCGGACGAAAACCTGCGAAAAACCCCAAAAATTTCATGGCAAAGTGACCCCTCGACTGCCAAATATAAAAGTGCCTGTAACTTCGTTATTTGAGCAGCTAGAGGGGTCAAACTTGCACTTTTTCAAAAGGCTCCATCTCCAAAACCACGGAGGCTAGAGACTTGAATTTAAGCTTCAAATGCAGCCTGAGCCCTGCCCCAAAAACCAAAAATACCATTCCGGACGAAAACCTGCGAAAAATCCCGAAAATTTCATGGCAAAGTGACCCCTTGACTGCCAAATATAAAAGTGCCTGTAACTTCGTTATTTGAGCAGCTAGAGGGGTCAAACTTGCACTTTTTCAAAAGGCTCCATCTCCAAAACTACGGAGGCTAGAGACTTGAATTTTAGCTTCAAATGCAGCCTGAACCCTGCCCCAAAAACCAAAAATACCATTCCGGACGAAAACCTGCCAAAAACCCCAAAAATTTCATGGCAAAGTGACCCCTCGACTGCCAAATATAAAAGTGCCTGTAACTTCGTTATTTGAGCAGCTAGAGGGGTCAAACTTGCACTTTTTCAAAAGGCTCCATCTCCAAAACCACGGAAGCTAGAGACTTGAATGTTAGCTTCAAATGCAGCCTGAACCCTGCCCCAAAAACCAAAAATACCATTCCGGACGAAAACCAGCGAAAAATCCCGAAAATTTCATGGCAAAGTGACCCCTCGACTGCCAAATATAAAAGTGCCTGTAACTTCGTTATTTGAGCAGCTAGAGGGGTCAAACTTGCACTTTTTCAAAAGGCTCCATCTCCAAAACTACGGAGGCTAGAGACTTGAATGTTAGCTTCAAATGCAGCCTGAACCCTGCCCCAAAAACCAAAAATACCATTCCGGACGAAAACCTGCGAAAAACCCCGAAAATTTCATGGCAAAGTGACCCCTCGACTGCCAAATATAAAAGTGCCTGTAACTTCGTTATTTGAGCAGCTAGAGGGGTCAAACTTGCACTTTTTCAAAAGGCTCCATCTCCAAAACCACGGAGGCTAGAGACTTGAATGTTAGCTTCAAATGCAGCCTGAACCCTGCCCCAAAAACCAAAAATACCATTCCGGACGAAAACCTGCGAAAAACCCCGAAAATTTCCTGGCAAAGTGACCCCTCGACTGCCAAATATAAAAGTGCCTGTAACTTCGTTATTTGAGCAGCTAGAGGGGTCAAACTTGCACTTTTTCAAAAGGCTCAATCTCCAAAACCCCGAAGGCTAGAGGCTTGAATTTTAGCTTAAAATGCAGCCTGAACCCTGCCCCAAAAACCAAAAATACCATTCCGGACGAAAACCTGCGAAAAACCCCAAAAATTTCATGGCAAAGTGACCCCTCGACTGCCAAATATAAAAGTGCCTGTAACTTCGTTATTTGAGCAGCTAGAGGGGTCAAACTTGCACTTTTTCAAAAGGCTCCATCTCCAAAACCACGGAGGCTAGAGACTTGAATTTTAGCCTCAAATGCAGCCTGAACCCTGCCCCAAAAACCAAAAATACCATTCCGGACGAAAACCAGCGAAAAATCCCGAAAATTTCATGGCAAAGTGACCCCTCGACTGCCAAATATAAAAGTGCCTGTAACTTCGTTATTTGAGCAGCTAGAGGGGTCAAACTTGCACTTTTTCAAAAGGCTCCATCTCCAAAGCTACGGAGGCTAGAGACTTGAATTTTAGCTTCAAATGCAGCCTGAACTCTGCCCCAAAAACCAAAAATACCATTCCGGACGAAAACCTGCGAAAAACCCAGAAAATTTCATGGCAAAGTGACCCCTCGACAGCCAAATATAAAAGTGCCTGTAACTTCGTTATTTGAGCAGCTAGAGGGGTCAAACTTGCACTTTTTCAAAAGGCTCCATCTCCAAAACCACGGAGACTAGAGACTTGAATTTTAGCCTCAAATGCAGCCTGAACCCTGCCCCAAAAACCAAAAATACCATTCCGGACGAAAACCTGCGAAAAACCCCGAAAATTTCATGGCAAAGTGACCCCTCGACTGCCAAATATAAAAGTGCCTGTAACTTCGTTATTTGAGCAGCTAGAGGGGTCAAACTTGCACTTTTTCAAAAGGCTCAATCTCCAAAACCCCGAAGGCTAGAGGCTTGAATTTTAGCTTAAAATGCAGCCTGAACCCTGCCCCAAAAACCAAAAATACCATTCCGGACGAAAACCTGCGAAAAACCCCGAAAATTTCATGGCAAAGTGACCCCTCGACTGCCAAATATAAAAGTGCCTGTAACTTCGTTATTTGAGCAGCTAGAGGGGTCAAACTTGCACTTTTTCAAAAGGCTCCATCTCCAAAACCACGGAGGCTAGAGACTTGAATTTTAGCCTCAAATGCAGCCTGAACCCTGCCCCAAAAACCAAAAATACCATTCCGGACGAAAACCTGCGAAAAACCCCGAAAATTTCATGGCAAAGTGACCCCTCGACTGCCAAATATAAAAGTGCCTGTAGCTTCGTTATTTGAGCAGCTAGAGGGGTCAAACTTGCACTTTTTCAAAAGGCTCCATCTCCAAAACCACGGAGGCTAGAGACTTGAATTTTAGCTTCAAATGCAGCCTGAACCCTGCCCCAAAAACCAAAAATACCATTCCGGACAAAAACCTGTGAAAAACCCCGAAAATTTCATGGCAAAGTGACCCCTCGACTGCCAAATATAAAAGTGCCTGTAACTTCGTTATTTGAGCAGCTAGAGGGGTCAAACTTGCACTTTTTCAAAAGGCTCCATCTCCAAAACCACGGAAGCTAGAGACTTGAATGTTAGCTTCAAATGCAGCCTGAACCCTGCCCCAAAAACCAAAAATACCATTCCGGACGAAAACCAGCGAAAAATCCCGAAAATTTCATGGCAAAGTGACCCCTCGACTGCCAAATATAAAAGTGCCTGTAACTTCGTTATTTGAGCAGCTAGAGGGGTCAAACTTGCACTTTTTCAAAAGGCTCCATCTCCAAAACTACGGAGGCTAGAGACTTGAATGTTAGCTTCAAATGCAGCCTGAACCCTGCCCCAAAAACCAAAAATACCATTCCGGACGAAAACCTGCGAAAAACCCCGAAAATTTCATGGCAAAGTGACCCCTCGACTGCCAAATATAAAAGTGCCTGTAACTTCGTTATTTGAGCAGCTAGAGGGGTCAAACTTGCACTTTTTCAAAAGGCTCCATCTCCAAAACCACGGAGGCTAGAGACTTGAATGTTAGCTTCAAATGCAGCCTGAACCCTGCCCCAAAAACCAAAAATACCATTCCGGACGAAAACCTGCGAAAAACCCCGAAAATTTCCTGGCAAAGTGACCCCTCGACTGCCAAATATAAAAGTGCCTGTAACTTCGTTATTTGAGCAGCAAGAGGGGTCAAACTTGCACTTTTTCAAAAGGCTCCATCTCCAAAACCACGGAGACTAGAGACTTGAATTTTAGCCTCAAATGCAGCCTGAACCCTGCCCCAAAAACCAAAAATACCATTCCGGACGAAAACCTGCGAAAAACCCCGAAAATTTCCTGGCAAAGTGACCCCTCGACTGCCAAATATAAAAGTGCCTGTAACTTCGTTATTTGAGCAGCTAGAGGGGTCAAACTTGCACTTTTTCAAAAGGCTCAATCTCCAAAACCCCGAAGGCTAGAGGCTTGAATTTTAGCTTAAAATGCAGCCTGAACCCTGCCCCAAAAACCAAAAATACCATTCCGGACGAAAACCTGCGAAAAACCCCAAAAATTTCATGGCAAAGTGACCCCTCGACTGCCAAATATAAAAGTGCCTGTAACTTCGTTATTTGAGCAGCTAGAGGGGTCAAACTTGCACTTTTTCAAAAGGCTCCATCTCCAAAACCACGGAGGCTAGAGACTTGAATTTTAGCCTCAAATGCAGCCTGAACCCTGCCCCAAAAACCAAAAATACCATTCCGGACGAAAACCTGCGAAAAACCCCGAAAATTTCATGGCAAAGTGACCCCTCGACTGCCAAATATAAAAGTGCCTGTAGCTTCGTTATTTGAGCAGCTAGAGGGGTCAAACTTGCACTTTTTCAAAAGGCTCCATCTCCAAAACCACGGAGGCTAGAGACTTGAATTTTAGCTTCAAATGCAGCCTGAACCCTGCCCCAAAACCAAAAATACCATTCCGGACGAAAACCTGCGAAAAACCCCGAAAATTTCATGGCAAAGTGACCCCTCGACTGCCAAATATAAAAGTGCCTGTAACTTCGTTATTTGAGCAGCTAGAGGGGTCAAACTTACACTTTTTCAAAAGGCTCCATCTCCAAAACCACGGAGGCTAGAGACTTGAATTTTAGCTTCAAATGCAGCCTGAACCCTGCCCCAAAAACCAAAAATACCATTCCGGACGAAAACCAGCGAAAAATCCCGAAATTTCATGGCAAAGTGACCCCTCGACTGCCAAATATAAAAGTGCCTGTAACTTAGTTATTTGAGCAGCTAGAGGGGTCAAACTTGCACTTTTTCGAAAGGCTCAATCTCCAAAACCCCGAAGGCTAGAGGCTTGAATTTTAGCTTAAAATGCAGCCTGAACCCTGCCCCAAAAACCAAAAAATACCATTCCGGACGAAAACCTGCGAAAAACCCCAAAAATTTCATGGCAAAGTGACCCCTCGACTGCCAAATATAAAAGTGCCTGTAACTTCGTTATTTGAGCAGCTAGAGGGGTCAAACTTGCACTTTTCAAAAGGCTCCATCTCCAAAACTACGGAGGCCAGAGTCTTGAATTTTAGCTTCAAATGCAGCCTGAACCCTGCCCCAAAAACCAAAAATACCATTCCGGACGAAAACCTGCGAAAACCCCAAAAATTTCATGGCAAAGTGACCCCTCGACTGCCAAATATAAAAGTGCCTGTAACTTCGTTATTTGAGCAGCTAGAGGGGGTCAAACTTGCACTTTTTCAAAAGGCTCCATCTCCAAAACCACGGAGGCTAGAGACTTGAATTTAAGCTTCAAATGCAGCCTGAACCCTGCCCCAAAAACCAAAAATACCATTCCGGACGAAAACCTGCGAAAAATCCCGAAAATTTCATGGCAAAGTGACCCCTTGACTGCCAAATATAAAAGTGCCTGTAACTTCGTTATTTGAGCAGCTAGAGGGGTCAAACTTGCACTTTTCAAAAGGCTCCATCTCCAAAACTACGGAGGCTAGAGACTTGAATTTAGCTTCAAATGCAGCCTGAACCCTGCCCCAAAACCCAAAAATACCATTCCGGACGAAAACCTGCCAAAAACCCCAAAAATTTCATGGCAAAGTGACCCCTCGACTGCCAAATATAAAAGTGCCTGTAACTTCGTTATTTGAGCAGCTAGAGGGGTCAAACTTGCACTTTTTCAAAAGGCTCCATCTCCAAAACCACGGAGACTAGAGACTTGAATTTTAGCCTCAAATGCAGCCTGAACCCTGCCCCAAAAACCAAAAAATACCATTCCGAGACGAAAACCTGCGAAAAACCCCGAAAATTTCATGGCAAAGTGACCCCTCGACTGCCAAATATAAAAGTGCCTGTAACTTCGTTATTTGAGCAGCTAGAGGGGGTCAAACTTGCACTTTTTCAAAAGGCTCCATCTCCAAAACCACGAGGCTAGAGACTTGAATTTTAGCCTCAAATGCAGCCTGAACCCTGCCCCAAAAACCAAAAATACCATTCCGGACGAAAACCAGCGAAAAATCCCGAAAATTTCATGGCAAAGTGACCCCTCGACTGCCAAATATAAAAGTGCCTGTAACTTCGTTATTTGAGCAGCTAGAGGGGTCAAACTTGCACTTTTTCAAAAGGCTCCATCTCCAAAACTACGGGGCTAGAGACTGAATGTTAGCTTCAAATGCAGCCTGAACCCTGCCCCAAAAACCAAAAATACCATTCCGACGAAAACCTGCGAAAAACCCCCGAAAATTTCATGGCAAAGTGACCCCTCGACTGCCAAATATAAAAGTGCCTGTAACTTCGTTATTTGAGCAGCTAGAGGGGTCAAACTTGCACTTTTTCAAAAGGCTCCATCTCCAAAACCACGGAGGCTAGAGACTTGAATGTTAGCTTCAAATGCAGCCTGAACCCTGCCCCAAAAACCAAAAATACCATTCCGGACGAAAACCTGCGAAAAACCCCGAAAATTTCCTGGCAAAGTGACCCCTCGACTGCCAAATATAAAAGTGCCTGTAACTTCGTTATTTGAGCAGCTAGAGGGGTCAAACTTGCACTTTTTCAAAAGGCTCAATCTCCAAAACCCCGAAGGCTAGAGGCTTGAATTTTAGCTTCAAATGCAGCCTGAACCCTGCCCCAAAAACCAAAAATACCATTCCGGACGAAAACCTGCGAAAAACCCCGAAAATTTCATGGCAAAGTGACCCCTCGACTGCCAAATATAAAAGTGCCTGTAACTTCGTTATTTGAGCAGCTAGAGGGGTCAAACTTGCACTTTTTCAAAAGGCTCCATCTCCAAAACCACGGAGGCTAGAGACTTGAATTTTAGCTTCAAATGCAGCCTGAACCCTGCCCCAAAAACCAAAAATACCATTCCGGACGAAAACCTGCGAAAAACCCCGAAAATTTCATGGCAAAGTGACCCCTCGACTGCCAAATATAAAAGTGCCTGTAACTTCGTTATTTGAGCAGCTAGAGGGGTCAAACTTGCACTTTTTCAAAAGGCTCCATCTCCAAAACCACGGAGGCTAGAGACTTGAATTTTAGCTTCAAATGCAGCCTGAACCCTGCCCCCAAAAACCAAAAATACCATTCCGGACGAAAACCTGCGAAAAACCCCGAAAATTTCATGGCAAAGTGACCCCTCGACTGCCAAATATAAAAGTGCCTGTAACTTCGTTATTTGAGCAGCTAGAGGGGTCAAACTTGCACTTTTTCAAAAGGCTCCATCTCCAAAACCACGGAGGCTAGAGACTTGAATTTTAGCTTCAAATGCAGCCTGAACCCTGCCCAAAAACCAAAAATACCATTCCGGACGAAAACCTGCGAAAAACCCCGAAAATTTCATGGCAAAGTGACCCCTCGACTGCCAAATATAAAAGTGCCTGTAACTTCGTTATTTGAGCAGCTAGAGGGGTCAAACTTGCACTTTTTCAAAAGGCTCCATCTCCAAAACCACGGAGGCTAGAGACTTGAATTTTAGCTTCAAATGCAGCCTGAACCCTGCCCCAAAAACCAAAAATACCATTCCGGACGAAAACCTGCGAAAAACCCCGAAAATTTCATGGCAAAGTGACCCCTCGACTGCCAAATATAAAAGTGCCTGTAACTTCGTTATTTGAGCAGCTAGAGGGGTCAAACTTGCACTTTTTCAAAAGGCTCCATCTCCAAAACCACGGAGGCTAGAGACTTGAATTTTAGCTTCAAATGCAGCCTGAACCCTGCCCCAAAAACCAAAAATACCATTCCGGACGAAAACCTGCGAAAAACCCCGAAAATTTCATGGCAAAGTGACCCCTCGACTGCCAAATATAAAAGTGCCTGTAGCTTCGTTATTTGAGCAGCTAGAGGGGTCAAACTTGCACTTTTTCAAAAGGCTCCATCTCCAAAACCACGGAGGCTAGAGACTTGAATTTTAGCTTCAAATGCAGCCTGAACCCTGCCCCAAAAACCAAAAATACCATTCCGGACGAAAACCTGTGAAAAACCCCCGAAAATTTCATGGCAAAGTGACCCCTCGACTGCCAAATATAAAAGTGCCTGTAACTTCGTTATTTGAGCAGCTAGAGGGGTCAAACTTGCACTTTTTCAAAAGGCTCCATCTCCAAAACCACGGAGGCTAGAGACTTGAATTTTAGCTTCAAATGCAGCCTGAACCCTGCCCCAAAAACCAAAAATACCATTCCGGACGAAAACCTGCGAAAAACCCCGAAAATTTCATGGCAAAGTGACCCCTCGACTGCCAAATATAAAAGTGCCTGTAACTTCGTTATTTGAGCAGCTAGAGGGGTCAAACTTGCACTTTTTCAAAAGGCTCCATCTCCAAAACCACGGAGGCTAGAGACTTGAATTTTAGCTTCAAATGCAGCCTGAACCCTGCCCCAAAAACCAAAAATACCATTCCGGACGAAAACCTGCGAAAAACCCCGAAAATTTCATGGCAAAGTGACCCCTCGACTGCCAAATATAAAAGTGCCTGTAACTTCGTTATTTGAGCAGCTAGAGGGGTCAAACTTGCACTTTTTCAAAAGGCTCCATCTCCAAAACCACGGAGGCTAGAGACTTGAATTTTAGCTTCAAATGCAGCCTGAACCCTGCCCCAAAAACCAAAAATACCATTCCGGACGAAAACCTGCGAAAAACCCCGAAAATTTCATGGCAAAGTGACCCCTCGACTGCCAAATATAAAAGTGCCTGTAACTTCGTTATTTGAGCAGCTAGAGGGGTCAAACTTGCACTTTTTCAAAAGGCTCCATCTCCAAAACCACGGAGGCTAGAGACTTGAATTTTAGCTTCAAATGCAGCCTGAACCCTGCCCCAAAAACCAAAAATACCATTCCGGACGAAAACCTGCGAAAAACCCCGAAAATTTCATGGCAAAGTGACCCCTCGACTGCCAAATATAAAAGTGCCTGTAACTTCGTTATTTGAGCAGCTAGAGGGGTCAAACTTGCACTTTTTCAAAAGGCTCCATCTCCAAAACCACGGAGGCTAGAGACTTGAATTTTAGCTTCAAATGCAGCCTGAACCCTGCCCCAAAAACCAAAAATACCATTCGGACGAAAACCTGCGAAAAACCCCGAAAATTTCATGGCAAAGTGACCCCTCGACTGCCAAATATAAAAGTGCCTGTAACTTCGTTATTTGAGCAGCTAGAGGGGTCAAACTTGCACTTTTTCAAAAGGCTCCATCTCCAAAACCACGGAGGCTAGAGACTTGAATTTTAGCTTCAAATGCAGCCTGAACCCTGCCCCAAAAACCAAAAATACCATTCCGGACGAAAACCTGCGAAAAACCCCGAAAATTTCATGGCAAAGTGACCCCTCGACTGCCAAATATAAAAGTGCCTGTAACTTCGTTATTTGAGCAGCTAGAGGGGTCAAACTTGCACTTTTTCAAAAGGCTCCATCTCCAAAACCACGGAGGCTAGAGACTTGAATTTTAGCTTCAAATGCAGCCTGAACCCTGCCCCAAAAACCAAAAATACCATTCCGGACGAAAACCTGCGAAAAACCCCGAAAATTTCATGGCAAAGTGACCCCTCGACTGCCAAATATAAAAGTGCCTGTAACTTCGTTATTTGAGCAGCTAGAGGGGTCAAACTTGCACTTTTTCAAAAGGCTCCATCTCCAAAACCACGGAGGCTAGAGACTTGAATTTTAGCTTCAAATGCAGCCTGAACCCTGCCCCAAAAACCAAAAATACCATTCCGGACGAAAACCTGCGAAAAACCCCGAAAATTTCATGGCAAAGTGACCCCTCGACTGCCAAATATAAAAGTGCCTGTAACTTCGTTATTTGAGCAGCTAGAGGGGTCAAACTTGCACTTTTTCAAAAGGCTCCATCTCCAAAACCACGGAGGCTAGAGACTTGAATTTTAGCTTCAAATGCAGCCTGAACCCTGCCCCAAAAACCAAAAATACCATTCCGGACGAAAACCTGCGAAAAACCCCGAAAATTTCATGGCAAAGTGACCCCTCGACTGCCAAATATAAAAGTGCCTGTAACTTCGTTATTTGAGCAGCTAGAGGGGTCAAACTTGCACTTTTTCAAAAGGCTCCATCTCCAAAACCACGGAGGCTAGAGACTTGAATTTTAGCTTCAAATGCAGCCTGAACCCTGCCCCAAAAACCAAAAATACCATTCCGGACGAAAACCTGCGAAAAACCCCGAAAATTTCATGGCAAAGTGACCCCTCGACTGCCAAATATAAAAGTGCCTGTAACTTCGTTATTTGAGCAGCTAGAGGGGTCAAACTTGCACTTTTTCAAAAGGCTCCATCTCCAAAACCACGGAGGCTAGAGACTTGAATTTTAGCTTCAAATGCAGCCTGAACCCTGCCCCAAAAACCAAAAATACCATTCCGGACGAAAACCTGCGAAAAACCCCGAAAATTTCATGGCAAAGTGACCCCTCGACTGCCAAATATAAAAGTGCCTGTAACTTCGTTATTTGAGCAGCTAGAGGGGTCAAACTTGCACTTTTTCAAAAGGCTCCATCTCCAAAACCACGGAGGCTAGAGACTTGAATTTTAGCTTCAAATGCAGCCTGAACCCTGCCCCAAAAACCAAAAATACCATTCCGGACGAAAACCTGCGAAAAACCCCGAAAATTTCATGGCAAAGTGACCCCTCGACTGCCAAATATAAAAGTGCCTGTAACTTCGTTATTTGAGCAGCTAGAGGGGTCAAACTTGCACTTTTTCAAAAGGCTCCATCTCCAAAACCACGGAGGCTAGAGACTTGAATTTTAGCTTCAAATGCAGCCTGAACCCTGCCCCAAAAACCAAAAATACCATTCCGGACGAAAACCTGCGAAAAACCCCGAAAATTTCAT